>JACBWV010000610.1:145019820-145075524 GCA_013435795.1 Chlamydomonas sp. ICE-L
GACATGATGGTCCCAACTGGAGGCTGCAGGGTGCATTTAGAAGGGGAAAACATTGAAATAAATTAAGTTAAAATTGGCATGATGGTTCCAACTGGTGGCTGCAGGGTTTATTGAGGAGGGGGGAAACATTGAATTACATTACAATTTAAATGCAAATTGGCATGATGATTCCGACTGGTGGCTGCAAGGGCATAGAGAAGGGGTGAAACATTGAATTCAATTAACTTAACTTAACTTCAATTAAATCAAATTAAATGCAAATTGCCTTGATAGTTCCAACTTGTGGCTACAAGGTGCATTGAGAGAGGGGGAAACATTGAAATTCATTCAATTAAATTAATTAAATGCAAATTGGCATCATGGTTCCAACTGGTGGCTGCAGGGTGCATTGAGAAGAGGGAAAACATTGAAATTCATTACTTAGATTAAATTAAATGCAAATTGGCACGATGGTTCCAACTGGTGGCTGCAGTTTGCATTGAGAAAGGGGAACACATCGGATCAATCATTAAATTAAAATAAATAAAATGCAACTTGGCATCATGGTTCCAACTGGTGGCTGCAGGGTGCATCGAGAAGGGGGGAAAACATTGAATTAAATTGATATAAATTAAATTAAATGCAAATTGACATGATGGCCCCAACTTGTGGCTGCAGGGTGCATTGAGAGGGGGAAATAATATAAATATAATTTTTAAATGGTGGATGTGTGATTATTGGAGAAAGGTTGGAAGAGGCTCCTGCACATGTGTTGAGCGGGCTTGTCTGAAGCCAAGGTGTACTTCATTCCACCTGTGGCAGTTGGGGAATGATGGTTCCAACTGGTGGCTGAAAGGTGTTTCCAGAAGAGGAAATACGTCAGATTAAATTTGATTCAATCAAATGAAATGCAAATTGGCATGGTTCCAACTGGTGGCTGCAGCATGCATTGAGATGGGGGAAAACATTGTAATTAATTAAATTAAATGCAATTCAGCATCATGGTTCCAACTGGTGGCTGCAGGGTGCATCGTGAAGGGGGTAAAACATAGAATTCAATTGAATTTAATTAACTTAACTTAATTTAAATGCAAATTTACATGATGGCCCCAACTTGTGGCTGCAGGGTGCATTGAGAAGGGGAAATAATTTAAATCTAATTTTGAAGTGGATGTGTGATTATTAAAGAAAGGTAAGAAGATTCTTCAGATATGTTGAGCGGGCTTGTCTGAAGCCAAGGTATCCTTCATTCCACCAGTGACAGTCGGGGGTAGGATGGGTCCAACTTGTGTTAGCGATTGGGGTAGGTGGCCTGAAGGGCCTCACTGCCAGGCAGGCTCAGGGGGGTGGGGACTTTAGGCGGGGGAGTCTGAGGGTAGCAGAAGGTTTGGCCAAAACGGGGTCCAAGGTAGCAATCGCTACTGGTAGCAGAATACATAAGCCCTGCTTGTCTTAACAATGGTTAACAATAGGTTTACAATGGTTTACAATGTCAACAATGGCGATCACTACAGGCAGCAGAAAAAATAAGCCATGCATGTCTTGACAATGGTTAACAATAGGTTTACAATGGTTTACAATGTCAACAATGGCGTTCACTACAGGCAGCAGAAAGAATAAGCCATGCATGTATTAACAATGGGTAGCACTAGGTTAACAATGGCGATCGCTACTGGTAGCAGAAAGAATAAGCCATGCGTGTCTTAACAATGGTTAACAATAGGTTTACAATGGTTAACAATGGCGATTGCTACTGGTAGCAGAAACAATAAGCGATGCGTGTCTTAACAATGGTTAACAATAGGTTAATAATAGGTTAATAATAGGTTTACAGTGGTTAACAATGGCGATCGCTACAGGCAGCAGAATAAAATAAGCCATGCATGTCTTGACAATGGTCAACAATAGGTTTACAATGGTTAACAATGGCGATTGCTACTGGTAGCAGAAACAATAAGCCATGCGTGCCTCAACAATGGTCAACAATAGGTTTACAATGGTTAACAATGGCGATCGCTACTGGTAGCAGAAACAATAAGCCATGCGTGTCTTAACAATGGGTCTCAATAGGTTTACAATGGCGATCGCTACTGGTAGCAGAAAGAATAAGCCATGCGTGTCTTAACAATGGGTCTCAATAGGTTTACAATGGCGATCGCTACTGGTAGCAGAAAGAATAAGCCATGCGTGTCTTAACAATGGTTCACAATAGGTTTCCAATAGTTAACAGTGGCGATTGTTACTGGTAGCAGAAACAATAAGCGATGCGTGCCTCAACAATGGGTAACAATAGGTTTACAATGGTTAACGAGGGCCAGTCTATGACAACGTCATGTAATGTAGTGTTTGATTACACACTCATGGGCAAAGGCTCCACCAACGGACAGTGGATTTTCACTCGTGGTGCTTGTAGTCTACCGTCTACCCTTTCCACCCCTTTCCTACACTGCAACCCCTTCATCTCACACACAGCATGCAGAATACAGGGTGTGGGTGATGCAGGGTTGGGTCTGTTTCATTAAGCTGCACACCACCTGTCCTTCCCCCCCCCCCCCCAAACCACACACACACCACCCTCCTCCCACACTGCCAATCTTCCACCCCATACAGAGCATGCAGGATGTAGGGAGTGCTAGTCAGTTATTCATTGGGTTCTGTTTCAGTAAGCTGCACACCACCACGGACTTCCTTTCCTTCCCTCCCTTCTTTATTTTTCATCCTTTCACACACGACCACTCATCCATAACTGTATACCATTAATATAAAAGAGAGTCACACCCAGCCATGACACAAACGCAGCATGCAGGATGCAGGGATTGTTAATCAGTTACGCACTTGGTTTTGTTTCAGTAAGCTGCACGCCACCTCAAACTTCCTCTCCTTCCCTCCCTTTCCTCCTTTAGCCCCTTGGAATGCCTCGAGCGCATGCACGAGCATGGTATCGTCACTCGGGCTGGGATATTGACCTTTCGCAGGCCTCCACCTCAACAGCCTGTAGTTCGCAAAGCGCGATGTAGATGCCATTGGTCTTTATATCGAATTTGAGGGAGATACTGAGAGGACGAGAAAGTTTGGAGAAGGCGATTTGCGAAATCTGTAACCTTACCATTTCACTCCCATCTTCTAGTTCCTAAAGAGACTATGCGAACTGGATGCTCTGCATATCATACTTAAGCGGATGAGGTAGTCATGCGTGCATCAAGACAATTCATCGGCATCGCCAATGCGTAGTATCTAGGGCGCGTTGAAGTCAGTTGGGATACGAGAATGCCCGGCCACGTCCTTGACCCTGGACCGCTGGCCAGCTAGTGGCTGATGCCATCAGCCAGCTAGGACTGTTATATTGTAGCAGAAATTGTAGGTACAACCTCAGGCTGTCTGGAGCTACAGCGATATTTGATCATTTTTTTGGAGGAGCTACAGCAATATTATCCGAGTCAGGCCATAGGTGGATTCAGGCCCTGGATACTTCTAATTTCGAACCTGGACTTGTGTACACGGATCCAGGCCATCTCCTGCCAGAGTGCCAGGCCCTAAGGGTTGTTCACGGGTCCCTAACTCCCTATTAATCAAAATTTGAAATGTAACTGCTTGCAACACATAGTTTCATGGGCCAAAATCTATGCCTGGGGAAACATGAGTCTCATACACCCTCGCGGTGTCAAGTAGATTTTAACATGTAATGTAAATGTATGTAAATGTATGAGCAAAAAATTATGTTTGTGTGTAAGTACATACATTACATTGTCATCGACAAGCCATTGTTGGCCCAAGACTATCCCGCTACACAACAAAGTAGTTGACCTTTCATATATTCATTTGAGATGTGCAACGTAACGTTTTGAACACCCCTGGAGTGTTAAAGGGGTCCAATCTTTATCTATGTATTTTTGTGCACCTTGGAGAGCCTGGGATTAAACCCAGACTGGCAATTACCCTTTGCCTATTTGGCTGTATGCATGAACGTATGTATGTTACAGTCTAGGGGTAGGCGAAATAGGCTTAAGGGACTTAAACAACGGTGATGGGAAGGGCTAAGAATAAAAAACATTCAAGAACTGAACCCCAAACAATCGTTTTACTGACGGGGGCCCTAAGTTCATTCTTCGTGCTCTTGCCTTTTCAATAAATTGCACTAAGTATTTCCACCCTTCAAAGGAATCCGGATTCATGAACAGCTGCATGCTTGAGTCTTTATCCACCAATTCAGATTCAATTTTCATTTTCTCACAAATATGTTTTCTATCCTCAGTGTATAACGGACATTCTAACATGGAATGCATTTCATCTTCGACCACTCTTCTACCGCCAGCCACCAAAAATCTGCCAGAACTAGAGGTACTCCTTTCTGATTCAACATTTGAGTTGCGAGCTCGAAGACGCAGTCTTGCTATGCATTAATGTCATCAATATTATTAAGTATCATGGTGTATGTGGAACTATGGATTCTATCCTCTGATATCATCCAAGTCGCAGACGTAATATATTTAATATCGACTCCTTGTTAACCCCAAGTTTCCTGTTTTTAACTGCACTTAGGGATTGCCAGTCAATGTCTGTTATTTAAGAGATGCGTTTTAACATTTTCCTGAGTAAATCTTGCTTTATGACGTCTGGGTATCTTCAAGAATATCCGATATTGTCTCTACAACACCTCATTTCTGGACGCATCTTAGTAATCGATGGGACCAGAATTGTTTGTTGCTGTCTCTGGTTGCCTTTAGAACATTCTCTAGCAAGGCTCTTTTTATATTTTAAGAACAAAATCGTCGTCTTTACGGTCAACAAATTTATTCTAAAAGCCAATGCATTGTCTCCACCATTGAGCGCATAGAGGTGATCTATCGAGTTCATTAAAGATCGGATTAAAACGAAAAAGGATTGATGAACTGAACCCCAAACTATATATTTCAGTTGTCACAGGCCTGGTTTCTCTCTGGGTCTCTCTTCTGGTTTCTCCCTGCCAGAAGGGTGAGGCGGTCAGAGACGGTTAAGCACTTGAGTTCGGTTTTTTAGTGATATGAAAGTGGCAGATGCAGACGGCGACGATTTCTGCTCTCACTGCGGCCCTTTTCGTACTGGGGTTTACTTTTGAATCACATCACATTGCTGGACGCTCGCCGCTCGCTTGGCATGATAGGCAGACGGCTGGTCCATGCGGGTCCACGCACTCGCAGTTGTTCAGCCGGTCCGACCCGGATTCGAACTGAGATTCAAATTCGAATCGAGTTTCAAATCCGAATCACAAGTCGGTCGCGGTCGCCCAGAAAGCCACACAGTTACACTGTGAACATGACAAGCTCATTATCTAAGCTTCTGCCGAAAGCGCACGAATTCGATCGCTGATTTTCTAAGCCACGTCTTTAGGCGCATTGTTTCCATCTTGCTTGTTACTTGCCATTCGGGCCCTCTCTCCTTTGCCAGCTCCGTCCTCCCTTACTCCGACATCATGGGGAGTGGGAGCAGCATCAAACCATTTGCACCGATCAATAGCCGAAATATAGTTTGACGCTCGGACTGGACTGGAGACTGCCCGGGGGAGTGCGGCCAGGCTGCAGTCTACGAGTAAATTCGACCTTCTTCCATGCAAGGACCTCCTCCCATTCAGACCCATCGGGACCTCCTTCCCTTCAGAGATTCAGCAGGGCACTGTTTTCCTTTTCAGCATCTAGCAACAGCTTCTAGGCATCTCCCTCAGCCAGCCACTGGACTAAGCCTCAAAAATTCAGCGGAGCTAGAAAGCTGATTACGCCAGCTTCAAGATGCACTAGGTTGCATTAGGTTAGGCTTATTAGCGAGCCAGGGGAGCTGCCTGGAAGCTGCTGCTCTTAGCCGAAAAGAAAAACAGTGTAGCAGGGGCAATGGAAACAGATCTATTGATTCAGTTGAAGAGAAGGGGTTGTTAGTGTGGAGATTGTGAGCTGGATCTATCAGTCCATGGACCTGGGCACCAGCGGATCGTAACTCTACTGGGGTTCCACTTGGAGCAACATTTTACCAGAGGGGACCAGGTCTGCAAAATCTTAACAGACACAACCAACTCAGCCAAAACTTAATAAACTGCATTGGATCAGCAAAATCTTAACAGCCTATCAGCCTCTCATAAAAATAGCCTCTCAACCAAATTTGAACAGACTGACCAATTCAGCCAAATCTGGGCAGCCTGTCAGCTTCTCATCTAAACAGTTTCTCAACTGAATCTGAACAGACTGGCCAATTCAGCCAAATCTGGGCAGCCTGTCAGCTTCTCACCTGAACAGCTTCTTATTAGAATCTGAACAGGCTGAACCAAGTTTTAACAGCCTCTCAGCCTCTCGTCCTAACAGACTCCCAACCAACTTTTAGCAACCTGAACCAAGTCAGCCAAATCAGCACAGCTTCTGAGCCTCTGAGCATAACAGCTTTTCAACAAACTTTTAACAACCTGAACCAAGTCAGCCAAATCTGCACAGCCTTTGAGCCTCTGAGCATAACAGCTTTTCAACAAACTCTTAGCAACTGAACCAAGTCAGCCAAATCTGTATAGCCTCTGAGCCTTTGATCATATCAGCTTTTCAACCAACTGTTAGCAGACAAAACCAAGTCAGCCAAATCTGCACAGCCTCTGAGCCTCTGATCATTACAGCTTCTCAACCAACTCTTAGCAGACTGACTAAGTCCGAGGTCCATACTTCGTCGAGAATGGAGACTTCCATACAGATCCTCAGCATCCTATATACATTGGTGGTTGGCCCCAGTGCAAGCAAACAGACCGGCCCCCTCAACCTCGCAACTCGTCTTAGGGCGTGTTTTGCATTGATCCTCAGCATCCTACATACATTGGTGGTTGGCCCCAGTGCAAGCAAACAGGCTGGCCCCCTCATCCTCGCAACTCGCCGTATGGCGTGTTATTTATTGATCCTCAGCATCATATTACCGTCGTCTCTGGCTTTCGCCACAGAGCCTAGCCTGATGGATCACTCACCCTTCAACCACAGCTCCAGTTTGAAACCTGATCAACAAGATCGTCTGCGGTTAGCACTAGCTGGCTTAGAGGCCAAGTCGTACTTCATCAACTCAAGCGACATGGGTGTACATCACTGTACCTTCATGTCCGAGGAGGCAAACCCATTTTTCCCGTACAGCCCACCTGAGCTGAAGGTACAGCTGGACGTTTTTATGAAGTACATGTACCACGATGGGACAGCAACGATCAAGGGCTTTGTGACGGCAAACACAAAGGGCGTAGCGCTAATGCCTCATGAACTCAACTTGGAGCATGTCATATTTTTGAGAGTGTTGGGTGACACCAGCAGGTGCGAACTTCTGTTGACGTGTGTATCTGTGTGTATATCTGTGTGTGCATCTGTGTGTGTATTTTTGTGTGTGTATATGTGTGCGTGCATCTGTGTGTGTCTACCTGTGTGTGCATGTTTGTGTATCTGTGGTTTTATGTATCTGTGTGTGTTTGTGTATCTGTGTGTGTCTGTACATGTGTGTGTGCGTATGTATATGTGTGTGTGCATCTGTGTGTTGCAATTCACAACCCATCTTTCTAACACGCCCTCAAACCCAAACACCATCTCAACCCAACACCCAAACACAAACCTAACAGCAAATCCAAATGTAACCCCTCCCCCCCCCCCCAATATCCCTGAAACCCACATCCCCACATACTGCCTCCAGTTTGCGCCGTCAGCATGTCTTCAAGGTCTCTGCTCCTATCTACAGCTACTGGAGCCCAGCTGCCCGCGCCGCCATGGTGCACGGATTTCAATCACGGATTTCAATCATGGATTAACAATCACGGATTTCAATCCACATTCCATCTTTCTAACCCGCCCTCAAGCACAAACACCATCTCAACCCAACACCCAAACACAAACTTAACAGCAAATCCAAATGTCCCCCCCCCCCCCCCCCCCCCCTTCTCCCCCCTACCCCCCCCAACACACACAACCTCAGCCCCCAACCCCACCCCTTCCCCCACCATCACCAAACCCCCCACCCACACACACTGCCTCCAGTTTGCGTTGTCAGCATCTCTTCAAGGTCTCTGCTCCTGTCTCCCCCCCCCCCAACCCAACCCAACCCAACCCACCCAACCCAACCCACTCCCACACAGACCTCGTACATCCCCCCTCCCCCCCACATCCCCACGTACTGCCTCCAGTTTGCGCCGACAGCATGTCTTCAAGGTCTCTGGTCCTGTCTACAGCCACTGGAGCCCAGCTGCATGCACAGCCATGGTCCACGGACTTCAATCCGCATTCGATATCTCAGACCTCGACCCCAACATCGCCCACCCACCCATCCACCTACCCACCCCCACCTACTGCCTCCGATTTTCACTGTCAGCATGTCTTCAAGGTCTCTGCTCCTGTCTACCCCCCACCCCACCCCACCCCCACACACCTGACATCCCCCCCACCCCATCCCACCCCCACCTACTGCCTCCAGTTTGCGCCGTCAGCATGTCTTCAAGGTCTCTGCTCCTGTTTACACCCCCCCCCCCCCCCCCACCCACACCCACACCCACACCCACCCACCCACACCCACACATACACCTGACATCCCCCCCACCCCATCCCACCCCCACCTACTGCCTCCAGTTTGCGCCGTCAGCATGTCTTCAAGGTCTCTGCTCCTGTCTACCCACACCCACACCCACACCCACACCCACACCACACACCACCCACCCACACACATACACCTGACATCCCCCCCATTCCACCCCACCCACACTGCCTCCAGTTTGCGCCGTCAGCAAGTCTTCAAGGTCTCTGCTCCTGTCTACAGCTACTGGAGCCCAACCGCCGGCGCCACCATGGTGCATGATTTTCAATCACAGATTTCAATCATGGATTAACAATCACAGATTTCAATCCACAATCCATCTTTCTAACCCGCCCTCAAACTCAAACCCCATCTCAACCCAACACCCAGACACAAACCTAACAGCAAATCCAAATGTACACCCTCTACTACCTCCTCCCCCCCCCCCCCCCCCCCCCCCCCCCCTCCCCCCCCCCCAAGCACACACAAACCCAGCCCCCCACACACACCCCCCCTTCCCCCACCAACACCAAACCCCACATCCCCACTTACTGCCTCCAGTTTGCGCCGTCAGCATGTCTTCAAGGTCTCTGCTCCTGTCTACAGCTACTGGAGACCAGCCGCCGGCGCCGCTATGGTCCACGGATTTGAATCCACATTCGATATTTCAGACCTCGACCCTAACATAGCCGCCACACACCACTTCGAGCTCAGTACAGACCGGGACCCCAAACTGTGTCCCTTCCTGGCCAGCAACTCTATCAACCTCATTGACGGCCGCGCATTCGAAGTCTCACCAGAACAGCCTGGATGTGTCTCGCATGCTCATGGGGATGCTGATGCTGATGGAGATGCTGATGCTGACGGGGGCAAAGAGAGTTGCCACCGAGAGGTGTTTGTTGTTGTGCGGCCTGCTATGGAGCTCTCACCCACACTTATGGGGGCACTCATCCTTCGTCATGTTGACTATTACAAGGTGGGCTGATGGGATGGGAAGCATGGCAACAGAGTGTGAGGTGTTTGTTGTTGTGCAGCCTGCTATGGAGCTCTCACCCACACTTATGGAGGCACTCATCCTACGTCATGTTGACTAATACAAGGTGGGCGGATGGGATGGGGAGCATGGCAACAGAGTGTGAGGTGTTTGTTGTTGTGCAGCCTGCAATGGAGCTCTCACCCACACTTATGGGGGCACTCATCCTTCGTCATGTTGACTATTACAAGGTGGGCGGATGGGATGGGGAGCATGGCAACAGAGTGTGAGGTGTTTGTTGTTTTGCAGCCTGCAATGGAGCTCTCACCCACACTTATGGGGCACTCATCCTTCGTCATGTTGACTATTACAAGGTGGGCGGATGGGATGGGGAGCATGGCAACAGAGTGTGAGGTGTTTGTTGTTTTGCAGCCTGCAATGGAGCTCTCACCCACACTTATGGGGGCACTCATCCTTTGTCATGTTGACTGTTACAGGGTGGGCGCAAGAAATGTTTCCGGAGGAAGTCATGATGATGATGATGATGATGATGATGATGATGATGATGATGATGATGATGATGGGATACCCAGATGATATTGGTTACAACGGAGTCCCACTTCCTGGGGTGAAAATCCTCTGAATACAGAGGCCACATTAGGATTAGGGGACTTGCTCAACCCCCTTCGGGATGAGCTAGTCCCGTCTATGGGCGGTACTAGCTTAGGGGCCCACTTGCGAGTACCGCCCAGAGGCAGAGGCCGCCGACTGCCTAAGGGCCAGTCTGAAGACAGCCCCTGGGGCTGCCCAACACCACCGGTGTTGACCTTTTGGTGTTAGCAGAGGGACTTGAATAATGAAGACAATGATAGATGGCCAGGAGGGGCTGGTTCAAGAAACCCTTAACAACCCATGCACAGGATCTAGGTGTCTTGAAGTACATCCTGTACCTCCGGCAAGATCAGCTAGCTCCCCTTCTTGCTGTCAACCCCATCTTGCCCCAGCTTGCGAGCTCTTGATTTCAAGTAAACATTCAGCGCAAATGCATCCACCCCTGTGCATGACCAAATCGCGTTCCCAAACATCCCCGCCAATGCATCCACCCATTAGTGCAAATACATTATACCAGTATAAAATATATACGAAGTATCATATGCACACACTCTCCGAAGCAAATTCACCAATTTCCCCTGCCAATGCATCCACCCCTGTGCATGACCAACCTATGTTCCTAAGCTTCCCCGCCAATGCGTCCACCCCTGTGCAGGACCTGGGTGTCTCCAGCCAGATCACCTAGTCCCCCTTCTTTCTGTGAACACCATCCTGTCCCAGCATGTGCGTTCTAGAGTTCAGATTCATATACACACACTTTCCAAAGCGAATTCACCATTTCCTCCACCAATGCGTCCAACCCTGTGCAGGACCTAGGTGTCTCCAAGTACATCCTGTACCTCCAGCCAGATCACCTAGTTCCCCTTTTTGCAGTGAACCCCATCTTGCCCCAGCTTGTGAGTGAGGGCACCCTCTTGTTGGTCATGTGGACCGAGATCCACGCGCACGAGATCTGGTCACACAAGTGGGATTTGCGCATTTTATACAGCCATGCTGTCCTGGCCTTCACCGGCCTGGACGTGACGTTACTGAACCTGGAGCTTGATGAGTATCTGGTCACCCCTAGACCAGAGTTGCAGGTAATGACAAGTAATGATAACGCCTGGTGGGGCGTGGTATTAAGGGAGCCCCGTCTCACTATCCTTTACTGGCCTGGATGTGATGATATTGAACCTGGAGCTTGATAAGTAACTGGTCACCCCTACACCAGAGTTGCAGGTAATGACAAGTAATGATAACGCCGAGTCGGGTACACCTTCGCTTTTTTTTTAACGAGCTGTACGAGTGAGCCATTGTCGAAAACGGGATGCGTTGTAGGTAAGGAGTGTAACGAGATGGAATCCGTACTAAGCCTTTGCGACATCCGCCAAAGCAGTTATACAAATGTCAGAGTAATGATTCCCTGGTAATGATAACATCTGGTGGGGCGTGGTACTGGTACTAAGGGAGCCCCGTCTCACTAGCCTTTACTGGCCTGGATGTGGTGTTATTGAACCTGGAGCTTGATGAGTAACTGGTCACCCCTAGACCTGAGTTGCAGGTAATGGCAAGTAATGATAACGCCTGATGGGGCGTGGTAGTAAGGGAGCCCCGTCTCACTAGCCTTTACTGGCCTGGATGTGTTGATATTGAACCTGGAGCTTGATGAGTACCTGGTTACCCCTAGACCAGAGTTGCAGGTAATGACAAGTAATGATAACGCCTAATGGGGCGTGGTATTAAGGGAGCCCCGTCTCACTAGCCTTTACTGGCCTGGGCGTGATGTTATTGAACCTGGAGCTTGATGAGTATCTGGTCACCCCTAGACCAGAGTTGCAGGTAATGACAAGTAATGATAACGTCTGGTAGGGCGTGGTACCGGTATTAAGGGAGCCCCGTCTCACTAGCCTTTACTGGCCTGGATGTGATGTTATTGAACCTGGAGCTTGATAAGTAACAGGTAACCCCTAGACCAGAGTTGCAGGTGCGGAGTGTAACGAGATGGATTCAATGTGTGTGTGTGGGTGTTCGTGTGTGTGTGTGTGGGTGGGTGGGTGTGGGTGGGTGGTGCAGGTAAGGAGTGTAACGAGATGGAATCGAGGTGTGTGTGAGTGTGTGGGTGGTGAAGGAACGGTGTGTGTGTGTGTGTGTGTGTGTGTGTGTGTGTGTGGGGGGGGGGGGGGCAGTTACGGTGTGTGTGTGGGATGGTGAGTCGGGGTGGGGTGTGTTTGGTGGTGGGTGCAGGTAATGAGGGGGTGGTGCAGGTAAGGAGTGTAACGAGATGGAATCGGTACTAAGACTTTGCGACATTCGCCAAAGGAATTCTATATATATGTCGGAGTACTGATTCCCTAGTACTGAAACATGGACCAATCTGTCCCATTACAAGGAGCCTTGGAATCACCCTCGGGGGGACCCCCCCGCCCCCCCCCCCCCCCCCCCCCCCCCCCCCCCCCACACACACACACCCACCCCACCCACCCACCCACCCAACACACACACAAACACATACCCCACCCCACCCAACACACCCACCCACCCCCACCCCACACACGCACACACACACGGGGAACCCTAAACTTATAAGTATTTCTGTAAAAGTAGCTCGTAATAATGGTTATTTGCTGTTAGTGGTTGGCCCCAGTGAAAGCAAACGGCTGCCCCCCCCCCCAACCTCATAATAAGGCGTACTATTGACCGGTATTTATTTATTTACTTATTTGCTGGATGCATGACAGGCTGGAGTAGCTGGACTCGCCCTCAGAGGACAGCAATCCCCCCCCCCCCCCCCCCCCCCCCCCCACCCCCGCTCACACCCAAACACCTCCACTCATCCCCCCCACCCCCCCCCACCCCCCCCCACACACAGGGAACCCTAAACTTAGAATAATCTCTTTAATAGTAGCTCGTAATAATGGTTACCGGTATTTGCTGTTGGTGGTTGGCCCCAATGAAAGCAGACGGTTGGCCCCCCAAACCTCACTCCTTGTAATATGAACTGAAACGTGAAGCGGTGGGCCGACATATTAACGTATGATCATACGTTCATATGTATATTCTTACATACATATATATGCATACATATATATATACATACATATATTCATACACATATTCATACATATATTCAAACATATATTCATACATATATTCATACATGTATATACATACATGTATATACATACATATATACATACATATATTCATACATATATTCATACATATATATACATTCATATATTCATACATATATTCATACATACATATTTATACATACATATATTCATACATACATATATGCATACATATATTCATACATGTATTCTTACATACATATATAAACATACATATATTCATACATATATATACATACATATGTATACATACATATATTCATACATATATTCATACGTATATTCTTACATACATATATATATATATATATATATATATATACATATTCATACATATATATATATATATACATACATATATTCATACATACATATATATACATACATACATATATACATACATACATTCATACGTATATTCATACATACATATATATACATACATATATTCATACATACGTACGTATTCATATATACGTACATATATTCATACATACGTACGTATTCATACATACGTACGTATTCATATATACGTACATATATATACATACATACATACGTACGTATATATGTATATATGTATATATGTACGTATATACGCACATATATATACATACATACATATATACATACATACATACATACGTATATTCATACATACATATATGTACATACATATATTCATACATATATTCATATGTATATTCATACATATGATTTTTCTCGAAACGTATGCTCATATATATCTCCAAACGTATGAGGTGTGTACGTCAAAAAGTACAGCTCGCTTCCCGGCATTACAATTTCTCGATTTTCATTCCATTTTTTGATTTAGATAGCTCATTGGAAAGCTACTGACCTCCTCTATCACAGTATTAAATACAAATATGCATTCAAGCTGATTCAAGTAAACCATTTTGTTTAAATTTGGCCCAAAGTTTGATTTTGATGGCCAGATATCAGGCGCAGATATCAGAGTGTCACCTAGCCTTCCATTCCATTGAGCTCCCATGAGTGCTTGATGGATTGATGCAAGCCTAGTGCAAGCCTAGTGCAAGCCTAGTGCAAGCCTAGTGCAATGTGAACACGGACACTATTGCAACATAGTTATGTAATTATATTATTATACACGTATGCAGTATGTGGCAATACCTTTGAACACATGTGAAAGTTTTTAATCCAGAAGTACATAAAATACTCATACGTTTTAATAAGTTTATATGCATACGTTCATACTTTCATACGTTTATACGGCATATACAAATCAAAATATACGTTTGCTTCCCAACCCTATAAAGTGTGATGTTAAGATAGGCTAAAAGTGTAAACTTAGATGGGGTAAGCCAGCTTTGTTTAATTTTATGGGCAAAGGTGGCCGTAGGCAGCTCATATGGGCTTTTGTTAAGTTTCTGAATTAAATTTCTTTGGTGAAGCCCCCCCTTGTGGGGGGCGGAAGCTCTCAGGGTTACCCATCTGTCCGTCCAACTAAAAAATTGAAGGCTGACACGTCAGCCAACTAACAGGTTCCAGTCAGCTCCAGTCTGTTTCCCACCTGTCTTTCCGTAGCCTACACACTCCGCCAATTTTCCGCGTCGCTGGCGACGCTGCATAGGACTTGTATCATATGAAGTTCTTACAAAACAAGACTGACACCAAATGCATTGCCTCACTTGCCTGCAAAGCAAATCTGTAGGGCAGATGCTTCGTGTTTGTGGTGGGGAGTCAGCTCATCCCCTTGCATAGTTTCTTTTGACACATTTCAATGTCATCTTCCCTGACTGTGACAAGACTGACACCAAATGCATTGCCTCACTTGTCTTCAGAGCAAATCACCATCACCACCACCACCACCGCACACCCCAACATTACCACCACCACCACACACTCCAACAGTACCAACACCAACACCACCAACACACCTCCAACAGTACCACCACCACCACCATCACCACCACCACCACCACCACCACCACCACCACCACCACCACCGCCACCCCAAACCCAAACTCAAACCCAAAACCAACCCACAACATGAGGGGAGTTGGCTCATCCCCTTGCAGAGTTGCGCTTGAAGCGTTTCAGTGCCATCTGCCCTGACTGCGACAAGACTGACACCAAATGCATTGCCTCACTTGCCTGCAGAGCAAATCACCATCACCACCTCCACCACCATCATCTCCACCCCCAACACCACCCCCACCCCCACAACCCCGAACCCCAACTCAAACCCAAGTCCAACCCATAACCCCCCTTCAGTCTCCCACATCAGGCATTGGATTCAACTTCCTGTTGAGGAGGGCTTTGCTCTCTTCGCTCATTGTATTGCCTTCTCTTTTTGATGTTGCTCCACCCTCCTCTCTTGTCTGCAGAGCAAATCTGTAGGGCAGATGCTGCATGTTTGTGGAGGGGAGTCTGCTAATCCCCTTGCAGAGTTGCGTTTAAAGCGTTTCAGTGCCATCTGCCCTGACTGCGACAAGACGCATGCTGATGCTGTCATGTGGATGGACTTCACTCGAACTCAGCATCCATTAACAAGGTTAGATATGCTGCTTCTTTTTATTTATTGCCTCTTCCAGCCTCTTTGCTTCATTGCCTCTTTACTGCAATCCCTTTTGTACTGCTTGTAACTGCTTGTAACGAGGACAATATCTGCCCTGACTGTGACTAGACGCATGCTGATGCAGTCAAGTGGATGGACTTTGCTAGAACTCAACATCCATTAACAAGGTTGGATATGCTTTATGTATTTATTGGATTTTTACGATTTAATGTATTTATACCATTATCTGCCCAGACTGTGACAATCAGCATGCTGATGCAGTCATGTGGATCGACTTCACCCCACCTCAACGTCCATTAACAAGGTTGGCTACGTCCGGGATATTCCACTCTTTTTTGCTTGATTTCCTTTTACATTCTGCATATTGTTTGCTGCATTCCCTTTTTTGTTGCTTGTAACAGCTTGTAACAAGGGTATTATACAAAAGACTGCCCTGACTGCGACAAGACGCATGCCGATGCTGTTATGTGGATGGACTTCACCCGAACTCATCCATTAACAAGGTTGGCTACGCCCGGGATATTCTGCATCTTTTTCGCTTTATTTCCTCTTATATGCTGCATCGTTTTTGCTGCATTTCCTTTTTTGTTGCTTGTAACAAGGGTATTATACAAAAAGACTGCCCTGACTGCGACAAGATGCATGCTGATGCTGTCATGTGGATGGACTTCATCCGATCTCAACATCCATTGACCATGCTGGATATGCTCGGGCTATTCTGCCTCTTTTTGCCTTATTTTCTCTTATATTCTGCCTCGTTTTTGCTGCATTCCCTTTTTTGCTGCTTGTAACAGCTTGCAACGAAGGTATTATAAATAAAAAAGGCCTGTCTGACTGTTGTTTGTTGACGAAGCATTCTGATGCTGTCATTTGGATGGATTTCACCCGACCTCAACATCTGTTGACCAAGTTGGATACACTCAGTTCAGCTTCATGAAACCAAAAATGATGAGGGTTATCTCTGTACACGTATTTTTATGTAGGGGTCGGCTATGTTATATAATATTAGTGAATACATAATAGTATATAATAGTATATAATATTAGTCAGACGAGCCGTCCCACCAGAATTTCGAATGTATTTGAAGAACTAATATTATTGTGACACTATAATAATATTAGTTCATATTAGTGTTACAAACACTAATATTAGTTGCCGTTCCCTATTTATATGACTCCCAATCTTGATTTAACATACATTTCACACATTATTTGAACCAATATTCTTGAGCTCATTTAAATCCCACACCTCTTATAATCAGTTACTTTGACTGCAGCACCATGCAGGCAAGAAACAGTCGCAGCCTCATTCCCCCAAATCGATGGAGACCATCTTTTTACATTTATTTATTCGATCCCAATTTATTGAACTCACATACATTTTAGCATGTCACACCTCTTATAATCGGGTACCATTACAGCAGCACCATGCCGGCAAGAAACGGTCGCAGCCCCATTCCCTCAAACTTGATGAGGATTAGCACTGTACACTTATTTATTATATGACCCCCCAATCTTGAATTAAAATACATTTCACACATTATTTGAACCCAGATTCTTGAGCTCACATAAAGTTCACACCTCTTGTAATTAGCTACCATCACAGCAGCACCAGGCCCGTGAGAAACGGGCCCAGCCTCATGATCTCATATTTGATGAGGATTATATCTGTAAATATTCTTGTTATTCCAAGGTTTTGCCTCAACATTCGACATTCACATTCCTTTCACAGCTCTTATAAATAGGTACCATCACAGCAGCACCAGGCGCGCGCGAGAAACGGGCGCAGCCTCATAATTCCAAATTGATGGAGACCAGCTTTTTACACTTATTTATCCGACCCCAATTTATTGAACTCACATACATTTTAGCAGGTCACACCTCTTATAAGCAGGTACCATCACAGCAGCACCATGCCGGCAAAAAACGGTCGCAGCCTCATTCCCCCAAACTTGCATTAACATATATTTCACACATGAATTGAACCCAGGTTTTTGAGCTCATATAAAGTTCACACCTCTTATAATCAGATAACATCACAGGAGCACCAGGCGCGCAAGAAAGGGTCGAAGCCTCATGATCCAAAACTTGAATTAACATATATTCCACATTATTTGAACCCAGATTCTTTAGCTCACGTAAATCCCACACCTCTTATAATCAGTGACCATCATGGCAGCACCAGGATGCAGCACCATGCAAAAATCGGCTGCACGGCGGCAAAAAACGGCAGCACGGCGGCAGAACCATCACGGCAGAACCATCACGGCCGCACCATGCCGCAAAAAAACGGTTGCAGCCTCATTCCCTCAAACTTCAATTAACATATACTTCACACATGATTTGAACCCAGGTTTTTGAGCTCACATACATTTCACACCTCTTATAATCAGGTCAGGGTACTACTAAGCGCGCGCGGCAGCGCGGTGACGCGCTTCCTTTTTGAGCCCCTCTGCGCGTTTCGCGCAGTTTTTCAATCCACTCTGGGCGCAGCGCGCAGTTTTTGCGCTTTTTGCACAAAAAAGCGCTGACCAATTTGACGCTTGTGTGCTGTAAGCGCTGACCAATTTTGGCAAGAAGTAGTACCCTGAATCAGGTAACATCACAGGAGCACCAGGCCCGCAAGAAAAGGGCGCAGCCTCATGAACAGAAATCTGATCAGGCTTAGCTCTGTCACTGTTCTTGATTTTCCGGGATTTACCCCACATATTTAGATACACATACATTTCACACCTCTTATAATTAGCTACCATCACAGCAGCACCAGGCCCGTGAGAAACGGGCCCAGCCTCATGATCTTATATTTGATGAGGATTATATCTGTAAATGTTCTTGTTATTCCAAGGTTTTGCCTCAACATTCGACATTCACATTCCTTTCACAGCTCTTATAATTAGGTACCATCACAGCAGCACCAGGCCCGTGAGAAACGGGCCCAGCCTCCTGATCTCAAATCTGATGAGGATCAACTCTGTATTTTTTCTCGTTGTGCCCAGGTTTTGCCCCAACAATTGAAATTGACATACATGTCACACCTCTTCTAATCAGGTACCATCACAGCAGCACCAGGCCCGCAAGAAACGGGTGCAGCCTCATGAACCCAAACTCGATTAGTGTCAGCTTTGTAAATGTTATTGTTTTGCCCCAGTATTCCCCCAAATGTGAAATTTACATATGAGAGTGACATTAGGGTTATTTCACACCCCATTTCAGGTACCATCACAGTAGCACCAGGCCCGCAAGAAACGGGTGCAGCCTCATGAACCCATACTTGATTAGTGTCAGCTTTGTAATTGTTATTGTTTTGCCCCAGTATTCCCCCAAATGTGAAATTGACATATGAGAGTGACATCAGGGTTATTTCACACCCCATTTCAGGTACCATCACAGCAGCACCAGGCCCGCAAGAAACGGGCGCAGCCTCATGAACCCTAACTTGATGAGGATTAGCTTTGTACACCGAGGCATGCCCAGGGCTGACAGTGCTTCCTTCACATCACCACCCAGGTACGATGGAGCATGGTGGTGGTGGTGCTAGTGGTGGTGGTGGGGGGGGGGAATGGTGGTGGGGGTGCTAGTGGTGGTGGGGGGAAATGGTGGTGGGGGTGGTAGTGGTGGTGGTGGTGGGGGGGTGGGGGGCTGATGGTAGTGGTAATGGTGGTCGTGGTGCTAGTGCTGGTGAACTAGTACAGAGGAAGGTAGCTTTGTACACAGAGGCATGCCCAGGGCTGACAGTGCTTTCTTCACATCACCGCCCATGTACGATAGAGCATGGTGGTGTTGGTGCTATTGGTGGGGTGGGGGTGGGGGGCTGATGGTAGAGGATGGTGGTGGTGGTGCTAGTGGTAGTGGTGGGGGTGGGGGGCTGATGGTAGTGGATGGTGGTGGTGGTGCTAGTGGTAGGGTGGGGGTGGGGGGCTGATGGTGGGGGTAGTGGAGGGGGTGGGGGTGGGAGGCTGATGGTGGTGGTGGGGTGGTGGGGGGGGTAATGGTGGAAGGGGTGCTAGTGGTAGGGTGGGGGTGGGGGGCTGATGTGGGGGTAGTGGTGGGGGGGTGGGAGGCTGATGGTGGTGGTTGGGTGGTGGTGGGGGTAATGGTGATCGTGGTGCTAGTGCTGGTGAACTAGTATAGTGGAAGTTAGCTTTGTATACAGAGAAGTGCCCAGGTACCACAGTGCTTCCTTCACATCCCCCACAGTTATGATAGAGCATGGTGGTGGTGGTGCTAGTGGTGGGGTGGGGTGTGGGGGGGGGGATGTTGGTGTTGTTGGTGGTGGTGGTTGTGGTTTGGTGGGGGGGGGGGCTGATGGTAGTGGTTATGCTGTGTGTTGTGCTATGGTGGGGTGGGGGTGGGGTGGGGGGAAAGGTGGTGGGTGGGGATTGGGGGCTGATGGTGGTGGTGCTAGTGGTGGGGCGGGTGTGCGGGGCTGATGGTGGTGGTGGTAGTGGTGGGGTGGGGTGGGGGGGCTGATGGTAATGGTGGTGCTAGTGTGCTAGTGGTGGGGTGGGGATGGGGGGATGGGGGGGGGTGATATGGTGGGGTGGGGGTCTTATGGTAGTGGTAATGGTGGTGGTGGTGCTAGTGGTGGGGTGGGGTTTGGGGGAAGGTGGTGGTGGTGGTAGTAGTGGGGTGGGTATGGGGGCTGGTGGTAGTGGTGGTGGTGGTGCTAGTGGTGTGGTGGGGTTGGGGGGATGGTGGTGGTGGTGCTAGTGGTGAGGTGGGGTGGGGGGCTGATATAAATGGTGGTGGTGGTGGTGGTGGTGCTAGTGCTGGTGATCTAGTACAGTGGAAGTTAGCTTTGTACACAGAGAAGTGCCCGAATGAATAAATGGGTATGTTTAAATTAAGTAACTGACTAACTAGCCACCAAAAATAAAAATAAAAACAAACAACACAACTTTCTGTCCAGGCGCATGCATATTCTGCCAGATTCTGTCAGGCCATGAATGTGTATGTTGAAGTACCCTCCCCCCCCCCCCCCCCCCCCCCCCCCCCTCCACACACACACACACACACACACACACAAACACACACAAAACCTTCCTGTTCAGGTGCATGTAAATCTGCCAGATTCTGTCAGATCACGAATGTGCATGTTAAAATACAAAACTAACCACCCCACCCACCCCACCCCACCCACACAAAAACCTTCCTGTTCAGGTGCATGTAATTCTGCCAGATTTGATCAGATCATGAATGTGCATGTTGAAATCAAAATCTAACTACCCCACCCCACCCACACAAAAACTCTTCCTGGTCAGGTGCGTGTAATTCTGCCAGAATCTGTCAGATCATGAATGGGTGTGTTTAAATATTAAAAACATTTATCCAACACCCCACCCCACCCCACCCCACCCCACCCCACCCCACCCCACCCCACAAAAAAACCTAATGTTCAGGTGCATGTATATTCTGCGCATTGCATACCTGTGCAAACCTGTGATCAAGTTTGACCAGACGAATACAGTGTACAAGGATGACAGAGCTTGGCTGGGTGTGTTGAATTAAACAAACTACCCCCCCCCCCCCCCCCCCCTCCCCAAAACAACTACCTTTCAGGTGCATTTGATTCTGCCAGATTATGTCAGATCATGAATGTGCATGTTGAAAAAAAACATATAATCCCCCCACCCCACCCCACAAAACGAAACAAAAAACTTCCTGTTCAGGTGCATGTAAATTCTGTGCATGGCATACCTGTGCAAACCTGCGATCGAGTTTGAACAGACGAACAGAGTGTACAAGGATGACAGAGCTTGGATGGGTGTGTTGAAATATGAAAAATGCCCCCCCCCCCCCCCCCCCCCCCCCCCCCCTTCCCTCCCCCCCCCTAAAAAACAATTCAGGAGCATGTATATTCTGCGCATCGCATTCCTGTGCAAACCTGCGGTTGAGTTTGAGCAGACGAACAGGGTGTACAAGGATGACAGAGCTAGGATCAGTGTGTTGAAATATGAATACTGACCCCCCCCCCCCCCCCCCTAAAAACAATTCGGGTGCATGTATATTCTGCGCATCGCATACCTTCGCAAACCTGTGATCGAGTTTGAGCAGACGAACAGGGTGTGCATGGATGACAGAGCTTGGATGGGTATGTTGAAATAAAAAAACTATCGAACCACCAAACTAACAAAAATATATTTAACACAAACCCTTCCTGTTCAGGTGCATGTATATTCTGCGCATCGCATACCTCTGCAAACCTGCGATTGAGTTTGAGCAGACGAACAGGGTGTGCATGGATGACAGAGCTTGGATGGGTATGTTGAAATAAAAAAACTATCGAACCACCAAACTAACAAAAATATATTAAACACAAACCCTTCCTGTTCAGGTGCATGTATATTCTGCGCATCGCATACCTTTGCAAACCTGCGATTGAGTTTGAGCAGACGAACAGGGTGTACAAGGATGACAGAGCTTGGATGGGTGTGTTAAAATAAATTAACTAACTACACCCACCCAACCCCCCCACCACCACTACAACCACACACACACACATGCACGCACACAAACCCTTCCTGTTCAGGTGCATGTATATTCTGCGCATTGCATACCTGTGCAAACCGTCGATCGAGTTTGACCAGACGAACAGGGTGTACAAGGATGACAGAGCTTGGATGGGTATGCTGAATAAAATGAGCACCAGGCTGACTTTGAATCAGTCCTATTCCGTCCTCCTAATCTAGAGTTGATCCTGATAGTCTACAACTGTCTTGGTTCAGGGTACTTCCATTGACCAAATTGGCCAGCGCTTTAGCGCACTTGAAAAAAAAAGCGCGCGCTTGGAAGTACCCTGTCTTGCTTATTCGAGCTTGGGAAAGGCTGTAGAATATAGTAGGCTGACCAGATTAGACAGTTTAAAGACTTGTCCAGGTCAACACTACCACCTACTTTATTGTAGAAGGAGCAATGCCATTCAAACTGAATCCTCCTGAATGGGTGTGTTGAACCGAGTGAGAACCAGGCTGATATTGAAGCAGTCCTATTCCGTCCTCCGAATCTAGAGTTGATCCTGGTAGTCTATAACTGTCTTGGTTACTCGAGCTTGGGCAAGTCCATGTATATATGTATGTTTGTATGTTCCACTTATGTATGTATGTATGTATGTTACAGTCCAGGGGTAGGCTAAATAGGCTAAATAGGCTAAAGGGACTTGCCCAACTGTGTTAGGAAGGGCTTAAAAATAAATCACTGAAAATTCCCAGAAAAGTCCACAAAATATAGTTGGCCGACCAGATTACACAGTTAAAAGACTTATCCAGGTCAACACTACCACCTACTCTATTGTAGGAGGAGCAATGCCATTGGAACTGAATCCTTTTGAATGGGTGTGTTGAATCGAGTGGACACCAGGCTGACAATGAATCAGTCCTATTCCGTCCTCCTAATCTAGAGTTGATCCTGGTAGTCTATAACTGTCTGGATCATTCGAGGTTGGGCTAGTCCATGTGTGCATGTGTGTATGTATGTTTGTATGTTACAGTCCAGGGGTAGGCCAAATAGGCTGAAGGGACTTGCCCAACCATGTTAGGAAGGGCTTAAAAAGGAAAATATAGTTGGCCGACAGGATTAGACAGTTAAGAGACTTGTGCATTCAACAGCTAGTGTAGCAACTAGACAAGTAGGGCCTTTTTTTGTTTAGTTGTGACTGGTTGTGAAAAGAATTTCACCCCAGGAGGTGGGTCTCCCGACACAAACCAGTGACACCGAGGATTCAGTTCGAATGACGCTGCCACTCTTACAAAAGAGTAGGCGCACTTAGGATTATATGTGCTGGCTGGTGCTCAAGAGACATTGCATGTATGTATGTTGTAAATAAATAAATTGTACGCCTTATTACGAGGCGTGAGGTTGAGGGGGCCAGCCCGTCGGCTTTCACTGGGGCCAACCACCAATGTATGTTGTGTGTATGCTGTTACAGTCCAGGGGTAGCAGTCATGTAGGACCTCAGGACAAGTTGGGTCTAAGTGTAGGGAATGGAAATATGATATCATATGTGTAGGGAACGGCAAAAAAAAAAGATAACGCCTGGAGGGGCGTGGTGTTAAGGGGACCCTCCCGTACGCCGCAGCTGGGGAAAGTCACTATAGCAGACATAGAAAGTGTCACCCTCCAGACGGGAGTGACTCTTTCATGCGACGTGTGGCAAGAATGCTGGTACATGAGGCGATTAAAACGGCAATATGATATCATATGCTATCATGTCATCATATGATATCATATGATACCGGCAGTCTGGCTAGGCTACAGTTTCCACTTACAGTTTCCACTTACTTACAATATCATATGACGCAATTTGTATGATATCATATGATATCATACTGGCCTTTGGTCAACATCATATGATATGCCGGTCCCTACCTATGTGACACCATGGATTGTGTTGGAGCACGACTAGGTGTGTGTACTGCTAGGGGGCAGGACCCCTGTACTGCCCAAGAAGGGCCTATGTGACACCATGGATTGCAAATGATCCAGGATACCCGCGTCCCACTTGATAAAATCCAATTGAATTGAATCATTTGCATGATCTACCAGACTCCAACCCCATGTTGGTGCTAGCTGGCCTGGCTTGGGCATGGATTGGGCCTGGATTGGTCTACCAGCCTCCAGGCTTCTCACCGTCTGCAAGAGTGAGGAGTAAATGACTAGTACCTATGGATAGTACAAGCACTACTGTACCGCACTTCAGGGTAAGAATGTTGCGTTGCAGGACGCAGGCTTTACAATAGGTTGCGTCTCAGGCAGCAGAGCTGGGGGTCCTCCTGAAGTACCCTGCAGCTTACCTGAGTGACTTATATACAGCTTAACCTGACACGACCTAATGCACCTTGAAGCTGACACAATCAGCTTCCCGGTGCTGCTGCGATCTTGGTCCTTGTGATGATGAGTGTTGCCGGCTTCTATACGCCAGGCTTGGTGTCTAACCGTCTGCACATTGCAGCCAACAATTACCCACCGTGCGAGAACCACGGAAACCAGGGATTTATAGTGCATATGTTGCCGGCTTAAGGTGCTGCCTAGAAGCTGCTAACGGACTAGGACAAGTAGGGTCTAGGTGCTACACCATGGATTGTGTTGGAGCACAAAGAGGTGTGTGTGTACTGCTAGGGGGCGGAACCCCTGTACAGCCCAAAGCAAGGCCTAGGTGTGACAACATGGATTGTGTTGGAGCACGTGTGTGTACTGCTAGGGGTAGGACCCCTGTACTGCCCAAGCAAGGCCAACGTATGACACCATGGATTGTGTTGGAGCAGGACTAGGTGTGTGTGTACTGCTAGGGGGCATGACCCCTGTACTGCCCAAGTAGGGCTTATGTGACACCATGGATTGTGGTGAAGCACAACTATCTAGGTGTGTGTGTACTGCTAGGGGGCAGGAACCCTGTACTGCCCAACCAAGGCCTAGGTGTGATACCATCGATTGTGTTGGACCACGTCTAGGTGTGTGTACTGCTAGGGGGTAGGACACCTGCTTCCCAGAGCAAGGCCTAGGTATGACACCATGGATTGTGTTGGAGCAGGACTAGGTGTGTGTGCGTACTTCTAGGGGGGCGTGACCCCTGTACTGCCCAAGTAGGGCCTATGTGGCACCATAGATTGTGGTGAAGCACGACTATCTAGGTGTGTGTGTACTGCTAGGGGACAGGAACCCTGTGCTGCCCAAGTAGGGCCTAGGTGTGACACCATAGATTGTGGTGAAGCACGACTATCTGGGTGTGTGTGTACTGCTAGGGGACAGGAACCCTGTGCTGCCCAAGTAGGGCCTAGGTGTGACACCATGGACTGCAAATGGTCCAGGATACCCTGGCCCCAACAAGACTGGGAAATATATGTTTACCAGATCCGGGATAGTCTGTGGGTGGATTTATGACATTGAATTGGATTCTGACATATTTGTCAGCCAACTCTGGGCTGTCCACCGTCTTCCAATGCCAAGTCTCCTCAGTGCGATTCGAACTATCCTCGAGCTTGATAGGCATTTCAGCTGTAAATACAAGTCAGCCAAGGCTATGAAAAAGGTGTACTTAATTTCAACTTATTTGAAAGTATTTTTAGTGAATGAAACCAGGAAGCCAACTAGGCTGATAAGACGATTTAAAGACTTTCCCAGGTCCAGAGCGAAGGGGAAATATCGAGGCAGGTGCGGAGTTCGAATCCCCTTGAGTGCGCTTGGGCCCGGCCGGAGGGTCGTCGACCGGCACGGTAACTGGTATCTAGATGTGATGTCGGCTCGAGCGTCGTTTACTTACGATCCGGTCCCCTTAACCCCACTGGGCACGTCCTTAAAGGTCATTGTGACTATTCTTGGATGTTTAAATTTGTAAGTTTCATTTTTTTCAATTTCCCAGGTCAGGACTTGTCTGGGTAGAACCAGAAAAGTGGGGCTTAGGTGTGGGACTACGTCATTGACTAGGGTAGAAAAGGATTGGATTGGATTGGATTGGTACATGGTTATTCCAAGGTACGTCCAACTCATGGCAGCTCAGAACGTATCATTCAGTGCATTGCTGACCAGTCTCGCTGATTTTATTTTGGGCTATGCCTGTAGGAAGTTCCTCTGCCTGGCTATTCAGTCAAAGTGGATGCAAGCTATTGTAAACAAGTAGGTGTGCGGACTTTGTCGTCTGGGAAGGAGATGCAATGGGCCAGGGTTGGAAGATCCTTTTTAAAACCTTGCTGAAAATTTAAAGTGAGAACAGCGAGAGATCTGAAGCATGAATATTTACGGGGAAAGACGAGGGGATAACCAACTCTCACTCGGCACTAACCAACTCTCACTCGGCAACTGTCATACTCAAATTTAGGGCATCAAATCTTGACTTGTTCACAAAAAACGGCATCAACTCTCGACTTCAAAAACGGCATCTAATGTTGACTTGTTCACACTACGGCATCAAATCTTGATACAAACGGCATCTTATCTTGAATTTTTCACACACAAAAATAAAGACACATACTCGCTGATGATGTATTTGATGGAAACCGTATCCCCATACACCTGCTGCCTGCGAACTGATAAGCCTCGCTCTCGGTTATTTACTTACTGACTTGCTGCATATACTGCCGGTACCACAGCACCTTCCTTCTGCTTCAAACTTTGATACTTGTAATGATATGCAGTATAGCAGTACAGCAGTACCACGGCACGGCTTCCACTTAAGGGCCAGCCTGACGGCTGATACTTATCCTACGTAACGTATACAATATCTCATTACTCGTCGAAATAAAATGATGAAATCTCTTATGTTCCTGGCTCTGCTTGCTTTGTCGTTGAGCTCCTTCGTCTCTGGCAGGACTGGATATTTCCTGTTTGATTCCGTGAGCCTCAGACTGCTGCAGGATGATGCCGATGTCAATGGAACGGGTGAGTAAGATGGTGCTAGGGAAACAAATCATGGTGGGGTTTGTTCCTAAGCCCCCAGCAACGCAGTAACTTTGTAGCCCTCGTATTGTTGTTGGGGGTATGGTGCAACGAATTTTCTTGCAAGGAATTGAGAGAGTTCACGGGGGGTAAGTCGGTCCTGGGAAACAAATAAATCCAGTGCAAGATACGATAGCAATATAACAATGTAAATGGTGCCCTTTTGTGATGATATGGTACGTAGTAGCCGGAATCCTGTAGGATAGATCTGATGCTCCCAGCTTGTTGCGTTGCTGACTTCAGATCAGTTCCTCCGACGTACCCTCACGATCAGGATACTTCCATTGACCAAATTGGCCAGCGCTCAAGTGCACTTGAATGGGAAAAAACTGCGCTGTGTAGTGGAAAAAGCGCATAAATTGCTTGCTGCGCCCACAGGGAGTTGCAAAAAACTAAGCTAAATGCACAGTGGGGCTCAAAAGACAGCGCGCCAGCGCGCAAAAGCTCGCGCTTGGAAGTACCCTGCTCACGATTAGTTCGGGACCAGATATTATATAGTGCTTGCTAATACCACCTCCTGACATTATATCTCTAGATCATTATATCTCGACTTCCGATATTTAATTATTCAAGGTTGGACAAGTCTCTTCAGCCTAATTGGCTATCGCCTGGACAGATCACATACATACATACACTGCCGACTCTGTATACCGGTAGTTAAACCGTAGGCGCGAGAAAATCGGTGGCAATTTAACTTGGTGGAAGTAAAAAAACCGTGCACTAGAATCAGACTTGAATTGGCGAATATTTCAGATCTGGAGCGAACCAATAATTTGCTGGAGTTGCGCGCTTCGGCGAATTGGGTGTTTGTCGAATTATTCGTCTGTTTTTAACTGTTCAAAAGCAGATATTAATCCTAGGCCTAGGCATAAAGAATATCCTAGGCCTAGACATACACTGATAGCTTGCAGACGACGACGCGTTTATTTACAGTTGTTCTATAACAATCGCTCAATTAAATTGTCATCCCAGATGAGATGATTATTTAATTATATTGTAGAATGAAATGATCACTGTAGCAAGAACTCAGGGCACCCGTCGGTAAAACGATTATTGGGGGTTCAGTTCATCAGTGCTTTTTCTTTTAAAGCCCTCCCTACTCGGTTGGGCAAGTCCCTTTAGCCTATTTGGCCTACCCCTGGGCAGTAACATGCATACATGCATGACAGGAATACTTGTTAGCCCTAGAAAGCAATTATGATGGCTACAGAGTGCCTCCGCACCAGGGTTGTTCAGGAGAACCCCCAGCTCTGCGTCCTTGAGATGCAACCAATTTCATAGCCTGCGTCCTGAGACGCAACCGACACGCAACCGACCTATAACCGACCCATAGCCTGCGTTCCGCGACGCAACGAACCCACTGAAGCTGCGTCTGCGATGCAGGACGCAGCGTCCTGAACAGCCCTGCTCCGCCCTAAATAATACCCGTAATATATCTACAGAATAAGGGCATACCTGTATTTCAAGCGATAATTGGGGGGGTAGAAATCCCTTGCACCCAGGAGCCTAATCCTGCAGGTTGTTTTATCTTTAATTTATTAATCCCTGATTTTGTGCTGTCCTTGGTAAGTAGAAATCCCTTGCACCCAGGAAGCCTAAAATCCTGGCAGGGTTGTTGATATAGAAATCCCTGAGTGTTGTGGGCATTGTAGTAGAAATCCTTGCAAACAAACCCAGAGCTAAACTATCCTTGCAGTCGTATTATAAATCCCTGATTTTTGGGCTGCTTGGTAGTAGAAACTCCTTAAATCCCCTTGCAACCCCAGGAGCCTAATCCTGCAGGTTGTAATGATATCCTTGCACCTTTTTGCAAACCCCATGCGCCTAAAATCCTTGCAGGTTGTAATGTAATATCTTGACAACCTTGCAATGCCCCCAGGAGCCTAATCCTGGCGGGTTGTATGTATAATCCTTGCACCTTTGCCAACAACCAGGAGCCTAATCCTCCTGCAGGTTGATTATAAATCCTTTTGCAAAAAAAAACCTTGCACCCAGGAGCCTAATCGGCAGGTTTGTATGTAATAAAATCCCTGCAACCTTTGCAACCCAGGAGGCCTAATCCTGCGGGTTGTATGTATATCCTTGCACCTTTCACCCAGGAGCCTAATCCTGCAGGTTGTATTTATAATCCTTGCAAACCTTAATCCTTGCAAACCTGGCACCCAGGAGCTAATCCTGCAGTTGTAGTATGTATATCCCTTGCACCGTGCACCCCAGGCAGCCTATCCTTGCCGGTTGTTTGTATAAGCCTTGCAAGCACACCGTTGCACCCAGGAGCCTTATTAAATCCTTGCAGGTTGTATGTATAAAATCCTTGCAGCAAAAACCTTTCACCAGGAGCCTAATCCGTTCCTGCAGGTTGTAAAGTATAATCCTTGCACCCTTGGCACCCAGGAGCCTAATCCTGCAGGTTGTATGTATATCCTTGCACCTTGCACCCAGGAGCCTAATCCTGCAGGTTGTATGTATATCCTTGCACCTTGCACCCAGGAGCCTAATCCTGCAGGTTGTATGTATATCCTTGCACCTTGCACCCAGGAGCCTAATCCTGCAGGTTGTATGTATATCCTTTGCAACCTTGCACACCCGGACCTAATCCTTCAGGGTTGTATTTATAATATATACCTTGCACAAACCCGACCTTGCACCCAGGGGCCTAGAATCCGATCCTGCGTTGTATGTATATCCTTGCCCCTTGCACCCAGGAGCCTAATCCTGCAGGTTGTATGTATATCCTTGCACCTTGCACCCAGGAGCCTAATCCTGCAGGTTGTATGTATATCCTTGCCAACCCCTTTTTGTTTGCAAAGCAAAACCCAGGCCTATCCTGCAGGTTTGTATGTATAATAACAGGCCTTGCAACCTTGCACCCAGGACCTAATCCTTGCAGGTTGTATGTATAATCCTTGCACCTTGCAGCACCAGGAGCCTAATCCTGCCGGGTTGTATGTATATCCTGGCAAATGCAAACACTTGCACCCAGGAGGCTTATCCTGCAGGTTTTGTATGTATATCCCTTAATCCTTGCAACCTTGCACCAGGAGGCCTAATCCTGCGGTTGTACGTTATCCTTTGCACCTCCTTGCAAACCTGGCAAACCCAGGAGTCCTAATTCCTGCAGGTTGTATGTATATCCCTGAGTTTGTGCTGCATTGGTAGTAGAAATCCTTGCACCCAGGAGCCTAATCCTGCAGGTTGTATGTATATCCCTGAGTTTGTGCTGCATTGGTAGTAGAAATCCTTGCACCCAGGAGCCTAAATAAGGCCTGCAGTAGTATGTATAATATCCCCTGAGTGTGGCTTTGCATTGGTAGTAGAAAAAAAACCTTGCACCCCGGAAGCCTAATTCCTGCAGGTAGTTCTTAATATATCCCCTGATTTTGTGGTTCGCCATTGTAGTAGAAAATCCCTTGCACACCAGGAGCCTATTCCTTTGCAAACACCCAGGAGCCTAATCCTGCAGGTTGTATGTACATCCCTGAGTTCGTGCTGCATTGGAAGTAGAACAATTTGACATTAGCAAGTACCAAACAGTGAGGGTGTGTCAGGTATTTGTGCCTATCCAGGCTCCATCAGCTCAGCCACACTGTTTATTATAATTTTTATATAAATTTTAATTATTCACTACTTTATGTAATTATGCCTTTAAGTAGCTACACGTAGCAGCTCTTCTTCTGAGCATCTCTCTTCCTCCCGCTCTCCTCTCCCCCGCCCTTCTTATTCTTTATTATCTCGTAATTAAATCTTTCCTTTGTTGGCAAAGCCTGGGACTATAGCTAGTGAGTCTAAAGCTGACATTTATGCATGTATGTTGCAGTCCAGGGGTAGGCCCAATAGGCTAAAGGGACTTTCCCAACCGTGATAGGAAAGGCTTACAAGTAAAACAAGCATTGATGAACTGAACTCCAAACAATCGTTTTACCGACGGGGGCCCTGAGTTTGTGCTACAGTGATAATTTTATTCTACAATATAAATAAATCATAATATCCCCATTCGACGAATGGCTCAATGGCAGAGCTCCTTGAATGATGAAGTGCCGGGTCGAATATCCATCCATCCCCATCCCCCATGGGTGTGCCTTATTGTTCGCGGTCCCTGTCAACTGCCAGGGTAGCTTTGTCCAAGTAAAGTAGCAGCCGCAAGACGGGGCTCCCTGAATACCACGCCCCACCAGGCGTTATCATTACTTATATCATCTTCTCAATCCTGCAGGGTACTATCATCTCAGCTGCTATGCTGAGAGTGTGACTGCAGATGTGGTTGCAGCTGCCAAAGAGGGTGCATTTGCCTCCTGTCCTTTTATATACTTTCCCTGCGACAGCTGAAGGGCCAGGACTGCATCCCTGTCCCCCTCCCGCCCTGCCAGTGAGACTGGGTCACTCTGCTGGTCAAGGCTACGTTGGGCTGCGGCACTTATACACAATTGGCTTAATGGCCTTTCACTTCACAAAATTCAAACCACCCCCAGGAGTTGCTGGATGGCTCCCAGGGGCAGGAGAAAACACAACTGGATTGTGAGGAGACGTCAGTTGCTGAGCTGGGTACTGACCCCATGCGCAACACTGCTGACACTAATTCCTCGTACGAGTGTGAGGCTGTTGAATAGACAGGTACGTGTGTTACTCTGGGTGTGTGTTCTACGTGTATTTCTAGATGTTTTGGGTGAGTTTCTAAAAGTGCTCCTCCTACAATGTGAGGCTGTTGAAGAGACGGGTGTGTTTTCTAGGTGTTTTTTTGTGTGCTTGTAGGTGTGTTCCCCCTATGAATGTGAGGCTGTCGAAGAGGCAGGTATGTTTGTTTCTAGGTGTATTTCTAGATGTTTGAAGGTGTTTTTCTATTCCTGTTCCTCCTACGAAAGTGAGGCTGTTGAAGAGACAGGTGTGTTACTATGTTTGTGTTTCTGGGTGTATCTAGGTGTTTCTAGGTGTGTTTCTAGATGTGTTCCTCCTACGAATGTGAGGCTGTTGAAGAGACAGGTGTGTTACTAACTACTGTTTGTGTTCTGGTGTATTTTAGTATTTCTTTCTTAGGTGGTTCCTCTAGTGTTTCTAGGTGTGTTCCTCCTACCGAGTGGGAGGCTGTTGAAGGTACGGTGTGTACTCTGGTGGTGTTTTCTAGTGGTGTCCTCCGACCCGAGTTGGGAGGGGCGTGGTGAAATACAGGCAATGTTTCTCTGGTGGCATTGTGAGGGACTCATTGAAAAGTCATGATGAGGGCCTGGGGGGGCCGGTGGTATTAAGAAAGGCCCTGGCCTTTCCCGCGGTAGGGAAACGGGGCAGTTACTACGTTGCCTGGACAAAAGGCTACCATGTGGTTTGACAGAAATGAACGCTTGAGGGTATTCTAGGATCTGAGCTGCGGGCGTGTTTGTCCTCATGTTTCAATTTCATTTTCCCATTCAATTCATTTACTTCATTCAAACCCCACATAAAGTGGGAGGCTGTTGAAGAGATAGGTGTGTTTCTCAGGGCACATTGTGAGGGACACATGAGTAGTCAGGAGCAGGGTACTTCCATTGAACCAAATATTGGCCAGCCTTAAGCGACCTTAAAAAAAAACTAAACTGCGATTAAAAAAAAAACTACAACTACTCTGCGCTTGAAAGTGCAAAAGCGCAAAAACAAAATGCTTGCTTGCGGCCCACACGGGGGGTTTGCAAAAAACTGGCGCGAAAAAAACACGCAAGTGGGGCTAACAAAAACAAAGGCACCCGCCAGGCCGCAAAACGCGCTCAAATTGGAAGTAACCTGGTCAGGAGTCGAGTGTTCTCCTTACGTTTACACCAGCACCAACATGGTACGGTAACCTAAACAAAATTAATGTATTTCATCCAGCTCAACCTCTTCTGAATTATATATGGTTCTGCAAATACTTAATAGAGCAGATGATACCGTCATGTTGGGATGCTACATGACCAAATATCACCACCATCACACCATGCGTGTTTATGATTTGTGTTAAATATGGCCACACCCCCACCCCCATGTTTTTTATTAATATGCCACCCAGTTTTTTTAACAACCCGTGGCCCGCATCCGCGAGCCGGAAGGTACACGAACACCATTTTTACCTAGCAAGCCCCGCAGCCCCCCTAAAGCCCCACCTAGCTAAGCCCCGCATCTTTCTCCTCTCCGGCGAGCAGGATGTACAAAAGGTACCCATGTTTTTCACCATAAGCCCGCATTACCTCCTCCGGCGAGCAGAGGACAAAAACCATGTTGTAAACCACTCCTAGCCCGCATTCTCCGGCGAAGCAGGATTGGTCAAAAAAACAAACCATGTTTTCCTGCCCCCGCATACCACCCCCATCCGGCGAGCAAAGATGTACACCATGTTTACCTAGCCCCGCATTCCGCGAGCAGGATGGTACAATCATGTTTTACCTAGTACCTAGAGCCCATTTCGCCTCCCGGCGACAGGATTGTTACACACGCATGTTTTTACTAGAGCTAGCCCGCATTCCGGCGAGCAGATTTACAAACAAGTAACACAGAACGCATTTTGTTACCCTAGCGCATCCGTGTCCTGTTATCCGGCTGCAGGTATTTACAAAACCATTTTCCCATCTCCAGCCCCCCCCATCCGGCGAGCAGGAGTACACCGCATTGTTACCCTAGAGCCCCACCCTTACCTAGCCCCGCATCCGCGAGCAGATGGTACAAAACACCAGGGTTACCCTAAGCCCGCATCCGGCGGCAGGATGGTACAAAACACCATGTTTACACCGAGCCCCGCATATCTCCTTCCGGCGAGCAGGATTGTACACCATGTTTACCTAGCCCCGCATCCGGGCGAGCAGGAGGTACATCCAGTTTACCTAGCTAGTCCCCCCGATCCGGGAGCAGGAGGGTAAACAACAAACAATACACAAACCCCATGTTTACCTAGCCCGCATCCGGCGAGCAGGATGGTACACACAGCAAAACCATGTTTACGCAGCCCATTCCGCGAGCAGGATGGTACACCATGTTTACCTAGCCCGCATCCGGCGAGCAGGTGTAACAACAAAACCATGTTACTACCTAGCCCGCAATCTACACTCCGGCGAGCAGGATGGTACCAACAGACAAACATGTGTACAGCGTAAGCCCGCAATCCGCGGCAGATGGTAAGTAGCAAACCCATGTTTACCACCCTCAGTTTACCCTAGCCCGCGCTTCTCGATATGTCGTTCCGGCGAGCAGGATGGTACAACCAATGTTTTATTACCTAAGCCCGCATCCGGCGAGCAGGATGGGTACAATACAAAAACCAACAAACCATGTTTTACTAAGCGGCCCGCTTTCCGGCGAGCAGTAATGGTACCAACACAACAAACCATGTCTACCTAGACCCCTAGGCCGCCCCGCCAGATTGTTATCGTCTTCCGGCGAGCAGGATGTTACACACAAACCATGTTTACCCTATCCCCCCAGAGCCCGCATCTCCGGCGAATCAGGATGGTAAACAAAAAGCGCCATGTTTACCTGCCCGCATTCGGCGAGCAGGATGGTAACACACCCATGTTTACCACTAACCTAGAGAGCTACCTAGCCCGCATTATTCGCGGCGAGCAGGATGGGACAAAAACCATGTTACCTAGCCCCCGCATCCTCGTCTCCGGCGAGCAGGATGGTAACAACAAGCAAACCATGTTTACCTAGCCCACCCTAGCACCGCCTTCCGGCGAGCGGATGGTACACAAACATGTTCTTCCCCTATACCCCCAAACCCTAACCTTTTAACCCCCTACCAAATCCCGCCCTCATTCCGGCGAAGCAGGATGTACACAAAACACAATGTTTACCCTATGCCCGCGTCCTTTCACTCTTGTCCAGATCTTTAATCACGGCTAGCAGGATGTTACACGTCCCCATTTATCCCCCTAGCCCGCATCCGGCGAGCAGGATGGTACACCATGTTTACCTAGCCCGCATCCGGCGAGCAGGATGGTACAACAACACAACAACACAAAGGGAACAACCAACACCTTTTACCTCCGCCCTAATCGAGTCCCCTATCCCAGCGCCGCATCCGGCGAGCAGGAATGGTACAACAAAACCATCAGACATACACAACACATAAACCATGTTTACCTAGCCCGCTTTCCGGCGAGCCAGCGGGGTACAACAAACAACCATGTTTACCCCTACCCTAAAACCAGCCCTGCATGGTTCTAATGCTCACGCTAAGCATTATGTTCACACGACCCACAACGAGAACAACCATAGTTTAACCTCTTACCTAGCCCGCATTGTCCGGCGAGCAGGATGGTACACAGCAAACCCAAACAACACAGGCGATGTTTACCCTAGGGTAGCCCGCATTGCGGCGAGGCAGGATTGTACAACACCATGTTTACGAGAAAGAGGGAGGGTAGACCCTACACCCGCTTTCCGGCAGGTATACCGGCGAGCAAGGTTGTACAACCATGTCGGTAAAACCGAAACAAAAGTAATATATTTCAGTCCAGATCAACCTCGTCTGAATTATGGCTCTTCAAATACCGGTTCTTAACAGAGGAGATGATACACTTATGTTGAGATGCTACCAGGGTACTACAAAGCGCACGCGGCAGCGTGATGTCGCGCTCGCTTTTTGAGCCCCACTGCGCGTTTCGCGCAGTTTTTTCAACCCCCAGTGGGCACAGCGCACAGTTTTTGCGCTTTTTGCACTACAAAGAACTGACCAATTTGACGTTTGTGCGCTTTAAGCGCTGACCAATTTGACAACATTTAGTACCCTGGATGCTACATGACTAAATATCACCACCGTGTGTGTTTATCATGTTTGTTTATGCCACCCATGTTTACCTGTCACGCATCCAGCGAGTAGGATGATAGACCATGTAAGGTAATAAAAACATAAGTAACATATTTCAGTTCAGCCCAACCTCTTTTGAATAGATCTGCAGGTAGTTAAGAGAGTGGATGCTATATACAGTTATGCTGAAAAATGAAAAAATGGAAAGCATGAAGAAGCAAATGTAGCTGAGATGCCACATTACTAAATATCATTACTAAAAACTAAAAACTAAAAATTAAATAACATTACTAAATATCATCCTCATGCGTGATATTTGGTTGTGTACCAGGGTACTTCAAATTGCCAAATTGGCCAGCGCTATAGCGCACTTGAAAACAAATAAAACTGCTCTTTGTAGTGCAAAAAGCGCAAAAAATGCTTGCTGCGCCCACAGGGAGTTGCAAAAAACTGCGCTTAAAGCGCAGAGGGGGTCAAAAAGTCAGCGCTCAAAAGCGCAAAAGCGCGTGCTTTGAATTACCCTGTTGTGCACCTGTATAATTTATAAAGTGACATCATTATAGACAGGCCATTGTTGACCCAAGCCAAGCCCACTCCAAAAAATCCAGGGGGTCGTCTTCCATTCTTCTAACCATTTTCCATGTAAGTTGTTATAGTCCACGAGAAGGCGAAATAGGCTAAGGGGGCTTTCCTCACCGTGGCAGGAGGTGTTTAAACGAAAAAAGCACCGAAGAGATAAACCCCAAACGATCGTTTGACCGACGGGGGCCCTGAGTTCATGCCGCAGTGAAAATTGTATTCTACAATTATAATGTACCGGTTATCAGCATCCCACATTTTATCTCCAATTCACAATTATGATAATGCCAAGACAATCAATCTTCCAACCATTCTCCAATTGACAATCAAAGGGTACACGCAAGAAAACAAAGCAAGCACACTTGAGATGGAATATGATTGAAATACTGAACATCAACTCATTGTCCACGCTTTTCTAACTGTAAGAATGTAGGACACCGGGAACACTTCCAAGCAGCTCCGGCACAATCTGTGGCAGTGGCAGATGGAGCCAAGTAACAATCAAAGGTTACAAGACTGACAACAATGCAAGCACACTTGAGATGGAATATGACTGAAATACTGAACATCAACTCATTGTCCACGCTTTTCCCACTGTAGGAGTGTAGGACACCCGGCACTCCTCCAAGCAGCTCAAGCACAATCTGTGGCAGTGGCGGATGGAGCCAATCTGTGGCAGTGGCAGATGGAGCCACTTTACACTCAAAGGGTACAAGCAAGCACACTTGAGATGCTATACGATGGAAATACTGAGCATCAACACATTGTCCACACATTTCTTACAGTAGGAATGTAGGACACCGGGCACCCTTCCAAGCAGCTCCAGCTACACGTCTATGGCAGTTTCAGATGGAGCCAATCTGTTGTAGTGGTGGATGAGGCCAATTGAAAATCAAAGGTCACAAGCAAGAAAACAAAGCAAGCACACTTGAGAAGCTATATGATGGAAATTCTGAACATCAACACATTGTCCACCCTTTCTTACTGTAGGAATGTAGGACACCGGGCACTCCTCCAGGCAGATCCAGCACAATCTGTGGCAGTGGCGGATGGAGCCGATTGACAATCAAAGGGTACATGCAAGAAAACAAAGCAAGCACACTTGAGATGCGATATGACTGAAATACTGAACATCAACACATTGTCCACACTGTCTTACTGTAGGAATGTAGGACGCCCGGCACTTGTCCAAGCAACTCCAGCTACACGGAGCCAATCTGTGGCAGTGGCAGATGTAGCACAATCTGTGGCAGTGGCAGACGGAGCCAATTGATTATCAAAGGGCACAAGTTCTAGCAGATTTTGGTGCTCTACCAACCAGATTTTATGTATTTTCTCGCTATGTATGGGTGGGTATGGACGGCTGATTGTGCGGGCTTCAATTTGCACTAGGTTGCGCTAGCTTTGGTTGAACAGCCATTCAGGGGAGCTGCCTAGAAGCTGTTGCTTGTATTTGAGCAGAAAAGCTGTGGCTTGTAGCTGACAAGAAGCTGTTGCTTGTAGCTGACAAGAAAAGCTGTAGTGTCTATCCATGCAGAGGCACTGGCTAGGAGTCACATTGGTCTGCGTTGGTAGATGCTACGGTTTAATACTCTGATACAATTCGTGCCAAATTGAAACTTGAGCCTGGGCTTCTTTGCCATGGTCAATAGGGGTAGAGGTGATTTTTCGTTTAGTCGAGGGTCGGAATCTCCCGCTGATCCTAAGTGCGCCTGCTCTTGTATAGGAGTGGCAACGCCATTCAAACTGAATCCTCGGTGTCGCTGGTTTGTGTTGGGAGACCCACCTCCTGGGGTGAAATTAATTTCACAACTTCAAAAACAAAAATCAAAACGCACTAGTTAGTGAACGTATGACACTGAAACTTAAACTTCGAACTTGAGTGCAATTGTTGGTAGGCTTTGAAATTTGAAATCTGAATAGGAGCGCACTAGTTGGCGAACTTCCAAACACTGAAACTTTGACTTCGAAAATGAGTGCACTTGTTGGTATTTGAGACTTGAAATCTGAATTAAAGCACACTAGGTGGCAAACACAGTCAGGAATCGAAATAAAAGGTTAGTGTTGATCATTGTTGTAAACCACAGAATTCATTTGCAGCATCCAAACCCTTTTAAGTGTGCCAGTGTCTCATCCTACCTGACCCTTCCCCGCCTGACGGGGCTTTTCTTTTCAGCTCCCTTTTTCTTGGCAGCTCCCTGAACCAGCCACGGTGGCACACCCCAATATGTCAGCAGTTCTGGACAGCTGATTGTGTCAGCTTCAAGGTGCACTAGGTTGTGTTAGGTTTGGCAGATTAGGCAGTCAGGGAAGCTGCCTAGAAGCTGTTGCTCGTAGCTGAAGTATCGCTTGGAATATTGGACAGGGCTCATATTTGCAGCTTTTATCAGCAGCTTCGAGGCAGCTCCCTGAACCAGCCACGGTGACACACCCCAATATGTCAGTCAGCAGTTCTGGACAGCTGATTGTGTCAGCTTGGAGACAGGGTACTTCAAATGGCCAAATTGGCCAGCGCTTTCGCGCACTTGAAAACAAAAAAACTGCGCTTTGTAGTGCAAAAAGCGCAAAATTTGCTTGCTGCGCCCACAGGGGGTTGCAAAAAACTGCGCTTAAAGCGCAGAGGGGGTCAAAAAGTCAGCGCTCAAAAGCGCAAAAGCGCGCGCTTTGAATTACCCTGTTCTGGACAGCTGATTGTGTCAGCTTGGAGACCCACCTCCTGGGGTGAAAGTCCTTTCACAACTAAAATAAAAAAAAATAAAAAAATAGCTTCAAGGTACAATAGCCAATAGGTCAAGTTAGCTTTGGCTGAATAGTCAGTCAGTGGAGTTGCCTAGAAGCAGTTGCTTGTAGCTGAAAATAAAAGCTATAACATACAAGTACAAAGTGTCACGACTCCACTGCTCTATCGGGCAGCTCGCCGATGTACTGCCAGTAACACCTCTTGTTTTCAGTTTCTATCACTTTTTTGTTTCGTACTGCTCATTGTAACAATTCTACGACAAGTACAAAGTGTCAATATCACGGCAATACACACTCAAATCACGACTGGAATCAGAAGGTTGGTGTTGATCAATTTTTGTAAACCACAATAGTCATCCACAACCATGACCGTCCACCTAAACTGTCTCAACATGTTTTGGCAGGCCACGTATTGATCTTAACATTTTTCCTAGCCATCTCAACATGTTTTGGCAGGCCACATTTTGATCTTAACATTTTCCCTAGCCATCTCAACATGTTTTGGTGGGCCACATCATGGCAATCCCAAAATGTATGGTAGGCCACTTAATGAATGCATTTTCCTGGAAAACAACAGCCAAGGAAGGCGAGCAGCCAAATTTCTGGCTGGAGCCATGATAAAGGCGTTCAAGTTCATTACAAGTGGGCCGCGTCCCGGGCCACTTGCCTCTTAGACCACCAGGCAGTGCTCTGCAGCCAGGAAAATAGCCATGGTAGTGCTCCACACCCATTTATACAGCCATGCTTGTACACTACACACGCGCACGCATACAGGCATGGTAGTGCTCCATACCCATCCATACAGCCATGCTTGTACACTACACACGCGCACGCATACAGCCATGGTAGTGCTCCATACCCATCCATACAGCCATGCTCGTACACTACGCACGCGCACGCATACAGCCATGGTAGTGCTCCATACCCATCCATACAGCCATGCTTGTACACTACACACGCGCACGCATACAGCCATGGTAGTGCTCCATACCCATCCTTACAGCCATGCTTGTACACTACGCACGCGCACGCATACAGCCATGGTAGTGCTCCATACCCATCCATACAGCCATGCTTGTACACTACACACACGCACGCATACAGCCATGGCAGTGCCTTGCCCCCACCCATCTTCAAGCAGCCATGGAAGTGCCCCACCCCCACCCATCCTTACATGACAGTGCTGTAAACCCACCCATACAGACATGGCAATGCTCCACAACCATCCATACAGCCATGCTTGTACACTACATACATGCACACATACATCCATGGCAGTGCCTTGCCCCCACCCCCCTTCACGCAGCCATAGAAGTGCCCCACCCCCACCCATCCTTCCATGGAATTGCTGTACACCCACCCATAGAGCCATGGTAGTGATCCGCACACACCCATACAGGCATGCTTGTTCCCCACACATGCCCATGCATACATCTATACATGGCGGTGCCACACTTCCACCCATCCTTCCATGGCAGTGCTGTACACCTGCCCATACAGCCATAGTAGTGATCCACACAAACACACACAGGCATGCTTGTACCCTACACATGCACATGCATACATTTAGGTGTCAAGCATGCATACATACATGGCAGGGCCCCACCACCATCCCATCCACCCACGCCCCCCCGTCTCCATCCCCCGCCTCCAACCCCACACAGCCATGGGTGTCCGCCAGGGACTTCCGCCGTTTACGATGCAGCGCCCCAAATATCACGAGGTGGGTTCGTGGAATTCCCAAGCCAAATTCCAGTTCGTAAAATGCTGTTTTTATTCATAGTGATGGCAGTGCCCCACCCCCACCCCCACCAAAACTGACTGAGTGACTGTGTGTCAGGGCATGCAGGTGCATAGACGAAATATATCCAAGTATATGCTTCCGCTTGATGATTGATATAGATGCTTGTTGCTACTTGCTTCTACCCCTATAAATTATAACATCTGAACAGGGATGAATGATCTACTTGAAGGGTGGCTGGGTGGGTGGGAGGGCGCATACATGCACATGCCCCCCCCCACCCACCCACCCACCCACACACACACACACATGCACGCACATCTATCCACTCACAAGCTTCCAACTCTTTCCTATCCAATCAAAACAAAACTATCCACTGGGACATGTTGCTTGTTGCTCCTTGCTGCTGCTGCTGCTGCTCTACATCCAAATATCTAAGTTTGGGATGAATCGTACTAGAAGGGCAAAAGGATATTTTAGAAAAGGAGAATGGAGGGGGGGGAGGGGAGGGGAGGGTCGTACCGTTGCGAGTCACGCGTGGAGCTTCGCGAGTGCGATCATTTGACGCGTTGGGAGGAGTAGGTAGGAAAAGGTTGCAAGAAAGTAAGGATTGGGCCAATACGCGCGAAACTATGATGAGTTCAAGTAATGGAGAAGGTTTGGAGGGTTTGGCTCCGCGACTTGATCTCGAGGTTGTACCGCGGCCCACGGCCTGGTAGCTACACATTAGACAGATTTGGTTGCTGGTTACGGGTTACTGCATATCGACTCATTGTAGCAACAAAAAAAAAGATAACGTCTGGAGGGGCGTGGTGTCAAGGGGACCCTCCCGTACGCCGCAGCTGGGGAAAGTCACCATGGCAGACATAGTAAGTGTCACCCTCCAGGCGGGAGGGACTCCTTCATGCGACGTGTGGCAAGAATGCTGGTACAGGAGGCGGTAGATTCTCTGTGCAGCTTAGAGATGAGTTTGTCTACGTGTTCGCGACTGATCCCTAAGGTGGAGAGATTGGTAATAGTTGGGATTGGTATGGTACCAGTGGTACCTATGGTGAAGGCTAGGTAGTGTACAAGGAATCCTTGTTGTTGAAGGAAACGTTGGAGCTCCTTATGCTGAACGCTCTTTTCCTGGAATTTGATTTGGTGGTTAGTGTCTGAGCAGTAGCCCAGTTCAACTAGGTAGGCTTTTCTTGGTTTGGATTCGTCGTCAATGAGGAGGAGATCAGGCCTGTATTTATCCCTTGTGGCTTGGGGAAGATCAGGGGGTTTGAGGGTGGATGGGGGTCTTGTGGGAATGTAGGAGGACGCTTCACAAGTGCCTGCATCCATGTACATGGGGAGAGCCCCCAGAGCTCCTTTGGCCACTGCCTTTTGGATGAGTTGGACCGCCTTATTATGTCTGTTAATATACATTCCTTTGAAGACAGGGTGGCTGCACCCAGCAAGAATATGGCCAGCTCCGTCCTGTGCTTTGCGACAAAGAGGGCAGTTATCATCAGAGGGGGGGCTAGTGCTAGTACCAAAGGGGCGTTTGTATCTGTACGCCAATTTCTTAGTCCATAAGCGTCCCCACCGAGCCTTGTGGATTTGTATTTTTTGCCACCATTTCATGTCGGTGGATTGCCAGAAACGATTACTAGCCTGAGGGAGGAGGAAGGGGTTGGCTTGCTCCCACATGGAGGAGTATATGCCCGTGGTGTTGGCATGCCCGGAGTGCAGGGGGGTGGGGAGGTTAGCCTTGATACCCTTGGTGAGATTGTTGGCCGGGTGCCGGGGGGGCTGGTCCCCATTAATAGATTTGGGGGGCTGGACAGACGGCCAATACTGAGGTGCGCATGTTCACCTGTTTTCACTGGCCCAATTACATTGTATCCTGTCGTCGCTTCTTTCGCGAGCGTGTCTGCCTCGTCATTCCCTATGATTCCTGAGTGAGATCGGACCTTAAGCAGGCGTGTGGTAGCAGCAGCGTTGTGTCTGTTGATAATGTGGATGGCGATGTCTTGCAGGAGGTCGCGGTGTTTGTTTTCCCAGGTCCTGCTGGGATGGTAAATGTGCAGGTTAATAAGCTGCAAGGAACATAAGCTGTCGGAGTAGATGGTGAGTTCTTCATCTATTTCGGAGTGTATGAGTGCTTGTTGGATTGCCACGAGTTCGGCGCGATTGATGTCGGCAGTGATGCCCTGTCCGCCAGGGTCTATGCGGAGGCAACGTGAAGCGGCCCTGGGGGAGTATACGCCTGCCCCTAGGCGTAGGACGCCGTCTTTGTCTATGATGGCACTTCCATCTGTGTATAGAGCGAGGCCTGGTGCTTGTAGGATAGCATGTGTGCACGGGAGCACTGGGGGTGTTATGGGTGTGGGGTCTATCTGCATGGGGGTGGGTTGTTGTGCCCAGGTCTTAAGGAGGGAGCTAAGTGCCTTGGGTAGGTGGGTGGTAGGAAGGCCCAGTTGGGAGGGGGGGGGACCTGGTCGTGGGATGGAAGTGGCCTCCATGTCCCTCATGGTTTGGGCCCATGTGGTGGGTGGGTTGTGGAGGTACTTGGCATGGCCAGCTGGGTTTGAGATGGCAATGAGTTTGTAGGTTCCTCTGTGTCTCTTGGCAGGGTTGAGTTTTCCCCCCGTCCAGATTAGGGAGGGGGTGAGGGGTTTGGCCTTGGGAGGCAGAGTGGCTAGTTCCATAGCCCATGGGTGATTTAGGAGGGCGTTATGGGCATATGTGGGTTTGTGTGGGACCAAGAGAATGGTGCACGCAGGGATATCAAGGGTGTGAGCATGTATGGCACTGCCTAGTGCCCATCGAACAGCCTTGTGGGCCTCTTCAGGGTTCTGGCTGGTGAGGTGTGTGTTTCCCCCGTACCAAGGTTGGGTGTAGCAGTGGGGTCCTAAGCCAAACAGTTGGCCAATGGGGGTGGGGGTGTTGCCCATGGGGAGGTGGGGACTCATTAGGAGGGGTGATGTGTCAAGGTCCGTTGTCATCCCCAGGGTGGACATAGCTTTGTGTATGGCAGGGGAGACATTGGAGATGGTAGTGTCTTTGTGCTGTAATAGGAGGGTGGCTACGTCTCCAGCGAAGGTTCCTGTGCTGTGGAGGGTCCAGAGGTGGGGAGAGTGTGCCTTGGTGGTATGGTATCTGTGGTGGAGGAGGTGGAGTTGGGAGAGGGGTATATGACCGACACATTGGCCTGTTGGTGAGTAGATGTAGGTGGTGTCTCCGTTGTTGAGTTGGGGAGGGAGGTGGTGGTACCTGTCATTCAGTGTACCAGCCTGTATGTGGTATTTGCCGGGGGGGTGGATATCCCAGTCTGGGTGGTGGTCTGCCGTGTTAATGATGAGGTTGTGCCTGAGTTCGCTATACCATTTGGCATCAAACTCTCCTCCCTCCGCCCACTGTCCTTGTTGTTGGAGGTTAGTGAGATGGAGGTCTTGTCTGGGTGGAATGGAGGGGGAGGGGGCTTTGGGGGTAGTTTCAGTGTTGTAGGCATGGAGGAGTTCCTGAAATCTGGTGGGGCCAACCAGCAGGGTGATTTGTTCCTCTGTGAGATGGACGGGGGACCAAGTGACCACAATGGAGGTGGCAGAGGAGTAGGTGTGGGAATGCACGGGGAGGCCAGCAGATATGTAACAAGGGAGATGGTGGCAGAGAATGGTGCATGGGGCTTTCTGGACCCTCCAATATCTGGGATGGGGGGTTTCTCGAGGTTCGTTGGCCTTCCTCTTTTGGGCTCTGAAGCCCAGGAGGTGGGTCAGGCTGTGTTGGTTTCCATATAGGAGGTGGAGGAGCTTGGCTGGGGTTGGGGGAGCAAGAAGGTCTGGGGTAGAGACAGCATGCACCAGGTCGTCGGGGGAGCTGTTCTTACGGATGGTGTGGTGTTTGTAGTACGAGGCGTCAGTACATTTGTGGGTGTCATTTCTGATGAATTGCATTCTGGCAGTCCAAGCAATCTTGGGGTCAGTGCTCCAGGCTTGAGCATACTTGGTGGGGTGAAGATAGGACTCTCTGGCCCACCACATGTGTGCATTGGAGGCAGGGATCTCCTCGATATTATGCGTGGGGGGCTGTGTTGTGGTTGGGGTAAGGATGCCGGCACTGGGGGTCAAGGGTCGGGGCAGTATGGGGGCGGTGTCCCAGTTGTTAAGGTGGTGGCTGATAGTATATGTGGAGAACTTGGTAATGTGCCGTTGGGGAATGCGTAGGTGTATGGGGAGGGTCCTCGATGCCAAGGGCAGGGGGCTGTGGCAGGAGTAGGGTTGAGGTGGGCTTCCAGGTGGGGGTGGAGAGCACAGGTGTAGGCTGAGTCTGTTGAGGGCAACTTTATGCCTAGTGGAGACTCTGGTGCCATAGGTGTGCGAGAGGGTATTGGATGGGATGATTGTGGTCCCATCAGGGCTCACAATGTCAGCTAGGGAAGTAATGCCCAAGGGGATGAGGGTTTTGAGAAGGTTGGGGGGAATGGTGTGTTGGGGTAAGTCCGGGAGGGAGTCTTGAAGGGGTTGAGTAGGGTTTCATCCTCCATATGGATTTGGATGGAGGCTCTTTTGAGGATGTGCATTCGCCTGGCCAAGGTAAAGTATTGAAGTGTGTGGCTGGGCAAGGTAAGAGGATCCATACCCTGGAGCATAGCAGCTTCTTTGTAAAGGAGGGCAGTAGTGAGCATGCCTAGTTTCCCCGTGTCGTTGAGGGACCTAGTGAGGTGGGCTGCTGTAATTTGAGCATAGTCCACCATTAGGGAGGGGATACCCAATCCTGCCTGTCCCAAGGGGAGGCAGACACTAGCAGTTGGGAATGAGGGGTGTAGGTCACAGCATTTTTTAGCCAGGGTCCATAAGGCCTTGTCTAAGATGCCTATATCCGAGTAGCTGTAGGGTGCTACGGTCATAGGGTAGGTGATGGCAGGCTTAACACACGTGGTGATGAGTCTGAGACATTGGAGAGGGGTGGCGCCTTTTGGTTTGGCAGTGGTGAGGATTTGGTGTCCTTTACTATGTATGAGGGCCAAGGCTTGTTTCATGAGGGGTCTCCAGTTTAGGGTGAGGCTACCCGGCACCCCTAGATACTTGTATGGTTCATTTGGGGGAAGGTATGTAGCCCATGTGTCGTTAATGAGGATGGTGTTGTGGAGAATTTTGGTTAGGGCCTTGTGGTTGGTGGGATCCTTGGGGTGGGAGCCATGCAATATGCCAGTGATCATGCATTTACCCCCGTTAAGAGGAATCCCAGACCAAGTACTGAATTGTTGCACTTTAAGGCATTGTACCTTGAGGTTGTCTGCTGTGTTAGTGACCACACTGGTGTCATCAGCATATCCTAGACTACCTGTTTTATTTTGGTCAGTATTGGATGTTGAGGTTATGCCTTGCTTGTATCCTCTGCCCCCGGCTTGTAGCCATCTGAGGAGAGGTTCGATGAAGATGATGAAGAGTAGGGGGGAGAGGGTGTCACCTTGGATGGTGCCTCTTGTGATTTGAATTGGTTTGCCTTGAGTGTTGTTGAGGTACATGTGGGTAGTAGCCCCGTTGTAAATTCCTTTCACTGTTTCAATGACATCTACCGGGATTTTAAGGTCATACATAGTTTGGAGCAGCTTGTCATGGTCCACCATATTAAAGGCAGATGAGAAGTCAAAGTAGGCAGCAAACAGGTCTCTTTTTGAGTGGGCCGCATCCTCGATGTCATGTAGGAGGTGGGTGAGCTGTCTATGGGTGCTTCTGTTCTGTCTGAATCCCTCTTGGGAGTCACTGAGGACTTGGTATTGGTCCAAGTATTTGGACATCACTGTTGTAACCATGTTAGTCCACAATTTACCCATCGTGTTGTTGAGGCCAATAGGTCCGTAGTGGTTGGCTTGGGTGGGGTCTCCTTTCTTGTAAAGCATGATGGTGTTGGAGGTCTTCCAGCAAATGGGGGTGTAGCCGGTGATCCACATAAGCCCAAACATTTTATGTATGGTGTGGTGCCAAGACCAGGGGAGGCAGGTTAGTAGTTCATTGGGGATTCCGTCTGGGCCAGCCTGTTTGCTTTTTGCTACGTGTTGGATGCATGTTTGGTAATTAGAGAACTCCATGAGGTAGGGTAGGATGGGGTTGGAGTGTTGGTGGGGTTGGGCCTTGGTTTCTAGGGAGAATGTGTCTAGCAGGGAGGCCCATGGAGGGGGGGCGGTCTGTCTGTCCTGGGGTAGGTATTTGCCGGTGCACGTGTGGTGAGGGGGGGCCATCAAGTGTCCCATGTGCTCCCCCAAGATGTCCAGGAGGTCATTAGTGGACGTTTTGTGTTGGCCAGTGGTGGGGTCTTGGAGGGTCTGGGGTGACGTCGGATTATCAGAGGTTTTGAAGATGTTTCTGTGGGCTTGTTTAGGTTTGTTGGATAGTTGGGTCATGAAGGCTGCTTTGCCAATGGCGGTAGCTGTTTGTCTGCTGTTTGTCAGAATTCTCCGGAGGGCAGGGAGGGCCTCATCGAGGGAGATATTGATTGCAGCCAAGAGTGAGGCATGGTCTGAGGCAAGCTGGATATGGTTGAGGGTGGTAGGATGGTTATGGCATGTTTCTAGGAGAGTAGAATGGGCGGTGTGGTAGGAGTTGGGGTCGGTGGTTAGGAGTTTCCTGTACGTCTTAAGTTGTTGGATATGGGAGTTGATTTTGGCGTGGGCTTTGCTCTTCTTTCTGTCAAGGAAGTGCCCTGGGATTTGGTTCTTGGTAGGGCAGGTTTCAAACATAGTGGTGAGGGCCATCCTAATAGGTTCCATAATCTGGTTGCTGAGATGGTCGAGGTCTAATCCTTTTGCAAGGAGAGTGTGTTTGACTTGGTGGAGGTGGGATGGGAGGGAATTGTCTCCTATGAGGTTGGTGGCCTGGTCCCACCAGTCCCTTATGGTTTGGGTGTGTTCCATGAAGAAGGTAGTGTGCGTTTCTTCAATGGCCTTTCTAGTGGCGTTCATGGAGGCCTTGCTGACGGGGGTGACTAGTTGTTGGGGTCTAGGAGGGGGGGTGTCAGTCAATGTCAGGGGTATGGGAAGGTAAATAGGGGGGACAATTTGGTGAAGGGCCATATGGTCTAGGTATCCTCCTACCTCCCTGGTCTTTTCACTAATATGGGGGTGGAGGGGGTTGGGGCAAGGGGAGATGAGGATGTCATCGATTCTGCTGTGGTGCTCGAGGTTGCCTTCCTGGTAGCAATGGAAGGTGGGTGCTCTAGTGGAAGGGTTGGTGGGGTGGAGGTTGAGTTGGGAGCACATAGATATGTAATGTTGGTCTGTGTGGGAAGTGGCGTGGGTAGATCTATCTGAGGGAAAGAGGGTTGCATTCCAATCCCCTCCACAGAGTGATTGGGCTTTTTGGTGTGAGTCCCGATGTATGTATAGGCGGCTTGCCGTTGCTGGGGTTGGTCATGGGGCATGTAGACGCCTATGATGTGTGTAGGAGTTGGGGTGGTTGAGCCGAAGGTGATGTGCACCAGGCAACCAGCCAGGTCTGCATTGACTTCATGGTGGACGGGGGGGCCTAATTGCTTGTGGGTGAGGATTATGACCCCTCCTTTACCGTGGTTGTTGTCCGGGGTTTTGGCCACACTACTGTGGTGAAGGGAGTATTGGGGGAGTTCCTTCTTGATGAATTGGATGAAGGAGAGGCAGGAGAGCAGTTTGGTTTCTGTAAGAATAGCCACATCAGGTTTGTCGTCTAGGATGTGATTGAGAATTAGCTCCCAGGAGCTCCTCAGCCCTCTGCAGTTGAGGAGTAGAAAATGTATGTTATCCATGTAGTAGTCTTGGGGTGACTGGGCATGGTGGGTGGGTTGTTGGGCAGGTCCATTATCCTTAGGGGTAAAAGGAATGGTTGGTTTAAAGCATGTTTGTTTGAGCTTCTTAGCCTGTTGGGGGGGGGGGGGGGCTCCCTTGGAATTGGTGGTGGTAGAGGTGGGGGGGAAAAAGTTGTGGATTGGTGTTTGTTTGAGTTTAATGTTGGGGCCCAGTTTTTGCGAGTGTTTCAGATGCTTGTTGGGGTGCCTGATATTTTTTGTGGTGGGGGGATGCTCTGTGGTACCACGTTTTTTCAGGTTGGTGACAGTTGAAGGGGCAGCATCTCCTGTATCGCAGTCCATTTGCGTGTTGGGGGGGGATGTGCGATCGGGCGGGTTGGCGTCCTTCATCATGGTATCTTCCATGTTGGGTTGTGAAGGCATGGGTTTTGTAGGAGTTGTAGTAGGGGATGTGTCTATAGTATCCATCGTCGCAACGTCAAGATGGTATTGGGGGTCCAAAAATCTCATGTCTGCGCTCTCTTTTTTAAGGATGAAGATGTTCCCATATAGGGCCTGCCAGGCTCCCGGTGTGGAGTCCAAGGGGATTGGCGAGAGGTTTTCTGAGTCTATCCAATACCAGATGTTTTGGTGTTTTTTTAGACAACCAGCATGTTTATAGGCGATTGGGAGGGGGGTGGTTAAGTGCAAGACACATTTACTGTGTCCTTGCAGACGTTGGAGGATTTGATCTTTGCTACTGCCAGGTAGGATCCCAAGGTTGTAGGGTTCATCAGGGATAAGGTCGTGCGGGTTTGGGTGTTCCGGATTATAATCAGGTTGTACGATTCGGTGAAGTATTCCCATCTGGGGGCATTCGGTGTGCATGTAGGCCTGCATCAGCATATTAGTAAAATTCCCCCTGCAAGGGATGAAGTGGTTCGGCCAAACACACAGGTCATTACGGGTTGCCTTGAGTATCCGGTGATGTCTCTCCCCAAATTTGAATATTTTTTCTGTGTCGACATATGGTCCACCGAGATAGGCATTGATGGCGTGCACTTGGCAGTGGCATTGAATTTGTTTCTCGATGTATGGTAGGATAGCACTCAGGGCCGGGGTTGGGTCTAAGGCAACATCTCCCATGTCGCAGTCCATTCGTGTGTTTTGGGGGGAGGTGCGTTGGGGTGAGCTGGCGTCCTCCATCATGGTATATTCCATGTTGGTTAGCGTAGGCATTGGGTTCGGAGGGGTTGTATCTTTGGTAACAGCCGACATATTTCCAAGCTGGAATTGGGGGTCCAAAAACCTCATGTCTGCGCTCTCATCTTTAATGATGAGGATTTGCCCATATATGGCCTGCCAGGCGTCCGGTGTGGAGTCCAAGGGGATTGGCGAGAGGTTTTCTGAGTCTATCCAGTACCAGGTGTTATGATATTGTTTGAGACAGCCGGCATGTCCATATGCGGCTGGGAGGGGGGTGGTAAAGTGCAAGATACATTTATTGTGTCCTTGTAGACGTTCGAGGATTTGTTTTTTGCTGCTACCAGGTAGGATCCCAAAGTTGTAGGATTCATTAGAGGAAAGGTTGTGGGGATTGGTGTGTTCAGGTTTATAATCGGGTTGTGTCTGGAGGTGCTTTGTTGTTGCGTCTTGGATAGGTGCTGAAGAAGCCAAGGACCTGTGACCCAGCATTGTTGCTAGTTGGATTGGAGTAAGCTTAATATATTGGATCCAGGGGTCGAGGGGGTGTTAATCGGCATCGGCATTGTTTCCAATGTGATTGGGTAGGGTGATACCAGCACTGCTTACAGTGGGAAGGTGTCAGGGATGCCTCTCGGCAGAGCTCTTTCGAGCAAGGTTTGGGTAATCTACACTGTTTCCAGTGGGATTGGGTAGGGTGATACAAGCACTGCTTGCAGTGGAAAGGTGTCCGGGATGCCTCTCGGCAGAGCTCTTTCGAGCGGGATTGGTTAGGGGGAGCCCAGCATTGAGGACAGCAGGAGGACGTCAGGGGTGCATTTCGGCAAGGAGAGGTGTGATTATTATAAAGCGCCCTAGATCTATCATATCTCTCGCTTGTGCCTATGTATCGCGCATGATCGAGTTTTCGGGATGGGTAGCACTCACGTACGGCTTTGTGCAGGCCACTCATCCCATGCATAGCGGCTTTCCCGTAGTCGTTCATGGTTCTAATAGCTTTGTAATCAGGGTGGTAATCAGCACTGTCGTCGTGATTCAGCACTAGCGGATCGAAGGTTCGAGTAGGATCACAAGCAGGCGCAGAGGCCAAGGAAGGGAAACAAGCAGAATCAGGGACGAGAGTCAAAGTTTGGGGGTCATGGGAGATTTCGCGCATCACTTCGCGACTGAAAATCTTCACGCATTCCTTCTTATTATTATTGCCGGCTTCTCGAAATCCTGGGCGGTACACGTCTTTCTTGTTCAAAAAAGCAGGTAGCTGTTTGGGGCACCTGCATGGAGGAGGGAAGTGGTTGTTAGTAGGTTTCTCGATTGCATGGAGCCTTCGCTCCTGGCAGCGACCTTCAAGAATGCGCCAGGAATGTGCGCTTCGCATCCCCCCCTGTTGGGAAGTCCAGGGAGAGACGCATTCTGTCCGGAAATCCACGCTTCCGACTGCCCAGAGGCGCAGCTGACTGTCAAAGTAACCGTCTACCACCCTGCGACCACAGAAGTTGCTGCGAGTCGCGTCAGATGTTGTAGACGGCGACTTCGATAGCAGCATTGCCTCTGCGAATGCATGAGCTCCTGTTTGGTTGCAGTTTCGGGAAGAGTTGACCGAAACTGTATGGAACAGAGAGCAGGTGGTATCATTCGGTAGCGCAGACGCAGGAGAATGCGAATGCGCTACGCGAATGCTAAGAAGGAAAATGAGCAGCGAGAAAGTTACATCGGAAGTTCGAATGTTGGGATGTATATCCTTGTAGTATTTCCATTGTAGCATATAAATGGCTTACCCAGTTGATCAACCTTTAGTTTATTCAACACTACTATCAGCATCAATTGCGGTTCACTTGATCGTTTTATGTCTTGGTGACTACTACTGTACTTCCTTAGAACTATAGCTGTAGATAGTAACAGCTTCCCGTAGACTGTGTCATCCTTCATGACACAGTGACAGCTCCTGGTGGGCTGCGTCCCCTGATCCCCTGACACGCGCTGTATAGCCTGTACCCTTGTTAGGTTCTAGGCTTGCTTCCTTTCCTCCACTGGGGTCTTATGTGTGTCCCTAGTCCCTTTAATTATTCTCATCTTGCGTTAAAAGATTGGCGCGTTTGACCGCTGCGAGTATCTCTCCACTCTTGAAGTGTCTAAGCTGATAGGTCATTGGGCTCATCATGGTAACCACTGCTTAATGCATCTTCTACGTCGTCCTCTCCTTGGCTTCTGTGCTTCATTCTGGAAGTTCCGAAGTCCTGCAATGACGACGAATCGGCTGGTGGATGTGCGCCCCCCTTCGGCCTCTGCTTGCATTGGTGAGAATCCTTCCGCCATCGTGGAAGTACCCCCCCCCCCCAGCCATTCCTCCATCTTATCTTCCTTTTCCTCCCCTGCCGTCTGTCGCCTCCTCCCGCCCGTCTGTCGTAGATGACTGTGACGTGCAGACTCAAGTCGGCGACTAGCCTGGACATTGGTGGAGATACCCTGTCTTCGTCTGCTCGCGTCCTTGACGTCGCTAACATTTCTCCGGTGTTTGAGGCTCTGCCTGCGGACCCGGAGGTTGCCAAGCCGACCAAGCTCCCTGCTGATGTTCCTCGATCTACGTTGTCTTGAACACCTTTGCTCTGCCCAGCCGACGGTCGGCTACTGGCATGAGCTTGCGCTCTAGTGGCTCTGTGCTACCTTCTGGAGAATTTTTTCGATCAAGCTGGCGGATCGCCGGCACTGCCGTAGGGTTCGCGAGAGGAGAACGACCTACGCGTCTGGACCTGGAGATTCTGGAGGTGGTAGGAAGCAGGGGGGGTATGGTCAGCACCACTACGGGTGCTGCTCCCTCTACCCCCCAACCGGGTAAGTCGAGCGATAGAGGGGGGGACTTGGGATCGACTGATCATCGACGGCAGGATATTAGGACCTTCACATGCCTCGGCTCTGCTCTCCATCCTAGCGATAAATTTTCGAATTCTGCCCTTGCGATTTGCGATTTTCTGCCCTTGCGATTGGCGACTTTCTGCACTTTCATCCTCGTCTCCATTTTCCCATACCTCAAATCTCGACTTAGCCCTAACGCTTCCCCACCTTCTGTGATCCCAGGTCTCGCAGCGCCGGACTTCGCCCATGCTAAAGGCCGAAGTGGACGCCGTCCTGGCCCTAGTCCACCAGCGGCCGCGGAGGTTCTTTGGCATGATTTCTTGGTGGATATTTTTCTCTCTTAGGATCCTTGGGACCCCTGGGTGCGTTCCGTGGTTCGACTGAGGTCGCGTTCTTTGTCTTACCGTGCCCCTGGTCCTTCCCCTGGGTGCCCTCCTTAGGTGTATGCCTCAGCTACATGAGTTTGTGTTCAAGTGTTTGAGTTCTGATAGGGCTTAGGAATTTTTAGTTAAGTGGTATCGAGTAATGGTTGAAATCGGTTGGTACTGTGCGATATTATCGATGGTATACACTGCTCCGCAGAACGCAACTGTGGAGAGGTACAATGGGGTCTTGCAGAACATAGCTAGGAGTATCCACTTGGAGTCTATGCTAGCTAAGTCTTTCTGGACCTATGCCTTCCTCAGTGCTTGTTACCTACGTAACCTGCTGCCCAATCAGGGTGACAAGACTCCATACGAGTTGTTCTTTGGGGTTCTACCTGATGTGTCGTTGTTGCGTGTGTTTGGTTGCCCTTGCTATGTCACCGTAGTAAATGGGAAGAAACGCAACAAGCTAGTCGAAAGGGCGTTATTTGGTAGACTGGTTGGGTATTCCCTAATGAGTAAGGGTTATTATATTTGGGTTCCGATGTTGCGCCAAGTAGTAGAGAGTAGTGATGTACTCTCTATATCCAGTTCAGTCTAAACTGTCTTCCTGGGCTCTCCCATTAGTATGGGTCCCCGTGCCCGCTTACATCCCTCCTGGCATCAAACGGTGATATGTTACGTGTCGCCGGTAATTCCCTACGCCCTTTAGCAACCCCAATTGTTGATGGCTGTCCTGGCTGGGATGTATCCAGATTGCATTCCAGACTAGGGACTGATCATGCTGTATTGTGTGTGAAGTTTTAGGGCGGGTGGGAGTTGTATTTCCGAATTTTAATTTAGCCGAATCTCAGGGGGTCGCCAGGCCCTCCTCTGCGCCACGTTCCGTCGGTGAAGCTCTAGGATTTGATCGGCCTCAGGTCATAGTGGAGCCTGTCATAGGTCCGCTGTCTAATCGTCGCCACCCCCCGTCCACCTGTTCGGATGGCTTCAGGCGTTGTTGATCCCTTCGCCTCTTGTCGTCCCTGGTGGTTTTACACCGGACAAGGCATTGCGATGATTTAGCCGTCACGTGGAGTGAGTGATGATCTTGAACACTGGTCTGGCTCTGATACTGCGTATGGCTGGGGTGTTACAGTCAACCCAGGATTCATTGATTTAGAGGCAAAGAATGCCAGCCCTGTTCAACCAGGCAGTGGTGCTGCACCGGGGGCTTTACTACCGGATACTGTCTGATAGGGTAGTCTAGATTGGTGGAGCGTTACGACGCTTTGTTTAGGCAGCTTCCTTTCAGCTGTCTTTCTTGGTTCTGGTGGAAGGTGGTAATTAATTCAGACCACCGTTATAGCGTCTTGATGGTGTCTGACTCTTAGTTCCATAGGCAGATGGTTCATTCGGTGGAGCTCATCATAGATCGCTATTTCTTTTTACTCCACACTGTTTTTAGATCACCAGCCCCCCAAGTGATTAGAACTTTTTGTGGAGTGTAGTAGTTGTTTCCCTTCGGATTTTACTGTGAATTGGTGGGCTGGGTAATCTTGCAGTTGTACTTGCAGATGTCCCGCCACTCACCTCTTTCTTGTTCTTCCGAATGTATTTCAAGCGCCCTTTCAATCTATTCTTTGCAGTAAATTCTTTGACGTCCTTTTTCTGCGTTTACTATTTTCAGGTGGACAATAGGTTTTCTGTACTGTGTTTGTACGTCTAAACTTCTTTTGCTCCTTGAACTATGTTTCCTTTGTTGGTTACGAGTTTCTTGGAATTTACCTTCGCATCCTTTGGATTTTCAGTTGCTGCAGGTTTAGTTTGCTTGTGGTTAGGCGCTTGGTTTGTCTTGAGTGCACAAGTTCTTTGCGGTGCGATACCCACCTCCTAGAATGTTTTTAGTTAGTGCCGTAGCTGGGGATTTATGATAATTAACTTTCATAAATCATCTTACTTCCATCTTTGAGTAAGAAACCAGTTCATCATGGTTTTTTCATCCCAACCTAGTCATGAATTCTATGCTAAGAATAGTTTTGAAGGTAGTGGATTTTTCCATCGACTTTATTTTTCCATAGTAGACTTAAGTGTCCCCTTGTCTGCGTCCTCTTGTCTGCGGTCCTTTAGGCTTTGATTCTCTCGTGTGCTGCTCTCACACGATATTTCAGTCTTCTCTTTAGGTTAATTCTCAGTTTTTCAGTCACCGTTGTTCCCCTTCCTTTGGGTATTAGGATTGATTTCTTGTTTGACCTCCCTGTGGCTTTCCTGGTTTGGTGCTACTATTCTGGATGAATCGTATTTTTGCGCTTACCATGGATGGTTACATTTCCATTTTGTTTTCAGCTCAGCTCGGTATGATCCAAGTTTTTTGCTGCTAAATTTTCGGGAGTACTACAGTGGTTTTTTGTTCATCTTTTCTCGTCCTTTTATTTTAGTCAAGGCTTTCTTCTGGTTTCCTGATTTTCAGCCCGTTCCTTACTTTGTTTTGTGAAACTACCATTTATCGTTCCTGACCCTGTTGTCATAGTGGAGTAGTAGTAATTGTATTGTCACCTGCCGTCAATGGTGGGAGTAAT
>JACBWV010000610.1:145083392-145159755 GCA_013435795.1 Chlamydomonas sp. ICE-L
CTCTAAACAGAGCTGGTGCTGACTCAGTAATAAAACGCTGCATACCACACCGGAAGAAACTTGGATAAATGTGCCGTTGGGACATAGCCTAGCTGATATCGATGGCAGACTGAGCTCCTCGATTGCCAGGCAGGGGGCTCGTGCAAGGCTCTGTTGTGGGTTGGGTGGGGTAGTGAGCTTTTGGCCCGCGAATGGTGGGGGTGGAGAGCACAGAAAAATAGTAGGCATGGTCTGTATTGAGGCAACTTTATGCCTAAGTGGAGACTCTGGTGCCATAGGTGTGGCGCAGGTGGTGGGCATTGGATGGGATGAAATTGTGGCCCCATCAGGCCATCACAATGTCCATAGGAAATAATGCCCAAGGGGATGAAGGGTTTTGAAGAGGTTGGGGGGAATGGTGTGTTGGGGTAAGTCCGGAGGTAGATCCTTGAAGGGGTTGAGTAGGGTTTCAATCCTCCATATGGATTTGTATGGAGGCTCTTTAATTGAGGATGTCATATCGCTGGCCAAGGTAAAGTATTGAAGTGTGTGCGGGGCATGTAAGAGGATCCATACCCCGTAGCCTCAAGCAGCTAGCGTCTTCTTTGTACAGTAGGCAGTTTAGTGAGCATGCCTAGTTTCCCCGTGTCGTGAGTGACCTAGTGAGGTGGGCATGGCTTACTTATGAGCATAGTCCCACCATAGGGAGGGGATAACCCACTCACTGGTCCTCAGGCCTGTTCCCAAGGGGAGGGCAGACACTCTAGCAGTTGGGAAAATGAAGGGTGTAGGTTCACGCATTTTTTTAGCCCACAGGTCCATAAGGGGGGAGGGGACTTGTCTAATGCCTATATCCGAGTAGCTGTAGGGTTGCTCGGTCATAGTGTAGGTGATGGCAGCTTAACACAACGTGGTGATTGAGTCTGAACATGAGAGGGGGTGGCGCCTTTGGTTTGGCATGGTGAGGATTTTGGTGTCACATTTCTATGTTGGGGCCAAGGGGCTTTTATTCATGAGGGGTTCCTCCAGTTTAGGTGATCTACCCCTACCCGGCACCCCTAGATACTTGTATGGTCATTTTGGGGAAGGTTAGATCCCATGTAAAGTCGTTAATGAGGATGGTAGTTGTGGAAGAATTTTTTTTTGTTAGGAGCCTTGTTGGTTGGTGGGAGCCGTGGGTGGGAGCCATGCAATAATGCCAGTGATCATGCTTTACCCCCGTTAAAGAGGAAGTCCCAGACCAATACTGAATGTTGCACTTTAAGAGGCACTTTAAGCTTGCCTTGAGTGTTGTCGCTTTTTTGTGAACCCAACTGGTTCATCACATATCCTAGACTACCTGTTTTATTTTGGTCATTATTTGGATGTTGAGGTTTTATGCCTTGCTTTTATCCTCTCCCCCCCGGCTTTGCCATCTGAGGAAGTTCGATGAAGATGATGAATAGTAGGGTGGAGAGTGTGTCCCCCCCCTTGGATGGGCTCTTGTGATTTGATTGGTTTGCCTTGAGTGTTGTTGAGGTATGTTGGGTAGTAGCCCCTTGTAATTCCTTCACTGTTTCATTCAATGACATCCCGGGAATTTTAGGTCATACCCTATTTTTGGAGGCAGCTTGTCTGGTCCACCATATTCCGGCAGATGAGAAGTCCCAATAGCAGCAACAGTCTCCTGTGAGTGGGCACAATCTCGTGTCTGTAGGAGGTGGTGAGCTTCTCTGGGTGCTTCTGTTTTTCTGTCTGAATCCCGCTTTGGAGTCACTGAGGAACTTGGTATTGGTCCCAGTATTTGACCTCACATGTTGTAACCATGATTATCACATTTAACCCCTCGTGTTTTGTTTTAGGCCACATAGGTCCGTATGGTTGGCTTGGTGGTCTCCTTTCTTGTACCGCATGATGGGTTGGAGGTCTTCCGCAATGGGGGTGTATCCGGTGATCCACAGAAGCCCAAACTTTATTATGGTGTGGTTGCCAAGACTCAGGGGATCCGGTTAGGTAGTTCATTGGGGATTCCGTGCTGGGCCGCCTGTTTGCTTTTGCTACGTGTTTGGTGCAATGTTTTGTTATTAGGAACTCCATCCATGAGGTTAGTGTATTATGGTTGGGTGTTTGTGGGTTTGGGCCGTGGTTTCTAGGGAGAAATGTGTCTAGCATGGAGGCCATGGAGGTGGGGCGCCGTGTCTGTCCTGGGGTAGGTTTTGCCGGTGCCACGTGTGTGAGGGGGGGCATCATGTCCCTTGGCTCCCCCAAGATGTCCAGAGGTCTTAGTGGACGTTTTGTGTTGCCAGTGGTGGGGTCTGGAGGGTCTGGGGTGACGGTCGGATTATCCAGAAGGTTTTGAAGATGTTTCTGTGGGCTTGTTTAGGTTTTGTTGGATAAGTGGGTCAATGAAAGCGGCTTTGCCAATGGCGGTAGCGTTTTTGTCTGCTGTTTGTCAGATTCTCCGGAGGGCAGAGGCTCATCGAGGGAGATATTGATGCAGTCAAGAGTTGCGGCAATGGGCTGAGGCAAGCCTGGAAATGGTTTGAGGGTGGTAGGTGGTTTATGGCATGTTTGTCTAGGAGAGGAGAATGGGCGTGTGGTAGGAGTTAGGGGTCGGGTTAGGGAGTTTCCTGTACAGTCTTAAGTTTGTTGGATATGGGAGTTGATTTTGGCGTGGCTTTCTCTTCTTTCTGGCCAGAATTGCCCTGGTTTGTTTCTTGGTAGGGCAAGGTTCAAACATAGTGGTGAGGGCCATCTAATAGGTTCCATAATCTGGTTGCTGAGTGGTGAGGCTAATCCTTTTTCAAGGATAGTTTGTTTGACTTGGTGGAGGTGGGATGGAGTGAATTGTTCTCGCTATGGAGGTTGGTGGCCCTGGTCCCCCCAGTCCCTTATGGTTTGGGTGTGTTTCCATGAAGAAGGTATGTGCGTTTCTCTTCCCTTGGCCTTTTCTCGTGGCGTTCATTGGGCCTTGCTGACGGGGGGGGACTATTTTTGTGGGGTCTAGTAGTGGGGTGCCCCCCCCCCCCCCTCAGTCAATGTCATGGGTAATGGGAAGGTCAATTAGTGGGGACAATTTGGTGAAGGCCGATATTTCTAGGATCCTCCTACCTCCTGTTCTTTTCACTCATATGGGGGTGGAGGGTTGGGGCACGGGTAGAATGAGGATGTTCATCCGATTCTGCTTGGTGCTCCGAGTTTCCTTCCGGTAGCAATGGAAGTGGTCTCTAGTGGAAGGGTTGGTGGGGGAGGTTATTTCGGACACATAGATCTGTTGTGTCTGTGTTGGAAGTGGCGTGTGTAGATCTATCTGAGGGAAGAGGTTGACTTCCATCACCCTCCAACAGAGTGATTGGGCTTTTTGGTGTGGTCCCGATGTATGTATAGGCGGCTTGGCCGTTGCGGGTGGTCATGGGTCATGTAGACTCCTATGATGTTGTAGGGAGTTGGGGTGGGTGAGCACCGAAGGTGATTGCCACCAGGCAACCAGCAGGTCCTGCATTGACTTCATGTGGACGGGTGGCCTAATTGCTGTGGTGAGAGTATGACCCCTCCTTAAACCGTGGTTTGTTTTGTCCGGGGTTTTGGCCACACTACTGTGGTGAGGGATTATTGGGGGAGTTCCTCGTATGAATCGGAGAAGAGAGCATGAGAGCATTTTTTTTCTGTAGACATTCCCTCATGTTGTCGTCTCTGATGTGATTGATAATTAGCTCCCAACTCCTCAGCCTCTGCAGTTGGGAGTAGAAATTTAATTTATCCATGTTTAGTCTTGGGGTGAGGCATGGTGGGTGGTGGGTTGTTTGGCCAGTCATTATCCTAGGGTAAAGGAATGGTTGGTTTTAAAGCAGTTTTTGTTTGAGCTCTTAGCCTGTTTGGTGGGGGGGGGCTCCCTTGGAATTTGTGTGGTAGAGTTGGGGGGGGAAATAAAGTTTGGATTTGGTGTTTGGTTTGAGTTTAGTTTGGGGCCCAGTTTTTGCGGTGTTTTTTTCAGATCTTGTTTGGGTGCCCTATATTTGTGGGGGGGAATGCGCTTGTGTAACAACTTTTTTCAGGTTTTGTGCAGTTTGAAGGGCAAGCAATCTCCTGTAATCCGCAGTCGCATTTGCGTGTTGGGGGGGGATGTTCGATCGGCGGTTTGCGTCCTCATCATGGTATCTTCCATGTTGGTGTGAAGGCATGGGTTTGTAGGAGTTGTAGTAGGGGATTGTCTATAGTATCCATCGTCCTCAACTCAAGATGGTATTGGGGGTTCCAAAATCTCATGTCTGCGCTCTCTTTTTAAGGATGAAGATGTTCCCAATATAGGGCCTGCCAGGCTCCCGTGTGTGAGTTCCAAGGGGATTGGCGAGAGGTTTTTCTTGAGGTCTATCCAATACCAATGTTTGGGTGTTTTTTAGACAACCAGCATGTTTATAGGCGATTGGGAGGGGGGTGGTTAAGTGCAAGACACATTTACTGTGTCCTTGCAGACGTTGGAGGATTTGATCTTTGCTACTGCCAGGTAGGATCCCAAGGTTGTAGGGTTCATCAGGGATAAGGTCGTGCGGGTTTGGGTGTTCCGGATTATAATCAGGTTGTACGATTCGGTGAAGTATTCCCATCTGGGGGCATTCGGTGTGCATTGTAGGCCTGCATCAGCATATTAGTAAAATTCCCCCTGCAAGGGATGAAGTGGTTCGGCCAAACACACAGGTCATTACGGGTTGCCTTGAGTATCCGGTGATGTCTCTCCCCAAATTTGAATATTTTTCTGTGTCGACATATGGTCCACCGAGATAGGCATTGATGGCGTGCACTTGGCAGTGGCATTGAATTTGTTTCTCGATGTATGGTAGGATAGCACTCAGGGCCGGGGTTGGGTCTAAGGCAACATCTCCCATGTCGCAGTCCATTCGTGTGTTTTGGGGGGAGGTGCGTTGGGGTGAGCTGGCGTCCTCCATCATGGTATATTCCATGTTGGTTAGCGTAGGCATTGGGTTCGGAGGGGGTTGTATCTTTGGTAACAGCCGACATATTTCCAAGCTGGAATTGGGGGGTCCAAAAACCTCATGTCTGCGCTCTCATCTTTAATGATGAGGATTGCCCATATATGGCCTGCCAGGCGTCCGGTGTGGAGTCCAAGGGGATTGGCGAGAGGTTTTCTGAGTCTATCCAGTACCCAGGTGTTATGATATTGTTTGAGACAGCCGGCATGTCCATATGCGGCTTGGAGGGGGGTGGTAAAGTGCAAGATACATTTATTGTGTCCTTGTAGACGTTCGAGGATTTGTTTTTGCTGCTACCAGGTAGGATCCCCAAGTTGTAGGATTCATTAGAGGAAAGGTTGTGGGATTGGTGTGTTCAGGTTTATAATCGGGTTGTGTCTGGAGGTGCTTTGTTGTTGCGTCTTGGGATAGGTGCTGAAGAAGCCAAGGACCTGTGACCCAGCATTGTTGCTAGTTGGATTGGAGTAAGCTTAATATATTGGATCCAGGGGTCGAGGGGGTGTTAATCGGCATCGGCATTGTTTCCAATGTGATTGGGTAGGGTGATACCAGCACTGCTTACAGTGGGAAGGTGTCAGGGATGCCTCTCGGCAGAGCTCTTTCGAGCAAGGTTTGGGTAATCTACACTGTTTCCAGTGGGATTGGGTAGGGTGATACAAGCACTGCTTGCAGTGGAAAGGTGTCCGGGATGCCTCTCGGCAGAGCTCTTCGAGCGGGATTGGTTAGGGGAGCCCAGCATTGAGGACAGCAGGAGGACGTCAGGGTGGCATTTCGGCAAGGAGAGGTGTGATTATTATAAAGCGCCCTAGATCTATCATATCTCTCGCTGGTGCCTATGTATCGCGCATGATCGAGTTTTCGGGATGGGTAGCACTCACGTACGGCTTTGTGCAGGCCACTCATCCCATGCATAGCGGCTTTCCCGTAGTCGTTCATGGTTCTAATAGCTTTGTAATCAGGGGTGGTAATCAGCACTGTCGTCGTGATTCAGCACTAGCGGATCGAAGGTTCGAGTAGGATCACAAGCAGGCGCAGAGGCCAAGGAAGGGAAACAAGCAGAATCAGGGACGAGAGTCAAAGTTTGGGGGTCATGGGAGATTTCGCGCATCACTTCGCGACTGAAAATCTTCACGCATTCCTTCTTATTATTATTGCCGGCTTCTCGAAATCCTGGGCGGTACACGTCTTTCTTGTTCAAAAAAGCAGGTAGCTGTTTGGGGCACCTGCATGGAGGAGGGAAGTGGTTGTTAGTAGGTTTTCTCGATTGCATGGAGCCTTCGCTCCTGGCAGCGACCTTCAAAGATGCGCCAGGAATGTGCGCTTCGCATCCCCCCCTGTTGGGAAGTCCAGGGAGAGAGACGCATTCTGTCCGAAATCCACGCTTCCGACTGCCCAGAGGCGCAGCTGACTGTCAAAGTAACCGTCTACCACCCTGCGACCACAGAAGTTGCTGCGAGTCGCGTCAGATGTTTGTAGACGGCGACTTCGATAGCAGCATTGCCTCTGCGAATGCATGAGCTCCTGTTTGGTTGCAGTTTCGGGAAGAGTTGACCGAAACTGTATGGAACAGAGAGCAGGTGGTATCATTCGGTAGCGCAGACGCAGGAGAATGCGAATGCGCTACGCGAATGCTAAGAAGGAAAATGAGCAGCGAGAAAGTTACATCGGAAGTTCGAATGTTGGGATGTATATCCTTGTAGTATTTCCATTGTAGCATATAAATGGCTTACCCAGTTGATCAACCTTTAGTTTATTCAACACTACTATCAGCATCAATTGCGGTTCACTTGATCGTTTTATGTCTTGGTGACTACTACTGTACTTCCTTAGAACTATAGCTGTAGATAGTAACAGCTTCCCGTAGACTGTGTCATCCTTCATGACACAGTGACAGCTCCTGGTGGGCTGCGTCCCCTGATCCCCTGACACGCGCTGTATAGCCTGTACCCTTGTTAGGTTCTAGGCTTGCTTCCTTTCCTCCACTGGGGTCTTATGTGTGTCCCTAGTCCCTTTAAATTATTCTCATCTTGCGTTAAAAGATTGGGCGCGTTTGACCGCTGCGAGTATCTCTCCACTCTTGAAGTGTCTAAGCTGATAGGTCATTGGGCTCATCATGGTAACCACTGCTTAATGCATCTTCTACGTCGTCCTCTCCTTGGCTTCTGTGCTTCATTCTGGAAGTTCCGAAGTCCTGCAATGACGACGAATCGGCTGGTGGATGTGCGCACCCCTTCGGCCTCTGCTTGCATTGGTGAGAATCCTTCCGCCATCGTGGAAGTACCCCCCCCCCCCAGCCATTCCTCCATCTTATCTTCCTTTTCCTCCCCTGCCGTCTGTCGCCTCCTCCCGCCCGTCTGTCGTAGATGACTGTGACGTTGCAGACTCAAGTCGGCGACTAGCCTGGACATTGGTGGAGATACCCTGTCTTCGTCTGCTCGCGTCCTTGACGTCGCTAACATTTCTCCGGTGTTTGAGGCTCTGCCTGCGGACCCGAGGTTGCCAAGCCGACCAAGCTCCCTGCTGATGTTCCTCGATCTACGTTGTCTTGAACACCTTTGCTCTGCCCAGCCGACGGTCGGCTACTGGCATGAGCTTGCGCTCTAGTGGCTCTGTGCTACCTTCTGGAGATTTTTTCGATCAAGCTGGCGGATCGCCGGCACTGCCGTAGGGTTCGCGAGAGGAGAACGACCTACGCGTCTGGACCTGGAGATTCTGGAGGTGGTAGGAAGCAGGGGGGGTATGGTCAGCACCACTACGGGTGCTGCTCCCTCTACCCCCCAACCGGGTAAGTCGAGCGATAGAGGGGGGACTTGGGATCGACTGATCATCGACGGCAGGATATTAGGACCTTCACATGCCTCGGCTCTGCTCTCCATCCTAGCGATAAATTTCGAATTCTGCCCTTGCGATTTGCGATTTTCTGCCCTTGCGATTGGCGACTTTCTGCACTTTCATCCTCGTCTCCATTTTCCCATACCTCAAATCTCGACTTAGCCCTAACGCTTCCCCACCTTCTGTGATCCCAGGTCTCGCAGCGCCGGACTTCGCCCATGCTAAAGGCCGAAGTGGACGCCGTCCTGGCCCTAGTCCACCAGCGGCCGCGGAGGTTCTTTGGCATGATTTCTTGGTGGATATTTTTCTCTCTTAGGATCCTTGGGACCCCTGGGTGCGTTCCGTGGTTCGACTGAGGTCGCGTTCTTTGTCTTACCGTGCCCCTGGTCCTTCCCCTGGGTGCCCTCCTTAGGTGTATGCCTCAGCTACATGAGTTTGTGTTCAAGTGTTTGAGTTCTGATAGGGCTTAGGAATTTTTAGTTAAGTGGTATCGAGTAATGGTTGAAATCGGTTGGTACTGTGCGATATTATCGATGGTATACACTGCTCCGCAGAACGCAACTGTGGAGAGGTACAATGGGGTCTTGCAGAACATAGCTAGGAGTATCCACTTGGAGTCTATGCTAGCTAAGTCTTTCTGGACCTATGCCTTCCTCAGTGCTTGTTACCTACGTAACCTGCTGCCCAATCAGGGTGACAAGACTCCATACGAGTTGTTCTTTGGGGTTCTACCTGATGTGTCGTTGTTGCGTGTGTTTGGTTGCCCTTGCTATGTCACCGTAGTAAATGGGAAGAAACGCAACAAGCTAGTCGAAAGGGCGTTATTTGGTAGACTGGTTGGGTATTCCCTAATGAGTAAGGGTTATTATATTTGGGTTCCGATGTTGCGCCAAGTAGTAGAGAGTAGTGATGTACTCTCTATATCCAGTTCAGTCTAAACTGTCTTCCTGGGCTCTCCCATTAGTATGGGTCCCCGTGCCCGCTTACATCCCTCCTGGCATCAAACGGTGATATGTTACGTGTCGCCGGTAATTCCCTACGCCCTTTAGCAACCCCAATTGTTGATGGCTGTCCTGGCTGGGATGTATCCAGATTGCATTCCAGACTAGGGACTGATCATGCTGTATTGTGTGTGAAGTTTTAGGGCGGGTGGGAGTTGTATTTCCGAATTTTAATTTAGCCGAATCTCAGGGGGTCGCCAGGCCCTCCTCTGCGCCACGTTCCGTCGGTGAAGCTCTAGGATTTGATCGGCCTCAGGTCATAGTGGAGCCTGTCATAGGTCCGCTGTCTAATCGTCGCCACCCCCCGTCCACCTGTTCGGATGGCTTCAGGCGTTGTTGATCCCTTCGCCTCTTGTCGTCCCTGGTGGTTTTACACCGGACAAGGCATTGCGATGATTTAGCCGTCACGTGGAGTGAGTGATGATCTTGAACACTGGTCTGGCTCTGATACTGCGTATGGCTGGGGTGTTACAGTCAACCCAGGATTCATTGATTTAGAGGCAAAGAATGCCAGCCCTGTTCAACCAGGCAGTGGTGCTGCACCGGGGGCTTTACTACCGGATACTGTCTGATAGGGTAGTCTAGATTGGTGGAGCGTTACGACGCTTTGTTTAGGCAGCTTCCTTTCAGCTGTCTTTCTTGGTTCTGGTGGAAGGTGGTAATTAATTCAGACCACCGTTATAGCGTCTTGATGGTGTCTGACTCTTAGTTCCATAGGCAGATGGTTCATTCGGTGGAGCTCATCATAGATCGCTATTTCTTTTTACTCCACACTGTTTTTAGATCACCAGCCCCCCAAGTGATTAGAACTTTTTGTGGAGTGTAGTAGTTGTTTCCCTTCGGATTTTACTGTGAATTGGTGGGCTGGGTAATCTTGCAGTTGTACTTGCAGATGTCCCGCCACTCACCTCTTTCTTGTTCTTCCGAATGTATTTCAAGCGCCCTTTCAATCTATTCTTTGCAGTAAATTCTTTGACGTCCTTTTTCTGCGTTTACTATTTTCAGGTGGACAATAGGTTTTCTGTACTGTGTTTGTACGTCTAAACTTCTTTTGCTCCTTGAACTATGTTTCCTTTGTTGGTTACGAGTTTCTTGGAATTTACCTTCGCATCCTTTGGATTTTCAGTTGCTGCAGGTTTAGTTTGCTTGTGGTTAGGCGCTTGGTTTGTCTTGAGTGCACAAGTTCTTTGCGGTGCGATACCCACCTCCTAGAATGTTTTTAGTTAGTGCCGTAGCTGGGGATTTATGATAATTAACTTTCATAAATCATCTTACTTCCATCTTTGAGTAAGAAACCAGTTCATCATGGTTTTTTCATCCCAACCTAGTCATGAATTCTATGCTAAGAATAGTTTTGAAGGTAGTGGATTTTTCCATCGACTTTATTTTTCCATAGTAGACTTAAGTGTCCCCTTGTCTGCGTCCTCTTGTCTGCGTCCTTTAGGCTTTGATTCTCTCGTGTGCTGCTCTCACACGATATTTCAGTCTTCTCTTTAGGTTAATTCTCAGTTTTTCAGTCACCGTTGTTCCCCTTCCTTTGGTATTAGGATTGATTTCTGTTTGACCTCCCTGTGCTTTCCTGGTTTGGTGCCTACTATTCTGGATGAATCGTATTTTTGCGCTTACCATGGATGGTTACATTTCCATTTTGTTTTCAGCTCAGCTCGGTATGATCCAAGTTTTTTGCTGCTACATTTTCGGAGTACTACAGTGGTTTTTTGTTCATCTTTTCTCGTCCTTTTATTTTAGTCAAGGCTTTCTTCTGGTTTCCTGATTTTCAGCCGTTCCTTAATTTTTTGTTTGCTACCAGTTTATCGTTCTCTGACCCTGGTGTCATAGGTGGAGTAGTAGTATTGTATGTCACCTGCGTCATAGGTGGAGTATCAGCATCAATTGCGGTTCACTTGATCGTTTTATGTCTTGGTGACTACTACTGTACTTCCTTAGAACAATAGCTGTAGATAGTAACAGCTTCCCGTTGACTGTGTCATCCTTCATGACAGTGACAGCTCCTGGTGGGCTGCGTTCCCTGATCCCCTGACACGCGCTGTATAGCCTGTACCCTTGTTAGGTTCTAGGCTTGCTTCCTTTCCTCCACTGGGGTCTTATGTGTGTCCCTAGTCCCTTTAATTATTCTCATCTTGCGTTAAAAGATTGGCGCGTTTGACCGCTGCGAGTATCTCTCCACTCTTGAAGTGTCTAAGCTGATAGGTCATTGGGCTCATCATGGTAACCACTGCTTAATGCATCTTCTACGTCGTCCTCTCCTTGGCTTCTGTGCTTCATTCTGGAAGTTCCGAAGTCCTGCAATGACGACGAATCGGCTGGTGGATGTGCGCACCCCTTCGGCCTCTGCTTGCATTGGTGAGAATCCTTCCGCCATCGTGGAAGTACCCCCCCCCCCAGCCATTCCTCCATCTTATCTTCCTTTTCCTCCCCTGCCGTCTGTCGCCTCCTCCCGCCCGTCTGTCGTAGATGACTGTGACGTGCAGACTCAAGTCGGCGACTAGCCTGGACATTGGTGGAGATACCCTGTCTTCGTCTGCTCGCGTCCTTGACGTCGCTAACATTTCTCCGGTGTTTGAGGCTCTGCCTGCGGACCCGGAGGTTGCCAAGCCGACCAAGCTCCCTGCTGATGTTCCTCGATCTACGTTGTCTTGAACACCTTTGCTCTGCCCAGCCGACGGTCGGCTACTGGCATGAGCTTGCGCTCTAGTGGCTCTGTGCTACCTTCTGGAGAATTTTTTCGATCAAGCTGGCGGATCGCCGGCACTGCCGTAGGGTTCGCGAGAGGAGAACGACCTACGCGTCTGGACCTGGAGATTCTGGAGGTGGTAGGAAGCAGGGGGGGTATGGTCAGCACCACTACGGGTGCTGCTCCCTCTACCCCCCAACCGGGTAAGTCGAGCGATAGAGGGGGGGACTTGGGATCGACTGATCATCGACGGCAGGATATTAGGACCTTCACATGCCTCGGCTCTGCTCTCCATCCTAGCGATAAATTTTCGAATTCTGCCCTTGCGATTTGCGATTTTCTGCCCTTGCGATTGGCGACTTTCTGCACTTTCATCCTCGTCTCCATTTTCCCATACCTCAAATCTCGACTTAGCCCTAACGCTTCCCCACCTTCTGTGATCCCAGGTCTCGCAGCGCCGGACTTCGCCCATGCTAAAGGCCGAAGTGGACGCCGTCCTGGCCCTAGTCCACCAGCGGCCGTGGAGGTTCTTTGGCATGATTTCTTGGTGGATATTTTTCTATCTTAGGATCCTTGGGACCCCTGGGTGCGTTCCGTGGTTCGACTGAGGTCGCGTTCTTTGTCTTTCCGTGCCCCTGGTCCTTCCCCTGGGTGCCCTCCTTAGGTGTATGCCTCAGCTACATGAGTTTGTGTTCAAGTGTTTGAGTTCTGATAGGGCTTAGGAATTTTTAGTTAAGTGGTATCGAGTAATGGTTGAAATCGGTTGGTACTGTGCGATATTATCGATGGTATACACTGCTCCGCAGAACGCAACTGTGGAGAGGTACAATGGGGTCTTGCAGAACATAGCTAGGAGTATCCACTTGGAGTCTATGCTAGCTAAGTCTTTCTGGACCTATGCCTTCCTCAGTGCTTGTTACCTACGTAACCTGCTGCCCAATCAGGGTGACAAGACTCCATACGAGTTGTTCTTTGGGGTTCTACCTGATGTGTCGTTGTTGCGTGTGTTTGGTTGCCCTTGCTATGTCACCGTAGTAAATGGGAAGAAACGCAACAAGCTAGTCGAAAGGGCGTTATTTGGTAGACTGGTTGGGTATTCCCTAATGAGTAAGGGTTATTATATTTGGGTTCCGATGTTGCGCCAAGTAGTAGAGAGTAGTGATGTACTCTCTATATCCAGTTCAGTCTAAACTGTCTTCCTGGGCTCTCCCATTAGTATGGGTCCCCGTGCCCGCTTACATCCCTCCTGGCATCAAACGGTGATATGTTACGTGTCGCCGGTAATTCCCTACGCCCTTTAGCAACCCCAATTGTTGATGGCTGTCCTGGCTGGGATGTATCCAGATTGCATTCCAGACTAGGGACTGATCATGCTGTATTGTGTGTGAAGTTTTAGGGCGGGTGGGAGTTGTATTTCCGAATTTTAATTTAGCCGAATCTCAGGGGGTCGCCAGGCCCTCCTCTGCGCCACGTTCCGTCGGTGAAGCTCTAGGATTTGATCGGCCTCAGGTCATAGTGGAGCCTGTCATAGGTCCGCTGTCTAATCGTCGCCACCCCCCGTCCACCTGTTCGGATGGCTTCAGGCGTTGTTGATCCCTTCGCCTCTTGTCGTCCCTGGTGGTTTTACACCGGACAAGGCATTGCGATGATTTAGCCGTCACGTGGAGTGAGTGATGATCTTGAACACTGGTCTGGCTCTGATACTGCGTATGGCTGGGGTGTTACAGTCAACCCAGGATTCATTGATTTAGAGGCAAAGAATGCCAGCCCTGTTCAACCAGGCAGTGGTGCTGCACCGGGGGCTTTACTACCGGATACTGTCTGATAGGGTAGTCTAGATTGGTGGAGCGTTACGACGCTTTGTTTAGGCAGCTTCCTTTCAGCTGTCTTTCTTGGTTCTGGTGGAAGGTGGTAATTAATTCAGACCACCGTTATAGCGTCTTGATGGTGTCTGACTCTTAGTTCCATAGGCAGATGGTTCATTCGGTGGAGCTCATCATAGATCGCTATTTCTTTTTACTCCACACTGTTTTTAGATCACCAGCCCCCCAAGTGATTAGAACTTTTTGTGGAGTGTAGTAGTTGTTTCCCTTCGGATTTTACTGTGAATTGGTGGGCTGGGTAATCTTGCAGTTGTACTTGCAGATGTCCCGCCACTCACCTCTTTCTTGTTCTTCCGAATGTATTTCAAGCGCCCTTTCAATCTATTCTTTGCAGTAAATTCTTTGACGTCCTTTTTCTGCGTTTACTATTTTCAGGTGGACAATAGGTTTTCTGTACTGTGTTTGTACGTCTAAACTTCTTTTGCTCCTTGAACTATGTTTCCTTTGTTGGTTACGAGTTTCTTGGAATTTACCTTCGCATCCTTTGGATTTTCAGTTGCTGCAGGTTTAGTTTGCTTGTGGTTAGGCGCTTGGTTTGTCTTGAGTGCACAAGTTCTTTGCGGTGCGATACCCACCTCCTAGAATGTTTTTAGTTAGTGCCGTAGCTGGGGATTTATGATAATTAACTTTCATAAATCATCTTACTTCCATCTTTGAGTAAGAAACCAGTTCATCATGGTTTTTTCATCCCAACCTAGTCATGAATTCTATGCTAAGAATAGTTTTGAAGGTAGTGGATTTTTCCATCGACTTTATTTTTCCATAGTAGACTTAAGTGTCCCCTTGTCTGCGTCCTCTTGTCTGCGTCCTTTAGGCTTTGATTCTCTCGTGTGCTGCTCTCACACGATATTTCAGTCTTCTCTTTAGGTTAATTCTCGGTTCTTTCAGTCACCGTTGTTCCCCTTCCTTTGGTATTAGGATTGATTTCTGTTTGACCTCCCTGTGCTTTCCTGGTTTGGTGCCTACTATTCTGGATGAATCGTATTTTTGCGCTTACCATGGATGGTTACATTTCCATTTTGTTTTCAGCTCAGCTCGGTATGATCCAAGTTTTTTGCTGCTACATTTTCGGAGTACTACAGTGGTTTTTTGTTCATCTTTTCTCGTCCTTTTATTTTAGTCAAGGCTTTCTTCTGGTTTCCTGATTTTCAGCCGTTCCTTAATTTTTTGTTTGCTACCAGTTTATCGTTCTCTGACCCTGGTGTCATAGGTGGAGTAGTAGTATTGTATGTCACCTGCGTCATAGGTGGAGTATCAGCATCAATTGCGGTTCACTTGATCGTTTTATGTCTTGGTGACTAATACTGTACTTCCTTAGAACAATAGCTGTAGATAGTAACAGCTTCCCGTTGACTGTGTCATCCTTCATGACAGTGACAGCTCCTGGTGGGCTGCGTTCCCTGATCCCCTGACACGCGCTGTATAGCCTGTACCCTTGTTAGGTTCTAGGCTTGCTTCCTTTCCTCCACTGGGGTCTTATGTGTGTCCCTAGTCCCTTTAATTATTCTCATCTTGCGTTAAAAGATTGGCGCGTTTGACCGCTGCGAGTATCTCTCCACTCTTGAAGTGTCTAAGCTGATAGGTCATTGGGCTCATCATGGTAACCACTGCTTAATGCATCTTCTACGTCGTCCTCTCCTTGGCTTCTGTGCTTCATTCTGGAAGTTCCGAAGTCCTGCAATGACGACGAATCGGCTGGTGGATGTGCGCACCCCTTCGGCCTCTGCTTGCATTGGTGAGAATCCTTCCGCCATCGTGGAAGTACCCCCCCCCCCAGCCATTCCTCCATCTTATCTTCCTTTTCCTCCCCTGCCGTCTGTCGCCTCCTCCCGCCCGTCTGTCGTAGATGACTGTGACGTGCAGACTCAAGTCGGCGACTAGCCTGGACATTGGTGGAGATACCCTGTCTTCGTCTGCTCGCGTCCTTGACGTCGCTAACATTTCTCCGGTGTTTGAGGCTCTGCCTGCGGACCCGGAGGTTGCCAAGCCGACCAAGCTCCCTGCTGATGTTCCTCGATCTACGTTGTCTTGAACACCTTTGCTCTGCCCAGCCGACGGTCGGCTACTGGCATGAGCTTGCGCTCTAGTGGCTCTGTGCTACCTTCTGGAGAATTTTTTCGATCAAGCTGGCGGATCGCCGGCACTGCCGTAGGGTTCGCGAGAGGAGAACGACCTACGCGTCTGGACCTGGAGATTCTGGAGGTGGTAGGAAGCAGGGGGGGTATGGTCAGCACCACTACGGGTGCTGCTCCCTCTACCCCCCAACCGGGTAAGTCGAGCGATAGAGGGGGGGACTTGGGATCGACTGATCATCGACGGCAGGATATTAGGACCTTCACATGCCTCGGCTCTGCTCTCCATCCTAGCGATAAATTTTCGAATTCTGCCCTTGCGATTTGCGATTTTCTGCCCTTGCGATTGGCGACTTTCTGCACTTTCATCCTCGTCTCCATTTTCCCATACCTCAAATCTCGACTTAGCCCTAACGCTTCCCCACCTTCTGTGATCCCAGGTCTCGCAGCGCCGGACTTCGCCCATGCTAAAGGCCGAAGTGGACGCCGTCCTGGCCCTAGTCCACCAGCGGCCGTGGAGGTTCTTTGGCATGATTTCTTGGTGGATATTTTTCTCTCTTAGGATCCTTGGGACCCCTGGGTGCGTTCCGTGGTTCGACTGAGGTCGCGTTCTTTGTCTTACCGTGCCCCTGGTCCTTCCCCTGGGTGCCCTCCTTAGGTGTATGCCTCAGCTACATGAGTTTGTGTTCAAGTGTTTGAGTTCTGATAGGGCTTAGGAATTTTTAGTTAAGTGGTATCGAGTAATGGTTGAAATCGGTTGGTACTGTGCGATATTATCGATGGTATACACTGCTCCGCAGAACGCAACTGTGGAGAGGTACAATGGGGTCTTGCAGAACATAGCTAGGAGTATCCACTTGGAGTCTATGCTAGCTAAGTCTTTCTGGACCTATGCCTTCCTCAGTGCTTGTTACCTACGTAACCTGCTGCCCAATCAGGGTGACAAGACTCCATACGAGTTGTTCTTTGGGGTTCTACCTGATGTGTCGTTGTTGCGTGTGTTTGGTTGCCCTTGCTATGTCACCGTAGTAAATGGGAAGAAACGCAACAAGCTAGTCGAAAGGGCGTTATTTGGTAGACTGGTTGGGTATTCCCTAATGAGTAAGGGTTATTATATTTGGGTTCCGATGTTGCGCCAAGTAGTAGAGAGTAGTGATGTACTCTCTATATCCAGTTCAGTCTAAACTGTCTTCCTGGGCTCTCCCATTAGTATGGGTCCCCGTGCCCGCTTACATCCCTCCTGGCATCAAACGGTGATATGTTACGTGTCGCCGGTAATTCCCTACGCCCTTTAGCAACCCCAATTGTTGATGGCTGTCCTGGCTGGGATGTATCCAGATTGCATTCCAGACTAGGGACTGATCATGCTGTATTGTGTGTGAAGTTTTAGGGCGGGTGGGAGTTGTATTTCCGAATTTTAATTTAGCCGAATCTCAGGGGGTCGCCAGGCCCTCCTCTGCGCCACGTTCCGTCGGTGAAGCTCTAGGATTTGATCGGCCTCAGGTCATAGTGGAGCCTGTCATAGGTCCGCTGTCTAATCGTCGCCACCCCCCCGTCCACCTGTTCGGATGGCTTCAGGCGTTGTTGATCCCTTCGCCTCTTGTCGTCCCTGGTGGTTTTACACCGGACAAGGCATTGCGATGATTTAGCCGTCACGTGGAGTGAGTGATGATCTTGAACACTGGTCTGGCTCTGATACTGCGTATGGCTGGGGTGTTACAGTCAACCCAGGATTCATTGATTTAGAGGCAAAGAATGCCAGCCCTGTTCAACCAGGCAGTGGTGCTGCACCGGGGGCTTTACTACCGGATACTGTCTGATAGGGTAGTCTAGATTGGTGGAGCGTTACGACGCTTTGTTTAGGCAGCTTCCTTTCAGCTGTCTTTCTTGGTTCTGGTGGAAGGTGGTAATTAATTCAGACCACCGTTATAGCGTCTTGATGGTGTCTGACTCTTAGTTCCATAGGCAGATGGTTCATTCGGTGGAGCTCATCATAGATCGCTATTTCTTTTTACTCCACACTGTTTTTAGATCACCAGCCCCCCAAGTGATTAGAACTTTTTGTGGAGTGTAGTAGTTGTTTCCCTTCGGATTTTACTGTGAATTGGTGGGCTGGGTAATCTTGCAGTTGTACTTGCAGATGTCCCGCCACTCACCTCTTTCTTGTTCTTCCGAATGTATTTCAAGCGCCCTTTCAATCTATTCTTTGCAGTAAATTCTTTGACGTCCTTTTTCTGCGTTTACTATTTTCAGGTGGACAATAGGTTTTCTGTACTGTGTTTGTACGTCTAAACTTCTTTTGCTCCTTGAACTATGTTTCCTTTGTTGGTTACGAGTTTCTTGGAATTTACCTTCGCATCCTTTGGATTTTCAGTTGCTGCAGGTTTAGTTTGCTTGTGGTTAGGCGCTTGGTTTGTCTTGAGTGCACAAGTTCTTTGCGGTGCGATACCCACCTCCTAGAATGTTTTTAGTTAGTGCCGTAGCTGGGGATTTATGATAATTAACTTTCATAAATCATCTTACTTCCATCTTTGAGTAAGAAACCAGTTCATCATGGTTTTTTCATCCCAACCTAGTCATGAATTCTATGCTAAGAATAGTTTTGAAGGTAGTGGATTTTTCCATCGACTTTATTTTTCCATAGTAGACTTAAGTGTCCCCTTGTCTGCGTCCTCTTGTCTGCGTCCTTTAGGCTTTGATTCTCTCGTGTGCTGCTCTCACACGATATTTCAGTCTTCTCTTTAGGTTAATTCTCGGTTCTTTCAGTCACCGTTGTTCCCCTTCCTTTGGTATTAGGATTGATTTCTGTTTGACCTCCCTGTGCTTTCCTGGTTTGGTGCCTACTATTCTGGATGAATCGTATTTTTGCGCTTACCATGGATGGTTACATTTCCATTTTGTTTTCAGCTCAGCTCGGTATGATCCAAGTTTTTTGCTGCTACATTTTCGGAGTACTACAGTGGTTTTTTGTTCATCTTTTCTCGTCCTTTTATTTTAGTCAAGGCTTTCTTCTGGTTTCCTGATTTTCAGCCGTTCCTTAATTTTTTGTTTGCTACCAGTTTATCGTTCTCTGACCCTGGTGTCATAGGTGGAGTAGTAGTATTGTATGTCACCTGCGTCATAGGTGGAGTATCAGCATCAATTGCGGTTCACTTGATCGTTTTATGTCTTGGTGACTAATACTGTACTTCCTTAGAACAATAGCTGTAGATAGTAACAGCTTCCCGTTGACTGTGTCATCCTTCATGACAGTGACAGCTCCTGGTGGGCTGCGTTCCCTGATCCCCTGACACGCGCTGTATAGCCTGTACCCTTGTTAGGTTCCAGGCTTGCTTCCTTTCCTCCACTGGGGTCTTATGTGTTTCCCCAGTCCCTTTAATTATTCTCATCTTGCGTTAAAAGATTGGCGCATTTGACCGCTGCGAGTATCTCTCCACTCTTGAAGTGTCTAAGCTGATAACTACCAATCTCAGCGCAAATCCAAGTGGGATCACAAGACAACCCTTTAAATGGGTTAAAGGCTCCTTTAAAGAGTGCCCATATTAATATTGAAGATGTTTTTACCCCATTATGATCACGATTAACGGGGAGCCCTCCATTGTAAACAGGAATTATATTGCTGCTTTAATTGGATGGCTTCCCTTTAATCGTTTTGTCGTTGAGCTGTGTTCATTGTCTTGCAACATTTGTTCAATGAGAGAACCGCCGTAAGATGCATGTGATAAGGCTTAAGCCCCAATATAGGGATATAACTATATTATATTGCTGTATAAAGGGCTCCCCGTTAATCGTTTTGTCGTTGGGACTTGTAAATGTCTTGTAACAATTGCTTACCAAGAGAATGAACCGTAAGATGCATGTGATAAGGCTTAAGCCAAAATGCATGGTTAGAAAACCTAGAATTATATATTGCTGTTCGATAGCCCCCTATATTATTGCTGCCTTGATACGGACGCGGCCGTATTCACGTTTTTACGTTTTTTTATTCATGTAACTGTCTTCTCATCTCATTACACCCCCAATAAACCGGGTCTCTAACCGTTATATATTTCAGCCTTATAGCCCTAAGTGCTATGCATTCAAGTGTCGTATGCTTGAACTTGCTCTTCCGGGAATTCTGTGCTACAGATATATGTTTTACTTATTATGCAAGTATGGAAACGGCCTCCTTTTCCTGAATTATATGTTCGGGAGTAATTGCAAATTTCGGCAAAGCCGCAGGCACGTACGTTTTGGATAGCCTTATCCTTCCTCCATTTGTTCCACTTAGTTCATTCAGGTACAGCTCCAGATTTTTGAGGGTCCGCTGCGTGGCAGACACAGATTGTGAAGACGGCTGCGCTTCGTGATGCTAATTGTGGACTCAACCAGAACACCCCTGGTTGGACCTTGAAATAACAAAAGCCATCAGGTAGGGATCAGGGTACTACTAAGCGCGCGCGGCAGCGCGGTTCCACGCTGCCTTTTTGAGCCCCACTGCGCGTTTCTCAACCCCCTGTATCAGCATCAATTGCGGTTCACTCGATCGTTTTATGCCTTGGTGACTACTACTGTACTTCCTCTGAACTATAGCTAACTTACAACTATAACTGTGGGCGCAGCGCGCAGTTTTTTGCGCTTTTTGCACTAAAAAGCGCTGACCAATTTGACGTTTATGCGCTTTAAGCGCTGGCCAATTTGGCAAGAAGTAGTACCCGGGTAAGAATCCCCCTCCACCCCCCCCTCCCTCCCTTTTTTCGAGGAGGAATTTCGAGGGTGGATCCCCCCCCCCCCCCCCCCCCCCCCCCCCCCCCTTTTTTCTCGCCGAGTAATTACCACAAAGAGTGGGTCTTACTAATATGTTATTGGCTCAATCATCAGAATCCACGGTATACTGTCATGGTGGTCATTAAACCATATCACCAAGGCACCAACTGGTCATCAGCGCTGATGTCCAGTTGGTGGTATGGTTTAATGACCACCATGGCATATACATTCGCTCATCGCTTGATAAGCCATCAGGTATGCGTGGAATGAGTGAGAACTATATCTGACGAATGAACTGCCAGCGAATTAATAGCAGGTCCAGGAAAGCAAACTAGGGTTTCGCTCTATCATCAGAATATATATGGTGGGGAACCGTGTCCTCATACAACTGCTGCCTGCGAACTGACAAGCCTCGCTCTCGGTTGCTTCCTATCTTTCTGCCTACACTGCCGGTAGCGCAGCACCCTCCTTTGCTTCATACTCGTCGAAATACAATTATGAAGTCGTTGATGCTTCTGACTCTGCTTGCTTTATAGTTGAGTTCCTTTGTCGCTGGTCGAGCTGAAAATGCCTGGGTTGATTCCGGACTGCAGGCTGCTGCCAATGTCTATGGAGAGGGTGAGTAAGATGGTGCTAGGGGACGAGATATTATACAGAGCTTGCTGTATCGTTAGTCCGTCCGTTAGTCCGTCCGTGTGTCACAAACCAAATTTGCAGGTTTCATGAAAAACATGAAAAAGTTGATCATTCTATATTTTTGATGAATTATAAGACTTATTTATGCCGGACCAATTCTGACTAGAGCATATATAAGCATCGCAATTCACGAAAAGGAGCTCAGCTTGGGCCAAAAAGCTACAATTAGCGTTTAACAATTTGATTTCAGGGTGTTATGAGCTAACATTTCAAATTAAGGGCGCCTGGAGGCGCGTCCCGAATGAAATGATTCGAATCCTTAATTCAATGTATTTTAATTAATTTAATATAATTGTATTTAATGTTGTGTGATTTTAATTCGATTGATTCCTTATTATTTAATTTAATTTACGTGATTTGAATGCATGTAATTGCTTTAAATTGTATCAATTCGAATAGGATTCATTTGAAGGGCGCCTGAAGGCTTAAAATTAATTGAACTCAATGAATCGATTGATGATTTAGCAGTGTTAACTATAAAGTGACGAAAAAATATTTTTGAAGGGTTGTTGAATTTTAAGCAGTATTGAACGTTTCTGTAATGTAATGAAACGCATGTATGTAGATTGACTTCATTTTTAAGAATTTGATGCAAGAAAAATGAGGCCAATCAGGTGTCTGGTTATTTTACGGAATTCTACCCCCCCCCCCCCCCCCCCCCCCCCCCCCCCCCGGCCCTCGAACTTATTCAGCGGCCACACTGGCTACCCTTCTAGTACATACCGGTACATACATTTGAATAGGCAGAACACAACACGGTGAGCAGTGCAGTGAGAGAAACAAAAATGGCCGGATCCTGGAGTGCTTCCGTTGAAAAGAAAGCAACATGTATGATTTAACTGCCTAAACCTGTATGATTTTTCATCACGCACGCAAGGGTGAGGTGTAGTATGTTTAGATAGGTTAACTGACCGCCTATGTGCAGTCCAATACTCCAACCCTCGCTCCAACCCTTATTAAATTTCTCAGTATATAAAGTGTAAGGATTGAAGCTCGCAGACTGGCAGACGATTTGAATGTTTGAATATTTGAAATTGAATTTCAAGAGATTTTGAAATCCTGCGATTTTTGCTATTTCTAGATTCTGGGCGATTGGCTCCATACCAAAATTGCAATGAAAGGGGGGGGGGCGGGGGGGGGCGACTTTCCTGAGTACCCTGTAACTAGGGCTGTCAAGCTTTATACCGCCCGGTATTTATTTTACCGTGTACCGTACGATATATCGTACGGTAAAATAAGCAAACCGTACGGTATTTTCGGGATCCATCGTGAGAGCTCTCGCGAGAGGATATAGTTACATACTCAGCAAAAATCAATGCCGAGACTGAACAGCGCCGAGGCAGCTGGAAAATTTTATAACAGTGAGAGTTTGGGCAACATACCCCTCAGAACCTGGTCCAGGAGGTGACCTCCAAAAAAGCGTACGAAAGAGCAAATAAAAGGCTTGACAACAAGCAATGCGAACTACCAAGGCATAGAGAAACTAGCGAATTAAGTGTATATTGTAGAAGGGCTGAGAGTTGCCGAGGCCTAAAAAGCGAGATTCTACAAGAAGACGTGAAGGACAAAAGGCACAGGAATTTCACCAAACAAACAAGGAGAGAGGCATAGAGCTCTAAAAAGGCGGCCTTAACACTCCCTATCTAAAGGCAAACACAAGGCCAAGCCGTCAGCCAAAACGCTGTATGTGTGCACCGTACGGTATTTTTGGGATCCATCGTACGGTAAACACGATATATCGTGTTTACCGTACCATATATCGTGTTTGGTCCAAATCGCCTTTGGTTTAGGCTTGCGACTCGGCAGGTCGGCGGTACGATTCTCGTCAGAAGCACCTGAGTCTGTGTCAGGGAATTATAACGTACGATACATCACGATACATCGTACGGTAATAAACAACGATAATACCGTGTTTTTCTATCTCCCCCAGTATCGGTCCATTTGACTTGATTTTAAGTGTATGGACGTGTAAACGGTATTTCCTGTTATATCCCCTTGGTCTTAATACTGATTTTCCCCAAAAAGGGTATAGAAATACCGTACGGTATCGATACCGTACGGTATATCACGATATATCGAACGGTAATTGAAAATAACGTACGGTATTGACAGCCCTACCTGTAACGCATTGGCATAGGGCACTATGAAAAGGGTCATCATCAATTCATCATCGCCATCATCATCAATTCATCATCCCTCCCTCCTCGCTCCCTCCTCCCCCCCCCCTCCCTTTATCCCTCTCTCCCTCCTCCCTCCATTCTACTTGACTGAAATACTGAACATCCCTACATCATACACACTTTGAGTACAGTAGGGCACCGGGCACTCCTCCAAGCAGCTACAGCACAGTGGCAGTGGCCGATGGAGCCAATTGACAAATATACGTTAGAAGCAAGCAAACAAAACAAGCACAATTAATATACTACATTCCTGAATATCGAAACATCATGATAAACTGCCTTACTGCAGGACATAGGGAACTCCATGACTAGGACTATGACTACATACCGATAATCACAATCGCACCAGTAGACTATGACTATGACTATGAACAACTTGCTTATTGCAGGACGACACAGGGAACTCCTTGACGTCTATGACTATGACTATGACTATGTCTTTATTGCACCGGTCTATGACTACGTCGTTTTTATACCGCTAGACGGTCGCAAATTACAGGCTGATGCCAATGGACATGGAAATAGTGAGTATGATGGTGCTATGGCCGAGGGCAGGGGCTTTGCTGCCTTGGGTGGAGCTAGATGGGAGGTAGGGGCAAGTGGAAACACTCGATGGATTGTTCCCCTATCTTAACGCAGACCAAGTTACTTAATCTTAGGCCTGCTGGACTTACATAGATAATTTGCAGACGACGCCTCGTTTATTGGCAGAAATACACAATAGCCCTAGAATGGAAAGCAATTCCGATGGCTGCAGGGTGCCTTCTCACTTAACACCTATCCAAACCCAATCTTCTACTTCTGCTCCTGCTGGTTGGTATCTTACGCGTGTGTGTGTGTGTGTGAGCGGGCGGGCGGGGGGGGGGGGGGGGGGGGGGGGGGGGGGGGGGGGGGGGGGGGGCGAGCAGCCCATACATATATGGCTGAAGATCCATTTAGCAATTCAAATTTTAATTCAATCCTTTATACATGAGCCGCTCCAGCTTACGCTATGGTGTCCTTAACTTCACGTCCTGTGAGTAACGGTTCTACACGGATGTAACAATTTCAATTTCAATATACAGGAGCCCTAGCTAAGGGCAGGGGGGCTAATGCCGGTCACTATATGAAGAGATTGCATCATGCACATTTTGACCAGATACATGCTTTGAATGTTGATGTCACTGCCGAGCAGCCTTAAAGGCTGGAGCCGTGCAACCAAGTTCAAGTTACAAGATCATATTTCTGAATCAATTATAAATCAAAATACTATGCAGGAGCCTTGGCCGAGGGATCTACTGCCGGAGCACTTTCCGCCTCTGATGCCGTTGGAGCTGGCTTCCTTGATGATGCCATTTCCCCTAGTACCGGTGCCCCGGAACGAAAGATGCTGCGGTCTTAGAACTGAATGGATGCCAACTATTGTCCACATTCAGCTCGGCAGCTCCTTTTCTATGTCATGTGAACTCTGTTGCCTGCAAGTGAACCTGAAAGCTGATATGATGGGCATTTACTTGCCCTTGAATGCGCTAGGGGTAACCCACACACTAACTGGCTGCCATGCGCAGCCCCCCAAAGAAACACTGCAGCCGAGCCCACTCTACATTGTAAACTCCACAACCTGAAATCTGATAATGAGCGTCAGTTGGACATTGATCTCCGATTGGGGCAGCTTGATTCTCAATCTCAGATTCCGGAAAATCAACAGGGCGGGATAGGGGTATCGCTCTTGATTTGCGCCAAGCCTGCCACGTAATGTGTGCACAATTGAAATTTGATGTTGATCGCAGTAATTGGAGACTTAGAGGACTGAAACTTGAACTTTAAACTCTGAACTTGAGTGCCCTTGTTTTTATACCATGAAATCTAAATATTGCTAAGCCATCTGTGAGCAGAGCTGTCCGATTGTCGCATGCACTAAGATGTATATGATTGGAACTGTGTTCTGACACACAGCACGATATGCTTGAGTTTCTTTGAAGAATGATCTATTGAATCTACCAATTAAATCTAATCGATTGTACAGGCAGCCAAAGGCGGGGAGCAGCAAAATGTCTGGCTGGAGCCATGTATGTAACAAATTTCAAGTTATACCAGACCTGCTTCCTAGCCTAGCAGTGCTTCGTCCTTGGTCATATGCATGCAAGAGCAAGTGATAATTAATCTAAGTGCACACACCACATGTCCACAACTGAGAAAAGCTCTCAATCAACGCTCCAGTTTGGGTGTTGTTCTTCATATGCATGCAAGTGTAAGTGCTTTAGTCTAGGTGTACACACCACATGCCCACAACTGAGAAAAGCTATCAATCAACGCTCCAGTATGGGTGCTGTTCTTCACATGCATGCAAGTGTAAGTGCTTTAGTCTAGGTACACACACCACATGTCCACAGCTAAGAAAAGCTCTCAACCAACGCTCCAGTTTGGTTGGTATACATTCGTCATGCATGCAAGTGTAAGTTCCCAGTCTAGGTGCACACACATCATGTCCACAATTGAGATAAGTTATGAACCAATTGAGATAAGTTATGAATCAATTCAACCAGAGTTAACAGGTCTGAATTTTTCACCATTCGATTTTCCGATGTAACCTTCTCGCTACTCATTCTCCTTTTTAGCATTCGCGTAGCGCATTCGCATCCTCTTGCGTCTGCGCTACCGAATGATACCAACTGCTCTCTAATTCGTGCAGATTTGGTCAACTCTCCCCGAAACTGCAATCAAACAAGAGCTCATGCTTCCGCAGAGGCAATGCTGCTATCGAAGTGGCTGTCTCCAACATCTGACGCTAGTCGCAGCAATTGCTGTGATCGCAGGGTGATAGGCGGTTATTTTTGTCGGCTGCACCTCTGGGTTTCAATCAATAGAGTCGTTACGCAGTGAAGACTGAAGTGAAGAGAGTGAACATCGCAACTCGTGCGGCTATATAGAATAGGAAGTCTCCAGGAAGATTCTGAAGACACGTGCAGGCCAGAGCTAGCCTATGGCCTGACGGCAGGCAATTCGGGTCCCGGAGGCGCCAGGACCCAGCGCGCACTATGCCAACTCAGTGTCCGACACAACGGACAATAACACCCCCCCCAATTCAAGGTATTCTTGCATACAAGAATTCCTGGAATTAGCTGAGGGGCATAAATAAATTATAATAGTATAAAGGCTGACAAGGCTTGGGAGAGGTGCTAATGGCTGGTAGGAGAGGCTGTAAATAATACATTATTCAGGGCAGGATCCAAGGGGACACGGCACATTAATAGCAGAGGTCTTCAGATCAATGTCAGTCTACTAGGGTAGCAGATAGCAGGGAGGCTGCTAGGAAGCTAGAGGGAAACTGCAGATAGGCTGCAGGCTAGGTTGCAGAGGGTCTGCAAGGAAGCTGGGAGAAACTGCAGATAGGCTGCAGGCTAGGTTGCAGGGAAGCTGCTAGGAAACTGGAAGGAAACTGCAAGTATGCTGCAGGCTAGTGTTGCAGAGGAGCTGCTAGGAAACTGGAAGAAGGTTGGTTACGAGATTTGGCATGATTCAAGATGGGAGAATAAGTTTAGACAGGATGTCTGTGCTAGCCCCCCCATAATTTTGGGCTCATCTTAAATTAGAGTGTTGCAGACATATATATGGCAGTAGCTTGATGAGGGAATATAAGTCAAAATTTGTCCAGTACATGAGGCAGTACAGATTAATCCTAGAATGTTAATGGCTAAAACAATAGGGAGCAAGAAACTATAGCAACATATTTAGGTTCCAGATGCTGGGTAGCCATCAAGGTCTAGGTGATGGTGGATTTTCTTGAGGAGAGTGGAGAAGGATTTTCTATACATCCTTGGAGTGTCCAACATGTTGATGAATGTGAAATCCATTGGGTTCCAGTGCATGCTGAGGTTGTTGACACAGATGAATTTGCCTCTAGGGTTCACACAGCTGATGGGATGCATCAGTATCTTGGGCCATGTGGCAAGGATCCGTGCATGTGCTTGGACCATGGCTGCTTGCAGGCAGATGGCCCACTAGAGGGTGGGCCTGTCAGCTGTAGAAACAGTGGGGTAGATGTGGACCATATGGCATGCATGTATGTGCTGCAATCTGTTGACGTGCTTGAGAAGAGGTCCACAGACTGATGAAGGGCTGCTATGCATCTGTCTGCTGGGAAATTTTGTCTGCTCAGATGCTAGCAGGGTAGGGAACTTGTTGGCTAGCTGGTGGATGAGGGTGGGGGTAGGCTGTATGTCTAGGTCTGATACTAAAGGCTCTAAGGGAAGAAGGGGAGTTGTTGAGGGTAGTCAGCAGGATTCCAAACCTGGTTCTGGAGAGGCCAGAATTGTTAAGGAAGTGAACTGGGTAGGTTTTCATGTTGACATGAGTGAGGGGCTGATCAGGGGAGGGGGAAGTAGCTGATGAGGGAATCAAATCTAAGGGCTTGTGAGAGCTCATGCTGGGTGCAGGACCTTTGTCCATCAACAGGGTATGCATCCTCATATGCAGTTCTGGCTTGGTCTAGCATGAGGTCCATCTCTATTCTGGCTTGTGCTGCTGTCAGGTGCATGAGGTCATCAAAGGGAATAGTGGGAAACCGCTGGATGGGGGTGGTAGAGTAGGCAGGATCTGGGATGAAGTCATGTGAGGAAGTGGTGTACAGATCATCAGGTAATGAGAGTCTATCTTCCAATGGGTATTCGTCACCAGTTGCTGGTTCACCGTTTGGGGGTTGAGCCATCAACGCGTCAATGGCAAATGACAATCAGGACAATGACAGGGTAAATTATTATTCAGACCTCGTAGGCACCACTCTTGGACCGTCATACCAAAATGTGGTGTTCAATCTTGCCATAATTCGGTGAATCCAAAACACTCAATAATATTCCTATTTGAACTACCTGAGAGGTAGTTATCACTAAAGATGAAGGCAAAATCAACCAAAAGTATCCTGCGCAACAGTCTAATAAGCAGTAGTCCAAATCTATTCAACTCCAGTAACCTCAACAAATGACAATCAGGACAAAGAGAGGGTAAATTATTATTCAGACCTCATAGGCACCACTCTTGGACCGTCGTACCAAAATGTGGTGTTCAATCTTGCCATAATTCTGTGAATCCAAAACACCCAATATTCCTATTTGAACTACCTGAGAGGTAGTTATCACTAAAGATGAAGGCAAAATCAACCAAAAGTATCCTGCGGAACAGTCTAATATGACTGCACACCCATTCACCATCTTCACACGATTGGAGTTGTACATCACTGATGGTCATGCAAGGGGCAGTAGACCCAAAGACTGCACATCATGTACTTAAGGGAAAGGGTCGGAAAGGTGAAGCTTGCATGGGAATCATGTGAGTATGTGAAATGAATGCGAGTCGACAAGGTGAAGCTTGCATGGGAATCATGTGTGTATGTGAAATGAATGCACCATGTAGCGTGAGCTCCAAACAAAACCCACCAACCGACATCTAATGACTTAGCACTCACGCACACAACACGTGGGTGTTTCATTTGTTATTAAAATACAGGTGGTACATAAACTCCTACTTGACCAAATAGTACAAACACACATCTGCAAGAAAACAGTAAAAACAAACAGAGTTTTGTTTTTGCAGTGCTGGGGTGTTGTGGATGTAGAGTGCTGCAGCAACACACACTGAATTGCCAAGACATGAGTCAGGCAGTTAGGCTAGTATTCATGACAGTGAATTGCTGAGTGCGGTACTCTGTAGTCTGCTCGGCTGCTTCAGCAAGCATGCATATAAAATGAGGTTACCTTCGCAGCTGGAAGCAACGATGGAACACAAAGTTTCGCAGCAGTGGTATTGATACGCCTATGCCAGGCTGGGGCACGCAGTGTTGCGTACAGCTAATCGCGAGCAGAATGCCCAGAGCTCCTGCAAGAGTTCCGGATCTCACTCAGTTATGTAGGTTAATGATAAGGATACAATTCGCGCGTGGCTGCTTTTATTGTCCCGAGCAGGAGCCTTTCCGAATTCTGGCGATTTAAGCTGTCCGAATTCCGGCGGTTGCTGAAGCGCCGTTTGCCCAATTCTAGTGTTCGCATCGTAATTAGCGCTGCTGCTGCTGGCTGGATTTCCAGCGGGGAGACAGATGTTGCGTATTGGACCACAATGCAAACTGCTTTGCACGTATTTCGCTGCATAACTTGAATATACAGGGATAGCAACTGTTCATCGAGGTCAGAGAAGATACAAAGGTGAAGGAGAAGAACGATAGAATCGAGCACGAGTCGCTTTGGCTTCAGAGTACTGAGTTGACCGGCTGATTTGACCGGTGATCTTGGGAAATGTGAAGATGTGAAGATTTGAAGATGTGAAAAACAGCACGATATCGCGTAAGTATCGCATAGGTCTGTCCCCCTAAGGGGGCCGACCAACGAACACAGTTCATATGCTACACAACTGATTATCAAAACATCGTGAACAACTTACTTACTGCAGGACACAGGGCACTCTCAGACTATGACTATGGCAATGACTATTACTATGGCTATGACTATGGCTATGACTATGACTATGACTACTACGGACATCGCAAATTACAGGCTGATGCCAATGGCCATCGAAATAAAAGAGTGAGTAAGATGGTGCTATGGCCCAGGGCAGGGGGTCTACTACCTTAGTTGGGGCTAGGAGGGGCCAATGATGAAAACAAACGCTTGATGAACTAATCCCCAATCTCAATGTAGACCATTTTATCAATCCATACCCAATCTTAATGTTGACCATGTTATCAATCCCAACCCTATCTTCTGCGTCAGCCCCCTGGTGGGTACTGGGTACGTATCGCACATGGGGGGCTTGGTCGTGGTCGTGGTGGTGGTGGTAGTGGTGGTGGGCTTTGATTGAATTGGAAGACGGTGAGCAGCCCATGGTTGGCTGAAAAACCACGTAAAATTTCAAATTTAAATTCAATCCTACATAGGAGCCCTGTGCGAGGTAGGGCAGGGGATCTACTGCCGGAGCACCGTATGAAGAGATTGAACCATGTACATTTTGATCAGACACGTGTCTGATGTGCACATGTATTGAATGTTGATGTCACTGCCGAGCAGCCTTAAAGGCTGGAGCCATGCAACCTTATTCAAGTTCCAAGATTTCTTCTAAATCTCTGGAGTGTCAGCCTCTTAGTCTGAACTCCTCCATGATAGTGTAATTATATTTCTTGATGTCCAGTTCCCTTCCATCACTGTCCCTATCCGCCGACACAAATTACTCAAACCCATTCCTAATTAAAATCCTATGCAGATCTGGCCGAGGGAAGGGGATCTACTGACTGAGAAACCTATGAAGCGATTGGGCCATGTAACAATTCAAATTCAAAATGTAAATCCTCTGCAGGAGACCTGGCCGAGGGATAGGGATATACTGACGGAGCACCATATGAAGCGATTGGACCATATAATAATTTTAATTCAGAATTCAAATCCTATGCAGGAGCCCTGGCCGAGGGAAGGAGATCTACTGCCCGAGCACTTTCCGCCTCTGATGCCGTTGGAGCTGGCTCACTTACTAATGCCCATTCCCTTTCCGGAGCCAAGGAACGAAAGATGCTGCGGTCTTAGAACTGAAGGAATGCTAGCAATGATAGCGCCTGGTGGGGCGTGGGTTTAAGACAGCCCTGTCTTCCGGCGTTAGAGAACAGGCGGCAACTTTACCTTGACAGTGCTACCATGGCGGGTGACAGCGACCGCAAACACTAAGGCGCACCCGTATGGATTCGAACCCCACACCTTCTGCCTGATTTCAACAACTTAACCTTTGAGCCAAGCGTCGAAACGGGAGATCGAAGGGATGCTGACTGTTGTCCACAGTCAACTCGGGAGCTCCTTTTCTCTGTCCTTGGGGTGAATAGGTGTTTAGGTCACGGCACCGGGAGTTTGAGCCCCACTGCTGGAAGACAGTTGGTGTTTTCTCGAGTCCGTCTTTCGAGGGCGGGTGTGTTTCCACTGCCAGGGCAAGTGCCACTTGTTATCTTTCTGCTGATGCCAGCTAGTGAGCCAGAAAGCTGACATGATGGGCAGTTGAGAGCAGTTGAAATCGCTGGGCGAAACCCACTGGTTGGCTCATGGAGCTGGCTGGAAGCTGCCATTTGTAGCCCCCAAAAGAAACAGAGCAGCTGAGCCCATTGAACTTTGTCAATCCCACAAACTCAATATGAAATGTGATAATGAGCATCTGTTGGATGTTGAAGTCCGATTGGGGTCGGATTGATTCTCAATCTCAGGTTTCTGTTTGAGGGATCGGCAATCGCTCTTGATTTACGCCCAGCCTGCTGTAGTGCTATGCAACTTGTGCCAAATTAAAAGTTGATGTTGATCGCACTCATTGGAGAACTTAGAGCACTGAAACTTGTACTCTGAACTTAGAGCACTGAAACTTGATCTTCCAACTTCTAACTTTGAACCTTGAGCTCTAACACTTGAACTTTGAACTGGAGTGCACGTTTTGGTAGACTTTGAAATTTGAATACTACTATGCCATTTCTAAGCAGAGCTGATCGCTTTCTGCATGCCTTGAGATTTGAATGATTGGGAATCTGTTTTGACGCATGGCAAGATATGCTTGGGTTTTGTTGAAGAACAATCTGTTGATTGCATGCATGTATGTTACAGTCCAGGGGTCCAAATAGGCTAAAAGGTCTTGCCCAACCGTATAGGAAGGGCTTAAAATACACCAGTTGAATCTGATTGATTTCACAGCCGAAGACGGCGAGAAGCAGAATTTCTGGTTGGGGTCATGTAACCAATTTCAATTTGTACTATACCTTCTTCTTAGTAGTGCTTCTTCCTTGGCCATATGCATGCAAGTGTAAGTGCTAAGTATAAGTGCACACACTACATGTCCACAACTGAGATAAGATCTCAACCAACGCTCTAGCTTGGGTGCTATTCGCCACACGCATGCAAGTGGAAGTGCTTAGCCTAAGTGCACACGACACATGTCCACAACTGAGATAAGATCTCAACCAACGCTCAAGTTTGGGTGCAATTCGTCACGTGCATGATGCATGCAAGTGTAAGTGCTTAGCCTAAGTGCACACACCACATATCCACAACTGAGATAAGATGTCAACCAACGCTCCAGCTTGGATGCGATTCGTCACATGCATGCAAGTGGAAGTGCTTACCCTAAGTGCACACACCGTGCTACAAACATGTTGCATAACTGCCTACATATCATATTCAACTGAGTGCACACTTGTCCATTGAAACCTCCAAGCCATCTTGTCTCACCTGTGCTGTTGATCATGTTGACCTATCTGCACAAACAGGAGCAGAGGGGGAGGGGGTGGGCACTGCCTTGGACAACTCTGTTTGGTAGTAGTACGGTAGTGGCAGTTGGTAGTTGTAGCGTATTTATACAGCATTATAAGCGAGAAATTCGGGTCTGCTGAGCGGCACGTGCTCACTTCGCCCAGCGCGCTGGCGACCTGCTAATTCCGAAACCATTGCAGCTGCGTGCTAGATCGTTGCGCATATCGAAAATCCAGACAGTGGAATACCCTCTTATTCTGAGCGCCTGGAGAGGCGCTACCGTACTGCCGAGAATCCCCCTTGGATAGCATTACAACCACAGTCCCTCAGTCTGTGGTTGAGTCCGGTTCCTTGCACCACTCATTAGTCCCCGCCCCCCTTAGCCACCCCCCCTGGGTTGATGGTGTAGTCCTAGGACCCCCTTTGGACAGCTTCCTTAATCACGCCGACTCGGCATATTGCTTTTCTTTACTAGTGTGCTCTTGTACAGTGTTCTCTTGCGACCCCCTCCTGAAAGCTTCCTTAAGTCAAGCCAAACAGACATACTCCTTTCTTTCTTTCCTTCTCTTTCTTTTCTATGCTCCACTTTCCTTTCTCACACATTAAGCAGAAAAGGGAGACATTCAGCCAAAATAGTATTCAAAGAGTATAAGAGAGGTTTTGAGGCAATACTGAACAACCCTGGACCTTGACAACGAACCAGCTAGCAACATGTCTGGGAGGTATGTCATATCTACATTGAGATAGAGAATGCATGGTCACATGTATGTGGGTATGGAGGCATTCATGTTTACGGGGAGTTGCATGTGTCTTTGCATGGGTGCATGCGTGTATATGTACATTCATGCATGGGTGTGCATGAATGGGTGTATGGGTGTATGGGTGTATACATACATGCATGTGTGTTTTTGTGTGAGTGTATGTGTGTTTAGGTACATTCATGCGTCTGTGTGCATAGTTGCATGTATGGGTGTACAGTTGCATTGATCCATGTGTGTGTGTGCATGGGTGTGCAGGGGGGCATGGGTGTACTGTTGCATTGATCCATGTGTGTGTGTGCATGGGTGTGCAGGGGGGCATGGGTGTACTGTTGCATTGATCCATGTGTGTGTGTGCATGGGTGTGCAGGGGGGCATGGGTGTACTGTTGCATTGATCCATGTGTGTGTGCATGGGTGTGCAGGGGGGCATGGGTGTACTGTTGCATTGATCCATGTGTGTGTGTGCATGAGTGTGCAGGGGGGCATGGGTGTATAGGTACCTTCATACATGTGTGAGTGTGTGAGCTTGTGTGCATGGGTATATACATAGGTTAATCCATGTGTGTATGGGTGTTTAGGTGCTTCAATGCGTGTGTGTGCATGAGTGCATGGGTGTATAGGTGCTTCAATGCATGTGTGTGCATGGGTGCATGGGTGTATGTGCTTCAATGCGTGTGTGTACTTGGGTGCATGGGTGCATGGGTGCATAGATGCTTCAATGCGTATGTGTGCATGGGTGCATGGGTGTATAGGTGCTTCAATGCGTGTGTGTACATGGGTGCATGGGTGTACGTGCTTCAATGCGTGTGTGTGCATGGGTGCATGGGTGTATGTGCTTCAATGCGTGTGTGTACTTGGGTGCATGGGTGCATGGGTGTATAGATGCTTCAATGCGTATGTGTGCATGGGTGCATGGGTGTATAGGTGCTTCAATGCGTGTGTGTACATGGGTGCATGGGTGTACGTGCTTCAATGCGTTTGTGTGCTTGGGTGCATGGCTGTATATGTTTGTTTATCCATGTGTGTGTGCATGTGTGCTTGGCTGTATATGTTTGTTTATCCATGTGTGTGTGCATGTGTGCTTGGCTGTATATGTTTGTTTATCCATGTGTGTGTGCATGTGTGCTTGGCTGTATATGTTTGTTTATCCATGTGTGTGTGCATGTGTGCTTGGCTGTATATGTTTGTTTATCCATGTGTGTGTTCATGGATACATGGGTGCATGTGTGTTTAGGTATGATGATCCCTGTGTGAGTGTGTGAGCACGGGTGCATGTGTGCATAGGTACATTGTTGCATGCTTTTGTGCATGCGTGTGTGTTTATAGGTAAATTCGTGCATGTGCGTGTGCATGAGTGTATGTGTGTAAAGTAACATGGAAGTGTGCATGTATGTGAGTGTGAGTGTGAGTGTGAGTGTGTGCGTGCTCATGAGCACTTTCGGGCATGCCTGTCTGATTCATTGCATGGTAGTGTGCATGCGTGCTTGTGTGTGTGTCTGCTCATGGGTGCATGATAACATACACGTCTGATTGATTACATGGTCATGTGGCATGCGCCACTGGCGTTCAGAATCTAGTGGTTTGTGGAGGATTGGGTGGGCGGTGGTTTGTGTGTGTGTGTGTGTGTGTGTTTGTGTGTACGTGGGTGGGTGGGGGTGTGAGTGTGGGGGGAGGGGGGTGGGGTGGGGTGGGGTGGGGGGGTACTTGATCCTCGTAGTGACCTGTGTAGATGAGTCTCTTGAAAAAATAATTATGAATCATCATGCTACCGAATTACTTGTATGCATGTGCAAGTGCATGTGTTTGCGTGTGCATGTGCATGTGTGTATTACTGAATGAAGGAACACCCCACCCCATTCCATGTGTGCATGTGCATGTGCATGTGGGGGTGATTCGATACAGGCTCAACACACCCCATTCCTTGCGTGTACATGCATGTGCATGAGGGGATGATTATATGCGTGGATCATTGGATAAAGGATCACCCCGCCCCATCCATTGGATTGTGTGAACAGCCTTGTGCATGTGTATGTGTGGATGATTTGATATGTGGATACTTGGATAAAGGATCTCCCTGCCCCATTCTTTGCGTTTACATGCTTGTGCATGTGTATGTGTGGATGATTTGATTTGTGCGTGGAAACTTGGATGAAGGATCACCCCTCTATTATCTGTAGGCTTCGGAGGTTAGGGCTAACATCGAACAAAATTAGCCCTGTAAGGGCTATTAGCTATACTAGCCCTAATACTAACAACTAATTGAGCCAAGCTTAGTGAAAACAACCCAGAAAAAGTGCCATGTGTGTAGGAGAGTGTTGTCATGCATCCTACTGACCTTTGTTGCAATTGTGTATGATCTGACCGTCATGAGTTCATGATGTAGTAGCTCATGACTGTGGGAGCGAACAGTAGCTCATGACTGTAGCTCATGACTGTAGCTCATGACTGTAAGCTCATGACTGTAGCTCATGACTGTGCTCATGAACTGTAGTCATGATGTAGCTCATTCTCGCGGACAAACCAACGAGAATCGCCATGAGCTCATGAATGTTAGCTCAATGAACCTGTAGCTCATGACTTGTAGCTCATGAATGTATTAAGCGGGGAGTTGTAACGACTACTGGACTGTAGCTCATGACTGTAGATCATGACTGTAGCTCAGACGTCGCTCATGACCTGTAGCTCATGACTGTAGCATGACTGTAGTCTCATTGACTGTAGCTCATGACTGTTAGCTCAGACTGGAGCTCATGAACTGAGCTCATGGACTTTAGCTAAGGACTGACTCATGACTGTAGCTCATGACTGCTAGCCTCATGACTGTAGCCATCTGACTGTAGCTCAATCGACTGTAGTAAGACGGAGGTCATGACTGTAGCTCATGACTGTAGCTCATGACTGTAGCTCATGACTGTAGCTCATGACTGTAGCTCATGACTGTAGCTCATGACTGTAGCTCATGACTGTAGCTCATGACTGTAGCTCATGACTGTAGCTCATGACTGTAGCTCATGACTGTAGCTCATGACTGTAGCTCATGACTGTAGCTCATGACTGTAGCTCATGACTGTAGCTCATGACTGTAGCTCAGACTGTAGATCCGACTGTAGCTATGACTGTAGCTCATGACTGTTAGCTCATGACTGTTAGATCATGACTGTAGTCCATGGATCTGTAGCTCATGACCTATAGCTCATGACTGTAGCTCATGACTGTAGCTCCCCCCTCCAAGCACCCGATGTAGCCATGACTGTAGCTCATGACGTAGCCTCATGACTGTAGGAGCATGACTGTAGCTCATGATGTAGCTCATGACTGTTAGCTCATGACTGTAGATCATGACTCTGTAGTAATGGACTGTGCTATGACTGTAGCTCATGACTGTAGCTCAGCCTGTAGATCATGACGTAGTATCAAGAATGTAGCTCAGACTGTAGATAATGACTGAGCTCATGACTGTTAGCTCATGACATGTCGAATAATGACTGTAAGCTCATGACTGTAGCTCATGACTGTATAGCTCCCTGCCTGTAGCTTTCAGATAGGTGACTGTAGTCTCAGACTTAGCGAATGAATTTTGTAGCTCATGAGTAGCTCATACGTAGCTCATGAGCGTAGCTCATGCACTGGGCCTCTAGCTCATGACGTGTTAGCTCAATGACTGAGCTCATGACTGTAGCTCAGACTGAGCTCATGACTGTAGCTCATGACTGTAGCCTAATGGACTGTAGGCTCTGATGTTTAGCTCATGACTGTCCAACTCAGCTCATGACTGTAGCTCACGTGACCCTGAGCTCATGACTCTGCTAGCTCATGACTGTAGCTCAGACTGTGCTCATGACTGTAGCTCATGGAGGTAGCTCATGACTGTAGCTCAGACGTAGAACTGTATTGAAAGCTGTCTAGATAATGACTGTAGCTAAAGGTGTGACGGTTAGCGCATGACTGTAGCTCAGATCCTGGAAGCTCATGACTGTAGCTCATGACGTAGCATCATGACTGTTTAGCTCCCAACCCATAGGACGTAGATCATGACTGCGTAGCTCATGACTGTATGGGCTCATGACTGTGTTAGCTCATGACTGTTAAGATATAATGTGTGAATGGGAACCCCCATATCGCGCACGCCGAAAAGAGGCGCGCGTTATATAATGTCACACGTACATTGTACATACGTTTGTGAGTACATAACATAACATTACATGGCAAAAATCATGAACCGGTCTCTCCAAACTCTAAGCCACAAAAACAGGGCTTTTGCCTTTGGGTTTTTAGGGCACAGAACCTGGCTGCGATGCTTTTGCAATGCGTGGGCATATGGCTCCCTCAGTTCCACCTTCTCCACCTCCAACAAATCCTCCTCATCAAAGTCATCATCATCATGCAGCAGCTCATTCATTGCTGAAGCAGCCTTCTTCTTGTCCTCAGCCAGTATCCCCTTGCAGTAAGATCTGTTGGTTAAAATGCGTATTGTAGGACGCTTGGGGGTTCAAAGGGCTGAATATCCGACTGCATTTCGTCTAAGCGACGACGGCCTACCATTGGCCACAGAGATGCCACTTCAGTAGCAGCTCGTTCATGTAAGCTTGTATATACCTATTTTATATCACATAAGGATGGCTGTCACTAGTGTTCATCACATGCCGTAACTATACATGGACAGCATGCAGCGGAGAAGCTACACTCCGTTTTTACATTGAACTACTACCAAACAATCATCATCGGTCTTCAGTTTAGACAAACTTGGAACTTGGCTACTTCATATAAGGCTTCTTGAGGCCTCCGTTAGCTACAGCAACTACCTCATTCTTATCAGATGTTTTAATCCAATCTCGCTGGGCATGCAGCATCTATGGGCAAGTGCTCAGCATTTCTTCTGAAGATCACACTTCTTGATCAAGGACCTACAGACAAGCACAAAGGGGAAGCTATTTGAGAGTTGCAGGTGGATTGATTGGATTCGATGTTTCTGGTATCTAGCTAGGGAGAGGCAAGGACCGATAGATCTATATAAATCTATATCTAGGGAGAGGCAAGGACCGATAGATATATATATAAATCTATATCTAGGGAGAGGCAAGGACCGATAGATCTATATAAATCTATATCTAGGGAGAGGCAAGGACCGATAGATCTATATAAATCTATATCTAGGGAGAGGCAAGGACCGATAGATCTATATAAATCTATATCTAGGGAGAGGCAAGGACCGATAGATCTATATAAATCTATATCTAGGGAGAGGCAAGGACCGATAGATCTATATAAATCTATATCTAGGGAGAGGCAAGGACCGATAGATCTATATAAATCTATATCTAGGGAGAGGCAAGGACCGATAGATCTACATAAATCTATCGGTCTAGATAGATAGATAGATAGATATATTCGCGAAGCAGATAGATCTATCGATATCCCTTGGCCTCCCCCCCTAACCCCCCCCCCCCCCCCCCCCCCCCCCCCCCCCCCCAGTCCCGATATATCTATATAGATCTATATGGGCAGTTTGAGCTGTCTGCTGTTCCTCGTACTTGCTATTCGCTTTTTTCGCACTGTTCCAAATGAAAACGGCAAATTACTTTCTGAATGAAGCCGGCTTACAAAGTTATAAGAGCGATATAAGTTATAAGAGGAAGTCGCCTGCAGCCGTCTTGGCCATTATCGAGAAAGCCCCACTGGCTTCTAACTGGAGAGCAAACTTTGATGCTCGGATTGAAGAAGGTGGACCTTGCCTATTGTTTTGATGCGCTTGTGACATTGGCGTCAGTCCCAACAACATTATCTACTCGACGAACGCGCACATGAAGGCATGCAAGGGGGGCTCAACGAACCGAGCCGGCTGCGTTGTGGAACTGGACCTGGACAGCCCTTCTACGCCTATGGCCTTTAGGGGATGATTCAGGGCGACTGCACAATGTGTTCATGTAACCCTACTAGTCTACTACCCTGGCAAAGCAATCGCGGCATGATGATAAATGTATGATGATAATGAACTGTTCGGCAACCAGTAGCAACTTCTAGGCAGCTCCCTGTGCACTAGCTTGCGTTAGTTTTGGCTGAATAGCCAGCCAGGGGAGCTGCCTAGAAGCTGCACGAATTATACAGTTTAAAGACTTTTCCAGGACCTGATGCATGCTGAACTGAGGTGATGAACCTGATGGTGATGAACTGATGATGGGAATAGGGGGGACTAGGACTGGGTTGGTTTGGAGGCTATATCATGACCGTTTAGTATGTGGCCGGCAGCGAGCTTCACAAGTGATTACTGAACTAAAAATAAATCCTATATTTTTGTTTGAAGGCACAAGGCATGGCACCTTAATATGATGCAGACTACATGTAAAATAAATCCCAGATTTTTCAGAGGCCTCCTTATAGTATATATATATATATATATATATATATGTTTTCTATATATAGATCTATATAGATCTATATGTTGGGGCAATATAGATACTCTTGCCGCCCTCTAATGATATCGTACGCGGTTTCTTGTAATTATATCCCCACCATACAGAACAACACTTCCGTCGTATGTTAGACACTTGAATGAAGTAGCTGGCGTTGAAAATTAATAAGAGTAGGTGAATTGAGTGGGTGCAAAAGGTGAAGAGAATCAGAGAATGACATGGAAATTGAACTTCTTTAAAGCCAGGGATTTATAGAGCACATGTCAGAGTGGATAAAGTGATTATTTTGACCGCTCATCAGCAGAAGTTGATGACTCACTGGAAAAAAACGTCGTTGGTGTAACTTCCGCTTTGCCCTATGAAGCCCCCAGCCAGGTCCGCAAACACATCGTTACAGAAGCATTTCAATTTGTTGATCTTGATAATGGCAGAGCAGCACCTGGGAAGCACAATAGACGTGGTTCAGATAGAGTGAGGAGTCGGATATTTTTGTTTTCATTTGTATGTATGTTACAGTCCAGGGGTAGGCCAAATAGGCTAAAGGGACTTGCCCAACCGTTCACACCACGTCACTCCGAGTTCCCATGGATCACCCAATCCAACTCGGTACTGATGGATCTCACTCACGTTTGAGTTCCCAGTTATGATGAGAGGGGCTGCTTTCGTGAAGATATGAACATAGCATATTGTTTTCATTTACTAGATTAGCATGGGCAGCCCTTAAGTGACCCAAGACAAGCTCGCGCCTCGCGTCCGTGGAGATCCTCCAACCATCCTCCAATTGAGAACCACAGGGTAAATTCGCAAGCAATACAGCAATGAGGCATAGGAACAATGCATTGGGAGTGTATCGACTGAATGGAGTAGAATGGCCCGGTGTGGCATGGGCGTATGTGTGGGTGTTTGTAAAAAGAAAGATTACAATGGCCACTTGCCCTGGCAGTGGAAACACCACAGGCCTCGAAAGAACGCACTCGAGACACCCACTGTCTTCTTAGTTTGTATGTGTACGGGTGAGAGAGAGGAAATTGTTACATACTCAGCAAAAATCAATGCCGAGACTGAACAGCGCCAGGGCAGCTGGACAGTTTTATAACAGTGAGGGTTTGGGCAACATACCCCTCAGAACCTGGTCCAGGAGGTAAGGTGTATGTGTATGGGTGTATGTATTGGAATATGATTTATCAATATTAATATGACTGGCGTAGACAACCGCGGCGCACATGGGAGGGGTCGTGAGGTCGATTCCCGCTTGCCCCCTGCTCAATGCAGGGGCAATGGCCTGGTGGCATGATTCTCCCTTAGGGTAGCAGGAATCTTATGAATAAAATGTTTAAAAGAGCAGGCTTTTAGACTTTTTAAGCCCTTCCTATACGGTTGGGCAAGTCCCTTTAGCCTATTGGGCCTACCCCTGGACTGTAACATACACACACATGAGTTGGGTTGGTAGTGACCTGGGCATAGGATATGTAACGGTATGGTATGGCTTATGTACTAGGGAATGAGTGTTCGGACATCATATGACTCCCTTTGGCAGAATGGACTGTTGCAATGGCTTAGTGTCCAATCATGTGCTGCCACAGGATACCGTAGCGGGGTAAGTCATAGCGCGCGCTTTTGCGCTTTTGAGCGCTGACTTTTTGACCCCCTCTGCGCTTTAAGCGCAGTTTTTTGCAACCCCCTGTGGGCGCAGCAAGCAATTTTTGCGCTTTTTGCACTACGAAGCGCAGTTTTTTTGTTTTCAAGTGCGCTAAAGCGCTGGCCAATTTGGCCATTTGAAGCACCCTGTACCGTAGCTTAATATTTTTCACGACCATGTGACTGCACTCGATACTCAGGAGCAGGGTACTACATTTTGTCAAATTGGCCAGCGCTTAAAGCGCACAAACATCAAATTGGTCAACGCTTTGTAGGGCAAAAAGCGCAAAAAACTGCGCCCACAGGGGGTTTAAAAAACTGCGCGAAACGCGCAGTGGGGCGCACAAAGTGTGCGCGAAATCGCGCTGCCGCGCGTGCTTTGTAGTACCCTGCTCAGGAGCTTGGTGTGGTAGTTTTGGGCGGAGCCCCCCCTACCTTCTGGGGGGCGGGAGCCCCCAGTGTTACCCATTTGTCCGTCCGTCTGACCGTGATGAAGCCCGACACGTCAGCCAACGGTCTCGTAACTAACTTGCTTCCCTTGCCACCTGTCGCTCCGTTCTGATCACTCTCCACCAATTTTTAGCGTCGCAGGCGACGCTGCATAGAACTTGTTAAAAAAAAAAAAAGATAACGCCTGGAGGGGCGTAGTGTTAATGGGACCCTCCTGTACGCAGCTGGGGAAAGTCACCATGGCAGACAATAACTTGTTATACTACCCTTGATTAGGGATCGGCAACATGTCATCATCTGATGATATCATATGATGCCGGCAGTCTGACTAGGCCAAAGTTACAATATAAATACAATATCATATGATGCAATTTGTATGCTATCGTACAATATCATACTCACCTTTGGCCAGCATCATATGATATGCTATATGCCCATGATATATGCTATATGCCCATGATATATCTGCCCGAAGGTTGTGAGCAGCCTGACGGCTACAAAGTAATGATAGCGCCTGGTGGGGCGTGGTATTCAAGGAGCCCTGTCCTACTGAGTTAGGTAACGGGCTGCTACTTTACCTGGACAAAGCTACCATGGCGACCGCGAACAATTAAGCACACCCACGGGGGATTCGAACCCGGCTCCTACGTCGTTCAAGAAGCTTGGCCATTGAGCCATTCGTTGAACGGGGATATACTACCAGGGTAATTCAAAGCGCGCGCTTTTGCGCTTTTGAGCGCTGACTTTTTGGCCCCCTCTGCGCTTTAAGCGCAGTTTTTTGCAACCCCTTGTGGGCGCTGCAAGCAATTTTTGCGCTTTTTGCACTACAAAGCGCAGTTTTTTTGTTTTCAAGTGCGCTAAAGCGCTGGCCAATTTGGCCATTTGAAGTACCCTGTATACTACCCATGATATATCTGCCTGAAGTAATGTGGTGAGCAGCCCGACGGCTAATATATCATGCAACCAATATTTGCTCTTTTGTACGCTTTTTTGGAGGTTACCTCCTGGACCAGGTTCTGAGGGGTATGTTGCCCAAACCCTCATTGTTATAACACTGTCCAGCCGCCCCGGCGCTGTTCAGTCTCGGCATTGATTTTTGCTGAGTATGTAACAATATCCTCCCAACCAATATGGTGGTTCAGGCTTCGGCCACCGGGCTTCGAGCCCCGCTGCCGGAAGACGGCGGGTGGTTTCTCGAGTCCGACTTTAGGGCAGTGTTATGTTGTTTCACTGCTAGGACATGAGCTTCATGTAATCTTAAACCAATATGGGATGTGAGAGGACCTTTGGAGATGGATTGTTTATGTTGGTGAGGGGTGGCAGAAACTTCAACCAATATGGGATGTGAGAGCAACTTTGGGGATGGGATGTGTTCTGTAGGTGAGGGGTGGCAGACAGAAGTATTGCATACATTATATTACTTCATACATACGCGCCAATTCACAATGATTTACTCCAACACAGCTCCAACGTTACATTATAAAATCACATTGTCACATACAGGCCATGGTTGACCCAAGACAAGCCTGCTCCACACCAGGGTACTACAAAGCGCGCGCGGCAGCACGGTGCTGCGCTGCCTTTTTGAGCCCCTCTGCACGTTTTGCGCAGTTTTTCCAACCCCCTGTGGGCGCAGCGCACAGTTTTTGCGCTTTTTGCACTGCAAAGCGCTGGCCAATTTGACGTTTGTGCGCTTTAAGCGCTGATCAATTTGGCAAGAAGTAGTACCCTGTGGTTGACCCAAGACAAGCCCGCTCCATCCACACAAAGTAGGGGGGGAGTTTTCCAACCATTATGTAGCTAAGAAGCAAGGGCATACTCATGAAGCAAGGCAGCAAAGTAAAGATAACGTCTGGTGGGTAGTATGTATCCAGGCGTGTGTGTGGGGTGGGGGTGGGGGTGGGGGGGTGGGGGGTTGGGGGGAGGGATGTGTGTGTGTCACCAGCTTAATGTGGAAGTTCTATGTAATGTCCCGACCATGGAACGGAGGTAGTATGCATCCAGGCGTGTGTGTGTGTATGGGGGGGGGGGGGGGGGGGGGGAGGATGTGTGTGTGTGTCACCAGCTTAATGTGGAAGTTCTATGTATTGTGCCAACCATGGAACGGAGGTAGTAATAATGATAACGCCTGGTGGGGCGTGGTGTTAAGGGAGCCCGTCGTACGCGGGTGGGGAGCGGTCTCCTACCTCAGCTGGTCAAGCTACCATCGCGGTTGACGACGACCTGCAACGCTAAGAGCGACCGAAGGGGGAGTTGAACCCCCGACTCTTCATTCTTAAAGTGACTTAGTCTAACACTAGACCAATGTATATCACTGAAGGAGGCTAAGGAAGCAAAGTAAAGGATCAAATGAGCCAAACACAATTGTCCGCACTAGATAGTAAGGCGCGGGGTAATTCAAAGCGCGCGCTTTTGCGCTTTTGAGCGCTGACTTTTTGACCCCCTCTGCGCTTTTAGCGCAGTTTTTTGCAACTCCCTGTGGGCGCAGCAAGCAATTTTTGCACTACAAAGCGCAGTTTTTTGTTTTCAAATGCGCTAAAGCGCTGGCCAATTTGGCCATTTGAAGTACCCTGGTCCGCACTAGATAGTAAGGCGATCAAAAACATAGAGAAGCTATGATGATGACGATGGCGATGACGATGACGATGATGATGATCACATTTTTCCTGGTGTCCTAATGAACTTCAAATGTGCCCTCAGCTTGACTGATTCACGGAAAATTTACGAACATCATGCACAAAGAAGAAAAGAAAAGAAAAATAATTGGGGGAAAAGAAAAAAGGAAAAGGAAAAAAGGTCAAATGAGCCAAACACAATTGTCCGCACTAGTAAGGCGATCAAAAGCCTGGAGAAGATATGATGATGGATGATGGATGGCGGATGGAGACGGATGGTGGCGGATGGTGGCGGATGGAGGCGGATGTTGGCGGATGTTGGCGGATGTTGGCGGATGTTGGCGGATGGTGGTGGTGGGTGGTGGAGGGTGGCGGATGGAGGCGGATGGTGGCGGATGGAGGCGGATGGTGGCGGATGGAGGCGGATGGTGGCGGATGGTGGTGGATGTCGGTGGATGTTGGCGGATGTTGGCGGATGTTGGCGGATGTTGGCGGATGTTGGCGGATGGTGGTGGTGGGTGGTGGAGGGTGGTGGAGGGTGGTGGTCGCCTCCTGAGAAAGAAAGAAAGGATGGGAACCTAAAGCTTATAGACTAGCTGACGCTAATCTAAAAGAAAACTGTGCAATCACACATCACCTTGGAGACGAGCTTAGAGGAGAACCCCCTTCAGAACCCCCTGCTTGCCCGCCGCTGCCCCGAAAGACACACCTCTCAGCTTTCCACATGCCAACGTTTCCACCACCGCCAACCACTCCCGTGAGCACCAGGAAGATTTTCCTATTATATAGATAGCCGTCAACAAGGGCGCACTAACTATTGAATCCTGATTCCTTTGAAGGATGGAAAAACTTAATAAAATTTATAAAAACAATGTCATAATAATCGCACAATTAAATTATCATCCCAGCTGAGATGATGATTTAATTATATTGTAGAATTAAATTATCACTGTGGCACAGACTCAGGGCCCCCGTCTGTGGAACGATTGTTTGAGGTTCAGTTCATCAGTTTATTTTCTTTGTAAGCCCGTCCTATTACGGTTGGGCAAGTCCATTTAGCCTATTTAGCCTACCCCTGGACTGTAACATACATACATACAAGTATCAAAACTAGGCAGTGTGGGATTCGGAATTCGAATTCTTCATCGTTAGTTTAATTTTGCAGCGACAGGGTAAATTAATTTTGGCACAGATACTTACACAATTATCTGTGAAATCCTAGACTTACGAACATCATGGACAAAGAAGACAATAAAAAAAAAAAGTAAAAAAAAAAAAAAGCAAATATGCAATCACACATCACCTTGGAGACTAGCTCATAGGAGTACCCCCTTTGTTTCAGGGATATCGTTTTCAAATCAAAAAGAAGAAATCTGATTCCTTTTTATTTTATTCCTCTAGATTTTCGTCCCAAAACAGGATCTTATTCCCGATTTGTCGCTTTGGGTCCATTTTAGTAATTTCAGTAAAAATAAAAAAATAACTTTTTCATTTTAGGTTTCTTATTCCGGCAATTGCGCCAAAAAGGGGGGTCTCGTATTGCCGATCGGATTGGACTTCCGGAAAAAAAAAAATATAATCCTCTTCGTTTTTTCCTGGTACCCTAGTGGACCCCCAATTCCCTCAGCTTGACTGAGTCAGGGATTTAACGAATATCAGGCACAAAGTGTGTGTGTGTGTGTGTGTGGGGGGGGGGGGGGGGGGGGGGGGGGGGGGGGGGGGGGGGGGGGGGGGGGGGGGGGGGGGGGGGGCTCCTAAAAAGAAAGGAAGGAATGGAACAAAAGCTTATAGACTAGCTGACGCTAATATAAAATAAAAATAAACTATGCAATCACACATCACCCACCACCCACCACCCACATCACCTGGGAGACAATGTCATAGGAGTACCCCCTTCGGAATCAATCTCTGGGCATGAATCCTGGCAACGCATGGGAAGCAAAGGGACGGTGGAGTGATTAGTTGATGTCTGCGTGTTGCAGGCTAGGGGTAGCCAAATAGGCTAAAGGGACTTGCGCAACCATGATATTAACATGTCATACTGCATTGCATCACGTTGTCTTCACTCAGCAGGCCATTGTTGGCCCAAGACAAGCCCGCTCCACAAAACCTGGGAGGGGTCTTCTAACTTATCCTAAAAACTAGGCAGGGGCAATATCAGAGCAGCAAAATCAGAAAAGCAAGCCATATCAGACCCCCCCCGACCCCCACCCCACCCACCAGGCTCTCCCACCTCCCCCACCCCGCAACATTGCAGCAGCAACAAACTATGCAAAAGTGCAAGCCCAGATAAGAGCAACCCCAACCACCCCCCCAGCTCCCTCTCCCACCCCACACCCACCCCGCCCCCACCCCCACCAGGCCTCCCACCCCCAACCAATCCCCCCAATATTGCAGCAAGCAAGCGAAAGTTAAAGGCTAGCCATATCAGGAGGCACCCCAGCCCCACCCAACCAATCCCGTCCCCAGACACCGCTCCACCCACCCCGCACCCCCGCTCCCCACCCAACCCCCCCCGCAATATTGAGCAAGCAGCAAAAATCAGAAGCAAGCCAATTAGAGAGTGCACCCCACCCACCCACCCCGCTCCGCACACCCCAACCCACCCGCAATATTGCGCCACGCAATCAGAAATGCAAAGGAGGAAGCCATATTAGGAAGCATCACACCATCCCGCCCCGCTCCCCCAACCACCCAAACCCCCCCGCAATATTGCAGCAAGCAAGCAGAAATGCAGAAGGCAAGCCATATTAGGAGCACCACCCAACCATATCCTCCATCCCCGCTCCACCCAACCCACCCCGCCATATGGGAAGCAAGAGAAATGTGAAGGCAAGCCTACAGGAGCACCCCCCCAACCCAGCCCCCGCTTCCTACCCCCCCCACCAGACTCCCCAACCCAACCCAGGCATATTGCAGCAAGCAACAAAAATGCAGCAGGCAAGTCTATTAGGAAGCACCCCAACCATACCCCGCCCGCTCTCCAAACCCAACCCACCCCCCATCCCCAACCCCGACCAGGCTCCCACCCAACTCACCCCGCAATATGCGAAAGCAAGCAGAAAGGCAGAGGCTAGCCATAATCAGGGAGCCCATCACCCGGCCCCCACCCCACCCAACCAGCTCCCCCCCCCCAACCACACCCGCAATATGGCAGCAAGCACAAAATTAGAAGGCAAAGCCATATCAAGCAACCCCACCTCCTCCACTCTCCCCAAACCCAGCCAAAGGCCTCCCCACACCACCCTGCTACCCCACCCCAAACCGGCCCCCATATTGCAGCACGCAAGCAGAAATGCAGACTTAGGCCATAGCAGTAGAACCACCTCCCACCACCCCCCCCACCCCTCTCCCCACTCCACCAGCTCCCCAACCCACCCCCCCTCCCCATCCCCACCCCAAACAAAGCCCGCAATATTGCAGCAAGTTAAGCAATGCAGGAAGGCTAGCCATATCAAAGCACCCCACCCAACAACACCCCCGCGCCAACACCCCAACCCACCCCCATATTGGCCACGCAAGCAGGAATGCAGACGGTAGCCATATCAGAATCCCATCACCCCCACCACCACACCCATCCCTCCCGCTCCCCACCCCCCAGGAGCTCCCGTGTTTTTTTCCCACCCACCCCGTCACACCACAAACCGCCCATCAGTATTGCAGCAAGCAGCAGAATGTAGAAGGCTTAGCCATATCCAGAGCATTCCACCCACCCCTCCATATCCCGTCCCCAACAAACCCCAGCCCCCCAACCACCCCCCCACCCCCCCCGCTCCCCCACCCCCAACCACCCCGCATATTGCCAGCAAGCAAGCAGAAGGGAGAGCCTAAGCCACATCAGTAGCACCCCACCACCACCCCACAACCCCACCAACCCCATCCCGCTTCCCCCACCCCACCAGACTCCCCAACCCAACCCGAACGCCACCCACACACACCACCTTCACTCACCCCCACCCCACCCACCCACCACACCACCCACAAACACCCACCACCACGCAACAAACGAACCCCACAACCACACACCCTCCTCCCCAACCCTCTCGAACAACCACCCACATCCACATCCCACCCACCCGCCCCCAATCCCCCATCTAAACACCACCCACACAACCAACCCACACCACCCGCACCCCACCCGCCCACACGCCCACCGAACCACTCACCACACCCCACTCAACCCCACAGCCCCAAGCCCTCAACCACCCAACACACCCACACCACCACACACGCCCCCACACAGTCACTTCCAAACACCACCCACACCACCCACACACACCCACCAGCCACCACGCGCATCCCAAACGCAGCAACCCCCACCCACCTCCCCAATCCCCCCACTACATACAAACAACCCACCCACACACCACCCACACCACCCACCCACCATCAACACCAAGCCACTCCACCCACCACCCCAAACACCCACACACCCCACTCACCCACAACAACACCCCAATCACCACACCACCGCCACCCCACCACCCACCCACCCCACAAAAACCACACCACCCACCCACCTCCCCCCCCCTCAATCAAACCCCACCCAACACAACCAGCCCCACGCACCCACCTCCAGACCACAACCACCCACCTCACCCCACTACCACCCCCACCCCACTCATCCCACACCCCCAAACACCCCGACACAACCACCAACACAATCTCACACGACCCCACCCACTTCCACCACCCCTCACTCCCAACACACCCACACCACCCGACCCCCCCACTCCATCCACTCACCCACACCACACTCAACCCACCACCCCTCCACCCCACCACCCACCCAAAACCACCCACACACCACCCCACCACCCACACACACCCCAATCACCAACCAAACCCACCCCACCCACCCCACCCCCACCCCACAAAAACCACCCACCGCCCCACCTCCCCACCCCTCACTCCAAACACCACCACACACCACACACACCACCACTCCAACCACACCACCCACTCCACCCACACAACCACAACACCCCACTCCACCCACCCCCACACCCCCAAACAACAGCACCACCCACACTCGCACACACCCCACCCACTTCCCCCACACCTCAACCCAAACCCCAAAACACCACCCCCACCACCCACCTCCATCCAACTGCCACACCTCACCCACCCACCTCCCCCACCCCACCCCCACTTCCAAACACCACCCCACACACCACAACTCACCAACGCAATCGCCAACCACACACCCACCGACCCCACCACCCACCACCCCACGCACCTCACACACAACCCGAAGCACACACCACCCAAACATCTCAACACACCCCACACCACCTCCCCCACCCTCACGTCCCAACAGCCACCCACACCACACAGCCACACCACCCACTCACTCCCCCCACACACCACCCACCTCCTCCCCCCCCACCCCCCCTCCCCCACCCCACACTCAATCACACCACAAGCCACGCCACACCACCCACTCCTACCCAGACCACCCACCACCCCACTATCCACATACACCAAACACCACACCACCCAAACCACCCACACACACCCCACCCCACACAAAACCACACCACCAAGCCACCTCACCCACCCCTCGACTCCAAACACCACCCACACCATCACATCACCACTCCATACACACCACCCACGACATCACCCGCACCCACCTCTTTTCCCACCCATCACTCTCCAAACACCACCCACAACACCCACAAAATCCACACAGACCACATACTACCCACAACAACCCACCCACCTTCCCCACCGCCTCAATCCAACACCACCCACAGCACCACCCACTCCACCCCCCACCCACCCAACCCACCCCACACTAACCACACCACCCACCCACCTCCGCCCCCCCTTCACTCCAAACACGCACCCACCCACCCACACGCCACCCAACCACAAACCATCCATTCCACCCAACACACTAACACACACCACCACCCCATCCTCCCTACCCAACCCCCACTCCAGAACACACATCACACACCACCCACCCCGACAAAACACCACCGACTCCCAACCCACAAAATCCCCACTCACCACACACACCCCCCAAACCACACCACCCACAACCACCCAATCAACACATCCCACCCAAACACAAACCAAAACCACCACCCACCTCTACCCCCAACTCTCTCCCAACACCACACCCCACTCACCCACACACCTCCCCAAGTCCCCCCTCGCAAACGCAAAAACACAAAAAAACACACCACCCACACACCAACCACACCACCAACCACACCATCCACCCACCCTCATCAACCGCCACTCACCCCACACACCCCCAACACACTCAACCAACCAACTACACCCACACCACCACAACCACACACCAGCCACACCAGCCCACGGGGGCCACCCACCACCCACACCACCCCACGCACCCCACTCACCCACACCCCACACACCCACAACACCCAACACCCCACCCAACACGAACACACACCCACCAACCCTCCCCAACCCCTGGCGACTGCCAACACCACCACACACCACCCACAACCATAACCACCCACACCACCAACGACACCCCCACACGACCCACACCACCCACCCACCTCCCCCACCCAACACTAAAACACCACCAACACCACCCACACCACCCACACACCATTCCACACACCACCCACACCCACCCAAGCCACACACGCCACCACCCCACCTCCCTCACCCCCACTCCAAACACCACTTAACACCCCACACACCACCCACACAACACCCACACCACCCACGCCAGTCACCCCACCCACACCACCCAACCACCCACCGCACCCCACACACCCCACACCAACCCGCACCCACCACCTACCCAACCACCCACCCACCTCACCACCCCCCAATCCAAAACACCAACCCACACCACCAAGCACACCACCCCACGCAATTCACGCCACCCACACCAACCAGCCCCGCCCTTCCACCCACACCGACCCGCCCCCGCCACCCACACCAACCAGCCCCCGCCCCCGCCACCCACACCAAACTCACCAACCCACACCACCCACACCACCACACACCCACCACCACACACCCACACACCACCCACCACCACCCAACCACCACCCACCACCACCCCATCCCTCCATCCACGCATGCTCACCCACAAGTCCATTTGAGATGAGATGCAGGCGTCAGGCAGATTCCCACTATCACTTGGAGGATCACCATCCCCAAGACTCAGTCGTACTTCGAGGACTGTGTGCAATATGTTAAGTGTTTTCGGAAGCGTTAGGAAATATGGATATTGGGGTGGTTTGTGAGATATTTCTGCGCAGGGGCAGAGTAAATGAGCGCATTGGTTGTCTGCCGTGGTCAATAGGGGTAGTGGTGAATGTTTTGGTAGAGGTTTGGTATCTCACACCGAGGGGTGGAGGTTGGGTATGAGAAGTGCGGTGGGGTATGAGGGGTGGAGGTGTGAGGGGTGTGGTGGAACTGGGGTGGAGTTTGGGTATGAGGGGTGGGGGTGGGGTATGAAGGGGTGGAAGATCTCCCACCGGCCCTAAGTGCCTGTAGGAGGGACAACGCCATTCGAACTGAATCCTCCGAGTCGCTGGTTTGTTTCGAGAGACCCACCTCCTGGGGTGAAAGTCCTTTCACAACTAAGAATATATATATATATATATATATATATATATACAACATTGGTATACTTTGAAAACATTATACCACCTGGATCTGCTAAATGGGACATAATTGTGGGGTGCGCTTTAGGTTACATGATGACGCGCGCGGTAATGCGCGCTAGCGTGCAAGGTTTTAAAGCCCAACTGCGCCATTGACACAATGTTTTAAACCCCTCTGGGCGCAGCGCCCAGATTTCCTTTTTTATATGTGTCGAAAGCGCAGGCTAAAAGGAGGCAGTTGCGTCGAAAGCGCAGCTCAAAATGACAAAATCTAGTACTGTGGTGCACATATTGAATACGATGAGGGCAACTTGTGCCATGACGCTTCTTGCAACAATGTCTTGGTGGAGTAGTAGTTGCCATGCTCCGTGCCCTTCTTTGCTCTCTAGCTACACATACCCTTATCTGCTCATCACCGCCTTGCCCCTTGCCTTGCTCCCTGGCCTTCATTGCTCTCTAGCGCATGCGCTACTATGTTGTGTCAACCGCCCTGCCCTTGCCTGCGCCCGGGCTTCATTGCTCTCTAGCGCATACGCTATACTAGTTTGTGCCACCGACCCCTGCCCCTTGCCTTGCGCCCTGCCTTAATTGCTCTTAGGCGCATACGCTAATATGTTGTGCCACCGCCTGCCCCTTGCCTTGCTCCCGGCCTCATTGCTCTCTAGCGCATACATACTAGTTGTGCCACCCGCCTTGCCCCTTGCCTTGCTCCCTGCCTTCATTGCTCTCTAGCGCATACGCTACTATGTTTGTGTGCCACCGCCCTTCCCCTTGCCTTGCTCCGGCCTTCATTGCTCTCTAGCGCATACGCTACTATGTTGTGCCCCGCCTGCCCCTTGCCTTGCTCACATGGCCTTCATTGCTCTCTAGCGCATGCGCTACTAGTTGTGTCCACCGCCACTGCCCCTTGCCTTGCTCCCTGCCTTCATTGCTCTCTATCGATGCCGCTACTATGTTGTGCCACCGCCCTGCCCCTTGCCTTGCTCCCTGGCCTTCATTGCTCTCTAGCGCATGCGCTACTATGTTGTGCCACCGCCCTGCCCCTTGCCTTGCTCCCTGGCCTTCATTGCTCTCTAGCGCATACGCTACTATGTTGTGCCACCGCCCTGCCCCTTGCCTTGCTCCCTGGCCTTCATTGCTCTCTAGCGCATACGCTACTATGTTGTGCCACCGCCTTGCCCCTTGCCTTGCTCCCTGGCCTTCATTGCTCTCTAGCGCATACGCTACTATGTTGTGCCACCGCCCTGCCCCTTGCCTTGCTCCCTGGCCTTCATTGCTCTCTAGCGCACACGCTACTATGTGTGCCACCGCCCTGCCCCTTGCCTTGCTCCCTGGCCTTCATTGCTCTCTAGCGCATACGCTACTATGTTGTGTCACCGCCCTGCCCCTTGCCTTGCTCCCTGGCCTTCATTGCTCTCTAGCGCATACGCTACTATGTTGTGTCACCGCCCTGCCCCTTGCCTTGCTCCCTGGCCTTCATTGCTCTCTAGCGCATAAGCTACTATGTTGTGCCACCGCCCTGCCCCTTGCCTTGCTCCCTGGCCTTCATTGCTCTCTAGCGCATACGCTACTATAGTGTGCCACCGCCCTGCCCCTTGCCTTGCTCCCTGGCCTCATTGCTCTCTAGCGCATAAGCTACTATGTTGTGTCAACGCCCTTGCCCTTGCCTTGCTCCCTGGCTTTAATTGCTATCTAGCGCATACGCTACTATGTTGTGTCACCGCCCTGACCCTAGCTTGGCTCCCTGGCATTCATGCTCTCTAGCGCATAAGCTACTATGTGGTGCCACCGACCTGCCCCTGGCCTTGCTCCCTGCGCCTTAATTGCTCTCTAGCGCATACGTTACTATATTGTGCCACGCCCTGCCCCTTGCCTTGGCTCCCTGGCCTTCATTGCTCTCTAGCGCATACGCTACTATAGTGTGCCCACCCGCCTCCCCTTGCCTTGCTCCCTGGCCTTCATTGCTCTCTAGCGCATACAGTACTATGTTTGATGCCACCGCCCTGACCCCTTGCCTTGCTCCCCTGGCCCTTTGTCTCTAGAGCATACGCTACTATAGTGTGCCACCGCCCCTGAACCATTGCCTTGCTCCCTGGCCTCAATTGCTCTCTAGCGCAACGCTACTAGTTGGGTTCACCGCCCTTGCCCCTGCCTTGACCCTGGCTTATGCATCTTCTAGCGCATGCGCTAATATGTTGTGCCACCGCCCTCCCTGCCCTTTGCCTTGCTCCCTTGGCCTTCATTACTCTCTAGCGCATCGCTACTATTGTTGTGCACACCGCCCCGCCCCATTGCTGTGCTCCCTGCCTTCATTGCTCTCTAGACGCAATAGCTACTATGTTGTGCACCGCCTGCCCTTGCCTTGCTCCCTGGCATCATTGCTCTCTAGCAGCATCTATGTTTGTTTGGCCACCCGCCCTAGCCCCTTACCTTGCTCCCTGGCTTCATTGTCCTGTTTAGGAGAATGCAGATTCCCACCCCCTTCCCTCCATGCCATTCGGGGTGCACTGATTGACTTATCTATTGTTGTATTAATTATTTATTATATATTTATTGTATTTGTATTATATTTTTATTATATTATTCGAGATACTATTGTATTATATTTTTATTATGTTGTTTATTATATGTTTTTACTTATCATATTATTTGTATTGTGCAGGTGGATATGCTGAAAAGGTCGCCCTAGCTAGTACTAGGTTAGCTATCAGGGCAATTCAAAGCGCGCGCTTTTGCGCTTTAGAGCGCTGACTTTTTGACCCCCTCTGCGCTTTAAGCGCAGTATTTTGCAACCCCATGAAGGCGCTGCAAGCAATTTTGCGCTTTTTGCACTACAAAGCGCAGTTTTGTTGTTCTCAAGTGCGCTATAGCGCTGCCCAATTTGGCCATTTGAAGCACCCTGGTCCGCACTAGATAGTAAGGCGATCAAAAACATGGAGAAGCTATGATGATGACGATGGCGATGACGATGATGATGATGATCACATTTTTCCTGGTGTCCTAGTGAACTTCAAGTACCCTGTTAGCTATTACCTCCCCCACCCCTCACTCCAAACACCACCCACACCACCCACACACCATCCAGGCCACCCACACACTACCCACACCACAGTAGTACTGGGTTAGCTATGACCAGTCGACTTGTCAGGCGCCTACATTGTCGATATGGTACCCCTGTATGTAAGGGTGCAATATATTACAGCTTGATAAGTCTGAAATTACAAGTCTGATGATTCTTCTAAACTTTAGAAATATCGCTGAGTACCTGAAACGACAAAAACCAGGATCCACAAATCGAGCATAAGTAATAAGGGTGCAAGATAACGGTGCAATTTATATATATATATATATATATATATATATATATATTAGTGGGGCTATCAAGGGTGGTAACGGTAGATGTAGTCCAAAGTGCAAGAAGATCTGGGTTGTATCTGTTGATGAGCTACTGTATCTTACACTATGAAAATTTTCGAGTTTTACGGGGTCGTAATTGTATTCTCGGGTATCGTGAAGTGAAAAAACTACTAACCTCCCTCATAATTTGACTGTGAAGTGCCAAGTCTTTGAAACTTATGTTTTTTATTTTGCATTGGTAAACTATGCTGGTCTTCCTTGTTGGTAAATATTTGCTTAGTTATCGATGTTAGTATGTTTGCTTATAGAATAATGCTTGCGTCTACGTGGCTACGGTACTGATAGCCATATTAGTAGCTATCTAATTAAATAGCATACATATATATATATATATAATTTAATTATTTGATACCTCTTGCTGAGCAACAAAAATTCCTTGACTAATATGATCTTTACTTGCTTTTTTATTATTATTATTTGAGGATGGTTGGAAGATCACTAGGATATTGTATAGTGGGCTTGCGTACGACAATATAATAAATGAATGGGATATGAGCATTGAGGGTTGTTTATCACGCACATAATGTAATGTTATATCACGATATGAGTGCAGGGGATTCACGGAGAGACACGAGGATAACGTTACAATTGCCTGTGCTCCAAGATACGGACAAAACACCCTCTCACACATAAACGCCAATTTTAATTATTCCATTTAGAAGCAGGCGCAATTTTTGTGTGAAGGTTAACATTGGAAGGGTAAGTTAGTGGGTAACAGGGAATTTTAAGTAGTCTAAACGACCGTTCAACCCATATGTAATTTATATGTAATATTGCAGCTTCCTATAACTCGGCAAATATGTTTTTGACGTGCCGTTTTTTTCTTTTCTGCCGCGCGATTCTTTCGCATGTGCCGTTATTTAGATGAGTGTACTAGGTAGATGAAGTATCAGCCCATTTCCCCTTATTCCCACTCAGTGCTTCTCTCAACAATTATCCCCTCCCAAAATCTACAGTTTATCTTGATCGCTTGAGGTCGGGCAAATAAGTCCTGCAAAACAAGTTGCAGATCTATCTACAGTATAAATGAGTGAATCGGAGTAATCGAACAAGTGTTTGGAAGGGTGGCATCTATCTGCCAGCAGATAACTTTGCTTCCCGCTTGCACGACGCAAAGCAGGGGACCCAACGCAGTTGTGTTGCCAACTTCTCTACTGTAGATCTACGGTATCGACCAGGGTACTGCCAAGCGCGCGCGGCAGCGCGGTGCCGCGCTGCCTTTTTGAGCCCCTCTGCGCGTTTCGCGCAGTTTTTCAACCCCCTGAGGACGCAGCGCGCAGTTTTTGCGCTTTTTGCACTCGAAAGCGCTGACCAATTTGACGTTTGTGCGCTTTAAGCGCTGACCAATTTGGCAAGAAGTAGTACCCTGGTATCAACTGGTTATTTGCGGCTATAGAGGACAGACTCACCCAGCACCAAGGCCGCTAAAATAGTCGCTGTCTTCAGCATCTTCATCATGAAGGTCTTTTGGATGACAAAATTAATAGCTGCTTGTCACGGTTGAAAATATAGTCGCCTGCTTTGCGTCGTGAATTAAATGTAGGCCTGCTGAGTGCTGACAGATGCCACTCTCCGCCACTCTTCCAGACACGTATACATTTTGTTATGAATGAAGTTATGATTTGAATATTTGATACCGGTAATCGGAGATATGACAGTTGCTGAGTTGTAATAGATAGTGCTGATGTGTAACGACAGTTGAATTGGTTACCGACTTGCTTTGTCTCGTTATGTAAATATGGCTGCCTCAGATATATTGCCATTCTCGATTCAGAAATATTTAACAAGATTCGGAAAAGGACCCTCCCACCCTGGGCCAGGGATTTGTTACCGATATTCAAGAATACATTCCGATCGGAATACGAGACCCCGTTTTGGCCCAAATTATTCAGCCACGTAACGTTAGTGCGTTCACCCACGATAAATCCAACGACGGTTAGACCCGTTCAGACGTTAATCCACGAACTCCGGTGAAATCTATGACTGGTCTCACTTACTAACGCAACTCTATTGCCAACTCGGCAACTACAGATCTGCGAAATCAACTAGTTAGCTGCAGATCTACGATATCAACTAGTGAAGTTAAATCGTCTCTTTGTTCAATAACGTCTCTTTGTTCAGTTTCTATCACTGTAACCATTTTCTCCTCATACAACTTCCTTTCGCCTTATAAGCCTCGCTCTCTGTAACTTACTGACTTGCTGCCTACACTGCCGGTACCACAGCACCTTCACCTGCTTCTTATTCGTAAAAATAAAATGATCAAGCCTTCGATGCTCCTGACTCTACTGGCTTTGTCGTTGGTAATCGGTGGTAAGTAAAATGGTGCCATGGAACAAATACAACCCAGTGCAAGAAACGATAGCAACAAACCTGAAAAATGCTGCGCTGCTGTGATGCTATCGTAGATAGTAGCTCGGATGGATGAAATGTCCTCAACAGTTTGCGTTGCCGAATTCATCAGGTCCTCCGTTTTACCCTACCGATTTGTTTAGGACCAGATATTATCTACCGGTATTGCCTGTTAATAGCACCTACGGATAGCCCATAATTATCCGGACTGTCAGAACTACTAGGCTAGGGGAGCTCTCAGGACTGAGTATATTTGAGGTTGGGCAAGTCCCTTTAGCCTAATTGGCTATCGAACTGAATCCCCGGTGCCTCTGGTTTGTGTCCTAAGGTAAAATACCTTTCACGACTATAAAAAACGCCTGTGCAGGTCACTTACCGTATGCGCACGAATGAATAGGATTTTTATATATTTGGAATAGGGTAGGCCCCAAAATGTGCACATTAAATTTGGCAGAATGATTGGGGAAAACAGCTGTCCCACTATTTGGCAGAATGGTTGGGGAAAACTGCACCTGGCTCTGTCCCACGTTTGTGTAAAAACTGTCTCGAATTAGAGAACCCTGTAGTAAACAAATGTTTACTTAATCTTGTTTTAAAACTCTGAGAAATCCCAAATCTGATAATTATGTGTTGAACTGACGTGGTTAAGCAACTGTGTATCATATGAGCATACCCCCCCCCCCCCCCCCCCCCCCCCCCCCCCCCCCGCGGGTCAGCTCCCTCTCCAGCTTCCTCCCAACTCCTTTCCCTCCCCTGTCCCCCTGCCCACACGTGCCACTTTTCACCTTGATTGCCTGGATGCGTTCAATCATCAGATGAACATGGTGTGCATTCCTTCATTTATGAGATACTCAGGTACATCCAGCAATAATACGGACGCCTTATTGCCTACAAAAAAGAAACGCGAATTGCACGAGTCCCCTCCTGCTTCCTGGAGTACACACCTGGAAGATGGTTCCCAAGATTGGGCTGACCAATTAGCTTCAACCTGCACACTTGAGCATTCCGAGCAAGGAAGCTATGGAGAAAACATGTATGGAAGCAATACCTCTGAATCCTGGTCCCAAGTAGTGAATACTTGGTACAGCGAGGTTGATAATTACAGGTACGAACCTTTAGCTCGGTGCAATTTTTCCATCACGCCTTCATCAAACATTTATTTTCCATGACCACATTGGACTTCCATGTTGCCGTCCTCCAGCATTAATTTGGAAATCCATCAATACAATAACAGAGATTATCTTGCATTAATGCGAAGCAGCAGTTTTGTTTTTAAAGAAAATTGCCCCCCCCCCCCCCCCCCCCCCCCCCCCCCCGCGGGTCAGCTTCAAGCCAAATCCAGCCCTGAAGGCCGAATCCCTAAACTACGTGTTTTCTCGCAGGGAGGGCCGATTCCCCAAACGATGGTTTTCCCCGCAACTTGCGAAATATCGCAGTTAAAAAAGACCCTGCAAAGCAGTACCTTGTCATAGAAAGTGTCATTGCAGACTTACAGCAGGGACGTGCAATTTCTGATTACAAAAAACGCCATGGACGGACAAGGCATTCTACGGTTTACTGCTTTTATTGTCCAGAAGAAGATGAGACAAAAGTAATTTGCCCACTTTTAAATTTTCCTGGTAATCATGTTTTATGACTGCCCAAGACGACGAGCAGCCAAATTGCTGGCTGAAGCTATGTAACCAAGTTCAAGTTCAAATTCTGCGCATGCATGGATGCCTGATGCGACCTGTGATTTACCAGGGATAACCTTCAACTGATTATATAATACTGTAGAATTAAATGATCACTGTAGCACGAACTCAGCCCCCAGTCGGTAGACGATTGTTTGAAGTTCAGTTCATCAATGTTTTTTCTTTTTAAGCCCTTTCTATCACGGTTGGGCAAGTCCCTTTAGCCTACTTGCTTTGGCCTACCCCTGTACTATAACATACATGCAACTGAATATACCTTCCCTATTTCCAGATTCACGCCGACACCATGGACGGACAATGATTTCCATGAGACTCGACACTTTGCTCAGCTTGTCTGGAAGGATTCTGTTCAATTGGGATGCGGGATGGCAGTGAATGCTTCTTGCCCCATGCCCTATTATTATTTGTGTCGTTATGATCCTCCAGGTTGCGTCATGGGTGATGCTGGCTACCTTGATAATGTCCTTCCATCTTAGACATGAACGGTCCCTCTGCCCCCTCTGGTTAATTCTGTTTGTTATCTGCCCCCTCTGGTTAGTTCTGTTAGATATCTGTCCCCTCTGGCCCCTCTGGTTAGTTCTGTTAGATATCTGTCCCCTCTGGCCCCTCTGGTTAGTTCTGTTAGATATTTGTCCCCTCTGGCCCCTCTGGTTAGTTCTGTTAGATATCTGTCCCCTCTGGCCCCTCTGGTTAGTTCTGTTAGATATTTGTCCCCTCTGGCCCCTCTGGTTAGTTCTGTTAGATATCTGTCCCCTCTGGTTAGTTCTGTTAGATATCTGTCCCCTCTGGCCCCTCTGGTTAGTTCTGTTAGATATCTGTCCCCTCTGGCCCCTCTGGGATGGTTAGTTCTGTTAGATATGTCCCCTTTGGCCCCTCTGATTAGTTCTGGACAACTTCCAAATCAAGAACGTCAAGATCATGAAAAACAGATGGGGTAAAACCTGCACATATCTAATATTTGAATGAAGGAATGGCACCTGCTGCTCCCAGTCAATCCCACTTTATAGTGTCAAAACACTGAAATTTGGACTTTTAATGTGAGTCAAGTTGTAGATTTTGATATTTGAACATTGAAAGTTGAGTAATGACAAACAAGCGCGCACTAGTTGGTAAACTTTGATTTCTGGCATTTGTATAAGTGCGCTCTAGTTGGCAAACAACGTCACAACTGGAAACAGATTGTTGGAGTTGATACATTGTTGTAAACCACAGAATTCATCCACAGCATCCAAACTATTCTCGGTAGGCCAGTGCCTCTTAGCCCATCCGACCCTTCCACGCCTAAAGGACTATGCTACTTAGCTAAAGCAGGAGCCAGATGCTTTGGAATTTTTGATAAGGAATGATAATAGAGGGACAAAGTGCAGAGGTCCTGGATGTCATAAAACAGTTCAAAGAGGGCGGAGGTGTAGTGCAAAAAGCGCACAAATTGCTTTCTGCGCCCATAGGGTGTTGCAAAAAACTGCGCGAAACGCGCAGTGGGGCTCAAAAAGGCAGTGCGCCAGCGCGCACTTGGAAGTACCCTGGTGCCTGGTGCAGCAAGAGCAACTTGGGGTGGTGCTCTGAGCTGATTCAAACGCTTCACATGGCTACATGGCTGCTAGGCCCATCCCTAGTCAAAGCAGCACCTGGTGTAGGTAGTCCGGCAGCAAGGGCAACTTGGGGTCAGGGTACTACATGACATCTGCAAGGTTTTGGATCCGGACTGCGCAATTAACGCAATTTCTTAAACGCCCTCAGGGCGCAGGGCGCAGATTTCCGTTTTCAGTCGAGTCAAAAGCGCAACCCAAAATGACAAAATGTAGAACCCTGCTTGGGTTACTGCCTTGACCCAGTTCGTACGCTTCACATGGCTGCATGTCAGTGAGGCAAGGCTGCTTGTGATATGGTATGACTTATAGGTCGTACCGTATACCGGTACTGGTTTACCCAGCATTACTGGAACAGATGGATCAGGAACAACTGAATTTAATTATACGGAGGGTACCCTTGCGGTCCGTAGAAGTAATAAAGAGCGGAGACTCAAAATGTATGTAAATACAGGTAGGGACATGTAATAATAAACGGAGCCAGATACTTTCACGAGCCATATCTATCTCCGCCGAGAGTTACACGGAAAAAATAGAGAGACTAAAGCATATAACATATACCTTATACACTTACCGAAATCAAAAGACAATACGGGAACGGACAGAAATTATCCGGACTAGAATAACGGATACAATTACATTCCCATAAATGCGTCAATGCGTCAAATGCGTCAATGCGTCAAATGCGTCAATGCGTCAAATGCTTGGAAGTATATCCACACAACCATTCGACAATTATACAAGTTCGATGCGACGTCGCCTGCGACGCTAAAAAATGGCGGAGAGTGATCGGGATGGAGCAACAGGTGGCAAGGGAAGCGAGTTAGTTACGCAACCGTTGGCTGACGTGTCAGGCTTCAAGCTTTTCGGTCAAACGGACAAATGGGTAACCCTGGGGGCTCCCGCCCCCTTGAAGAGGGGGCTCCGCCAAAAAATGGACACATGCAGAAGACAGGGCAGTATAGGGGGAAAAGAAGACCGGCGGAAAACATGGCGGAACTAGGCAAACAACAAGTCAAACAAGAATAAGAAGGAGGGGAACAATAGGACCGGCGAAAAAGACATTGAAAAGACTAATACCAGCTCAAAACAGGGCAAAGCCAATACAAGGCTAAATTAATACCGGAGGAGAGGTACGCAAAGTCATTGGTGAATGTTTGTTTGGTCGTGGGTTGGTATCTCTCGCCAACCCTTAGTGCGCCTACTTTGCATATTGTAGGAGGGGCATCACCATTCGAACTGAATCCTCCGTGTCGCTGGTTTGTATCGGGAGACCCACCTCCTGGGGTGAAAGTCCTTTCACAACTAACAAAATAAATAAAAAATAGCGACATGCACGAGTCAAAATGATGGAGACAAGGGAGCAGCAAAAGAAAGCAGCGATCAGGCGTCAGATAATCTGTGAAAGGGATTAAAAACCGATTCAAGGGAAATCGGCCCAATTACATATTGGGAAATTCTGCAGTCCAAAGGCAAATGGCTATAATTAATTAAGAGAACCACTTGGAAAAAAACGAAGGCATGACCACAGCCAAGGTACCTTTTGGGGGTGGTGGTGTAATGGGAGAACTCAGCCCTATCCTCCTCGCCTACCACCTCTGCTCTGGCCGCTCGACGCAGCTGTCCACACTGAACAGCTCCAGAAAAATGAATGCAGCCACGCTTGAACTTCACATGGCGTGTGTCCATGTCACTATGCAACCGCATGATAATACATCTATCAGGAGAGCCATTATCCATGTTGACTCAGCTGAAACATGAATATAAGTATGCACCAGGTTGCACACAATCAAAAGGGGTAAAGGGAAGTTGGGTAATCGCTGAGTTCACATTTCTAGCTGAAGCAAGGGGCTACAACAAATTGCCTGGCCCGAGCTCAGACGAATCTCCTGCACTTGCTTTTGCTGCTGTTGCTGTAACTTCTGCTGCTGTTGCTGTGACTTTTGCTACGGTTGCTGCGACTTCTGCTGCGGTTGCGATACCAGCATGCGAGACCAGCATCCATCAAGACGGTGAAGCATAGAACGCCACCGTCCTGGTGGAAACTCTGTCTTCTAGGGCAGAGCTGGCCTCGCAGAAAGGATTGGGAAGCAAGATGTAAGACATCATGAAAGCAATACGCAAATTTTGCTGCGCTGGTGGTTGAAAATTGATGATGCGACCTGGAGGAAGTGATGTAAAGAGTCGATCGGTTAACGCTTGGAATCGTGAATCGCCACTGACAAGCATGCTGGCCAGCATGGCACTGACGATTTGTCCACCTGTCTGAACCCTTACAAAAATGAGCTCGGACTAAACCCTGGTAATTGGACGGCGTTGGCGCTAGGTGCCTTACGGTCCGGGTGGGGAGTAGTAAGTGCGGGTACGGTGATATACGGCGGGTAGTAATATATGGCAGGTGGTATCGGGTGGTAGCAATTAACACAAGTGAACAGAGGTGAAAGAAAACAAGTGACGAGAATTGGAGTTGACGAACACGTGGTCGAGGAGGTTGACGTAAAATAGTGATTATAAAGCACCATGTGCAATGCCTCCGTGCTCTGCTGAAGACTGATGTGAAATGTGAAGAAATAAGTGAGGCAACGTTCCGGTTGTGGTTATGACGAGTGCTATGAGTGCTAACCGCAGGCAGAAAAACTTGCTCGCAGGTGATTAGTTTCTTACGGGAGCTCTTGCGCCCCCGCGCGGGCCCGCGGGAGACCCAGATGTCGGCTGCTGCGCTGTCAATGCGATCCTCCCAGGGCCCCCTGGTTCCTCCAGCTAGAGTCGAGCTCTTACTATCAGTCGCTGGTGATGACTGGGAGCCCTGCTGGGAGCTGCAATACGCAGGTCCCAGACATCACCAGCCTTCTGCGAACCAGCGCTATAATATTATGTACCGCGGGAAATCCCCGTGCCTCCCTCACCTGGAAATATCCCCGTTATTTTAATCATATTACTCATTCAATGATGAGGACCTGAGCAACGACCGACCGCGACCGCCGACCGCCGTACAAACCGTACATAGAGGCGCATAGAGGTCGAACTTGCTCGCCATTCCTCTATTTGGCGAATTAATTATTTATTCGGGATCGCAAAGCTGGGAGATCACTCGGAACTGGCGCCGGAGCTGCAAGAAGTGGTTGCCCTTCCCCCAAGCTATTCTTTCGGAGACAAAGTCACAAGGTGGGTGGGTGGGTGAGTGACTCTAGATGTACGTGTTTAAGAACTCTGGTATGAACCGGTCGCCAAGCAAATGAACTTCTTGAGGTGGGAGGAGACATTTTCTTATACCTGCCAAATCCGCTGATCTCTGCGACAACTGGCTCATGCTCGAACCCCTCTTGGCACGTATTACTGAGCCTGTTCATTCACAGTTTTAATTCACTGTTACAATCCACCGTTTCAATTCAATTGTTGCCTCGCAACGAGAATTGGCCCCCGAGGTCACGATGGCCGAGCGTGCTCATATCTTAAGTGGCGATATGTTCTACGTCCGCCGAATGTTTAGCCCAATTTGTATCGGCTGCCTGGATTTCTCGTCCCAAACACTGGGTGTTTCATACCGCTGGTTGTCGCGTTCCGCCGGGGAATCGCTTACACAGGCCGTTGCCTACTGCATGAGGTCTATCTCCTTTCTGTCTTCGGCGGTCAGACCCTCCTGGATTCTCGTAGCACCTACCACCCAATATTGGGCCACCTGTCGCTTCGTCATTTCAATGCGTTGCAGTGAGATTCCGTGTTCCAAATCCTGAGGCAGCTAGACACTCATGTAGCTAGCAAACTGCCTACAAGCAGTCAAGCTTTTTGCGCAGCCCAACTGTTCGTTGGCTGGAAACCTGCCACTGTGTGCGCACGTGTGCGCGTGGATGTATGACGCCGCTGGAACCGCAGAACCCACATTTGTGTGTGTGTGTGTGTGTGTGTGTGGGGGGGGGGGGGGGGGGACAAAGGTGCACTTAATAATAGGGGCCAGAGATAATACGAATCAAGACTAAAGCAGACTAAAGCATCACTATAGGTAGATCACTGGTCAATCAAGACTACGCGCCACTGCCGTAAGGTTTTCGATTATGGATGCCTTCAGGCGGATAGAACTAGGTCACAAGCCCGGTCATAAGTATTGTATTGTTTAATTGTGGAGTGCAAGTGAGGATCGCTGATTGGGTAAGGTGTCCTGGTTCCTCGCAGAACTCTCAGGCATTCTTGCCGCCCTCCAACACGCTAGCATCCATCACCATCAGGACACCATTCGCATCTACACAGACTCCCTCTCCAGCTTCCACCTTATCAGCCGCATCGTCTACCTTCCCTACTCCTACCCTTCCACAAACATCTTCCCATCCTCATTTCCATTCGCCACCTCCTCTTTGACCGCCTTCACTCCTCCTCCCGCACGATATTCTACGAAGTGCGCTCCCACACTGGCATCCTAGGCAACAAGTTTGCTGACGTGGTTGCACGCTTTGCCCTAGACAGCCCCACTTCTTGCACCTTTGACTTCTCCTCTTCTCACCTCAGCCACCTCCCCATACTCCTAGCCTGGCCGCGCTTGCAACCTCTTCCCACGCTTTCCAACCCCCACCCGCCCTACCGCCTCCTCTCTGACCTCACGGACTCCCTAGCAGCATTCCCCCATACCTTTGGCACACACATGACCTTGCCCACTTCCCCTTGTCCCTCCGTAGCCTGTGTCTTCTCCGCCGTACCCCCATCCCTCACCACACTCCCTCCCCCCTCCTCCACCTCCAACACCTCCAACGCCAACACCCCCACAGCCTATCACTCCCCCACCCGACATGATCCTCCCCGAACCCTCCTCTCATATGTGGCGTTCTTGCACCTACCCTCTCATCCGCACACTCCTCAAGTTCCGCTTCAACCATTTTTGGACGGCCTCTATCCCTCACACTAACATATCCCCCCAACCCTACACATTATGCACCCACCCCCCATCAACGATGGTTCTTGCCATTTCTGCCAATCCCATGACACCTCGGCCCACCTGCTTGGGCTTTCGTGCTCCCACCCTACATTCGGCGCCCTCTACATCGCACGCCACAACTTCGCTATCCTTCAACTTTATTACACCATTTCTGATGGCTCCCTCAGACGCTCCACCTTCTATGTTGACGCATCCTTGTGTCACTCCCTCCCTCTCGGTGTCTCTAACACACGCCTACCCCCTTGGCTCCTTCCACACCTTCCACCCTCTTGCGCATGTCTGCCCCCTTGCTCTTGTACCCCTGTCGCCAAACTGCGCCTTGACTTCCTCTTCCTTTCTGGTCTCTCGCCTTTTGACACACCCTCCCACTACGCCACTCTCACCCGGTCCGAACTCTCCTCCCTCCAAGCCGCCCACACTGTCACTCTTTGCAAACTCACTTACACATGGGTCTCCCGCTATCATACCATCCCTTGACACGAAACGTACTCAACACTCCACCCTCTGTATGGCTCTTCTTGCTGCTGTTTGGCCGGCCATCTCCCCTGACCCCATCATCCTCGGCTCCTTTGGTACACTATTCGCCTCTCTTATCCCCATTTTTTCTTCTCTCGGTATCCATCCTACTGACACCACACGCCTCCTCATCTCCCTCCATCTGCATGCTGTCCATTACGCAAACACCATCGTGTGTACCATACGACGCATGGAATTTGCCCCCCACTCTTCCCCCACTCCTTCAACCGCCACCGGCTATCGTGGGGGGTACACCCCCCCTAGCCCCCCCTGGTTTAATGCTGTTGTCCGAGGACCCCCTTTGGCTTCCTTAATCACGCCGACTTGGTGTATTTATTTTCCTTTCTTTTTCCTTTCATCCTGGTTCCTTTTCATTTGACTAGGCTAGTTCATCCTGGTTCCTCATCATCCAGGCTCCTTTTCATCCTGCTGCATCCTGCTTCCTGGCCGCTGTGTGTCCTGGCTTCTCTCCTTTTGCTAACAGTGCTTCATCCACTTCTTCCAGTCAACTAATCCTCAGGTAGGCTAGGTAGAGTCAGACCATGTCCAAGCTAAGCACCAAGTCCGCTCATCTCGTCACTTCACACTCCGTCGCGGACATGGTCTCGGAAGAGCGCCGATGCCACACCACCCTCAGTGCTTCGCTACACAAAGTCCTTCAATAGGATGGGGGACATCAGTACAACGATACCCCTGATGACCTGGATGCCGACTCCTCAGCTCCTTCGAAGGAGAATTGTGGTTACTCCTCAAGAAATCTGATGGATTGCCAGGCTGAACTGCGGTACTGCAATCTCCAAGGCCTGGCTTCCCCACCTGGCTACTATGGTGGCAACAATGAAGAGGAGGAGGAAGAAGAGGCCAACCAAGTGGGAATGTACCGCACGCGCCTGAATGTACATCGCCCTGTCCGTGCAGCCTTGCAGTGAGTCCTGCTGGCGTCTGGATTTCTATCTTGCCTATGTTGTATGTGGGAGTCTGATTGCTTGTTTTTGGAGCTTCCAATTCATATCTGGATGTGTGCCTGCGTCGCCTGAGTGTAATATTTGTTATTGACTCTTGTCCTGCAATTACCTTTATTTTTTGGCGGAACCCCCTCTCCTGGGGGGCGGGAGCCCCCAGATTTACCCATTTGTCCTTCCGACCAATCTTCTGACCGTCCGTCCGACCGAGACAAAGCCTGACACGTCAGCCAACTGTCCTATAACTAACTGGCTTCGGCCAGCTCCATTGTTGCCACCTGCCATTCAGGTGCCAACACACTCCGCCAATTGTCTGTGTCGATTTCGACGCTGCATAGGACTTGTCACCTAAATCTCGTAGATAGGCGACAGCAGAAAAAAACATCTGCAGGCGGAGTAAACATGGAGAGTAGAAACAATTTTGCACCACACACCACGGTGACTTTCCCCAGCTGCGGCGTACGGGAGGGTCCCCTTAATACCACGCCCCTCCAGGCATGATTTTGTTTTTGCACCACACTCCTGAGTACAGAATGCAATCGCATATGTTAAGACAGATTACAGGCCTGTCTGTCCCTTATCTTGGATTGTATTGGATTGTATTTTATTGAATTGTATTGGATTGTATTGGATTGGATTGGATTGTCCCTTATCTTGTATTGTATTGTATTGTATTGTATTGTATTGTATTGTATTGTATTGTATTGTATTGTATTGTATTGTATTGTATCGTATTGTATTGTATTGTATTGTATTGTATTGTATTGTATTGTATTGTGTTGTATTGTATTGCATTGTATTGGATTGTCCCTTATCTTGGATTGTATTGGATTGTATTGGATTGTCCCTTATATTGGATTGTATTGGATTGTATTGGATTGTCTTTTATTGTATTATATTGTGTTGTATTGTATTGTATTGTATTGTATTGGATTGTATTGGATTGTCCCTTATCTTGGATTGTATTGTATTGGATTGGATTGGATTGTATTGGATTGTATTGGATTGTATTGGATTGGATTGGATTGGATTGTCCCTTATCTTGGATTGTATTGGATTGTATTGGATTGTCCCTTATATTGGATTGTATTGGATTGTATTGGATTGTCTTTTATTGTATTGGATTATATTGGATTGTATTGGATTGTCCCTTATCTTGGATTGTATTGTATTAGATTGGATTGTGTTGGATTGTATTGGATTGTCCCTTATATTGGATATCCCTTATATTGTCCCTTATCTTGTATTGGATTGTCCCTTATATTGGATTGTATTGGATTGTATTGGATTATAATGGATTGTATTGGATTGTGTTGGATTGTCCCTTGTATTGTATTGTATTGTATTGGATTGTCCCTTGTATTGGATTGCATTTGATTGGATTGGATTGTTACATGTTTTTTCAGCTAACTTAGGGCTGCTCACCGTCTTTCAGTTCCAAGTCTCCCCATGCAGAGTTGAGGGGTTCAAATACGGTTATGGGTACGGTACAGATGTGGTACAGGTTTTAGAAGTGTGTATGGTTTGAGTACGGTACAGTTTTGATTACGTTTTTGTTTTTTTTCCAATAAAAAAGTTAAAAGAGAGAAGACCTAATCTGGAAGTGTTTCATCATCATCAGCAGCAGCAGCAGCAGCAACAGCAGCAGCAGCAGCAGCAGCAGCAGCAGCAGCAGCAGCAGCAGCAGCACCAGCATCATCAGCATCATCAGCATCATCATCATCATCAGCAGCAGCAGCAGCAGCATAGCATCATTATCAAATCAGGGAGCAGCCTAGAAGGCGCTAGCTCAGGGAGCTGCCTAGAAGTTGCCGCCCCCATCATCATTTCCCCCCATAGCTCAATATTGTGCTCCTCCTCCCTGTCCTCCTTCTCCTCCTCCTTGTCCAACTCCTCTTCCTCCTCCCCCACATCCAAATTTGTGGAATGCTGGGGTCTTCCGACTCTAGCTTTGCAGTGTATTTCAGGGTACTACAAAGCACGCGCGGCAGCGCGATTTCGCGCACGCTTTTTGAGCCCCACTGCGCGTTTTGCGCAGTTTTTTCGACCCCTTGTGGGCGCAGCCCGCAGTTTTTGCGCTATTCGCACTAGAAAGCGCTGACCAATTTGACGTTTGTGAGCTTTAAGCGCTGGCCAGTTTGACAAAATGTAGTACCCTGATGTATATATGTTACAGTCAAGGGGTAGGCCAAATAGGCTAAAGGGACTTGCCCAATCATGTAAGGAAGGGCTTACAAAGAAAAAGTACTGATGAACTGAATCCCAAATAATCATTTTACCGATGGGGGCCCTGAGTTCATGCTACAGTGATAATTGTTTTTACAATATAATGTAATCATCATCTCATCTGCAAGCTTCGTAGCTCGACCTACTATACGCATGTTGGTTATGATGGACACCAATCAATGAGTTTACCCTTGCGGGGGTGAGGCGGTTTTTACGGCGAGCTTGATATAGGTGCTAGCTGTAAAATATAGGTGCTAGCTGGGAAATGGCTCGAGCACCAAATAGTATACAACAGTGGTGTGAGTAAGGACCGTATGAGTACTCAATTTCATGAAATCGAGTACGATACGGATTTTAGGTGCGTACGGTCCATACTCATCAACCCTGGCCTGATGAGATAACCAGGGAAGCTAGGTAGCACTACAGATCTGGGGTGTCTTCGGTACCCTTTCTGCACCCCTATGGCATCCTTGAAAAATAATGATAACGCCTGGTGGGGCGTGGTATTAAGGGCATCCGTCGTATACAGGTAGAGAGCGGTCTTCTACCTTAACAGGGGGAATCGAACCCCCGGCCCTGCATCCTCAAAGCGATTTGATGTACCACTAGGCCAATTGATTCACTGAAAGGGGCAACAGCACCCTTATACACCCAGAATACACCTTTTACACCAAATGAAAGGGTGCTGAAGGCCCCCCAAATTTGCAGTACACCTTTTACACCAAATGAAAGGGTGCTGAAGGCCCCCCAAATTTGCAGTACACCCTTTAAAGCCAAATGAAAGGGTGCTGAAGGCCCCCCAAATTTTCAGTACACCCTTTTAAGCCAAATGAAAGGTTGCTGAAGGCCCCCCAAATTTGCAGTACACCCTTTTAAGCCAAATGAAAGGGTGCTGAAGGCCCCCCAAATTTGAAGTACACCCTTTTAAGCCAAATGAAAGGGTGCTGAAAATCCCCCAAATTTGCAGTGTAGCATATTAAGCCAAATGAAAGGGTGCTGAAGGCCCCCCAAATTTGCAGTACACCCTTTTAAGCCAAATGAAAGGGTGCTGAAGGCCCCCCAAATTTTTCAGTACACCCTTTTAAGCCAATGAAAGGGTGCTGAATCCCCCCAAAATTTGCAGTGTAGCATATTAAGCCAAATGAAAGGGTGCTGAAGGCCCCCCAAATTTGCAGTGTAGCATATTAAGCCAAATGAAAGGGTGCTGAAGGCCCCCCAAATTTGAAGTACACCCTTTTAAGCCAAATGAAAGGGTGCTGAAGGCCCCCCAAATTTGCAGTGTAGCATATTAAGCCAAATGAAAGGGTGCTGAAGGCCCCCCAAATTTGCAGTGAAGCATATTAAGCCAAATGAAAGGGTGCTGAAGGCCCCCCAAATTTGAAGTACACCCTTTTAAGCCAAATGAAAGGGTGCTGAAGGCCCCCCAAATTTGCAGTGTAGCATATTAAGCCAAATGAAAGGGTGCTTAAGGCCCCCCAAATTTGAAGTACACCCTTTTAAGCCAAATGAAAGGGTGCTGAAGGCCCCCCAAATTCGCAGTGTAGCATATTAAGCCAAATGAAAGGGTGCTGAAGGCCCCCCAAATTTGAAGTACACCCTTTTAAGCCAAATGAAAGGGTGCTGAAAACCCCCCAAATTTGCAGTGTAGCATATTAAGCCAAATGAAAGCGTGCTGAAGACCCCTCAAATTTTCAGTGAAGCATATTGAGCTGTTTGTCCGTCCCTTGAACCTGCAGCTATGTTGGGGGGTCATCAGCACCCTTGCATTTCACGCCTTTTTCCCCGCTTTATATAGGGATCGCTAGTTTTGACCCATTATGGCACAATTATCGCTACAAAATTGAAATAGAAGCCTTTCCCCGCTTTATATAGGGATCGCTACAAAATTGAAATAGAAGCCTTTCCCCGCTTTATATAGGGATCGCTACAAAATTGAAATAGAAGCCTTTCCCCGCTTTATATAGGGATCGCTACAAAATTGAAATAGAAGCCTTTCCCCGCTTTATACAGGGATCGCTACAAAATTGAAATAGAAGCCTTTCCCCGCTTTATATGGGGATCGCTAGTTTTGACCCCATTATGGCACAATTATCGCTACAAAATTGAAAATAGAAGCCTTTTTTGCCCTGAATGGCCATGGCAAGCTATAGAAGGCTGTAAAAGCTATAAAAGGCTGTAAAAAACACTAAAAAGCTGTCCCTGGAGGAGCCCTAAAGCCATAAAGATAGAGAAAGCCACTTTCAGATAAAGCTTGCCTAAAACCATGAAGCTAGAAAAAGCCATGTCAGATTTGAAAAAACAACTGTTGCATTTGGCTTGTAAGGGTGCTATGTGGGTGAAAGTGGTGTCAAAGGGTGCCTAATGGTTTCAGAAAAGGGTGCTATGTGGTTGAAAGTGGTGTTAAAGGCGTACCTAAGGGGCTCGGAAAAGGGTGCTTTATGGGTGAAAGTGGTGTCAAAGGGTGCCTAATGGTTTCAGAAAAGGGGTGCTATGTGGTTGAAAGTGGTGTTAAAGGGGTACCTAAGGGGTGCAGAAAAGGGTGCTATGTGGTTGATAGTGGTGTTAAAGGGGTACCTAAGGGATGCAGAAAAGAGTGCTATGTGGTTGAAAGTGGTGTTAAAGGGGTAAAAAAAAACCCTAAGGGTGCATAAAAGGGAGCTATTGGGTGAAGAGTGGTGTTAAAGGTGTACCGAAGGGGCGCAGAAAAGGTGCTTATGTGTTAGAAAGTGTGTAAAAGGGGTACCTAAGGGGTTCCAAAAGGGTGCTATGTGGTTGAAAGTGGTGTTAAGGGTACCTAAGGGGTGCGAGAAAAGGGAGCTATGTGTTTTGAAAGTGGTGTTAAAGGGTCACCTAAGGGTGCAGAAAAGTGGAGCTAGTGGGCTAAAGTGGGTGTTTTTTTGTTTAAAGGGGTACCTAAGGGGTGCAGAAAAGGGTGCTATGTGGTTGAAAGTGGTGTTAAAGGGGTACCTCAGGGGTGCAGAAAAGGGAGCTATGTGGGTGAAAGTGGGTGTTAAGGGGTGTCTAAGGGGGTGCAGAAAAGGGAGCTATTGTTGAAATTGGTGTTTAAAGGGGTACCTAAGGGGTGGCACGAAAAGGGTGCTATGTGGGTGAAGTGGTTTTAAGGGGGTACCTAAGGGGTGCAGAAAAGGATCTATGTGGGTGAAAGTGGTGTTATTAAAGGGGTTCTAAGGGGTGCAGAAAGGGGAGCTATTGGTTGAAAGTGTGTTAAAGGGGTTGTCTAAGGGTGCAGAAAACGGGAGCTATGTGGTGAAAGTGGTGTTAACGGGGGAACCTAAGGGGTGCAGAAAAGGACTGTGGTTGAAAGTGGTGTTAAGGGGTGTCTAAAGGGTGCAGAAAAGGGAGCTATTGGGTGAAAAGTTGGTGTTTAAAGGGTACCTAAGGGGTGCGAAATGGAGCTAATGTGGGTTGAAAGTGGTGTTTAAGGGGTGGTCTAAGGGGTGCAGAAAGGGACTGTGTGGTTGAAAGTGTTGTTTAAGGGGTGTCTCATCGGGTGCAGAAAAGGGACTATGTGGTTGAAAGTGGTGATAAAGGGGTACCTAAGGGGTGCCAAAAGGACTATGTTGGGGGCGAAAGTGGTGTTAAAGGGGTACCTAATGGTTTCAGAAAAGGGTGCTATGTGGTTGAAAGTGGTGTTAAAGGGGTACCTAAGGGGTGCAGAAAAGGGAGCTATGTGGGTGAAAGTGGTGTTAAAGGGGTACCTAAGGGGTGCAGAAAAGGGTGCTATGTGGGTGAAAGTGGTGTTAAAGGGGTGTCTAAGGGGTGCAGAAAAGGGTGCTATGTGGTTGAAAGTGGTGTTAAAGGGGTATCTAAGGGGTGCAGAAAAGGGAGCTATGTGGGTGAAAGTGGTGTTAAAGGGGTACCTAAGGGGTGCAGAAAAGGGAGCTATGTGGTTGAAAGTGGTGTTAAAGGGGTGTCTAAGGGGTGCAGAAAAGGGAGCTATGTGGTTGAAAGTGGTGTTAAAGGGGTGTCTAAGGGGTGCAGAAAAGGGAGCTATGTGGGTGAAAGTGGTGGTTAAAGGGGACCTAGGGTTGCAGAAAAGGGAGCTGTGTGGTTGAAAGTGGTGTTAAAGGGGTGTCCTAAGGGGTGCAGAAAAGGGAGCTATGTGGGTGAAAGTGGTGTTAAAGGGGTACCTAAGGGGTGCAGAAAAGGGAGCTATGTGGGCGAAAGTGGTGTTAAAAGGGGTCCCCTAAGGGTGCAAAAAAGGGTGCTATGTGGTTGAAAGTGGTGTTAAAGGGGTACCTAAGGGGTGCAGAAAAGGGTGCTATGTGGTTGAAAGTGGTGTTAAAGGGGTACCTAAGGGGTGCAGAAAAGGGTGCTATGTGGTTGAAAGTGGTGTTAAAGGGTTACTAAGGTGGAGAAAAGGGACTATTTGGTTTGAAAGTGGTTGTAAAGGTACTAGGGTGCAGAAAAGGGTGCTATGTTGTTGAAGTGGTGTTAAAGTGGGTCCTAAGGTCAGAAAAGGAGCTATGTGGGGAAAGTGGTGTTAAAGGGGTGTCTAAGGGGTGCAAAAAAGGGAGCTATGTGGGTGAAAGTGGTGTTAAAGGGGTGTCTAAGGGGTGCAGAAAAGGGAGCTATGTGGGTGAAAGTGGTGTAAAGGGGTACCTAAGGGGTGCAGAAAAGGGAGCTGTGTGGTTAACGTTGTGTTAAAGGGTGTCTAAGGGGTTGAGAAAGGGAGCTATGTGGGTGAAAGTGGTGTTAAAGGGGTACCTAAGGGGTGCAGAAAAGGGTGGGGCTAAAACAAACAAAATTTTTGGTTTTTTGTTTGAAAAAGTGGTGTTAAAGGGGTGTCTAAGGGGTGCAGAAAAGGGAGCTATGTGGGTGAAAGTGGTGTTAAAGGGGTACCTAAGGGGTGCAGAAAAGGGAGCTATGTGGTTGAAAGTGGTGTTAAAGGGGTACCTAAGGGTTCAGAAAAGGGTGCTCTGTGTAGAAAGTGGTTGTTAAGGGGTACCTAAGGGGTGCAGAAAATGGAGCTATGGGGGAAAGTGGTGTTAAAGGTGTACCTAAGGGTGGCAGAAAAGGTTTGCTATGTGGTTGAAAGTGGTGTTACGGGGTACCTAAGGGGTGTCATAAAAGTGTAGCTAGGTGTTTAAAGTGGGTGTTAAAGGGTTGTAAAAAAAAAAAACCTAAGGGGTGCAGAAAAGGGTGCTATGTGGGTTGAAAGTGGTGTTAAAGGGGTGTCTAAGGGGTGCAGAAAAGGGTGCTATGTGGTTGAAAGTGGTGTTAAAGGGGTGTCTAAGGGGTGCAGAAAAGGGAGCTATGTGTATGAAAGTGGTGTTAAAGGGGTACCTAAGTGGTGCAGAAAAGGGAGCTATGTGGGTGAAAGTGGTGTTAAAGGGGTACCTAAGGGGTGCAGAAAAGGGTGCTATGTGGTTGAAAGTGGTGTTAAAGGGGTACCTAAGGGGTGCAGAAAAGGGGCTATGTGTTGAGATGTGGTGTTAAAGGGGTACCTAGGGGTCAGACAATGGGGGCTATGTGGGTTAAAGTGGTGTTAAAGGGTGTCTAAGGGTGCATAAAAGGGTGCTATGTGGTTGAAAGTGGTGTTAAAGGGGTGACTTAGGGGTGCAGAAAAGGGAGCTATGTGGGTGAAAGTGGTGTTAAAGGGGTGTCTAAGGGGTGCAGAAAAGGGTGCTATGTGGTTGAAAGTGGTGTTAAAGGGGTACCTAAGGGGTGCAGAAAAGGGTGCTATGTGGTTGAAAGTGGTGTTAAAGGGGTACCTAAGGGGTGCAGAAAAGGGTGCTATGTGGTTGAAAGTGGTGTTAAAGGGGTACCTAAGGGGTGCAGAAAAGGGTGCTATGTGGTTGAAAGTGGTGTTAAAGGGGTACCTAAGGGGTGCAGAAAAGGGTGCTATGTGGTTGAAAGTGGTGTTAAAGGGGTGTCTAAGGGGTGCAGAAAAGGGAGCTATGTGGTTGAAAGTGGTGTTAAAGGGGTACCTAAGGGGTGCAGAAAGGGTGCTATGTGGTTGAAAGTGGTGTTAAAGGGGTACCTAAGGGGTGCAGAAAAGGGAGCTATGTGGTTGAAAGTGGTGTTAAAGGGGTGTCTAAGGGGTGCAGAAAAGGGAGCTGTGTGGGTGAAAGTGGTGTTAAAGGGGTGTCTAAGGGGTGCAGAAAAGGGAGCTATGTGGTTGAAAGTGGTGTTAAAGGGGTGTCTAAGGGGTGCAGAAAAGGGAGCTGTGTGGGTGAAAGTGGTGTTAAAGGGGTGTCTAAGGGGTGCAGAAAAGGGAGCTATGTGGGTGAAAGTGGTGTTAAAGGGGTGTCTAAGGGGTGCAGAAAAGGGAGCTATGTGGGCGAAAGTGGTGTTAAAGGGGTGTCTAAGGGGTGCAGAAAAGGGAGCTGTGTGGGTGAAAGTGGTGTTAAAGGGGTACCTAAGGGGTGCAGAAAAGGGTGCTATGTGGTTGAAAGTGGTGTTAAAGGGGTACCTAAGGGGAGCAGAAAAGGGTGCTATGTGGTTGAAAGTGGTGTTAAAGGGGTACCTAAGGGGTGCAGAAAAGGGTGCTATGTGGGTGAAAGTGGTGTTAAAGGGGTACCTAATGGTTTCAGAAAAGGGTGCTATGTGGTTGAAAGTGGTGTTAAGGTGTAACCCTAAAAGGGGGGTTTTTTGGCAGAAAAGGGAGCTATGTGTGTTGAAAGTGGTGTTTAAAGGTGGTAACCTAGGGGTGCAGAAAAGGGTGCTATGTGGTTGAAAGTGGTGTTAAAGGGGTACCTAAGGGGTGCAGAAAAGGGTGCTATGTGGTTGAAAGTGGTGTTAAAGGGGTACCTAGTGTGCAGAAAAGGGTGCTATGTGGTTGAAAGTGGTGTTTAAAAGGAAAGGTTACCTAAGAAGGGGTGCAGAAATGGGTGCTAACCCAGAATGGTTGCCCGTGGATTTCCCCCGGGGTACCCTCCGACCAGGGTGCAGAACC
>JACBWV010000610.1:145162139-145295141 GCA_013435795.1 Chlamydomonas sp. ICE-L
GGGGGGGGGGGGGGGGGGGGGGGGAGGGGGGTGGGGGGGGGGGGGGGGGGGGGGGGGGGGGGGGGGGGGGGGGGGGGGGGGGGAGGGGGGGGGGGGGGGGGGGGGGGGGGTGGGGTGGGTGGGTGGATGTGTGGGGGGGAGGGGGGGGGGGGGGGGGTGGGGGAGGGGGGGGGGGGGGGGGGGGGGGAGGGGTCCACATTGACACATCTCCCACAAAAACATATCCATATCGAATCTCGTTATCCATCTCAATATCCTCCATATCGACTATGTCCGCTAAAAATGCAATCATCAGACCATGAATGTTTTTTGAAGCCCCAGGGTAGACCAAATAGCTAAAGGACTGACCAATAGAGCATACCAAAAAATAACATACCGCACCGTGGGGGCAAGCATCTCATTCCTGCCCGTTACATTAAAATGACTCAAGCATGCACGGTCATCACAGGGTAGAACCAATGCCAAAAGGGACTTGTCCAATATGATTTCAGCCATACCAACACTGGTATGTAGTAACAGTCTCAGAGGTAGACCAATTGGCTCCAGAGACCAAACAGGAAGCAAACAGCAATATCATAGCATACCACACCTAATGCATATTGCACAGGGTGGACTTTCCCTCTCCAGTCCCTTGCATTTTCTTAGAGGAGTAAAAGTGCCCACTGGACAAATATAACGACCCACCAAACAAATGGAATACCAACCAGTGGTGGGGCTGGAAATATGGCACCTGTCGGCGCTTCCTTCTCCATGCCTTTGCCACGTTTCAGTACGGACTGTACAAACGGGATGCCCCATGACAAATAGCAACACCAGACAAATGGAAACCACATACCACTGGTGTTGGGCTTGGAAATTGCACATGGTGGCGCTTCCCTCTCTCCATTCTTGCCTTTTCATTAGGACTAAAAGGTGCCCCAATGCACAAATCGCACAAAACAGACAATGGAATACCCTAGACCAATTGTGGGCTTGGAAATATGCACATGGTAGGTCGCTCTTCTCCATGATCCTTGCCAGTTTCCTAGGGCGGTCAAAGTTCCCCCAACGCCAAATAGCACACCAGACAAATGGAATACCAGACCAATTGTGTGGCTTGGAAATATGGCACATGGTAGGCGCTTCCTTCTCCATGTCCTTGCCAGTTTCATTAGGGAGTACAAAGGTGCCCACAATGACAAATAGCACACCAGACAAATGGAATACCAGACCAATTGTGTGGCTTGGAAATATGGCACATGGTAGGCGCTTCCTTCTCCATGTCCTTGCCAGTTTCATTAGGGAGTACAAAGGTGCCCAAAATGACATATAGCACACTAGACCCATAGCATATTGCATAGTAAACCAATGGCAGACCAACAGCATACCAGACAAACAGCATACCATACCAGACCAACAGCATACCATACCAGACCAACAGCATACCATACCAGACCAACAGCATACCAGACCAGACCAACAGCATACCATCCAGACCAACAGCATACCAGACCAACAGCATACCATACCAGACCAACAGCATACCATACCAGACCAACAGCATACCAGACAACAGCATACCAGACCAACAGCATACCATACCAGACCAACAGCATCACCACAAACATACCATAACCAGACAAGCAGCGATACCATACAGAACCAACAGCATACCATCCCGAACGACGCAACAGTCATTCCATACCAACCACCGCTACCATACAACAGCATACCAGACCACAGCATACCAAGACACCATCATACCCAGACCAGACCACCATCAATCCAGACCATACCAACAGCCATACCATACAGACCACACATACCAGACCACAGCATTACCAGACAACAGCATACATACATACCATAACCAACAGCATACACGACCCATAAACCACAGGCTCCCATACCATACCAACAGCATACCAGACCAAACCGCAATACCAGACCACCCATCCCATACCAGACCAGGAACGCAGCATACCATACCCTACCCACATCATACCATACCCAGACACTACATACCAGACCACCAGTAGGACCCATATCCATAGCTACCGCCCCGCAGTTACCGGCCATACCAACTCAACAGCCTAACCATACCCAGACCACCCTCATCCCCGACCATACACCAACAAACAGCATACCAGACCAGACCAACAGGCATAACCATACCAGACATATACCAGACCACCCAGCAGTACCAAACCAAAATCATCCAGACCACAAGCATACCAGACCAACACATACCATACCAGCAACACATCCATACCAACATAGCAACCATGCAACAGCATACGATACCAGAACCAGACCAACAGCATACCAGACCACACAATACCATACAACCAACCAACAGCATACCATACCAGAATCGCAACAGATACAAGACCAGACCAACAGCCATACCAAACCACTCATACCATACCATGCCAACCAACATCATATACCATTACGCAACACATCCCAGACAAAGCATACCAAACCAACAGCAATACCATACCTCCAACATCAACCATACCCACATACATAACCAACCAACGCATACCATACCAGACCAACAGCATACCAGACCAACAGCATACCATACCAGACCAACAGCATACCAGACCAACAGCATACCAGACCAACAGCATACCAGACCAGACACCAGCATACCAACACAATTCCAACAAACCGCATACCATACCAGACTAAACAGCATACCATACCAAACAACAGCATACTCAGAACCAGACCAAAAACAGCATACACAGACCAAACAGCATACCCGACCAGACCAACAGCATCCAGAAACCACGACCAACGCATTACCATAACCATACCAACCAGCATACCAGACCACAGCATACCATACCAGAACACAGCATACCATACCAGACCAGACCACAGCAATACCCTACCAGACCAAACAGCATGACCACACCAAACCGCATACCAGACCAACCGTATACCAGACGACCATCATACCAGACCAACAGCATACCATACCTACCACCCATCATACCAACCAGACCAACAGCATACCAGACCTACCAACATCATACCAGAACCATACCAACATCTCCCCGACCAACTCATCCCAGACCCAACAGCATACCAGACCAACATCAAATACCAGACCAACAGATACCAGACCACGCATAACCAGACCAGACAACACATACCAGACCAACACCTACCAACCATACCAACACATACCGACCAACGGCATCCATACACGACCACACATACCAGACCGACCAACAGCATACCAGCCCATACCAACAGCATAGCAGAACCAACAGCATACCATACCAGACCACGCGATAACATCCATCCAACAGCATACTACCAGACACAGCAATACCTACCACACAGCCTACCAGACCAAGACCAACGCATACCATCACCATACCAACACATACCATATACCAACCAACAGCAAACCATACTAGACCAAATCATCCCAGACCAACAGCAACCAGCCAGACCAACGCATACCATACACCAACATCATACCATACCAGACCCACACAATACCAGACCAGACCAACAGCACCATACCAACACATACCAACCATAACCGACCAACATGCATCCATACCATACCAACAGCATACCAAACCATACCGACCAACATCATCCAACCAGACAACATATACCAACCAGACTTCAACATTCATGAACCATACATACAGCATACCAACCAACACATACGATAACCAGACCAACATCCTACCAACCCACAGCATACCAACCCACCAACAATCACCATACCATACCACACAATACCATACCAACCAAGCCTACCAGACCAAAACAAGCATACCATAGCCCCATACCTACCAGACTGAACCATACCAACATCCATACCATAGACCATAACCGACATCATCCCACCTCATACCCCCACTCATACACATGACCATACCACAGCATAACCATAGCCCAGATCAACATCATACCGATCACCCACAGCATACCAACTACCCATCCCAACCGCATCCCCATCCCCGACCTACATCATCCCTAGCCCTCCCAACCGCATATCCCGCTCGCAGACAACAGCATACCATAGACACTACCCAGACCAACAGCATACCAGACCAACAGCATACCATACCAGACCAACAGCATACCATACCAGACCAACAGCATACCATACCAGACCAACAGCATACCATACCAGACCAGACCAACAGCATACCAGACCAACAGCATACCAGACCAGACCAACAGCATACCAACAAGCATACCATACCAGACCAACCGCATACCATACCAGACCACACTACCAGAGACAGACCAAACACATACCATACCAACCCAACAGCATACCATACCAGACCAACACATCAGACCCGAGACCACAGCTCCAGACCATACAAACCAACAGCACCAGACCCAGACGCACCAGCATACCTACCATAACCACAGGATACCAGACCAACAGCATACCACACCAACAGCATACCATACCAACAGCATACCAGACCAACAGCATACCAGACCAACAGCAGACCAGACCAACAGCAGACCAGACCAACAGCATACCAGACCAATTGGGCTTGGACATATCGCACCTGTAATGCACTTTCATCTCCATGTCTTTGCTAGTCACATCAGAGATTACACAAGCGTGTACCTCGACCAATTACAATAGCATACAAAATAGGCTAAAGGGACCCGACCAATAGCATACCGCACCTGTAATGCACTTTCATCTCCATGTCCTTGCCAGTTTCATTAGAGATTACACAAGCGTGTGCCGTGACCATGGGGCATACCAAATAGGCTAAAGGGACTTGACCAACAGCATACCATACCAATAGCATATCGCACCTGTTGGGCACTTTCATCTCCATGTCCTTGCCAGCTTCATTAGAGATTACACAAGCGTGTGCCGTGACCATGGGGCATACAAATAGCTAAAGGGACGACAACAGCCATACCATAACCAATATCATATCACACCTGTTGGTCCTTTCCACCATCTCTCCATGTCCTTGCCAGCTTCATTAGAGATCAACCAAGCGTGGCCTGACAGGGGATACCAAATAGCTAAGGGACTTTACCAACGCTACCATAACCAATAGCAATCGCACCCTGTTGGGCACTTTCATCTCCATTCCTTGCCAGTTTTTCATTAGGAGACACAGCGGTGTCCGTGACCATGGGGGCAATACCAAATAGGCTAAAGGGACTTGAACCAACAGCTACCATACCAAAGCATAGCGCACCTTTGGGCACTTGCATCGCCATGTCCTTGCCAGCTTCTTGGCGATAACAACATGCGTGCATATGGTAACCATTAGCAGAAGAATAAGCCTATTATACCAATAGCATATCCCACCTGTTGGCCACTGTCCATCTCTCCATGTCTTTGCCAACTACCTTAGAATTACACAAGGCGTGTGATTGGTAACCAATATCAGACTAATATCCTACTGACCATAGTCAATCCCCACACCCGGTTTGGCCACTGCCATCTCCTGTCCTTTGCCAACTACATTAGAGATTACACACAAGCGTGTGATTGGGTAAACCAATAGCATCAAAAACCCTAAAAAAATATCCTACTAGCTAGACTAGAACCAATAGCCTATTATCCCCACCTGTTGGCCACTGTCATCTTCCATGTCTTTGCTCAACTAACATTAAATTTTACACCAGCGTGTGATTGGTAACCAATGCTACAATAGCCTATCTAGACCATAGCATAGCCCACCGTTTGGCCACTTCATCTCCATGTCTTTTGCCTAATTACATTAGAGATACACAAGCGTGTAATTGGGAACCAATAGCATACTAATAGCCTACTAGACCAATAGCATATCCCACCTGTTGGCCACTGTCATCTCCATGTCTTTGCCAACTACATTAGAGATTACACAAGCGTGTGATTGGTACCATAGCCATACTAATGCAGACTAGACCAATAGCATATCCCAACCTGTTGCCACTTTCATCTCAATGTCTTTGCCAACTACTAGATTACACAAAGCTTGTGTTGGGGTTAACCAATAGCATACTAATACCTACTAACCCAAATAGCATAGCCCACCCTGTTGGCCACAGTCATCTCCATGTCTTTGCCACCTTACAATTGAGATTACACAAGTGTGTGATTGTAACCAATAATCAACTAAGCCTACAGACCAATAAGCAATATCCCACCTTTGGCCACAGTCATCTCATGTCTTTGCCAATTACATTAGAGATTACACAAGCATGTTATTGGTAACCAATACCAGACCAATTCAGACTATACCACCAGACGCAATGCAGACTACCTGTGCCACTGGCATGTCCATGTACTTGCCTCTTTCATTAGAGGAACACAACGTGCACGTGCCAAGGGGGTAGACCAAACAGGCTCAAAGGGACTTGACCAATAGCATACCAGACACAATAGGCTAAAGGGACCTGGCCAATAGCACACCGCACCTGTTAGGCACTTTCATCTCCATGTCCTTGCCAGTTTCATTTGAGAAGAACACAAGCGTGCACTGTGACCATGGGGGATACCAAATAGGCTAAAGGGACTTGACCAACAGAATACCATACCATTAGCATATCGCACCTGTTTGGGCACTTTCATCTCCATGTCCTTGCCAGTTTCATTTGAGATAACACATGCATGCACCGTCACCAAGGGGGAGAAGTTGTTGACGTGCAGGTTGTACTCCAGGAAGGCTCGGAAGTGGGGCACAGGCTCAAAGGCGTCAACCCTGGGGGGGGGAGAGGGTGGGTGGGTGTTGTGGGTGTGTGGTGGGTGGGTGGCGGGTGGGTGTGTTGGGGGGGGGGGGGGGCCTCGGAAGTGGGGCACAGGCTTTAAGGCGTCAACCCTATGGGGAGGAGAGGGTGTGTGGTGGTTGGGGGTGGCTGGGTGTGTGTGTTGGTTGCACCGTCACCATGCACCGTCACCAAGGGGTAGAAGTTGTTGACGTGCAGGTTGTACTCCAGGAACGCTCGGAAGTGGGGCACAGGCTCAAAGGCGTCAACCCTGTGTGGTGGAGAGGGGTTGGTGGTTGTGTGTGGTGAGTGTGTGTGTGTGGACGTGCAGGTTGTACTCCAGGAACGCACAAAAGTGGGGCACAGGCTCGAAGGCGTCAACCCTGTGTGGTGGAGAGGGTGGGTGGGTGTTGTGGGTGTGTGGTGGGTGGGTGTGTTGGGGGGGGGAGGGGGCGCTTGGAAGTGGGGCGCAGGCTTTAAGGCGTCAACCCTATGGGGAGGAGAGGGTGTGTGGTGGTTGTGGGTGTGTGTTGTGGGTGTGTGTTGTGGGTGTGTGTTGACGTGCAGGTTGTACTCCAGGAACGCTCGGAAGTGGGGCACAGGCTTGAAGGCGTCAACCCTATGGGGAGGAGAGGGTGTGTGGTGGCTGGGGGTGGCTGGGTGTGTGTGTTTGGGGGGGTGTTTGGGGGGGGGGGACCCTCGGAAGTGGGGCACAGGCTCCAAAGGGGCTCAAACCCATGGGGGAGGAGAGGGGGCGTTGTTGTGGTGTGTGGGGGGGGGGGGGCATTAACTGGAAGTGGGGTTAGAGGCTAAAGGTGTCAACCTTGTGAAGGTGTGTGGTGGTTTGTGGGTGTTGGTGGTGTGTGTGTGTGTGGGGGTGTGTTTGTGTTAAGGGGGGGGGGGGGGGCGGGGGGGGGGGGGTGTGGGGCAGGGTACGCTCGGAAGTGGGGGGCACAGGCCGAAGGCGTCAACTTAGGGGAGGGAGGGTGTGTGGTGGTTGGGTGGTGGGTGTGGGGTTTGTGGTGGGGGGGGGGGGAAAGGCTCCAGCAGAAGTGGGCACAGGCTCGAACGCGTCAACCTGGGGGGGAGGAGAGTGGAGGGTGGATGTTGTGGGAGGGGGGTGAGGGGGGAGGGGGAGGGGAGGGGGGAGGGGGAGGAGGAGGGGGAGGGGAATGGGGGGGGGAGGGGAGGGGGGGAGGGGGATGGGGAGGGCACCGGAGGGGGGAGGGGGGGGGAGGGGGAGGGGGAGGGGGAGGGGGGGGGAGGTACGGGGAGGGGGGGGATAAGGGGGAGGGGGAGGGGGGGGGGGGAGCGTAGGGGGTGTAGGTAGCACCACCACGCACCTGTCACCCCATTGGATTTATGCTTGGTGGTGTGTGTGTGTGTGTGTGTGTGTGTGTGTGGGGTGGGGGGGGGGGGGAGGGCAACAGGCTCAAAGGCGTCACCCTTGAGGGGGGGGAGACCGCTGAGTGGGGGGGGGCGTGAGTGGGTTGGTGGGGGATGGGGGTGGAGGGGTAGGATCAGCACCACGCAACCTGCATCCACCAATTGAAGAGGCAAGGGCAGAGTACCATCCTAGTTTGTGTTTGGCCGTGTAGGGTGTGTGATGATGTTGGGGGGGGGGGGGGGGGGGGGGGGGGGGGATCAGCACCACGCACCTGCACCCCCATTGAAGAAGGGCAAGGGCAGGAGTACCATCCAAAGTATGTGTTTGCGGTATGTGTGTGTGATGATTGGGGGGGTGGGGTGGGTGGGTGTGGGGGGATCAGCACCACGCACCTGCACCCCATTGAAGAGGCAAGGGCAGAGTACTATCCAAAGTTTGTGTTTGCGTGTATGTGTGTGTGATGATGGGGGGGGGGGGGGGGGGGGGGGGGGGGGGGGAATCAGCACCACGCACCTGCACCCCATTGAAGAGGCAGAGGCAGAGTACCATCCAAAGTTTGTGTTTGCGTGTATGTGGTTGATGATGGGGGGGGGGGAGGATCAGCACCACGCACCTGCACCCCATGGAAGAGGCAAGAGCAGAGTACCATCCAAAGTTTGCGCCGACATCCACAAAGAGAGAGCGCTTGCCTTTGTCTTGGATGCATCGATTCTTGAAAAATGCGGTAGAAGATTCTAGTCAGAAGAAGGGGTGAGGAGGGTGAGTGTGTGTGTGGGGGGGTGGGGTGGGTGGGTGGGTGGGTGGGTGGTGTGGGGTGGGGGGGGGGGGGGCATCTAAAGATTGTGCCGACATCCACAGATAGAAAGCACTTGCCTTTGTCTTGGATGCATTGATTCTCGAAGATGCGATAGGAGATCTGGTCAGGAGAAGGGGGGAGGAGGGGAGAGAGGGGTGAGGGAGGGATGTGGGTGTGGATGTGGGTGAGTGTGTAAGGGGGGGGGGAGGCTTTGTGTGGGGAGGGGTGAGGGGGTGATGTGGTTTAGGGGGGGGAGGGGGGAGGGGTTACCATCCAAAGATTGCGCCGACATCCACAAAGAGAGAGCGCTTGCCTTTCTCTTGGATGCATCGATTCATGAAGATGCGATAGAAGATCTGGTCAGGAGGACGGGGGGGGAGGGGGGGATGTGTGTATGTAACAGGGGGGGGCGGAGGGGGGGGGGAGGGGGGCGGAGGGTGACTGTGTTTTGGGGGTTAAGAGGGGTCAAGGGGGGGGGGGGGGGGGGGGGACCATCCAAAGTTTGCGCCAACATCCACAAAGAGAGAGCGCTTGCGATTCTCTTGGATGCAACTGTTCATGAAGATGCGATACAAGATCTGGTCAGGAAAAGGGGGGAGAGGGAGGGGGGGGTGGGGGGGGGGGGGGGGGGATGAGGTTGTGTGTCTGTGAAAGTGTGTAGGTGGGGGGGTGAGGGATGGGATGTGTGTGTGTGTGTGTGTGTGTGTGAGAGTGTGTAAGGGAGGGGGAAGGAGGATGATTGCATGGTTTATCAGCCTTCAGTCTGCTCGCCGTCTTTGGCCGGGTAAAGGAGTCTATTGGAGTCAATTTAGGTTATGCCAAGCCAAGCCAAGCCAAGCCAAGCCAAGCCAAAATCAGATTTAGAGCTACCTAACCTTAGTGAGAACGGTCTCAAACATGCCGTTTCTGTCCATGCCAGCGCCCACATACACATCATGGGCAGGGTCTGATCAATGCAAAGTCAAGCCAAGCCAACCCCACTCAAGACAAACGCATTCAATCGATGCCATTACAATACAAGCCAAGCCAAGCCATGCCAATCCAAGCCGAGCCAAGCCAAGCCAAGCCAAGCCAAGCCAAGCCAAGCCAAGCCAAGCCAAGCCAAAAGTCACCCAAACAGTTACCTTAGTGAGAACGGTCTCAAACATGCCGTTTCCGTCCAGGCCTCCGCCCACATCCCAGGGGGGGGAAGTGAATTCAAGTTGGGCCATGTCAAGCGATGTCAACCTATGTCAAGCCAAGCCAAGCCAAAAGCAACCCAAACACTTACCTTAGTGAGAACGGTCTCAAACATGCCGTTTCTGTCCATGCTAGCGCTCACATCCACATCATGGGCATTCAAGCCACACCCATTTAAGAGGAACTCTTTCAATCCAATCCAAGCCAAGCCAAGCCAAGCCAAGCCAAGCCAAGCCAAGCCCAAAGTAAGTAACCTAAACACTTACCTTAGTAAGAACGGTCTCAAACATGCCGTTTCCGTCCATGCCAGCGCTCACATCCACATCATGGGCAGGGTCTGTTCAATGGACAGGAGCAAGACACAGAGAATTGGGTTAGGCTAGGTGCAGGGTACTACTAAGCGCGCGCGGCAGCACCGTGCTGCGCTGCCTTTTTGAGCCCCTCTGCGTGTTTCGCGCAGTTTTTTCAACCCCCTGTGGGCGCAGCGCGCAGTTTTTGCGCATTTTGCACTAAAAAGCGCTGACCAATTTGACGTTTGTGCGCTTTAAGCGCTGACTAATTTGGCAAGAATTAGTACCCTGGCTAGGTGTACTTAGCATATCCTGTTTCGACGAATGGCTCAATGGTAGAGCTCGTTGAAACAAGAAGGTGCGGGGTTCGAATCCCTACAGGTGCGCTTCAGTGTTTGCAGCAGTTGTCAACCGCCATGGTAGCACTGTCCAGGTGAGGTAGCAGTCCGTTCTCTACCACCAAAATACGGGGCTCCCTTAATACCACACTGCAGCTGGCGTTATCATTACATTCTTAGGGTTAAATAAGCAGTAAGAACTATAAAAGGGGACATCACATGGACTCCAGTGTTGCCCATACAATCAGCAACCCCACTAACATTTATCTACGCCACCACCACCACCACCACCACCACCATCACCTGAACCAGCCATGCAACCATCACCAACCAACCGCCACCCAATCATCAGCCCCACAGCCCACATGGGCATCGCATGGACTCCAGTGTTGCCCATACAATCAGCAACCCCACTAACATTTATCTACGCCACCACTACCACCACCACCACCATCACCACCACCGCCACCACCACCATTACGACCACCACACTTAGCACGCCATCAGCACCATCAACACCACCAGCACCCCCTCAACCTGCCATGCAACCATCACCAACTAATAGCCACACACTGCTCAGCCTCATAGCACCCCCCTGTTACTGTATAAAAGGGGACATCACATGGACTCCAGTGTAGCCCATACAATCAGCAACCCCACAAGCAGTTCTCTACCCCACCACCACCACCACCACCACCACCGCCGCCGCCGCCGCCACCACCACCATTACGACCACCACACTTAGCACGCCATCAGCACCACCTCAACCAACCATCACCAACCAACCGCCACCCAATCATCAGCCCCACAGCCCACATGGGCATCACATGGACTCCAGTGTAGCCCATACAATCAGCAACCCCACAAGCAGTTCTCTACCCCACCACCACCACCACCGCCGCCACCACCACCATCACCTAAACCAGCCATGCAACCATCACCAACCAACCGCCACCCAATCATCAACCCCACGAGCAGTTCTCTACCCACCACCACCACCACCACCACCACCGCCGCCGCCGCCGCCGCCACCATTACAACCACCACCATTACAACCATCAGCACCATCAACACCACCAGCACCACCTCAACCTGCCATGCAACCATCACCAACTAACAGCCACCCAATGCTCAGCCTCATAGCACCCCCCTCCCCCACCCCGCCCCCGCCCCCACCCCCACCCCCACCATCACTATACCAAGCAATTAGCACCAGCACCACCTCAACCAGCCATGCAACCATCACCAACCAACCGCCACCCAATCATCATCCCCACAGCCACCACCACTTACCTGTGTAGGCAAACCGGTAAGGCGTGGGAGTTGTGGTGTTCTTGACCCGGACCTCCACACCCTTCTTGATCAACACAGCAATGGGCCCCTCGCCACCTTGGCCCCTACAAAGGACGGTATGATTGAGAATTTGTTGTTTCTATGGGCGTTTCTATGGGCTATTACATGGACCTTGTTCTATTACATGGACCTTGAACTTGAGCTTGAATTAGTTGGTTCCATTACATGGTAAAAATTTATGGAAGGCAAGGCAAGGCAAGGCAAGGCAAGGCAAGGCAAGGCAAGGCAAGGCAAGGATTGGTCGAAGGTATCAACACAGCAATGGGCCCCTACAAAGGACGGTATGATTGAGAATTTGTTGGTTATATTACATGTTCAATTGACAGGAGCTAGACACATAGGCAGGGCAGGGCAGGGCAGGGCAGGGCAGGGCAGGGCAGGGCAGGGCAGGGCAGGGCAGGGCAGGGCAGGGCAGGGCAGGGCAGGGCAGGGCAGGGCAGTCCATGTACAAACAGATAATATAAACACAGTCATCACAGTCAATTTAAACACAGACAATGGCCCACCATGTTACAGGCACATCAGGCTGCCAAGGCCCACGATCACTTCAGTCACCACAGTCAATGTAAAAACAGACACAAACTCAGTTCGTGCCACAATATAAACAGGGCACAATATGTGAGTGGTGTGTGTGGGTGTGTGGGTGGGTGTGTGGGTGGGTGGGTGGGGGGGGGGCAAGGCCCACAGCCATCGCAGTCACCACCGTCACCACAGTCAATGTAAAAACATACACAAACACAGTTTGATCTACAATATAAACAGGGCACAATATGTGTGGGAGGTGTGTGTGTGTGTGGTGCCAAGGCCCACAGTCATCACTGTCACCACAGTCAATGTAAACACAGACACAAACACAGTTTGATCTACAATATAAACAGGGCACAATATGTGTGGGAGGTGTGTGTGTGTGTGGTGCCAAGGCCCACAGTCATCACCGTCACCACAGTCAATGTAAACACAGACACAAACACAGTTTGATCTACAATATAAACAGGGCACAATATGTGTGGGAGGTGTGTGTGTGTGTGGTGCCAAGGCCCACAGTCATCACCGTCACCACAGTCAATGTAAACACAGACACAAACACAGTTTGATCTACAATATAAACAGGGCACAATATGTGTGGGAGGTGTGTGTGTGTGTGGTGCCAAGGCCCACAGTCATCACCGTCACCACAGTCAATGTAAACACAGACACAAACACAGTTTGATCTACAATATAAACAGGGCACAATATGTGTGGGAGGTGTGTGTGTGTGTGGAGGTAAGGCCCGCAGCCATCGCAGTCATCACCGTCACCACAGTCAATGTAAACACAGACACAAACACAGTTTGTGCTATTATATGTACAGGGCACAAGATCTGTGGGTGGTGTGGGTGGGTGGGGTGGTGGTGGTGGTGGTGGTGGTGGTGGTGGGGTGGGGTGGGGGGGGCAAGGCCCATAGTCATCGCAGTCACCACCGTCACCACAGTCAATGTAAACACAGACACAAACACAGTTTGTGCTAAAATATACACAGGGCACAAGATGTGTGGGTGGTGTGTGTGTGTGTGTGGTGCCAAGGCCCACAGTCATCACCGTCACCACAGTCAATGTAAACAGACACAAACATAGTTCGTGCTACAGTGAAAATAAATTAGAAATTTGAAGACAAAGGCTCACCATGTTACAGGCACATCAGGCTGCCAAGGCCCACAGTCTATGCACACACAGGTACAAACACAGTGACAATTTAAAACAATGGCTCACCATGTGACCATAGGTGTAAGTTGCATACACATACGTACACATACGTGCATATACAGTAAGGCAATGGCTCACCATGAGACAGGCACATCAGGCTGCCAAGGCCCACAGTCACCACAGTCTGTGCACACACAGATACAAACACAGTGACAATTTAAAACAATGGCTCACCATGTGACCATAGGTGTAAGTTGCATACACATAGATACACATACGTGCATATACATTAAGGCAATGGCTCACCATGTGACCATAGGTGTAAGTTGCATACACATAGATACACATACGTGCATATACATTAAGGCAATGGCTCACCATGTGACCATAGGTGTAAGTTGCATACACATAGATACACATACGTGCATATACATTAAGGCAATGGCTCACCATGTGACCATAGGTGTAAGTTGCATACACATAGATACACATACGTGCATATACATTAAGGCAATGGCTCACCATGTGACCATAGGTGTAAGTTGCATACACATAGATACACATACGTGCATATACATTAAGGCAATGGCTCACCATGTGACCATAGGTGTAAGTTGCATACACATACATACACATACGTGCATATACATTAAGGCAATGGCTCAGCATGAGACAGGCACATCAGGCTGCCAAGGCCCACAGTCACCACAGTCTATGCACACACAGATACAAACACAGTGACAATTTAAAACAATGGCTCACTATGTGACCATAGGTGTAAGTTGCATACACATAGATACACATATGTGCATATACATTAAGGCAATGGCTCACCATGAGACAGGCACATCAGGCTGCCATGGCCCACAGTCATCACAGTCAGTGCCATGGTCGCAAAATCACATCAGGGCACACACAGGTTTGTGTGTCAGTGTGTGTGTGTGTGTGTGTGTGTGTGTGTGTGTGTGTGAGGGGGGGGGGGGGGGGGGGGGGGGGGCAAGGCCCACAGGCAATTTAAACACAGGCAATGGCTCACCATGTAACAGGAACATCAGGTTGCCATGGCCCACAGTCATTGCAGTCTGTGCCAAGATCGCAAAATACAAACATGAAGTTTTGCCCGGGGTTGTTGTGTTGCCCAGCCTCTCGGCCGTCGTCACATACACCGTTCTTGGACTGCGTGTGTTGATGAAGGTGTGTGTACAGTGTGTGTATGAGTATTTTTGGTGGTGATGCGGTTGTTTGTGTGTGTGTTTTGATGAGGTGTGATGAGGTTGTTTGTGTGTGTGTGTTGATGAAGATGTGTGTGTGGGTATTGTTGGTGGTGGTGATGGCGTGTGTGTTTGTGTTGGTCTTGGTGGTGATAAAGGTGTGTGTGTGTGTCAGTATTTTGAGGGTTGATGATGGTGTTTGTGTTTGTTTTTGTGTGTCTTGGTGGTGGTGTTGATTAAGGTGTGTTTGTGAGTACTGTTGGTGTTGATGATGGTGTGTGTGTGTGTTTGTGCTTTTGTCTTGGTGTTGATGAAGATGTGTGTGTGTGAGTATTGTTGGAGCTGATGAGGGTGTTTGTGTTGGTGTTGGTCTTGGAGTTGATGAAGATGTGTGTGTCAGTAGGAAGATAATCAAGTTGACTCTAAACTACCAAGAGGAGCTAGATAAACAAGCATAGTCCATGCCCAACTACCACCACCACCACCAGCACCATGACCACCAATCTACACCTCACCCATTCCACCACCACCACCACCACCACCCAAGCCTGAAAGATAATCAAGTCGACTCTAGACTACCAAGAGGAGCTAGAAAAACAAGCAAAGCCCATGCCCACCGACCACCACCGCCACCACTACCACGACCACCAAACCGCACCGCACTGCTTCCTCCACCACCATTACCAAGACCCAAGCCTGGAAGATAATCAAGGCGACTCTAGACTACCAAGAGGAGCTAGATAAACAAGCAAAGCCCATGCCCACCGACCACCACCGCCACCACTACCACGACCACCAAACCGCACCGCACTGCTTCCTCCACCACCATCACCAAGACCCAAGCCTGGAAGATAATCAAGGCGACTCTAGACTACCAAGAGGAGCTAGATAAACAAGCTTAGTCCATGCCCTCCTACCACCACCACCACCACCACAACCAATCTACACCTCACCCCTTCCACCACCACCACCACCACCACCAATCTACACCTCACCCCTTCCACCACCACCACCACCACCACCAATCTACACCTCACCCCATCCACCACCAACACCACCAACACCACCAACACCAATCTGCACCTCACCCTTCCTCCATCACCACCGCCACCCAAGCCTGGAAGATAATCAAGACGACTCTAGACTACCAGGAGGAGCTAGATAAACAAGCAAAGCCCATGCCCACCTACCACCAACAACAACACAACGACCACCAATCCGCACCCCACCCCTTCCACCACCACCACCACCACCCAAGCCTGGAAGATAATCAAGACAACTCTAGACTACCAGGAGCTAGATAAACAAGCAAAGCCCATGCCCACCTACCACCACCACCACCACCACCAATCTGCACCTCACCCCTTCCTCTACCACCACCACCCAAACCCATCCTGGAAGATAATCAAAACGCTTCTAGACTACCAGGAGGAGCTTGATAAACAAGCTTAGTCCATGCCCACCACCACCACCACCACCACCATCACCAATCTGCACCTCACCCCTTCCGCCACCACCTCCACCACCACCACCCAAGCCTGGAAGATAATCAAGACGACTCTAGAATACCAGGAGCTAGATAAACAAGCAAAGCCCATGCCCACCTACCACCACCAACAACACCACGACCACCAATCTGCACCTCACCCCTTCCACCACCACCATCACCCAAACCCAGACTTGAAGATGGTCCTGATGACTTTAAACTATCAGGAGGAGCTAGATGAATAGTAATAACCTGAAATAGCCCACAACAACCTGAAACAACCCGTAATAACCTGAAATAGCCCACAACAACCTGAAACAACCCGTAATAACCTGAAATAGCCCACAACAACCTGAAACAACCCGTAATAACCTGAAATAGCCAAAACAACCTGAAACAACCCGTAATAACCTGAAATAGCCCACAACAACCTGAAACAACCCGTAATAGCCTGAAATAGCCCACAACAACCTGAAACAACCCGTAATAGCCTGAAATAGCCCACAACAACCTGAAACAACCCGAAATAACCTGAAATGGCCCACAAAAACCTGAAACAACCCGAGGTAACCTGAAATGGCCCACACAAACCTGAAACAACCCGAAATAACCTGAAATAGCCCACAACAACCTGAAACAATCCAAAATAACGTGAAATAGCCCACAACAACCTGAAACAACCCGAAATAACCTGAAATGGCCCACAAAAAACTAAAACAACCCGAAATAACCTGAAATGGCCCACACAAACCTGAAACAACCCGAAATAACCTGAAATAGCCCACAACAACCTGAAAAAACCTTAACTAACCAGAATATATATATATATAATAGTAATAACAGGAAATGATAATAATAACACAACAATGTTCATAGTCCCCCAACAAATCCAACAGACATGACTGAGGTGCTGAGGTCAATTGCTACTACTCGATTATCACAAATCGTTGCTGTCAGGGATGATACACACTCAGATACTCAACCTTGGGAAAACTCCCACGGGGTTGGTAAATCACTTACGGGCCCGTAGCCGTTTCCCGGCACCGCCCTTAGCAACGCTGTGTACCTGGTCCCACGATATATATAATTTAGACTACACCGCACCTTGTTACTACTAAGCGCGCGTGGCAGCGCGCTGCCGCGCTGCCTTTTTGAGCCCCTATGCGCGATCCGCACCGTTTTTTCAACCCCCTGTGGACGTAGCGCGCAGTTTTTGCGCTTTTTGCACTAAAAGCGCTGACCAATTTGACGTTTGCGCGCTTTAAGCGCTGACCAATTTGGCAAGAAGTAGTACCCTGCTGTGTACCTGGTCCCCCAATATATATAATTTAGACTGTACTGCACCTTGTTACATGTGTTGGTGCAGATAGGGTCCATGCTCTTCTTAGCTATCCCTGGGCCCGAGACCTTGACTTTGATTGTAACCTTGCCGGTACTACCTGCCCCTGCAGTACTAACTCCTGCAGTGGTGGTGCTAGCTGGCATGGCCGACCGGCCGTCAGCTTGGACCATAACTGAGGAAGATTGCTGGGGGCAGAAGCCGAAGTTGAATGGACTATTGGGGCTTGCAATGCTCTGTTCATAGGCTCGACTGCGAGAAGGGGGGGAGGGGGGAGGGGGGGGGGGAGGGAGGGAGTTGTGTGTGGGGGGGGGGGGGGGTGGTGTTTGTGTGGCAAGTTCCATAGCATAACTGGCCAGAAAGGGGAAGATGCTGGGGGCGAGCCGAAGTGACTGGACTGTTGGGGGTTGCAATGCTCTGTTCATAGGCTCGACCTGCGAGCAGTGCTATGGCGTGTGTGTGGTTGGGGTGTGGGTGGGTGGGGGGTGGGGGAGAGGAGGGGAGGTTGTAGGTGTGTGTGTGTGTGTGTGTGTGTGTGTGTGTGCTGTGTTGCAAATACCAGTAGCTTATGGCAGAAAAAGGGGGCAGGAGCGGGGGCAGAAGCGAAGTTGTTGAAGGGGGACTGTTGGGGGTGCAAATTGCTCTGTTATAGATAGACCTGCGAGCAGCAGTGAATCGGGGTGTGTGGGTGTGGGGGTGTGGGTGGGGTGGTGGGGTGGTGGGAGAGGATGGAGTGTGTATGTGTGTGGGTGTTGTGTGTGTGTTCGTGGTGTGTTGTGTGCAAATCCCAGTAGCTTTTCTGGCCAGACAGGGGCAGGTGTGTGGGGGCAGAAGCCGAACGTTGGAATGGATATTGGGGCTTGGCAATGCTCATGTTCATAGGCTCGGACTTGCGGAAGTGGAGGGGGGGTGGGGGTGGGGGTGGGGAGGGGAGTGAGTGTGTTAGGTGTGTGGGGGGGGGGCGGGGGGACGGAGCGGTGGAGGTGGAGGGTGTGGTGTGTGGGTGGTGGTGGTGTGGTGTGGGGGGGGTATGGTGTGTGTGTGTGTATGTGTGTGTGTGGTGTGTGTGTGTGGTGTGTGTGGTGTGTGTGTGTGTGTGGGTGTGTGTGTGTGTGATGTGTGAAAGTTCCATTAGCTTAAACTTGGCCAGAACAGGGGGAAGGATGATGGGCAGAAGCGAAGTTGGAATGGACTATGGGGCATTTGCAATGCTTCTGCTCGAAGGCTCGACTGCAGGAGTGTGTGTGTGTAGGGGGGGGGGCGGGGGCGGGGGACGGGGGGGGAGAGGATGGGGGAAGATATGTGTGTGGAGTGTGTGTATGGTGGGCTGTTGATGCATGGGTGTGCAAGTCCCATTGAGCATAATGGCCAGAAAGGGAAGGGGACACGCTGGGGGCAGAAGCCGAAGTTGAATGGACTATTGGGCCTTGCAATGATCCGCTCGAAGGCTCGACCTGCAAGGAGAGTGCATGGGTGGGTGGTGTGGCATGGGTTGGGTGGGTGTGGGTGGGGGTGGGGGAGAGGAGGAGGGTGTATGTGTGGTGTGCGTGTGTGTGTGGTGTGTGTGTTGTGTGTGTGCGTGTGCAAATCCAGTGCTTAATGGCCAGAAAGGGGCAGGATGCGTACTGGGGGCAGAAACAGAAGTGAGTGAATGGATGTGGGGTTTGCAATGCTCTGTTCATAGGCGCGGCCTGACAAGCGTGTAGGGGGGGGAGTGTGTTGGGGGGAGGAGGGGGAGGGGGGTGGGGGTGTTATTTGTGTGTTGGTGGGTGCAGTCACATTAGCATTAACTGGCCAGAAACCAGGGGAAGGATGTGGGGCAGAAGCGAAGTTTGAAATGGATAATTGGGGCTTGCAATGCTTGTTTCATAGGCTCGGCTGCCTGCTAGCAGGGTCGGGGGGGGGGGGGTGGGGGGGTGGGGGGGGTGAAAGGTGGGGTGGGGGGGTGGGGGGTACGGGTGTTTGTGTGTGCAAGTCCCATTAGCATAACTGGCCAGAACAGGGGAAGGAAGCTGGGGGCAGAAGCCAAAGTTAATGATATTGGGGGGGGATCTTGTCAAGCTATGCTCAAGGCTGACCTACAACAGTGGGTTGATGTGGTGTGTAGGGTGGGGAGTGGGGGGTTGGGGGGACGGGAGGGGGTTATGTGGTGTGTGTTTAGGGTGGGGGGGGGTTTGTTGTTGAGGGTTGGGGGGGAGGAGGAGAGGAGAGGAGGAGGAGGGGGGGGGGAGGATATGTGTGTGAGTGTGTGTATTTGTGTGTGTGTGTATGCCTGGGTGTGCAAGTCCCATAACTAAATTGGCCAGAACAGGGGCAGGATGCTGGGGGCAGATGCCGAAGTTGAATGGACTATTGGGGCTTGCAATGCGCTGTTCATAGGCTCAGATGCGAGCAGTGTGCATGGGTGTGTGTGGGTGAGGGTGGGTGGGTGGGTGGGGGTGGGGGTGGGGAGAGGAGGGGGGTGATGTGTGTGTGTGTGTGTGGTGTGTGTGTGTGTGTGTGCAAATCCCCAGTAGCTGACGGGCAGAACAGGGGGGCAGGATGGCTGGGGGCAGAAGCGAAGTTGAATGGACTATTGACCGGGCTTTGCAAGCTCGTCAATAGGCTGGGCCGGAGAGAGGTGTGTGGGGGTGGGGTGGGGGGTGGAGGGGAGAGTGTGTGTTAGTGTGGTGCGGGGGGGGGGGGGAGGTGGGGGGGAGGGTGTTGTGGGGGGCGGGGGGGGGGGGAGGAGGGGGGGGAAGGGTGGGGGGGGCGGGGGGGGGGTGGGTATGTGTGTGGTGTGTGTGTGCGGCAAGTTCCAGTAGCTTAACTGGCAGAAACAGGGGAAGGATGCTGGGGGCAAAAGCCGAAGTTGAATGACTATTGGGTTGCAATGCGCTGTCAAAGGCTCGACCGCAAAGAAGTGTGCATGGGGGGATGTGGGGTGTGTGGAAGGAGGGGGGGGTGGGGGGGGGGGGGGGGGGGCGGGTGGGGGGGGGAGTGTGTGGTAGTGTGTCTGGGTGGGGGGGGAGGTGGGGTGGAGGTAGGGGGGGGTGGGGGGAGGTGGGGGGTTAGGTGTGTGTGTAGTGGGCAAGTTCCATAGCGTTACTGGCAGAACAGGGGCAGGATGCATGGGGGCAAAAGCCGAAGTTAATGGACCAATTGGGTGTTTGAATGCTCGTCTAAAGGCTCGCCCTGCAAGGAGTGGGCATGGGGGGGTGGGGGGTGGGGGGTGGGGGGGCAGGAGGGGGTTGGTGGTGTGTGTTTATGGAGTGTGGTGGTGGGTGGGTATGGGGGTGTGGGGGGGAGGGGGAGAGGAGGGAGGGGGAAAGATATGTGTGTGAAGTGTTGTATGGGTGTATGTGGTATGTTTGTGGGTATGCCGGGGTGTGAAAGTCCCATTGCTTAAAATGGCCGAACAGGGGGGAGGCTGCTGGGGGCAAAAGCGCAAGATTTAAATGGGCTATTGGGAGTTTGAAATGCTCTGCTCGAAAGGCTACAACTTGACAAGGAGTGTGAATGGGGGGGGCGTGGGTGGGGGAGGGGGGGGTGGTGTGTGTGCGTGGTGTGGGGGGGGGGGGAGGAGGGGGGGGGGGGCGGGTGGGTGGTCTGTGCCTGTCTGCTGTTCTGCTTTCGGCGCTTTTGCCGCCTTTCCATTTCCCCGGATCTTCGCCCCTTAGGTTCCGCTTATCTCCGGCTTGGCGCGTTTTTTTTTGCGTCGATCCCCGTTCTCGTTCGTGTAAGGCCTGGGCTTCCCTTGGGGCGTGGGTGGGGCGGGAGGGGGAGAGGAGGGCAGGGTTATGTGTGTGTGTGTTGTGTGTGGTGTTGTGTGTGTGTGTGTGCAAATCCCATAGCCTAATGGCCAGATCAGGGGCAGGATGCTGGGGGCAATGCGGAGTGAATGGATATTGGGTTTGCAAGCCCTGTTCAAAGGCTCGACCTGGCAGGAGTGTTGCATTGAGTGGGTTAAAACAGGTGTGTGGGTTGGGGGGGGGAGGGGGTGGGGGGAAGAGGAGGGGTGAGAGGAGGGGGGATATGTATGTGAGTGGGGGGGGGGGGGGTGTGGGGTGGGTGGGTGTGGGTCGGGGGGTGTGTGAGTCGGTTGGTGGGGGTGGGGGGAGTGGGTGGTTGTTGGGGGTGATGTGGGCTGTGGGGAAATAACAGGAACAAACCACAAAAACACAAACATGCCCCCAATGGAATATGTGCACTACCCCACCCCATGTGTGTGTGTGGGTGTGTTTATGGGGGGGGGGGGGTCGGCGGAGGGGGGGGGGCATGACACAAAAATACACCAAACATAACAATAAAGGGATGAATGATACTAAACACAAAACACAAGATAACATTGGAAGGCATGTGCACGTTCAAACGGACAGCAAATAAACACATGCCTGGCATGAGTGTGTAATGACACTAACAGACACAAACAGAACAGTAAGGGCATGCATACATACTAACACAAACACAAGCATAACATAGAGGGCATGTGCACGTAGTAACAGGGACAATCACTAAAATAATGGTAAGTGAATGGGATGACATAAACATACACTAACATACACTAACATACACTAACAGACACTAACAGACACTAACAGACACTGACAGACACTACAGACCTAAACAGACACAACCAGGACACTAAACAGACCACTAACCAGCATAACAGACACAAACAGACACTAACAGACACTAACAGACACTAGCAGACAATAATAGACACAAACAGACACTAACAGACACTAACAGACACAAACATATATAAACAGACACTAACAGACACTAACAGACACTAACAGACACTAACAGACACTAACAGACACATACAGACACACACAGACACTAACAGACACATACAGACAATAACAGACACATACAGACACTAACAGACACTAAACAGCCACCTACCAGACACTAAACAGCCCCTGACAGTACACAACACGACACTAAAAAGACAATACAGACAATAACAGACACATACAGACACTAACAGACACATACAGACAATAACAGACAAAAACAGACACAAACAGACACTAACAGACACAAGCATACAATAACAGACACTAACAGACAATAACAACACAAACATACAATAACAACACAAACATACAATAACAGACACTAACAGACAATAACAGACACTAACAGACACTAACAGACACATACAGACACTAACAGACACTAACAGATAATAACAGACAATAACAGACACTAACAGACACTAACAGACACATACAGACACTAACAGACACTAACAGACAATAACAGACACAAACAGACACAAACAGACACAAACAGACACTGACAGACAGAAACAAACACTAACAGAGACAAACATAACCTAATTGGTATGTATACATACTAACAGAAACAACCACAACCACAAACATTGCATGCATGGCATGTGCACGTACTGTCAAAAACTAAAATAACAAGCCTGGCATATGACTGTAATGCCACGAACATACACAAATACAACATAAACGGCATGTATATATATTAACACAAACAGACATAAAGACAAACATAAACAAAACATGCATGGCATGTGCACGTACTAACAGGGACAAAAACTAAAAACATAAAACTAAGAACTAAAAACATGTCAGTTGTGTGAATGTAATGACACAAACAGGCACAAACAGACACTGACAGACACAACAATAGCATGAACAGCATGTGTACCTACTAACAAAGACAACCACGAACATAACATGCATGGCATGTGCCCGTCCCACCGACCCAACACGAACCTCCCAACATGCCTGACATGCTGAAGGTACTGATCACAAATCCCACTGAACAGAAAACAAACAGAAAAAAGAAAAGGCAGGCAGAGGAGAGAAGAAAAGAAAAAAACACAAACACCAAACACCAAAAACAACACAATCACAAAAAACAACACGCAAGAGAAAAGGAAGGGGAAGGAGGACGGACGGAATCAGGGACAATGGAGAGAAAAGGAGAGAAGTCGGAAAGGGGAATGGAAGGGCACAAACAAAACAGGACAAACAGACAAAAAGAGAACAAACAGAAGAGTAAAGGGAAGGGAGGCAGGGCGAATAAACAAAAACCAACGAACGGACCCACACCGACATAAGCCCCCGCCCTACAGCGACACCCACACCAAGCAACAGGACCAAGCACCAGCAGGGGCAGAGCAAGCAGCAGAGAGGACACAAGCAGCAACACCAGCACCCAGACCAACAGCAACCGGGGACACGGACAACCACAACAACACAAAAACAACAACAACAACAACAACAACAACATACAACAACAACAACATAACAACAACAACAACAACAACAACAAACAACAACAAACATACAACAACAAAACCAACAAAAAAAACAACAACGAACAACAAAACCAACAGCAACAACAACAACAACAACAACAACAACAACAACAACAACAACAACACGAACACTAACGCTAACAACACCAACACCAACATTCACACCAACAAAGACACACCCATGAAGAAGAAGCCTCCAGTCAGGAAAGCCACTAGCAGGCCGATCAGGATCAACGCCCTGTAAAGGAGCGCATTGCTGTTCGCGAACGTCTTCTTCGGTGTACCGATCATCTCTCCAGGACGTCAGTGCGAGACTGTACGACGTTGTTGCAAGAATGCAAGCCGCTGATGTGAGACTGTGAGGAATTTGGCGCTTAGAGGCGCGGTAAATGGTAACGGAAAAGAGGAAGGGGTGGAGTGGCGTGGGGGAAAGGGAGCCGGGGCGGTTGCGGGGTCGTTGACGCCTGAGAGAAGGGGGTAGGGAGAACACAAGAGAGGATTGTGGGGACGGAGGCCAGCCGCAGGGAGTGCAGACAGAGGTTTGGTTATAGGTCGGGATCTGTGAGGTGTGCGTAGGCGGGGGGACTGGGGATCGTCTGTACCCATGGCGGTTACTGTGTCGTTGTCGGAGTTCCGTGATAGTGGGTTCTACGCAGGTGGGCGTTAGGCTCTTTGCCTGATTGATTTGCAGCGGGATTAAGACCATGAAGTGATATAAGGGAGTGGAGAGCGGGAGGAATTACCAGAGTGCGGAACGATGCTGCAAGGAGGCGAGCAATGATTGGTGTTCACTAGGTGGGTGGGGTGGCAGGGCACCAGATCTGGGGGCAGATTTCAAACAATGTGCGCTCTGTGCCAGCCTGTCGAGATTTCGAAAACACGCGTAGGATGAGGACGTCCAGGTTCGAAGGGTACTTGAGTTGGGTAACATCTACGTTTTGGGACGTATCGGTTTTTTAAAATCTATGTTTCACGACCGAATAGAAAGCTACGTTTCATGCGCCATAATATATAGATGATGAGCACAATCCACGTTTGCAACGTTATGGACCCTCACAAATCTGCGCAAGGACGTGAAAAGCAACGTTTTGAATAACCCTACTAGCTACTACCACTGCAAATTTGGGCAAGGTAGCCATCACGCTGGCCCTCACTTGGTAGAGTGTTAGCCATCAGGGGGCCCTCACCTGGTAGCCGTAGCAACGCACAATTTGAAGGAGAAGCGCGTGATACCTTGCAGGTCCAAGGTGCACGCTCTAGTGGCCTACCGGGCCTACCTTGATTTAGAGGCCCGCCCGGGCCCGCCAGGCGCCTGACCCAGTCAAGCGCATCTCTTTGTCGAGGGACCCATTTTCCATCCTTCATGCCTGGGAGACAGCCTATCGTGGCACTGGAGGAGGCAAGTTGTGCCTCCCTGATCTGCACACCCCTAACCGGGTTCAGCTTCATGATTAGCCCCCCCCCCCCCCCCCCCCCCCCCCCCCCCCCCAGGCACCCCTCCTGGTAAGCGACCCAAGGGTATCAAGATCATAATCCGATCACCCTGTCACACACGCAGTTCTGTGATAGTCTGTTCTGGACTGTACGGTCACTGGGCATCAAGCACTTATAACCTTTTTTGATGATGCTCTACTATTTTTGATGATGCTTTAAGTCCCCCTTGACTAAATCGAGTCGAGGGCACATTTGGTGTGCAATAGGGCAAGAAGATAATGTAACCATCAGCGGCAAGAAGATAATGTAACCATCACTCCATCAGCCCTGCCGGTCAGGCATCGGTGGTGATTCTTTTTACTCAGGTGGCCCTACGATGACTATAGTTAGCTCCGGCTTACGCTATGGTGTCCTGAACTTCACGTCCTGTGAGTAACGGTATTACACGGATGTAACAATTTCAATTTCAATAACCATCAGCGGCAAGAAGATATTGTAACCATCAGCAACAGCATCAACTCGTCATCCTTGTTGACAGAGCAGTCCATTATTTCATGCGCACTATGTGGGTGTGTGTCTGGGGGGTGAGTGGGGGGGGATTGCATGGGTTAGGGCGTCAGGCTTATTTTCTGAAGGCCTCGAACAACCCTAATTGCATGTCAGTCAGCTATCAAACTAGCAACGTGGTGCACATCAATTACTTCAGGTTGCGCGTCGTTAAATTCATCATTAAATTGTCAGAGACGGGCCATACTTGACCCCAGACTAGCCCTCCATCCACAACATCCGGGGAGGTATTATATACTACCATCCTCAAAATCGGAAGGGTTCACTATTATTTTTAGACTGGGCGTAAAATGTCGAGTTACATCCTTGCTTGACCGTCCCCATTCCGAATCTGGACAGGCACGAAAAAGGCTTGTCGACGTCGTAAGCACTCCGAAGACCGAGAAGGATCAATTCGGCTCTAGACTTACCTGCTACTAGCACCTATCACGGACAGGGCTGCTGTTCATCAGGATTCTGAAGATTAATCCAGTTGTCAGACCATGGTGCGATATATTTTTTGTTACAAATACATTAATCCGTCCGGGCGTGCGTATGTAGTTACATTCCAGGGTTAGCCAAATATGCCAAAGGGACTTGCCTAACCATGATATTGGGAGGGGCTAAACAGACAAAGCACTCCTGAACTGAACCCAAAACATATTTGTTACCGACGGATGCCCCAAGTATATGATACTCCTGGACTCGAGAAGTCAAGATTGATCAGGGATAGCGCGAGCTTGTGAGTGGAGTATCAAGTTTTGTTGTTTTAAGTTGTGAAAGGAATATCACCCCAGGAGGTGGTTCTCCCGAGGATTCAGTTCGAAGGGTTTGAATGGCGTTGTTCAAAAATACATCAAAATGGGGTGACATGTTACTGTGGATCATATTAATTAAAAAATAGAGAAAAGGGGGTACCGGTAGCAAGTTACTGCGGATCATGTGAAGTTAAAGAAATATATAAAGGGGGGGGACATGTTACTGTGGATCATATTAAGTTCAAAAATACATGGAAAGGGGTAAACATGTTACTGTGGATCATGTGAAGTTTAAAAAATGGAAATCAAATGGGGTAACAGGTCATTGTAGATCATGTTAAGTTAAAAAAAACGAAAAGACAATGGGGGAACAGGTCATTGTGGATTATGTTAAGTTAAAAAAAACGAAAAGACAATGGGGGAACAGGTCATTGTGGATCATGTTAAGTTTTGAAAATGGATATAAAATGGGGGAACAGGTCATTGTGGATCTTGTGAAGTTTTAAAGTGAAATAAAATGGGGAACATGTTATTGTGGATCATGTGAAGTTTAAAAAACGAAAATAAAATGGGGTAACAGGTTATTGTGGGTCATGTTGAGTTTTAAAAATGTAAATAAAATGGGAGGACTGGTTACTGTGGATCATGTTCAGGTTTGGAAATGGAAATAAATGGGGGAGCAGGTCACTGTGGATCAGGTCAATTTAAAAATGAAAACAAAATGGGAGAACAGGTCATTGTGGATCATGTTCAGTTTTACAAATGGAAATAAAATGGGGGAACAGATACTCTGGATCGTGTAAGTAACGTTTAAACATGAAAATAAAATGGGGGAATATGTCATTGTGGATCATGTGAATTTTTAAGAGGAAAATAAAATGGGGAAATAGGTCATTGTGGGTTATGTGAAGGTAGCAAATGAAAAGAAAATGGGGAAATAGGTAATTGTGGATTATGCTCAGGTTTAAAAACGAAAATAAAATGGGGGAAATAGGTAATTGTGGATTATGCTCAGGTTTAAAAACGAAAATAAAATGGGGGAAATAGGTAATTGAAAATAGTAGGGTGCCCTGGCGGGTCCCCTGGAGGTCGGCCCTGGGGCTCATGCGTCGTACTCAGTGAGTCGGACTATTACAGGCCCCCCTGGACTATTAGGCTGTAGTAAAGGGGGCGGTGAGCTATTGTATGCATTCTGTTCTGGCTATGAAGGATCGGAATATACGGGTAGCAATGATGGGTGCTGAGTTGGGAATCCCGTATATCGCTCAGCACTCTCTTTCCCTCACGCACGACGTTCCTCCATAAGTGGCATCCCAACTTGGGATGCCACTTATGAAGGAACGTCGTGTGTGAGGGAAAGAGAGTGCTGAACGGCGATGGGTCAAAGGTGTAGGGGCCTCCTCGAATCGACCGGGTCCCGGGAACGGGGTTGGTCCGAGGGTACCTGAAGAGAAGCAGGTTAGTTGGTTATTTGGTCGGTAATGTCGTTACACATTGCATTACAGGCGAATTTTTGACAGGTGGTTTCAGAAAATCCCGGTGGTTTCGCCAAACCTATTATTTCGACTTGTGATTTTGGCTGTGGTCTCGACGAATCCCTGTGGTTTTGCCTGTTGTTTACCCTATATTGTGGTTTTGACCGGTGGTTTTGCCATGGTCTCGATGGTTTAGCTACTTTCACTAACCGTATTGTGATGTCGATGCATAGGTCTGGCTGCCTTCCGGCCGATCAATGAACATAAATGGGGAAACATGTTACTGTGGCTCATGTGAAGTTTTAAAAATGAAAAAGAAATGGGGTGACAGGAATTGTGGATGATGCGAAGTTAAAAGAGATGGGTTGACATGTTACTGTGGCTCATGTGAAGTTTTAAAAATGAAAAAGAAATGGGGTGACAGGAATTGTGGATGATGCGAAGTTAAAAGAGATGGGTTGACATGTTACTGTGGCTCATGTGAAGTTTTAAAAATGACAAGGAAACGAGGTGACAGGTATTGTGGATGATGTGAAGTTAAAAGAGATTGATTGACATGTTACTGTGGCTCATGTGAAGTTTGAACCTCCTTCTTCACCCCTTCCTCCCTGTGTCCTCCTTGATTTCTCCTTCCTCTTTTCTATTTCCTATCCTCCTCTACTTCCTCTTCACCCTCCTCCCATCTCTCCACATTCCCTGTTTTCTTACCCTTGACCCTACCTCCATGCTTCCACCTCATCTCTGTCCTCCTCCCCCTTCCCCGTCCCTCTTCCTTCCCAGGGATATTGTTTCCTGGAATACATTCCAATCAGAATACGAGACCCCGTGTTTGCCCAAATTGCCGGAGTAAGAAACATGTAAAAAAAACAGTTTTTATTTTACTGCAATTGACTAAAAATGACTAAAATCGACCGAAATCGGAATAAGGATTCTGTTTTGGGAGGGACAAAAGGAGGGGGAAAAAGAAAAAGGAATAAGATTTCCTCTTTTTTATTTGAAAACAAATCCCTGTTAACTTCCCCCCCCCCCCCCCCCAACACACACACACACTCTCTGAATCCACCATACCGCCGCAAGCTGTGGAATATATAACACCAATCAACAAAAGCGCATACATATATAACACTATTGTCTAGACCAGATCACTTGAGGATGAAGAGTCGGGGGTTCGACTCTCCCTTCGGTCGCTCTTGACGTCGCAGGTCGTTGTCAACCGCGATGGTAGCTTGTCCAGTTGAGGTAAGAGACCGCTCCCCACCCGCGTACGACGGGCTCCCTTAACACCACGCCCCACCTGGCGTTATCATTACCTTTTTAACACTATTGTCATGCGCTTGTGTCCCTCAAGGTCAAAGGCTCTTCTTTAATTTGAAATTTGAAATTTGAAATTTAAATTTGAAAAAATGAACTTCCAATTTGCGTGTGTCCCTCAAGGACAAAGGCTCATCTGAAATTTGAAATTTGAAAATTGAAAATTGAACTTCAAATTTGCTTGTGTCCCTCAAGGTCAAAGGCTCTTCTGAAAAGGAAAGGTGGGAGGCGCTCAAAGCCGTGGCGGCTTGGGAGTGTGGAGGAGGAGATCCCGTGCAGTGGCTGAGCACACACATGTACCGCTGCCATAAAGGACACATGTACATGATCGCAAACTGTGGTAATGCCGAGCAGGTGAGTTCTGTGCTTCAGATGTACCGCTGCCATAAGGGCCACATGTGCAGTGGCTGAGCACGCACACATGTACATGATCGCAAACTGTGGTAATGCTGAACAGGTGAGTTATGTACTTCAGATGTACCGCTGCCAAAAGGGCCACATGTACATGATCGCAAACTGTGGTAATGCTGATCAGGTGAGTTCTGTACTTCACATGTACCTCTTCCATAAGTGCCACACGTACATGATCGCAAACTATGGTAATTCTGATCGAGTCAGTTCTGTACTTCAGATGTACCGCTGCCCATAAGGGCCACATGTACATGATCGCAAATGTGGTAATACTAATTAGGTGACTTCTGAACATCAGATGTACACCTGCCATAAGGGCCACATGTACATGATCTTAGACTGTGGAAACGCTTAACATGTGAGTTCTGTACTTCAGATGTTCCCCTGCCATAAGGGCCACATGTACATGATCGCAAACTGTGATAATGCTGATCAGGTGAGTTCTGTACTTCAGATGTACTGCTGCCATAGGGGCCACATGTACATGATTGCAAACTGTGGTAATGTTCATCAGGTGAGTTCTGTATTTCTGATGTACCGCTGCCATAGGGGCCACATGTGCATGATCGCAAACTGTTGTTATGCCGAGAGGGTGAATTCTGTACTTCAGATGTACCGCTGCCGTAAGGGCCACGTGTACATGATCGCAAACTGTGGTAATGCTGATCAGGTGAGTTATGTACTTCAGATGTATCGCTGCCATAAGAGCCTCATGTACATTGTCGCAAACTTTGGCAATGCCGATCAGGTGATATATGAACTCAATTTTAGAAGATACCAATGTTTATCTATGAATGTTTGAAGAGACGCTTTTACTAAAGTATACTTATTGACCAGAACCAAATGGCTCAGTGGCAGAGCAAAGGGCAAAAATGGAGTCAGGTGCGGGGTTCGAACTCCCTTGAGTGCGCTTGGGCCCGCCCAGAGGGTCGTCGACCGGCACGGTAACTGGTATCTAGGTGCGATGTTGGCTCGAGCAGCGCATACTTACGATCCGGTTCCCTTAATCCCACTGGGCACGTCCTTAGAGATCATTGTGACAATTCTTGGATGTTTCAATTTTCAATTTTCAACTTTTCAATTTTCAATTTTCAATTTTCAACTTTTAGACTTTTTTAGACTCACCTCCTGGTCAGAATCACATGTCACAGTTTTTTTATACTCACCTCCTGGTCAGATACACATGTCACGACCTTGTTTTAGACTCACCTCCTATTCTGATACACATGTCACAACGTTGTTTGAGACTCACTTCCTGGTCAGAATCACATGTCACAACCATTTTTTAAATATGATGTGCAATCAAGAATTGGAAGGTAGAGCGAAGCTTCCTCTGCTTATCTACAAATTTATTAATCTATGAATCTATTAATCTATCAATCATTAATCTATTAATCTATTAATCATTAATCTATTAATCTATTAATCATAAATTTATGATGGGATTGGATCAAGTATTTTGTGTACGAATACTTAGTTTCTGTGATTGTTTTTTGGCTGTTTAAAAATTAAAATATTCATGTTTACCTTTTTGGCTGTTCAGAAATTAAAATATTCATGTTTACATTTTTGGCTGTTCAGAAATTAAAATATTCATGTTTACATTTTTGGCTGTTCAGAAATTAAAATATTCATGTTTACATTTTTGGCTGTTCAGAAATTAAAATATTCATGTACATTTTGGCTTGTTCGAAATTAAAATGTCATGTTACATTTTTGGCTTTCAGAAATTAAAATATTCATGTTTACATTTTTGGCTGTTCAGAAATTAAAATATTCATGTTTACATTTTTGGCTGTTCAGAAATTAAAATATTCATGTTTACATTTTTGGCTGTTCAGAAATTAAAATATTCATGTTTACATTTTTGGCTGTTCAGAAATTAAAATATCATTTTACTTACATTGTTGGGCTGTTCAGAAATAAAATATTCCATGTGACAATTTTTTTTGGAGCTGTTTTCAGAAATTAAAATATAAATATGCATGTTTAAATTTTCCTGGTAAATGCATTTGTACTGCCGAAGACGGGGAGCAGCAAAATGTATGGCTGAAGCTATGTAATAAAGATCAAGTTTTGAACTTCGGATGGAACAGGGATTTATTTTCCACCACATATAGCAATCGCTAGTCTAGACCCCGACTTGGCAAAATTATCGCTACGAAAAAGTAAACTAAAATTTTAGTGTTTGCCCCAAATGGCCATAAAAAGCTAGAAAAGGCTATAAGGCCATAAATCTGTAAAAAGCTAGAAAAGGCTATACAATCTATAACATGCCAGGAACATGCTATAAAACCCCATTTTCAGATTTGAAAAATACAAAACTGAGATGGATCTAGAAGCAGAAAAGAATGGTAGTATGTGTTATTATGCTCTGGTGATTCTGTTAAAGCCCCTGAGTTTTTTTTTTTTTTGTTTTAGATATTTTAAGAGTAAATTCTTTAAAACTTGGTGATGCTTAAAAATCACCGTCAGTTCTGAACTTCAGATGGATGCATCAAGTAATGGGTAGTATTCGTTATAATGGCCCCCATGAAAGCCCTGATTTGTTTTGATGACCACAACACCTACCTACACCCCATGGCTGCCCCCTCCATGTCCACCTCCCCTCCACCCCATTGTTTGCCCCTCACTTCCCTATACCGACCCATGGCTGACTCCAACACCGCCTCATCCTCCACCCGCTGGCTGCCTCCCATTTCCATCCAACCCTCTTGCGCACCTACCGTTTGCACCACCCCATGACCTGACCTGACCTTGTACCGCGCCCCCTAAACCTCCTCACCCCAGGGCTTGCCCCTATACTTCCGCGCCACCCATATGCTGCCCGACACTTCCCTACCCCATGGCCTAACCCCCTATACACTGTCAGTTCATCATCACAACACTTCAAGCCCCTATACACTTTCACCACCCAATGGCTGACTCCAACACCTCCCTCCACCCCATGGCTGCACCCTCCATCTCCATCCACCCGATGGCTGCCCCCAACACCTCCCTCTACCCCATTGATGCCCCCAACACTCCCCACCCATGCCCCATGTCTGCCCACGCCCACCTCCCCTAGACCCCATGGCGCTGCCCCAATATACTCCCTCCACCCGATGGCTGACCCTCAGCCCTCCCTCCACACCATGGCTGCCCGAAACACCTCCCTCCACCCCATTGCCGCCTCAAACACTTCCACCACCCCATGCCTGCCCCGTCCATTTCCCTCCACCCCATGGCTGCCCCTAACGGAGAAATGATAGCGAACTCGGCTTGGTACTTTTTTTTCCGCCTCGCTGCCCATGTGTTCACTCATTTGCAACACAGCATTAGTCCCGCATCTTGCGGCTCTCCGTTTCTCTCCCTCTCTCTCTCTCTCTCTCTCTCTCCTCTCTCTCGCTCCCATCCTCTCGTTCTCTCGTCGTCCTCAAAATCTCTCTCTCTCTCTCCAATTCTCATCTTACTCTCTCTCTCTCATCTTGCTATGCCTGACACTCTGAATTATCACTTTGGATACCATCAATATCTTATTTGGCTATCAGCTGCCTATCTCTCGATCTAGCCACCACAGCCACCATTCTATATTTACCTAACACTCCTCCACCCATGTACTGCCCCTTAAACTCCTCCACCCATGGCGTCTACCCCCCCGCCAACCCCCCCCCCCGGCCACCCCAACAACACCCCCCCTCCCACCGCTCCCCCGAACACGCACACACACACACACACACCCAAAATTCCCACCCACCAAGCCCATGCTTCGACCCCCACCAAAAAAGGGGAAAAAGAGAATCCCCCACCGGGGCCCCTGGGCTACCCGCCCCCCCCCCCCTCCCCCCCCCCACACACACCACCACAACCTCCAATCGACCCCATGGCGTAGCCCCAACCCTCCCTCCGCCCCATAATAAGACTGTCCCGCAGCAGGGCTGGCCCTCCACCCGCATGGCTTAAACCCACCACAGTATACACCCCCCACCGGTCCCAACGGCCGGGGGGGCAAAACTCCGCAGGTGGTGTTAGTTTCGGCCTGGGGGTAGCCAGGGCCCGGCAATGGTGTGGGAATCTATCGGTAAATCAGATCTCCTTTTCGAACCACAGTGGCTCACTGGCACCGGGTTCGAAGGTGTGAGCCCAAAACATCGACTTGAGCCCAAAGACTCGACTTGAAGCCCAAAGACTCGACTTGAAGCCCAAAGACTCGAATTGAAGCGCGCAAGACTCGAATGAAGTCCACCCGAGACATTGCGAACCATCAGTGGCCTCAAGGGCCGTTACTCAATGAATCGCCGCGCGGCCATAGTGGGGGCTCACCGGTGTTCTAAAGTGAAGCCCAAAGACTAAGGGGGAATCTGTCGGCCTCTTACAGTGTATCTCCGTAAATCTTTATGCATAACACGTGCTTGACGTTCACAAGATGGCTAGATAAACCATCTATATCCCACCTGCACTTTGGATTTCTACAAGCCTAGCTAAATTCTCCCTTAGATCGACGCTTTTTCTTCAGGAATAGCGACATCGGTTTTGGGGAATCTGTAGGAGTTGTTGCCACTGTTGCTTCATCACAAGCATTCCCCGTAGCGGCTTCAGTCTTGTCGTCAATCCCCGCAACGGCTTCATCCCAGTCAACATTCCCAGCAACGGCTTCCTCCCCGTCGTCTTGGAGGCTGCAACGGCTTGCCAGTGCATCATGCCTCCTTTGTATGCTGGTCAACGTCGTCTTTGTACACTTTCCTCTACGCGGAAAGTTTACCAAGACGAGGTTGAAGCGCATACAAAGAAGGCGTGATACACAGTGAAGCGGTACCAGTCATGTCGTCAATCCCCGTGCGGCGGCTATCATCCCATCAACATTCCCTCAACGGGCTTCACATCCCCGGTCGTCTTGGAGGCTACAATGGCTTGCCATTGCATCACGCCTCCTTTGAATGCTGGTCAATGTCGTCTTTGTACACTTTCCTCTACGCGGAAAGTTTACCAAGACGAGGTTGAAGATCTAACAACGAGGCTTGAATGGCATAGTAACGGATACCAGTCCGTGGCGTCATCCCCGCAGCGGCTTCATCCCAGTCAACATTCTCAGCAGCGCCTTCATCCCCGTCGTCTTGGAGGCTGCAATGACATGCCAGTGTATCACGCTTCCTTTGAATACTCTCTAGTCTCGTTTTTGTACACTTTCATTCCTCTACGCCGAAAGTGTACCAAGACAAGGTTGAAGAGCATGCAAAGGAGTCATGATGCACTGGCAAGCCATTGTAGCCTCCAAGACGACGGGGATGAAGCCGCTGCTAGGAATGTTGACTGGGATGAAGCAGCTACGGGGATTGAGGACATGACTGGTACCGCTTCACTGTGCATCACGCCTCCTTTGTACGCTCTTCAACCTCGTCTTGGTAAACTTTCCGCATAGAGGAAAGTGTACAAAGACGACGTTGACCAGCATACAAATGAGGCGTGATGCACTGGCAAGCCATTGTAGCCTCCAAGACGACGGGGATGCAGCTACTGCAGGGATTGACGACAGGGATGAAGCCGCTACTGGGATTGACGAGATAACTAATGCCGCTAATGGGAATGCTGGTGATGAAGCAACAATGGCAACCACTCCTATAGGTTGATAGGTTCCCTGTAACATATGTCCGAGTACCTGGAGAAAAAGCGTCAATCTAATGAAGAATTCAGCTAGCACGTAGGGAGAAATTGCTCGCAAAACTCCAAATGTGCAAGGTTGCGTACAACTATTTCTTCAGCTAGTGCACGCGCACCAACAAGATTTCCGAGATAAGCTATAAGAGTCCCCCTTTAACTGTGGGTGTGAATTCAAATGGTGAGCCACGTGCGTTTGAAAATGAGATCCGATTTGCCCTCGGGCTAGCTACCCCCAGGGCGAACTTCCCATTACCCAACTTTATTTCTTTAGACTTGCTTAAGAGGTGTTGTGTTTCTGCATCATTTTTTGGCGGAGCTTCCCCTTTTGGGGGGCAGGAGCCACCAGTGTTACCCATTTGTCAGTCCACATCCATCCTCCATCCCTCCGTCTGACCGCGATGAACCGACACTCGCCAACGGCCTCGTACTACCTCGCTCCGTTTGCCACCTTCTCTTCCGTAGCGATCAACTCCCGCATTTTTAAGCGTCGCTGGCGACGCTGCATAGAACTTGTTAGCATGGATCTTGAGGTGGTCTGCAAGGAGCAAGCTCCATGCTGAGAAATGGATGCAGAAATTAACATCAAGCAACTCTAAAGAGCTTAGGTTTAGCATCACATTGTGTGTGTTGTGTGGTTCCACAGACGATTCAACCAAAGACCATCCACCCAAAGACCATTCACCCAAAGACCATTCACCCAAAGACGATTCACCCAAAGACCATCCACCCAAAGACCATTCACCCAAAGACCATTCACCCAAAGACGATTCATCCAAAACGATTCACCCAAAGACCATTCACCCAAAGACGATTCACCCAAAGACCATTCACCCAAAGACGATTCACCCAAAGACCATTCACCCAAAGACCATTCACCCAAAGACGATTCACCCAAAGATGATTCACAGAAAGACGATTCACAGAAAGACGATTCACCCAAAGACCATTCACCAAAGCGAGTCACCCAAATACATTTCACCCAAAGCAAGACGATTCCCAATACCATTTCACCCAAGAACATCCACCCAAAGACCATTCACCCAAAGACCATTCACCCAAAGACCATCCACCCAAAGACCATTCACACAAAGACCATTCACCCAAAGACGATTCACCCAAAGACGATTCACAGAAAGACGATTCACAGAAAATAGATTCACCCAAAGACGATTCACCCAAAGACGATTCATCCAAAGACGATTCACCCAAAGACAATTCACCCAAAGACCATTCACCCAAAGACGATTCACCCAAAGAACATCATTCAAGAACTGACTCACCCCAAAGAACGAGTCACCCAAAGATAATTCCACAGAAGACGATTCAGAAAGACGATTCACCCAAAGCCCATTCACCCAAGAAAACATTACCAAACCCAAAGACCATTCACCAAAGACGATTCACCCAAGCCATTCACCCAAACGAGTCACCCAAGACCATTCACCCAAAGACGATTCACCCAAAGACGATTCACCCAAAGACCATTCACCCAAAGACCATTCACCCAAAGACGATTCACCCAAAGATGATTCACAGAAAGACGATTCACAGAAAGACGATTCAACCCAAAGACCATTCACCCAAAGACCATTCACCCAAAGACGAGTCACCCAAAGACCATTCACCCAAAGACGATTCACCCAAAGACCATTCACCCAAAGAACATCCACCCAAAGACCATTCACACAAAGACCATTCACCCAAAGACCATTCACCCAAAGACCATTCACCCAAAGACCATCCACCCAAAGACCATTCACCCAAAGACCATTCACCCAAAGACCATTCACCCAAAGACGATTCACCCAAAGACGATTCCCCAAGACCATGCACCCAAGACGCTTCACCCAAAACGGATTCACCCAAAGACCGATTCCCCAGAGACCATCCCCCCACATACCCTTCCCCAAAGACCATTCACCCAAAGACGATTCACCCAAAGAAAATTCACCCAAAGCAATTCACCCAAAGACGATTCACCCAAAGACCATTCACTCAAACGGTTTGCACCCAAGACGATTCCCAAAACCATTTCACCCCAAGAACGATTCACCCAAAGAACCATTCCCCACAGACAATTCAACCGAAGAGCATTCACCAGACCATCCACTCAAAGACCTCCACCCAAGACCATTCACCCAAACGACCCATTCACACGCCAAGACGATTTCAACCTAAATACGATTCACAATAAAACCCGATTCACCAAAGACGATTCACCCAAAGACAATTCATCCAAAGACGATTCACCCAAAGACAATTCACCCAAAGACCATTCACCCAAAGACGATTCACCCAAAGACCATTCTTCATATACCATTCACCAAAACGATTCACCCAAAGATGCTGCCCAAAAGACGATTCACAGAAAGACATTACCCAAGACCATTCCCCAAAGAACGATTCAACCCAAAGACCTTCCCCGCCAAGAACGATTCACTCCACAGACCATTTCACCCAAAGACGATTCACCCAAAGACCATTCACCCAAAGACGATTCACCCAAAGACGATTCACCCAAAGACCATTCACCCAAAGACGATTCACCCAAAGACCATTCATCCAAAGACGATTCACCCAAGGCACTTCACCCAAGACGTTCCTCACCCAAAGACTCAGTCACCCAAGACGATTCACACCCCAAAACCATTCACCCCAAGACCATTCACTCCAAAGATTAATTCCCCAAGACGATTCACAAAAGACGTTCCCCAAAGACCATTCACCAAAGACATCACACCCAAAGACCTTCACCCCAAGACGATCACCCAAAACCATTCACCCAAGACGTTCACCCAAAGACCATCCACCAAAGACCATTCCACCCGACCATTCACTCAAAAAGACGTTCACCCAAAGACTATCACCCCTAAGCACCATTCCCCCAAAGACCATTCACCCAGAGCCATTCACCCAAAGACCATTCGCCCAATACCTTCACCAAAGAACGATCACCCAGACGATTCACCCAAGACCTATTCACCCCAAAGACGATTCACCCAAAGACCATCCACCCAAAGACCATTCACCCAAAGACCATTCACCCAAAGACCATTCACCCAAAGACGATTCACCCAAAGACCATCCACCCAAAGACCATTCACCCAAAGACCATTCACCCAAAGACCGCTCGCGTACTTGGACCTATAAACCATAAAAAATGCTTTCTCATCATCTGAGAAAGCATTGTTCATGGAGTAAAGGTCCAAGTATCCCCCAAACCCACCCACACACCAACACACCTACACGAACACACACCTACACACACACACAAACACACCTACACAAACACACACCTACACAAACACACACCTACACACACACCCACTCACCTACACAAACACACACCCACACTCATACACCCACACACCTACACAAACACACACCACACACCTACACACACACACACTCACCTACACAAACACACACCCACACGCACACATGCACCCACACACCTACACAAGCACACCCACATACACACCTACCCACCCACCCACACACATACCTACACACCCACACACCTACACACCTACACAAACACACACCCATACACCTACGTACCCCCCCACACACACACTTGCGGCGATGCGTAGGACCTGTCGTTGAATTCTCATCACTTTTTGTTTCCAGCTGAATATTGTACTTCCTGTTTCCAGGTTAACATATATTGTACTTCTTGTTTCCAGATTAAGATATATTGTACTTCTTGTTCCCAGATTAACATATATTGTACTTCTTGTTTCCAGATTATGATATATTGTACTTCCTGTTTCTTGGTTAACATTTATCGTACTTCTTGTTCGCAGATTAACATTTATTGTACTTATTGTTTCCAGATTAACATATATTGTACCCTTAATTGCACGTGTCAAAATGCCCCCCCCCCCCCCCCCCCCCCCTTACCCCCCCACCGACACACATCCCCCCCCCGATCCCCCCCCCACCCCCACCCCCCACCGCCCACACCCACCCACGCACATCCCCCACAACCCGCCCCCCCCATATATTGTTACCCTATTGCATTAGTCCAGATGCCACCCCCCCCTCCCCCCCCCTCCCCCAACCCCCCCACGCGCACACCCCCCACACACATCCCACCACCCACATTCCACAACCGTGCCCCACACCCACATCACACACACCACACCATCCATCCCCCCCCCCCCCCCCCCACCCCCCCCACCCCCACCCCCCCAACCACCCCCCCCCCCCGCCCCCCCCCCCCCCCCCCCCCCCCCCCCACTACCCCCCCCCCCCCCCCCCCCCCCCCCCGCCCTCCCCCCCCCCCCCCCCGCCAAAAAACCCCCCCCCCCCCCCCCCCCCCCCCCCCCACCCCCCCCCTCCCCCCCCAGCAAAAAAAAACTAAAACAAAAAAACACCTAAAAACCTCCCCCCCCCCCCCACCCCCACCCCCCCCCCCCCCCCCCCCACACCAAACCCCCCCACCCCCCCCCCCCCCCCCCCCCCCCCCCCCCCCCCCCCCCCCCCCCCCCCCCCCCCCCCCCCCCCCCCACCCAAAAACAAAAAAAAAAAAAAAAAAACAAACAAGAACCCCCCCCCCCCCCCCCCCCCCCCCCCTCTAAAAACCCCCCCACCCCCCCCTCCCCCACAAAACAAAAACAAAAAAAATACCCCCCCACCCCCCCCCCCCCCCCCCCCCCCTACAAAAAACCAAAAAAAACCAGAAAAAAAAACAAAAAAAAAAACGAACAAAAAAAAAAAAAAACAACAAAACCCCCCCCCCCCCCCCCCCCCCCCCCCCACCCCCCCCCCCCCCCCCCCCCCCACCCCCCCCCCCACCACCCCCCCCCCCCCCCCCCCCCCCCCCCCCCACCCCCCCCCCCCCCCCCACCCCCCCACCAAAAAAATTTCCAAAAAAAACCCCCCCCCCCCCCCCACCCCCCAAAAACAAAAAAAAAAAAAAAAAACAAAAAAAAAAACACCCCCCAAAAACACCCCCACCCCCCCCCCCCCCCCCCCCAAACAAAAAACCACCCCCCCCCCCCAAAAACCCCCCCCCCCCCCCTTTTTTGTCCCCCACCCCCCCCCCCCCCCCACCCCCCGCCACTCCGCCCCCACCAACCCCCCCCCAAACCCCCACCCCCAACCCCCCCACCCACCCGCCCCCCCACCGCTCCCCCCCCCCCCCCCCCCCACCCCCCAACCTCCCACCACGCCCACCCACACATATATTGTACTCTTATTGCAGGTGTCAAAAAGCCCCCCCCCCCCCCCACCCCCACCACCACCACACACACACACACTTACATCCCCCCCCCTCTCACACACACACGCCCCCACACACAAAGCACTCACACGCTGACACACACACGCGCACCTACCCATATATTGTACCCTTATTGAAGGTGTCAAAATGACCCCACCCACCCACCCCACCCACCTACATCTCCCACCCACGCATCCGCACCCCCACCCTCCCCTCCCATCCCCCACAGCACACTTCCACAAATGCCCACCCACCCATATATTGGTACCCTTGTTGTAGGTGTCTAAGTGCCGTGATTGTGGTGCAGGCATTGGTGACTTAGGCCATAGTCTCCTCACCTTTTTTTGTGTGACAGGATTTTGTTGGAGCACGACTAGGTGTGTTTGTACTGCTAAGGGGCAAGACCCCTGTACTGCCCAAGTAGCTACCCTTCTTAGTCAGTCAATGACAGTGCCCACACCCACACAAACACACCCACACACCACACACACAAACCACACACACACACACCCATATATTGTACCCTTATTGGCAGGTGTCAAAAAGCCCCCCCCCCCCCCCCCCCCCCCCACACACACACACACACACACTCACACACATAATACCACATCACAAGGAGTGTTGGTGCTAGTCGTTCTCTAGTGATAGAGGTGTCAGTGTGTGTTTACACATGAGCACATCACAAGGAGTGTTGGTACCAGTCGTTCTCTAGTGATGTGACAGTGTGTGTTTACACATGACCACATTAGTAGGAGTGTTGGTGCTAGTCGTTCTCTAGTGATCAGGGTTATTTTTAAGGAATGGAAATCCTTGAAAACTACAATCATGTGGTGCTATTGTTGGCCAGACCTTGTTACACAACTAGAAATTGTAATGCTATTGTTGGCCCCGCTTAGCCTCTTACAATAGCACCAGCTTAAAAAGTGTGACCAAACGAACACTAAGTGGAACAAACCAGAACTTTGAATTTGGACCCCGGTTGTTGAACCCATATGGTCAGTGTGGGGAAAAGGGCCAACGACCGCACACTCTAAAGAGCGAGAATTACCGCACAATACAGAGGGGCGAGTGCGGGATGACTGCAAATCCCAACCTCTGCAACAAAAATCATAGTTATCTTTGAAATGTCTGCGTGGGAATGACCGCACACTTCGAGGAGGTGGGTTTACTGGGTTAGACCAACAGGAAACAGTTTTTCATTTACTACCCCCAGAAAAACAGTGAGCTAGCCAGCCTCAAAAGCAACCAGTCAGTCTGCCAAACACCTGTCAGCCTACCAAAAGCCCACCCAGCCAGCTGGTCAAATAGGGCTCCCTAGATACCTTACTAGCCCTGATACCCCTGCGCTTCGAGGCAGCTAGCGGCCAAGGTCGAAGCTCGCTATGGAAGCAAAGAAAGCAATACTCTAAGCGAAGCTATGGAAGCAAGCAAATCGAAGCAAACTGTGGGAGTAAAGCAATCCCAGTCGATGCGAAGCTGTGGAAGCAAGGGAAGTCGAAGGGAACTTTGGGAGCAGAGCGAGAAATTCGAAGCGAAATCTCCCCCACCTTATCTCTCTGTTCGCGCTTGTTCTTTCCATCGACGATGACATCCTCAAAGGTCAGCTCGTCGTCCACATCGTCGTCCACATGGGCAGGGCTTGGCAAGGGGGCAGGGCCAAGGCAGGCTCCCCCAATGACGATGCCCTATTTAGCTGAGTCGAGAAGGCTGGAGATGGTCTTATACTTTTATACCGGAAGCTTCTTCTGGCGCGTGTGACTCGTGCTCATGGCGTCAGTTGGGGTCAAAAAAGCGGGCGCGAGTATTCCAACACCCGGGGCTGTTACTTGCTAGGCCTAACTGACTTTGGTACTTATGTATGTGCGATGACTAAGGGGAGGCAGACGCGAAACTAGAGATGCACGGTGCGATTTCAACCAGGGCCTTGTCGTCAAACTAGAGATTTGGGGTGCGATGAGCAAGGGCCAAATACGACCTGAAATCGCACCACGCCAAAACGGAAAAGTCTAAAAATCGCACTTCCCGCTGAATCACACCCTAAAAATAACCCTGCTAGTGATAGATGTGTCAGTGTGTGTTTACACATGAGCACATCACAAGGAGTGTTGGTGCTAGTCGTTCTCTAGTGATACATGTGACAGTGTGTGTTTACACATGAGCACATCACAAGGAGTGTTGGTGCTAGTCGTTCTCTAGTGATGTGAAAGTGTGTTTACACATGAGCACATCACAAGGAGTGTTGGTGCCAGTCGTTCTCTAGTGATGTGACAGTGTGTTTACACATGAGCACATCACAAGGAGTGTTGGTTCTAGTCCTTCTCTAGTGATAAATGTGACAGTGTGTGTTTACACATTACCACATCACAAGGAGTGTTGGTTCTAGTCCTTCTCTAGTGATAGAGGTGTCAGTGTGTGTTTACACATTACCACATCACAAGGAGTGTTGGTGCTAGTCGTTCTCTAGTGATAGATGTGTCAATGTGTGTTTACACATGAGCACATTAGGAGGAGTGTTGGTGCTAGTCGCTCTCTAGTGATAGATGTGACAGTGTGTGTTTACACATGACCACATTAGTAGGATTGTTGGTGCTAGTCGCTCTCTAGTGATAGATGTGACAGTGTGTGTTTACACATGAGCACATCACAAGGAGTGTTGGTGCTAGTCGTTCTCTAGTGATAGATGTGACAGTGTGTGTTTACACATGAGCACATCACAAGGAGTGTTGGAGCTAGTCGTTCTCAAGTGATAGATGTGACAGTGTGTGTTTACACATGACCACATCACAAGGAGTGTTGGTGCTAGTCGTTCTCTAGTGATAGATGTGACAGTGTGTGTTTACACATTACCACATCAGGAGGAGTGTTGGAGCACGACTAGGTGTGTGTGTACTGCTAAGGGGCAGGACCCCTGTACTGCCCAAGTAGCTACCCTTCTTAGTCAGCCCCTTTGTGGGCTCTGTACTGAAAGAGTCAATGGGAACATGAAGTAGCCTCTACTTTTCCCCAGTCTTTAGACTGCTGCAACAGATTTCCATCTAGGAGGTGTGTCTCTTGACACAGACCAGCGACACCGAGGATTCAGTTTACTGGCCTGACTATGGAAATATCATGTTATTAATCAAATGAATACAATGATCAATTAACTCTTCAAAATCAAGCGTCCACACTATCCACACCAACACTTCACGTTTTGATCCCAGGTATCGGAGTGCCCTGAATGTGGAGGCTCAGAACAGAGTCTCCTCACCGGGCTTCCTATGGAAATATCGTGTATGTTACTAGTAAAATGAATGCAACTGGATGCAACGCTCAATTATCTCGTCAAAATCCAGGGTCCACGAGGACCACACACTTCACCAGCATTGCATTTCACTTTTTGATTGTAGGTGTCGAAGTGCCCCGAATGTGGGGCAGGCATTGGTGGCTCAGGCCATAGTCTACTCTCTGGCAATGTGTCTGCCGCTGACGATGTGCGCAGGATGCACGAGGCTTACCTAAGGCGATGAGGGCGCGTCCTACCACATGTCCGATACAAGGCGCAATGGGTCTGCAGCTGATGCTGTGTGCAGGATGCATGAGGCTGCCTCAAGGAGATGAGGGTGAGGGGGCAGAAGTTACCACTGAATGTCAGCGTGAACTACTAGGACACTGATCAGATACCAATGAGTCACTCGTGTCCTAGTAGTTCACGCTGACACTGAAGCATCTCCACTTACAACATGGATTTGCAGTTGAAGCTCATGGCAAATAGGCAACCATACAAAAGCTGCATGCGACCAGGCGATCTGTTTGCAGCTGATGCTGATGCTGTGTTCAAGATGCATGAGGCTGCCTCAAGGCGTTGAGGGTCAGGGGGTACAAGTGACCACTGCAGAATCTCCACTTGCAACATGGATTTGCAGTTGAAGCTCATGGAAAATAGGCAAACACACAAAAGCTGAGGCCAGACAGTGTTTCTGTGGCTGACGACGTCCGCAGGATGCATGAGGCTGCTTTGAGGCGATGAGGATGTGTGCATGCTGCACATGAAGACTTCAATTATCACTGTAGTACGAACTCGGGGCCCCCGTGGGTAAACCAGTTGTTTGGGGTTCAGTTCGTCAATGCCTTTTCTTTTTCAGCCCTTCCTATAACGGTTGGGCAAGTCCCTTTAGCATATTTGGCCTAACCCTAGACTTATACATGTATACACCACAATGCATCTGGAAGTTGGCAGAATCAGCTTTCCAGTATTGTTGAAATCGGGGGGCTTAGCCCAGTGGCTGGCCCAGGGATGGGAGCTGCCTATATGTTGCTGCTCGTAGCTGAAATGAATAGAATAGCTATTTATAAGACCTCCATGGATGTAGTAGAGCAGGCTTGGATTGGGTCAACAATGGCCTGCCTCTGAAAATTGATTGCCCCATAATAGATGTAATGGATTTACTCCAGATTTTGGGGATGAGGAGTGTGTGTTTGTGTGGGTGCTAGTTGACTGTACATGTTGTGTCCACGAACACTACCGGTAGGTTTGGCTCAATGGCCAGCTTACAGTTTGAGCTCAACTGGCTCAATTTCAGCTCAATTGGATTTTGTGCCGTCTTCGGCAGTATCATCAACAATTCAAGTGTAAACATTCCGAGCAAAGTACACTTGGTCCAATACCTTCGTGTGCCTAGACTGCATGTGTGTATTGAAGTCCAAGGGTATCCAAATAGGGTACATGGACTTGCTGTGACCGTACTAGCGAAGATCAAACATGTAAGGCGCCCTCTGGACGTGAAAACATTAATCAACATCATGTTTCTAGTAGTTCCTATAATCTCAAGTTCTCCGTCGGTAAAAGGATCGGTTAGGGTTCAGCTCTTCAGTGCTTTGTATTTTTGGCCCCTCCTGATATCAGGGTTGGGCAAATCTCTTGACTATAACAACGAACATTAACTCCATGCGTCTTTCAAATTTAATCCTATTCGAATTGATACAATTTAAAGCAATGACATGTATTCAAATCACGTTAATTTCATTAAAAGGAAAGGAATAAATCAAATTAAAATAACACAACATTAAATACAATTCAATTCAATTAATTAAAATACAATGAAGTAAGGATTCGAATCATTTCATCCGGGACGCGCCTCCAGGCGCCCTTAATTGGGCAAATCTCTTGACCGTAACAAGGTACATTAAATTTTCACGAATCCTGATTCCTTTGAAGGATGGAAATACTTAATACAATTTATGAAAAATGCGATAATAATCGCACAATTAAAGTAGTATCCCAGCTGAGATAATGATTTCATTATATTGTAGAATACAATTATCACTGTAGCACGAACTCAGGGCCCCCGTCGGTTAAAGAATTGTGTGGGGTCTATTTCATCAGGTGTTTTTTCTTTTTAAGCCCTTCCTATACTGTTGGGCAAGTCTCTTTAGCCTATTTGGCCTACCCCTGGACTGTAACATACATACATTGTCATCGACATGCCATTGTTGTCCCAAGACTGTCTTCCAACAAATCCAAAAAATACCTGTATGGGAATGTTGCAGGAAGCAAGCATTATTATCAGCGCTAATTCAATATAATATTTATGCATTGCTCTGTATGAAGCAGTCACATGCACAATTCTTGATTTCAGTTGAAGTCGTATCACAACGATTTACTGGGGGGGCAGCAGGGTACTTCAAATGGCCAAATTGGCCAGCGCTTTAGCGCACTTGGAAAACAAAAAAACTGCGCTTTATAGTGCAAAAAGCGCAAAAATTGCTTGCTGCACCCACAGTGGGTTGCAAAAAACTGCGCTTAAAGCGCAGAGGGGGTCGAAAAGTCAGCGCTCAGAAGCGCAAAAGCGCGCGCTTTGAATTACCCTGGGGGGCAGATCGCTTAGTACCGGTACTTATTGATGATGGTGATGATAATTATGATGATGATTACATTTTTCCTGGTGCCCTACTGGAGTCAAACTGTGCCCTCGGCTTGTCGGAGTCAAGGGGGACTTAAGAACATCATGCACAAAGAAGAACATACATTAATGGCCCCTCCGTATAGCCTAGAATCATCTTTTTATTTGAGGATGGCAAGTCCTTTTACCATGACAAGTCTTTAAACTATCTAATCCGTTAAGTGTGCCCCCTCGTCTCCGTGGGTATCGCACGGGGGGGCTTGGAAGACGGTGAGCAGCCCAGAGTTGGCTGAAAAAACATGTAACAATTCAAAATTTGAGGATGGGCAAGTCCGTTTAGCCTACTAGTCTACTCCCTGGACAGTCACATGCATACATCTATTACTGTAGCCCAAACTCAGGGCTCCCGTTGGTAAAACGATTGATTGGGGGTTAGTTCATCAATGCCTTTTCTTTTTTAGCCTTTCCTATCGGTTTGGTTGTGCAAGTCCTTTTAGCATATTTGGCCTACCCCTGGACTGGAACATACATGCATACTATTAACGGCCCCAAATGAAGGCCCCACCCGGTACAATACCCGTAATACTGGGGTAGCCATTACACCTGAGGGTCCGACATCGACTGAGGCCTTCATCCCACGCCACCTGGTACAATACCCGTAATACTGGGATAGCCATTACACCTCAGGGTCCGACATCAACTGAGGCCTTCATCCCACGCCACCTGTGCATTAACCTGGGCCGGTCACATGTGGTTATATGCAGTGACTGCACTAGCTAAGAGCAAACTCTAAAAAGTACGGCCACGACTGAATTGGACTATTTCATCCTTTCGCATTCAAAGCTCCACTCCCGCACGGCCCCACAGCCACTACCACAGTTAGGAAACTCCTGTTAGCCTATTTGGCCTACCCCTTGACTGTAACATAGATACAGCCACACACACAATCGTGCACTACTGAACCTCCAACATAGATTCCACATCGTCCCACTTCCCCAAGGACTGCCTCGCCCCAAACTTGGTCCCCAGGCATCGATTCACACTCCTCTTCATCCCAATGCCCCACTCCCGTGCGCCCCCATAGCCACACACAAATTCTGCACTACTGCACCTCCAACATAGAATCCACATCGTCCCACTTCCCCAAGGACTGCCTCGCCCCAAACTTGGTCCCCAGGCATCTATTCACACTCCTCCTCACCCCAATGCCCCACTCTTGCACGGCCCCATAGCCACACACAATCAGCACTACTGCACCTCCAACATAGAATCCACATCGTCCCACTTCCCCAAGGACTGCCTCCCCCCGAACTTGGTCCCCAGGCATCGATTCACACCCCTCTTCATCCCAATGCCCCACTCCCGCACGGCCGCCCTTGCAGCTGGGATGTTGTCAGGCCCCACGGCCACGTACAAGATCGTGAGGAGGTACAAGATGATGAAGATGGTGGCTGCGGCGTACATCAAGGGCCGTTCACGCGGTGGTTCACGGTGGATGATGTCGAACATCAGGTAGACGTTGACGACAGTGACACAGAGGCCGATAACGGAGGCCAAGCGTGTGAGCCAGGCAGGGTTCTTGAAGCGGGGTCCCATCACCTCTTCACTCGCAGTCATGTGGATAACGGGGATGAGAGCAAAGGGGACCAGCAGACTCTGCAGGGGGGGGGGGGGGGGGGGGGGGGGGGGGGGTCAGTTTTGTTTAGTTTTGTTGTGTGTTTGGATTTTGGTCCCATCACCTCTTCACTCGCTGTCATGTGGATAACGGGGATGAGAGCGAACGGGACAAGCAAACTCTGCAGGGGGGGGAGTTTTGTTTTGGTCAGTTTTGTTCTGTTGTGGTGTGTTTTGGATTTTGGTCCCATCACCTCTTCACTCGCAGTCATGTGGATGACAGGGATGAGAGCGAAGGGGACAAGCAAACGCTGCAGGGTGCAGTTTTGTCTTGGTCAGTTTTGTTTAGTTTTGTTGTGTTTGGGATTTTGGTCCCATCATCTCCTCACTCGCTGTCATGTGGATAACGGGGATGAGAGCAAAAGGGACCAGCAGACTCTGCAGGGGGGGGGGGTGTTTTGTTTTGTTTTGTTTTGTTGTGGTGTGTTAAGGATTTTGGTCCCATCACCTCCACACTCACAGTCAAGTGGATGACAGGGATGAGAGCAAAGGGGACCAGCAGACTCTGCAGGGGGTAGTTATGTTTTGGTTAGTTTTGTTTTGTTGTGTGTTTGGATTTTGGTCCCATCATCTCTTCACTTGCTGTCATGTGGATAACGGGGATGAGAGCAAAGGGGACCAGCAGACTCTGCAGGGGGGGGGGGGTGTTTTGTTTTGTTTTGTTGTGGTGTGGTGTGTTAAGGATTTTGGTCCCATCACCTCCAGACTCACAGTCATGTGGATGACAGGGATGAGAGCAAAGGGGACCAGCAGACTCTGCAGGGTGTAGTTATGTTTTGGTTAGTTTTGTTTTGTTGTGTGTTTGGATTTTGGTCCCATCATCTCTTCACTTGCGGTCGTGCGGATGACGGGGATGAGGGCCAAGGGGACCAGCAGACTCTGCAGGGGGGGGGGGGGGGGGGGGGGGGGGGGGGGAGGGGGGGGTCAGTTTTGTTTAGTTTTATTGTGTGTTTGGATTTTGGTCCCATCATCTCCTCACTCGCTGTCATGGGGATGACGGGGATGAGGGCCAAGGGGACCAGCAGACTCTGCAGGGGGGGCGAGTTTTGTTTTGGTCAGTTTTGTTCTGTTTTGTTGTGTGTTTGGATTTTGGTCCCATCACCTCTTCACTCGCGGTCATGTGGATGACGGGGATGAGGGCGAAGGGGACCAGCAGACTCTGCAGGGTGGAGTTTTGTTTTGGTTTGTTTTGTTGTGGTGTGTTTTGGATTTTGGTCCCATCACCTCCTCACTCACTGTCATGTGGATAACGGGGATGAGAGCAAAGGGGACAAGCAAACTCTGCAGGGAGTAGTTGTTTTTGTTGTTGTGTGTGGTGTGTTTTGGATTTTGGTCCCATCACCTCCTCACTTGTGGTCGTGTGGATGACGGGGATGCGAGCGGAGGGGACCAGCATACTCTGCGGGGAGCAGTTTTTGTTGTTTTTTTGTTGTGGTGTGTTCTGGATTTTGGTCCCATCACCTCCTTACTTGCGGTCATGAGGATGACAGGGATGAGAGCGAAGGGGACCAGCAGACTCTGCAGGGGGTACTTGTTTTCGACTTGTTTTTGTCTGTACATTTTTGTTTTGTTGTGGTTTGGGTGAGGGAAAAGAGGACCAACTGACTCTGCAGGAGGTTGGTTTGGTTTGGTTTGGTTTGTTTTGGTATGTACTGCTTTGTTTTGTTGTGTTCTGGTTTGAATGAGAACAAAGGGGACGTACGGACTCTGCATAGGGTAGTTGCTTTTGTCTTGTTTTGGTCTGTACTGTGTGGTCTGTACTTGTGTTTCGGGTTTTGGTCCCATCACCTCCTCACTCGCGGTCGTGTGGATGACGGGGATGAGAGCGAAGGGGACCAGCAGACTTTTCAGGGGGTACTTGCTTTTGTCTTGTTTTGGTCTGTACTGTTTTGTTTTGTTGTGGTTTGGATGAGAGTAAGGAGGACCAACGGACTCTGCAGGAGGTTTGTTTGGTTTGGTTTGGTTTTGTGGTTTGGATGAGAACAAAGGGGACAGACGGACTCTGCAGGGTTGTTTTTTTCTTTTTTTTCTTTTCCGTTTTGTTTTGTTTTGATCTGGTCTGTACTGTTTTGTTTTGTTGTGGTTTGAATGCGAACAAAGGGGACCAACGGACTCTGCAGGAGGTGGATTTGGTTTGGTTTGGTTTGGTCTGTAATGTTTTGTTTTGTTGTGTTGTGGTTTGAATGAGAACGAAAGGGACGTACGGACTCTGCAAGAGGTGGGTTTGGTTTGGTTTGGTTTGTTTTGGTCTGGTCTGTACTGTTTTGTATAGTTACATCAATATGTATTATATTATTTTTATACATTTGTGTTTACAGTTTGTATAAGTTGATTTCCAATACATGCGGGTACACACATTCAACCTACCTGAACAACGTCCAATATTTTAACTTTCAACATTATTACTCACCTGAACCACGTTCAATATTTCAACATTTCAACTTTCAACGTTTCAGCCCACCTGAACAATGTTCAACAATTGCGCCACTAGTCGAATGTGTTAGACACATCAAACACAATTACTAGAATCACAATATATATGGGTACACACATTCCCCAGGAAATATGGCGACAACATTTCAACTCAATTCAAACTGAATCCTTGGTGTCGCTGGTTTGTACCGAGAGACCCACATCCTGGGGTGAAATTCCTTTCATACTAAAAAGAGGTCGGGGGGCAGGTTCTCCATCACAGTGCAGGATAGCGACGGGGAGTCTAGCCAGTGTGTGTGTGGGTTGCGAGGGTGGTGGAGGTGGTGGTGGTGGTGGTGGTTTGTATCGAGAGTCCCGCATCCTGGGGTGAAATTCCTTTCATACTAAAAAATACATACCTGTACAACATTCAGTATTTGTGTCACGTAGTCGAATGTGTTGGACGCATCGAACACAATCGCTAGAATCACGGTGGGGATGAGAGCAATAGAGCGTGTTGCTACCATCCGCAAGCCAGCTTGGACCTACATTATAAGCAAGGTGGTGATTTGGTGTTATTGGTGTTATTGGTGTTATGCGTGGTGTTGATGGTGATTGTGGTGACCCGGTTGTTGGAGGTGTTGATGTTGGTGGCGATTGTGGTGTTGGTGGTGATGGTGGTGGTGTTGGTCGTGTTGGAGGTGATTGTGGTGTTGCTGGGGTTGGTGTTGTTGGTGTTGTTGGTGGTGATTGTGTTGTTGGTGTTGTTGGTGTTATAGGTGGTGTTGACCGTGTTGGTGGTGTTGGTAGCTTTGGATACCGCAGCTAGAATCACGGTGGGGATGAGAGCCAAAGAGCGTGTTGCTACCATCGGCAAGCTAGCTTAGATCTACATTGTAGGCAAGGTGGTGAGTTGGTGTTATTGGTGGTGAGTGTGGTGATTGTGGCGTTGGTGGTGTTGGTGGTGATTGTAGTGTTGGTGTTGTTGGTGGTGATAGTGGTGTTGGTGTTGGTGGGGTTGGAGGTGTTGGTGGTGTTGGTGATTTTAGTGTTATTGGTGGTGATTGTGGTGATTGTGGCGTTGTATAATACAAATGAATAAAAACTGTATAATACAAATGCATAAAAACTATATAATACAAATGCATAAACTGCATAAAGTGCATAAACTGGCAAATGCAAAAACTGCATAAACTGCATAATACAAATTGATATGACTATACAAAGCAATGCAACTATACAAAGCAAGGCAACTATACAAAGCAATGCAACTATACAAAGCAATGCAACTATACAAAGCAATGCAACTATACAAAGCAATGCAACTATACAAAGCAATGCAAATATACAAAGCAATGCAACTATACAAAGCAATGCAACTATACAAAGCAATGCAACTATACAAAGCAATGCAACTATACAAATCGTTGTTACTAAACAAATCGCTGTTACTAAACACATCTGAATTAATGGATAACAACTCCAGTATGAAGCTGGTCATGAATCCTGAGTCCTTTGAAGGATGAAAATACTCGAGGGGGGGGGGGGGGGGGGGGGGGGGGCAAGATTTCTACCACATGTTCGATATGGACAGAGAACCGTGAGCAATTGTTGATACACAAAAAATCATGTTGATACACCCACGGGCAGCTGAGATAGAGGGGGGGGGGGAGGGGGGGGGGGGGGCGACCGTTTTCCCCAAATGGGCTTTAAATGCAGATTGTGGCATGTTAAGTGCCTTGAACATCTTGCCTTAACATGGTTTAGGGGGTTTGAAGAAGGTTATGGCCCTAAGTGGCACGTTATGGCCCAAAATGGCCTAAATGGACTTCATGGCCTAAATGATACTAATACTAAATGGCCTAAATGGACCTAAATGCAGTTTTTTGCCTCAATGACGCGCTGATTAAACCTGGTACTGTTTTTGTAGGGCATAATATTGAAATATGGCCCAAATGAGGTAGATTTGTAGACAAACATCTTCAAAAATCCCCTGTGGTTTTCAGATATAGCGGTTGTCTTTATTCCCTCAACAACACAGCAAAAAGCTATAAACCGCATCTATTTCGCGACCAGCTCCTCGGCCACTTGGCAGACCAATGCCCCATACATCTATGAATACCTTGTGATGCCTATTGGGAGCGTTTATTACAAATGGGGCGCTAAGTACACTGATTTCATTCTTTTAGACAGCCATGTAGCCCACCAAGATCAAGCTAAAAGGTTTGGGCCGGGACTGTTTTTTGAAGGCTTGGATACCTCCGTTGGGTGCCCCTCAAAAAACTGTCAAACAATTGGGCCGATCGGGCCATGCAGTTTTGAGATACAACAGGCAGAGGTAGGACAGTCGAAAGGACGAACATATATGCTTTATAGCCACATGGGCTCGCGCCAAGGTCCAAGGTTGGCAGTTATCGTACAAGGTCGGTTCCTGGCCCACGAACTCGGCGAAACGTGTCGTGACAGTGGACCACCATGCTTCAGATAGGCTTTCTGGATAATTGCAGCGCGAAATTAGGCCCCGCATCACTACGGATTCCATCGCAAGAGGGGACTCGTACTTTTCCCAAGTACTGGGTCTTTGTCTCCTAGTAGTGGCAAGCGGCTAATCGCAAGAGGGGATTCGTACTTTTCCCAAGTACTGGGTCTTTGACACAAGGCAAAGTAGTAGGTGGAGGGTGTGGTGGGTTTGGTGGTTGGTTGGTGGGTGAGGGTGTGATTGTGTGTGTGGTAACCGATTGAGTATTTTGGAACAAGGAAAAGTAGTGGCAAGCGGCTAGCAGCTATCATGATTACTTAATATTGAGCGTTTAGATAATTGCGCGCAATGGAGCTCCTCGAAGCGCGCAGTGGAGCTACTTGTTCAAGTATGCTTTTCGGCCCCCCTAAGGCCCAACACGCTCAGTGAGAAAACTTGCGATCGACATGAGCATTGGATCCATTTTATGCTGAAGGGGTTCATACAACAATTATCTGCGCGTTTAGATTGATGCGATCGCTGCGCGTATGTGACCTCATCATGGCTCGGGTTTTTCGAGACGGGCCGTGCCCTAGCCCTCCCCATGCCCCCCCATGCCCCCCCCCCCCCCCCCCCCCCACCCCCCCACCCCCACCCCCACCACCACCACCACCACCGGAAATACTTCATACAATTTATTACAAAATGCGATAATAATCGCGCAATTAAATTATCATCCCAGATGAGATGATGATTTAATTATATTGTAGAATTAAATTATCGCTGTAGCACGGATTCAGGGCCCCTGCCGGTATAATGTTTGTACGGGGTTCAGTTCATCAACCCTTTTTCTTTTTAGCCCTTCCTACCCCGGTTTGGCATGTCCCCTCCGCCTATTTGGCCTACTACTGCACTGTAACATGCATACACTTACCTTTATGTTCAGCAGTCCTGTCATCACTAGCTGTCCCGCGTACGTGAGTCCAATGGTTGAGACCTGAGGTACATGAAGTACATTGAGAACATTGAGTGAAAGTAGAAGTCCAGGAGCTGATTTGGATTATTATCCATTATTGCTATTATTATTATTATTATTTTTATTATTATTATTATCGGGTTATTATTATTATTATTATTATCATTATTATTATTATTATCGGGTTATTTTTTTAAAATTATTATATTACCGTTTTTTAATAATAATGATAATAATAATAATAATAATAATAATTATTATTATTATCGGGTTATTATTATTACTATAATAATAATAATAATAATAATAATTATTATTAATAATATTATTATTATTATTGGGTTGTTCTAATTAAATATTATTATTATTATTATTATTACTATTATTAATAATAATAATATTATTCGACAGGTTGACATACCGTACGCGCCTTAAGTATTGGCAAGATTAAGTATTGGCAAATTTCATTTCTCCCCAAAAAGTGGGTCTCAGAAAATAATGGCAAAATTAACTTGGCTAAGGGGTCTATGGCTTTGACTGTCTCAAGCTCAGATCGAAATCCTGTTGGCAACGGGTCTTATGTTATTGTTACATTTCCTTATTCATCAAGTAGTCTGTCCAAGCTTGCTGTTAAACCATGTAACAATTCAAATCAGGAGCATTCAACTTGCCAGGGCTTAGTAGCCAGACCGGTACATGGCTCCAGCCATCAAAATTGCCGGCTGGAGCCTTGTAACCAAGTTCAAGGTCAATTACACGTTTTCAAAGTAGTCAGCCCAAGCTTGCTGAAAATAAAACCATGTAGCAATTCAAATCAGCAACATTTATTTTGCTAGGGCTTAGTACGGTAGATAGAGTACCATGGTAACTGTAACTTGGCAAAGGCCAACCACCTGGAGTGGTCTCAAGCTGGATCCCTAAACCAGTTTGGCAAAGGGTCGTTTGCCAAACCGTTTGCCAATACTTCAGGCGCATACGGTATTGTATTGCCACTAGAGTTTGGCAGGCCCAATTTTCGACACTTCTCCCAGAGCTCTCAATTCTCCCAGAAATCTCATAGAATTTAGGGGAAATGTGATGATGATTACATGACGATGATTCAATTTTTCATGGTGCCCTACAGGACTCGAAATTCTGTAAATAGATATATAAAAATAAATACAAAAATAAATAATTAAATAAATAAATATGCCTAAAAAATAAAAATAAACAATTAAAGAAATAAATATGCCTATGCATACGTCTGTCTGTGCTTGTGTCTGTGTCTTGGGGAAGGAGCCTACCCCAAGCTCTTCCTACCTAGCCTGAGGCAAGCAACCCAGGCGCTCACAGGATTCTGTGTCTGTCTATGCCTGTGCCTATGCATACGAATGCCCTAGTGGCTGCGCCTATGTCTGTATATGTCTATGCCTGTGCTTGTGTCTGTGTCTTGTATTAGGACAAGGAGCTTACCCCAAGCTCTTCCTAGCTGGCCTGAGGCAAGCACTTCCTACCTAGCCTGAGGCAAGCAACCCAATGGCTAACAGTGGTGTGTGACTGTGCTTGTGCTTGTGTCTGTGACTATGTGTCTGTCTATGCCTGTGCTTGTGTCTGTGTCCTGTATTAGGACTAGGAGCCTACCTCAAGCTCTTCCTACCTGGCCTGAGGCAAGCAGCTCAGCCGCTCACAGGGTTCTGTGTCTATCTATGCCTGTGCCTATGCATATGAATGCCCTAGTGTTTGCGCCTATGTCTGTGTCTGTCTATGCCTGGGCTTGTGTCTGTGTCTTGTATTAGGACTAGGAGCCTACTCCAAGCTCTTCCTAGCTGGCCTAAGGCAAGCAGCCCAGCCGCTCACAGGGTTCTGTGTCTGTCTATGCCTGTGCCTATGTATATGTCTTTGCTAGTGTCTGTGCTTGTGTCTGTGCCTATGTCTGTCTGTGTCTGCGTCTGTGTATGTGTCTATGTATGTGCTAGTGTATGTGCCTGTACTTGTGTCTGTGTTTTGTATTAGGACAAGGAGCCCACCCCAAGCTTTTCCAACCTGGCCAGAGGCAAGCAGCCAAATCGCTAACAGTGGTTTGTTTCTGTCTGTGTCTGTATCTATGCCTTTTTTGTGCTTGCGTCTGTGCTTGCGTCTGTGTCTATTCCTATGTCTATGATTGAGCTTGTGTCTGTGTCTGTTATTAGGACTAGGATTCTACACCAAGACGGTCCTACCTGGCCAGATGCAAGCAACACAATAGCCCACATAAGTTTGTATCTATGTCTATGGTGGTGTCTGCGTGTGTGTCTATGTCTGTGCATGTGTCTGCGACTAGGAGTCTACACCAAGCTCATACTTGCGTGTGTGTGCATGTGTCTGCGACTTGCATGTGTCTACACCAAGCTCATACTGCGTGTGTGTCTATGTCTGTGCATGTGTCTGCGACGTGCATGAGTCTACACCAAGCTCATACTACCTGGCCAGAGGCAAGCAACACAATCGCTATCAGTGGTTTGTGCCTGTATCTCTGTTGGTCGCCTTAGGTCATCATCATATTATATGCCTGTCCTTACCTACCTGGCCAGAGGCAAGCAGCCCAATAGCCCACAGAGTTCTGAAGTGGTCCCTAACTACCTGGCCAGAGGCAAGCAACCCAATGGCTAGCAGTGGTTTGTGTCTGTGTCTCTGTTGGTCGCCTTAGGTCATCATCATATGATATGCCTGTCCTTACCTACCTGGCCAGAGGCAAGCAACCCAATAGCCCACAGAGTTCTGAAGTGGTCCCTAACTACCTGGCCAGAGGCAAGCAACCCAATGGCTAGCAGTGGTTTGTGCCTGTATCTCTGTTGGTCGCCTTAGGTCATCATCATCTGATATGCCTGTCCTCACCTACCTGGCCAAGGGCAAGCAACCCAATGGCTAGCAGTGGTTTGTGTCTGTATCTCTGTTGGTCGCCTTAGGTCATCATCATATGATATGCCGCTCCCTACCTACCTGGCCAGAGGCAAGCAACCCAATGGCTAGCAGTGGTTTGTGCCTGTATCTCTGTTGGTCGCCTTAGGTCATCATCATATGATATGCCTGTCCTTACCTACCTGACCAGAGGCAAGCAACCCAATAGCTAACAGTTGTTTGTGCCTGTGTTTACGTCTGCCTGTGCCTGCATCTGTTTTTGATTAGGACTACTATGTATATTGTATAGAGTACACCAAGATGCACCAACCTGGCCAGAGGCAAGCAACCCAATAGCTAACAGTAGTTTGTGTCTGCGTTTACGTCTGTCTGTGCCTGCATCTTTTTTTGATTAGGACTACTATGTATATTGAATAGTGTACACCAAGATGCACCAACCTGGCCAGAGGCAAGCAACCCAATAGCCCACAGAGTTATGAAGTGGTCCCCATCATATGATATGCCGGTCCATAGATATGATATCATACTCGCCGTTGGTCAACATCATATGATATGCCGGCCCCTACCTACCTGGCCAGAGGCAAGCAACCCAATAGCCCACAGAGTTCTGAAGTGGTCCCCATACTCCTCAGCCAAGTGATCACCAGCTGACTCAAGGCCCACTTTGGGGGGGTCTGGACCATAGAAACCCTGATGCAAGGGTTCCATGTAGGGGAAGGTGTCAGTGTGGGGGGCGTGGGGTGTGAGTTTGGGGGGCTTGGGGGGGCGGATGTGAGTGTGTTGGGCGTGGGGTGTGAGTTTGGGGGGCTTGGGGGGGCGGGTGTGAGGTGTGAGTGTATAGGCACATGATGTGAGTGTGGGGGGCGTGGGTGTGAGTTTGGGGGGCTTGGGGGGGGCGGGTGTGAGGTGTGAGTGTATTGGCTCATGATGTGAGTGTGTGGGGCGTCCCATCTAGGGGCGGGTGTTAGTGTATAGGCACAGATGCAAGGGTTCCATGTAGGGGTGGGTGTCAGTGCGGGGGGCGTGTGGGGGGGCGATATGAGTGTGGGGTATGGGGGGGGGGGGGGGGGGGGGGGGGGGGGGAGAGGGGGGGGGGGGGGGGGGTGGGGGGGGCGCCCCATATAGGGGCGGGTTGTGAGTGTGTAGGGCGCAGGATGTGAGTGTGGGGGGCGTTGGGGGCGAGGTGTGAGTGTGGGTGAGTGTGGGTGGGGAGGTGTGATCGTGTAGGCGCAGGGTGTGAGCGTGGGGGGCTTTGGGTGTGTGGTGTGAGTATGGGGGGCATCCCATGTAGGGGCGGGTGTGAGTGTGGAGGGGGCGTAGGGCGTGAGATGTGAGTGTGGGGTGCATGGGGGGGGGGAGTGAGGGGGGCTTTGGGTGTGAGGACACAGACATCAAAGATGTTGCCAATAAATGCCATAATTGTGTTTTTCAAAGACACAGGCAACAAAGATGTTGAGGATAAAGGCCATGATGAGCCTTTTACCTTTTCAAAGACACAGGCAACAAAGATGTTGAGGATAAAGGCCATGATGAGCCTTTTACCTTTTCAAAGACACAGACAACAAAGATGTTGACGATTAAGGCCATGATGAGCCTTTTATCTTGGCTAAGAAGCAGACAACAAATACGTTGTCGATAAAGGCCATGATGACCATCTTACCTTTGCAAAGACACAGACAACAAAGACATTGACGATAAAGGCCATGGTGAGCACGATGAAGTTCTCAAGCTCCATGTACCTGTGTGGTGTGTGCATATGGGCTGGTGGGTAGGAGCAGGCGCAGGAGCAGGTGCAGAATTAGGAGGATTAGGATCATCATCATCATCATCATCATCATGCGCATACAGGCTGGTGGGTAGGAGCAGGAGCAGGGCTAGGGGCATCAGAAGCAGGATGATCATCATCATCATCATCATCATCCTGCGCAGACAGGCTGGTGGGTAGGAGCAGGAGCAGGGCTAGGGGCATCAGAAGCAGGATCATCATCATCATCATCATCATCATCATCATGCGCATACAGGCTGGTGGGTAGGAGCAGGAGCAGGGCTAGGGGCATCAGAAGCAGGATCATCATCATCATCATCATCATCATGCGCATATGGGCTGGTGGGTAGGAGCAGGAGCAGGAGCAGGAGCATCACCACCATCATCATCAAGAGTAAGCGCAGGAGCCTCATCATCCTCATCATCCTCATCACCAGGAGCAGGAGGAGCATCAGGAGCAGGAGAAACTGGAACATGAACAGAAGCATCAGGAAAAAGAACAGCAGCAACACATACACAGCAAGGTATGTCATGACGTCATCGATCAAGGGTTTGGAGCCCACTGCGAGATTGACGCAATTTTGTAAACACCCTCTAGGCACAGCGTGCAGATTTCCGTGTTTAGTTGAGTCAAAAGCGCAAACCAAAATGACAAAATGTAGTACCCTGACACATACTCCCCTCCTTATCAGCATGGCACAACATCATCAACATCCTGAGTAGGGGCAGGATCATCATCATCATCATCAGGAATAGGGGCTGCAGCATCTTCATCATCATATCATCATCATCATCATCATCAGGAATAGGGGTAGGAGCATCATCATCATCATCATCATCATATCATCATCATCAGGAATAGGGGCAGGAGCATCATCATATCATCATCATCATCATATCATCATCATCAGATCATCATCATCATGAGTAGGAGCAGGAGTAGCATCAGTTGCAGGAGAAACGGGATCATTCACAGCAGTATAAGTAAAAGGATCAGCAGCAACGCACACAAACACACACTCCCTCACACACACACACTCTCTCATACATACACACACTCACACACACATACTCACTCACACACATACCCCCTCACCCACCATGTTCCAATAGAGCTCATCAGTTCCTCGCATCCCATTATTCTCATCCCATTATTATCACACACACTCCACATCATATCAGCATAATTAAAACGAACAGCAGCAGCACACACACACACTCCCTCACTCACATACACACACACACACTCCCTCACACAAACACACACACACTCTCTCATACACACACACACTCACACACACACACACTCCCCACCATGTTCCCATAGAGCTCATCCCATTCCTCTCATCCCATTCTTCTCATCCCATTCTTCTCATCATCTCGCTCATTCGCTCACCCATTCTCTTCATCCCATTCCTCTCCTCCATTCCTCATCCCACCCATCCTCTCATCCCATGCGGGCGCAATCCATTCCTCTCATCCCATTATTCTCATCCCATTCTTCTCATCCCATTCTTCTCATCCCATGATTATCTTCCCATTCCTCTCATCCCATTATTCTCATCCCATGATTCTCATCAGTTCCTCTCATCCAATTCTTCTCATCAGTTCCTCTCATCCCATGATTCTCACCCCATTCTTCTCATCCCATTATTCTCATCCCATGATTCTCATCCCATTCTTCTTATCCCATTCCTCTCATCCTGATGCGCGCCCATGATTCGCAGCCCATCCCTCGCATCCATCTCCTCAGCCCATTATTCTCATCCCATTCCTCTCATCCCAGTATTCTCATCCGCATTCTTCTTAAGCCCTTCTCTCCTCCCCTGCCTCCTCATCCCATGGAGGCGCATCCCAGGCTCTGAGCCATTGCCGCGCAGCCCATGAGGATCACCCAGGGATGCGCATTCCCAGTCACGCTGCCCAGTTCTCTCATCCTATTCTTCTCATCCCATTCTTCTCATCCCATTATTCTCATCCCAGTATTCTTGTCCCATGATTCTCATCCCATTCCTCTCATCCCAATATTCTCATTCCATTCCTCTCATCCCATTCCTCTCATCCCAGGATTCTCATCAGTTCCTCTCATCCCATTCCTCTCATCCCATTATTCTCTCATTCCCAGGATGCGCAGCCCCAGGCCTCGCACCCCATGATTCGCATCCCATTCCTCCCAGAGCCCAGTAGTCTCATCCCATGATCTCAGCCCTATTCTTCATCCCATTCCTCGCATCCCAGGCGGCTTATCCCAGTCGGCGCACATCCCAGTCCTCTCATCCCAGGAGTCTCAGCCCAGTATTCTTATCTCCCATTTCCTCTCAATCCCATTTGCTCAGCTCCTATTATTCTCATCCCATTCCTCTCATCCCATTCCTCTTATCCCATGATTCTCATCCATTTCTTCTCATCCCATTCCTCTCATCCCATTATTCTCATCCCATTCTTCTCATCCCATTCTTCTTATCCCATTCCTCTCATCCCATTATTCTCATCCCACTCCTCTCATCCCATTATTCTCATCCTATGATTGTCATTCCATTCCTCTCATCCCATTCCTCTCATCCCATGCCTACTTTCCCAGATGCCTCAGATCCCATTTTCTCATCCCATTATGCTCAGCCCATGATTCCGGTCCAGGATCCCATCCCATTCTTCCAGCCCAGCCGCTCGCCCAGGATCTCACAGGAGGGCCCCGCGCATCCTCAGGCCGTTCGCTTAAGGATGCTCTCCCATGCGGCGCATCCCATTCCTCTCATCCATGCCATCATCCCCTTCTTCTCATCCCTTCTGCTCTTCCGGGTCCTCGCATCCCAGTAGCTCATCCCAGTCCTGTCATCCCATGAGTCGCTCCCATTCGTCTGCATCCCGTCCGCGCATCCATGATTCTCATCCATGCCTCTCAGCCTATTAGGCGGAGCCCAGGGCTTCCTCAGCCCATGCGGCGGAGCCCAGGCGCTCAGCGATCCCAGTCCTCTTCTCCCATGATCCCAGCCATGCCAACTCTCATCCCATTATCCTCAGCCTATTAATTCGCATCTCATTCCTCTATCCCATGAGGCTCAGCCGGAGGCTCATCCCACTCCACCTCGCATCCCAATTTCTCTCATCCTATGAGTCTCATTCCATTTCCTCTCATCCCCAGTCGTCCCATCCCAAGGATTCGCATCCCAGGCCTCTCATCCCAGGAGTCTTCAGCCAGGATCGCAGCCCAGGATTCGCTTCCATCTTGGCTTGCTCAGCCCATTCTCGCATCCCAGAATTCTCATCCCAGGCCTCGCATCCCAATATGCTCATTCCCAGGATTCGCAGCCCGTATTACCATCCCGGAGGAGCCCAACCACTCCCCCCATTGCAGCATGGCTCCCTCACACACACATTCACACACACTCTCTCTCACACACTCCCTCACACACAACAACAACATACTAACTCCTCACACACACTACCACAAAGAGGCCAGAAAACAAAACCTCACAACCCAACTCACAAGTGAAGGAAGAACATCCTACTCCCATCACACACTCTCTCTCACACACACTTCCTCACTCATACACACACACGCTCCCTCACTCATACACACACACACACACCCTCACTCATACACACACACTCCCCACCTTATCAGCATAGATTTCTTAGCATCTGTGTTTCCATCCCTAGGGCGCGCAATCACCACATTCGACTGCAGGTTGCGTACGGTTTGGCGAGGGGGGGCAGGGGGGTGGGGGGGTTACATCAGTTTATGTGTGCGATACATAGTCCCTTGGGCGCGCAATCACCACATTTGTCTGTAGGTCACATGCGGTTTTTGGGTTGGGTTGGGTTGGGTTGGGTTGGGTTGGTGTGTGTGTGTGTGTGTGAGGGGGGGGGTGTCCATCAGTTTATGTGTGTCTTTGATGGAGATTTATAGAGACAGAAATATAGTGCGTCAAGTAGCCATGTGAGCTTGTATGCTTGAAACACACAAGTTTTATGCTTGAAACACATTTTTTAAACACATAACTTGTTAAATATAAACACACAAGTTAACACATAACTTGTTATATATAAACACACCAGTTTTATGCTTAAAACACACTTTTATACACATAACTTGTATGCTTGAAACACAAAAGTTTTTTATTTTCTTGGCATCCGTGTTTCCATCTCTTGGGCGCGCAATCCCCATATTTGACTGTAGGTCTCATGCTTTTTTGGGGGGGGGGGGGGGGGGGGGGGGGGGGGGGGGACATCAGTTTGTGTGTGTGTGGCTTGACTGTAGGTCACATTTTTGGTGTGTGTGTGTGGTGTGTGTGTGTGTGTGTGTGTGGGGGGTACATCAGTTTATGTGTGTGTGTGTGTGGCTTGACTGTAGGTCACATTTTTGGTGTGTGTGGTGTGTGTGTGTGTGTGTGTGTGTGGGGGGTACATCAGTTATGTGTGTGTGTGGGCTTGACTGTAGGTCACATTTTTTGGGGTGTGTGTGTGTGTGTGTGTGTGTGTGTGTGTGTGTGTTGTGGGGGGGGGGGGGGGGGGGGGGTACATCAGTTATGTGTGTGTGTGTGGCTTGACTGTAGGTCACATTTGTTTTTGGGTGTGTGTGGGGGTGTGGGGGTGGGGTGTGTGGGGGGTACATCAGTTTATGTGTGTGTGTGTGGGGGTGTGTGTGGGGGTGTGGGGGGTACATCAGTTTATGTGTGTGTGTGTGGCCTTGACTGTAGGTCACATGCGTTTTTTTTGTTTTTTTGAGGGGGGAGGGGGGGCATCAGTTTATGTGTGTGTGTGTGTGTGTGCGTGTTTATGTGTGTGTGTGTGTGTGTGTGTGTGTGCGTGTTTTGGGGGCATCAGTTTATGTGTGTGTGCGTGTGTGTGGCTTGACTGTAGGTCAAATGTGTTTTTTTGGGGTGGGTGGGTGGGTGGGGGGTGGGTGGGGTACATCAGTTGATGTGTGTGTGTGATAGAGAGTTATTGAGATATAAATATAGTGTGTCAAGGGTCCATGTGAGCGATTACTTTTATGCATTAAAAACAACAGTTTTTTACTTTTATGAAATTGCTGTAGCCAAGCATGTAGGGCATCGCTAGGGCACCCACAACGCCAGATCTCACATATGTATCTTTATGCACATGCACCCTAGTTTCTCTATAAATTGATTATTGCATGCGGTTTGATCACCTGCAAGATGACGTTGCAGGGCATCACTAGGGCATCCAGACCGCCAGATCTCATACATGTATAAATTGTTCCATTTTTAATTAATTGTTCCATTTTTAATTAATTGTTCCATTTTTAATTAATTGTTCCATTTTTAATTAATTGTTCTATGCGCTTGTGGTCACCTGGAAGAAGTCGTTGTAGGGCCTCACTAGCGCACCCAGGGCGCCAAAAATCATATGTATGTATATATGCATTTGTATGCGGAACCGTATTGATGCACTTCCAACCTTGTTCCTTTATACAATGATAATTCCATGCGTTTGTTGATCACCTGGAAGAAGACGTTGTAGGGCATCACTAGGGCATCCAGACCGCCAAAAATCATATGTATGTATGTATGTATTTGTATGCGGAACCGTCTTGATGCACTTCCAACCTTGTTCCTTTATACAATGATAATTCCATGCGTTTGTTGATCACCTGGAAGAAGACGTTGTAGGGCATCACTAGGGCATCCAGACCGCCAAAAATCATATGTATGTATGTATGTATTGTATGCGGAACCGTATTGATGCACTTCCAACCTTGTTCCTTTATACAATGATAATTCCATGTGTTTGTTGATCACCTGGAAGAAGACGTTGTAGGGCATCACTAGGGCATCCAGACCGCCAAAAATCATATGTATGTATGTATGTATTTGTATGCGGAACCGTATTGATGCACTTCCAACCTTGTTCCTTTATACAATGATAATTCCATGTGTTTGTTGATCACCTGGAAGAAGACGTTGTAGGGCATCACTAAGGCATCCAGACCGCCAAAAATCATATGTATGTATGTATGTATTTGTACGCGGAACCGTATTGATGCACTTCCAACCTTGTTCTTTTATACAATGATAATTCCATGCGGTTGTTGATCACCTGGAAGAAGACGTTGTAGGGCATCACTAGCGCTCCCAGGGCAGCAACCGCCACAGGAATTGTCCTTCGTGATAGCTGCGGTACAACTAAACCATACGCCAACTCTTTGGGAGGGATTTGTGCCTGCAACGATAATAAATAAAAAATATGTGTTAAAGTTTTCACATTTGTATGTGTGTGTGTGTGTGTGTGTGTGTGTGTTTTAATGGTCCTTTGTGACACTTGCAATACAACCTAACCATACACCAACTCTTTCGGAGGGATTTGTGCCTGCATGGGTAAATACATAAATAAATACATGTGATTACGTTTTTATGTGCGTATGTTTTAATGGCCTTTGTAACAGTTGCGGAACAACCAAACCATACACAAATTCCTTGGAAGGGATGTGTGCCGGCATGGATGAATAAATAAGTAAATACATGTTACATTTTAATCTTTTTATGTGTGTCTTTTAATGGCCCTTAGTGATAGTTGCGGAACAACCAAACCATACGCGGTTATTTGGGAGGGATATTGTGCCAACATAAATAAATAAATAAATAAATAAATAAATAAATACATACATGTGAATGTTTTACAATTGTATGTGTGTTTTAATGGTCCTTAGTTATAGTTGTCGAACATACATACCATTCACAAATTATTTAGGAGGGATTTGTACCAGCATGGATAATTAAATATTTAAGTACATGGTTCTGTTTCTACGTTTTCATGTGCGTGCATGTTGGCATTTTTATAGTTGCGGAACAACTAAACCATATGCAATTATTTGGGAAGGGTATGTGACTGAATGGATAAATAAATGCCGCATTTCCCACACAGTAGTGGGTGAAATGGAGTATTCAGCCGCGCGACGTAAGATTCCGCAGGACGCATTCATATTTCAAATACCCGTAATCCCCCGGGCAAAACCAGGAGTAACCACCGCCAGTGTTTTCCCAGCAGTACTGTCCTGCCCGGTATAAAATCAAGTGCACAGTCACTGGGGGCACTAAATTCTTGGTGCCCCAAGCTGCTGAGCCTTGATCTGAACCAAATTTCGAGTTCTCACCACCATCCCTCTGTCCCACAGGAGTTATATCTTCCAGAAGCTACCTGAGCCTCCCAGGGGAAGTGACTCTGTTATTATTTGACAGTAGCGACTCTATTGGTAGTAGCACAAAGACAGACCTGAACAGTCTGGACTTACAAGCTAGATAGTGCAGTTGACTTTATTTAATGGTAAAAGCTGATAAGACCAGTAAAGCCAGCTAGTGGTGTGATATACCCCCTAATTAAGGGAAATATCACACTCAAAGCTAAAACTTTACAAGGCCCAGCATACACCTTAAATATGTCTACTAGCACTTGTACCAATGGGGGCCCCATCTGAAAGATCGCTGGACCTCTCGGGCAGTGTCTCAATGTCCAGCAAGCAGGCCCCCATACTTTTGCAAATATAAGTACTGACAATGATGAAGCCTGCATGTGCTTAATTTCCTCAACCCTTAAGGGTAAATTATATGTATTGGAAATATGAAAAAAGCAACTGTAAGGAATCTGAGTCAACCGTCTGAATACATGTTTTTATTTCTACATTTTAACGTGCGTGTGTTTTAATGGTATTTTTATATTTGCGGTACAACTTAACTATAAACCAATTATTTCCAAGTAAACCATATACCAATTATTACCAACTAAACCATATACCAATTCTATCCCTTAGAAAGGGATTTATGCCTCTTTGAGAGGGATACATAAATACGCGGTTATGATCTTACTTTTTATTGTGTGCTTTAATGGTCCTTTGTGATAGTTGTGGTACAACCGAACCATACACCAACTCTTTGGCAGGGATTTCCCCCCACTAGGTAAACTGAAATTGAAATTGAAATTGTTACATCCGAGTACTGCGCCACTCTCAGGACGTGAAGTTAAGGACACCACCGCGTAAGCCGGAGCTAGCAGTAGTCACCATACTAGGTAAACCCTAAATCCCCAACCCTGAACACTTTCTATTTTCAAAAGTACCGGCAAGCATAATAATGAAGCATGCATGTGCAGGCATGGATACAAATCAAGCACTTTCTATTTTCAAATATTCTGGCATATATAACAATCAAGTACTTTCTATTTTTGAAAGTGCCGGCAGGTGCCGGCATGAATAATAATCAAGCACTTCATGTTTTTAAATGTGACGGCATGGATCACAGTCAAGCACTTTCTATTTTCAAATGTGCCGGCATGGATAACAATCAAGCACATTACATTTTCAAACGTTTGAATGGATGAAAATCAAGCACATTACATTTTCAAACGTTTGAATGGATAAAAATCAAGCACTTTCTTTTATCAAACGTGCCGGCATGGATAACTAAGACGCCGAGTATATTTTTAAATTTGCCAGCATGGATAACAATCAAGCACTTCATATTTTCAAATGTGCCGGCATGAATAATAATCAAGCACTTTATGTTTTTAAATGCGCCTGCATGGAACACAATCAAGCACATTATATTTTCAAATGTGTCGCATGGATATCAATCAAGCACTTCCTTCTTTCAAGTGTGCCGGCATGGATAACTAAGACGCCGAGTATACTTGTAAATGTACCAGCATGGATAACAATCATGCACTTAATATTTTCAAATATGCCGGTATGGATAAAAATCAAGCACTTTGTGTTGATAAATGTGCCTGCATGGAATACAATCAAGCACTTTATGTTTTCAAATGTGCCGGTATGAGTAACAATCAAGCACATTTTGTTCTCGAAGTGCTCGGCATAGAAAACAATCAAGCACTTTCTACTTCCAAATGTGCCGGCATGGATAAGACGCCCAGTATATTTTTATTTTTTTGCCGGTATGGGTAAAAATCAAGCACATTTTGTTCTCGAAGGGCCGGCATAGAAAACAATCAAGCACTTTCTACTTTCAAATGAGTCTGCAAAGATAACGACCAAGCACATTATATGTTTTTAAAGATAACGACCAAGCACATTATATGTTTTTAAAGATAACGACCAAGCACATTATATGTTTTTAAAGATAACGACCAAGCACATTATATGTTTTGGAAGTGCCAGCATGGATAGTGCCAGCATGGATAGTGCCAGCATAGATAGTGCCAGCATGGATAGTGCCAGTATGGATAGTGCCAGCATGGATAGCGCCAGCATGGATAGCGCCAGCATGGATAGTGCCAGCATGGATAGTGCCAGCATGGATAGTGTCAGCATGGATAGCGCCAGTATGGATAGTGCCAGCATGGATAGTGCCAGTATGGATAGTGCCAGCATGGATAGTGCCAGCATGGATAGCGCCAGCATGGATAGTGCCAGCATGGATAGTGCCAGCATGGATAGTGCCAGCATGGATAGCGCCAGTATGGATAGTGCCAGCATGGATAGTGCCAGTATGGATAGTGCCAGCATGGATAGTGCCAGCATGGATAGTGCCAACATGGATAGTGCCAGCATGGATAGTGCCAGCATGGATAGTGCCAGCATGGATAACAATCGAGCACTTCCTTCCTTCAAGTGTGCCGGCATTAATAACAAATAAGCTCATTATATTTTCACATGTGTCGCATGGATAAAAATCAAGCACAGACTATTTTTAAATGTGACCGCATGGATAACAAAGACGCCGAGTTAATTTTTAAATCTGACGGCATGGATACAAAAGACACTGAGTTTATTTTTAAATGTGACGGCATGGATAACTAAGACGCCGAGTTTATTTTTAAATGTGACGGCATGGATAACAAAGACGCTGAGTTTATTTTTAAATGTGACGGCATGGATAACAAAAACGCTGAGTTTATTTTTAAATGTGACGGCATGGATTACAAAGACGCTGAGTTCATTTTTAAATGTGACGGCATGGATAACAGTCATGCGAACTAAATTGTCAAATGTGTTGCATGGATCACAATAAAGCATATTATATTTTTAAATGTGCCGGCATGGATCACAATAAAGCATATAATATTTTTAAATGTGCTGACATGGATAACAATAAAGCATATAATATTTTTAAATGTGCTGACATGGATAACAATGAAGCATATAATATTTTTAAATGTGCCGACATGGATAACAATCAAGCACTTCCTATTTGCAAATGAGTCAGCATGTTATGGATAACCATCAAGCAAAACTATATTTTCAAACCATCCCACCTGGAAAAAGTTGATTCCCAGCGAGACAGCCATTATAGCGATGAAGGCGGCAAACACGACTTCTAACTGCCTGTCCAGGTTAGAAAGTAAGAGAGAATGTTGAGGTCGGACAAAGCATACATGGATTTATGCATTCATATATTCATGCATTACAGCGATGAAGGCTGCGAACACGACTTCTAACTGCCTGTCCAGGTTAGAAAGTAAGAGAGAATGTTGAGGTCAGACAAAGCATACATGGATTTATGCATTCATATATTCATGCATTACAGCGATGAAGGCTGCGAACACGACTTCTAACTGCCTGTCCAGGTTAGAAAGTAAGAGAGAATGTTGAGGTCAGACAAAGCATACATGGATTTATGCATTCATATATTCATGCATTACAGCGATGAAGGCTGCGAACACGACTTCTAACTGCCTGTCCAGGTTAGAAAGTAAGAGAGAATGTTGAGGTCAGACAAAGCATACATGGATTTATGCATTCATATATTCATGCATTACAGCGATGAAGGCTGCGAACACGACTTCTAACTGCCTGTCCAGGTTAGAAAGCAAGAGAGAATGTTGAGGTCAGACAAAGCATACATGGATTTATGCATTCATATATTCATGCATTACAGCGATGAAGGCGGCGAACACGACTTCTAACTGCCTGTCCAGGTTAGAAAGCAAGAGAGAATGTTGAGTTCAGACAAAGCATTTATAGATTTATGTATGCATGGATTCATTCATTCATTCATCCATTCACATATTCATCCATTACAGCGTTGAAGGCTGCAAACACGACTTCTAACTGCCTCTCCAGGGGTAAAAGTAGGGGTAAAGGTAGGCAGGGTAAGAGGGGTAGGAAAGTGCTAGGTGGGCACGTGAGAATGCAGAGGTCAGACAAAGTATTTATGGATTTATGTATGCATGGATTCATTCATTCACATATTCATCCATTACAGCGATTAAGGCTGTGAACACGACTTCTAACTGCCTGTCCAGGGGTAAAGGTAGGTAGGGTAAGAGGGGTAGGAAAGTGCCAGGTGCGTACGCCAGCCCTGGGAACCTTTAATATGTGCAAAAAATTAGTTCGAATGAGTGAGTGTATGCATGTATTCATTCGTTCATATTTTCACCAATTATAGGGATGAAGGCTGCAATTTGTGAATTTATTTATTCAATCAGTAATTCATTACAGCGATGAAGGCTGCGAACAGGACTTCTAGCTGCCTGCCCAGTGTTACAAGCATGAGAGAATGTAGAGGTAAGACACAGTTTTTATGGATGCCTTTATTCATTCATTCAATCAATCAATCAATCAATCAGTCAATCAATCAATCAGTCATGGATTGTAGCTATGGAAGCTATGTATGGATTGCTTCTTTCGTTTGTCATTCAATTCATTTATTCGTCCATTATAGCGATGAAGGCTGTGAAAACGACTTCTAATTGCCTGCCCAGTGTAGAAAGCAAGAAAGAACATAGAGGTCAGACACAGAATTTGTGGATTTATTTATTCAATCAGTAATTCATTATAGCGATGAAGGCTGCGAATACGTGAATTTATTTATTAAATCAGTAATTCATTAAAATGTGAACTGTATTGAAATGTGATTTATGTATTCAATCTGTAATTCATTAAAATGTGAATTATATTAAAATTTGCTTTATTGATTCAATCAGTAATTCATTAAAATGTGAATTATATTAAAATTTGCATTATTGATTCAATCAGTAATTCATTAAAATGTGAATTATATTAAATAATGAATTAATTATTCAATCGGTCATTTATTAAAAGGTGAATAAAATAATTCAATCAGTAATTCATTCAAGTGTGAATTAGATTAAAATGTGATTTATTTATTCAATCAGTCATATATTAAAATGTGAGTTAATTATTCAATCAGTAATTCTTTAAAATGTGAATTATATTAAAATGTGATTTGTATATTCAATCAGTAATGCATTAAAATGTGAATTATATTAAAATGTGAATTAATTATTCAATTAGTAATTCATTAATTAATGTGAATTAATTATTCAATCAGTAATACATCAAATTGTGAATTATAGCAATGAGGGCTGCAATTTGTGAATTTATTTATTCAATCAGTAATTCATTATAGCGATGAAGGCTGCGAAGATAAGTTATAATAGTCTGCCAAGTGTAGAAAGCAAGAGAGAACATAGAGGTCAGACACAGTATTTGTGGATTTATTTATTCAATCAGTAATTCATTCTAGCGATGAAGGCTGCAATTTGTGAATTTATTAATTCAATCAGTAATTCATTATAGCGATGAAGGCAGCGAAGATAACTTATAATAGTCTGCCAAGTGTAGAAAGCAAGAGAGAACATCGAGGTCAGACAAAGTATGCATGAAGAAGAAGGAAAGAAATTAAACGTTAAAAGCAAGAGAGGATGTAGAGTTCAGACAAAGTATTCGTGGATTTATGTACTCAATCAATCAGTAATTCATTAAAGCGAGGAAGGCTGCGAATATGACTTCTAATTGCCTGGCCAACCTAAAAGTCAGACATAGTATGTATGAAGGGGAAAAAATCAAAAGTTAAAAGTTTAAAGCAAGAGAGGATGCTAAAAGCATGAGAGTATTTATGGATTGATGTATATGTTATACCCCTCTCCTCCCGCATCTGAATCGGCAGCTCTTGAGCATGAGCAGAGCGAATGCAGTAATAGATCAAGACACATCCAGCCCAAAGTAATAATTCTGCAAGGCCAATCTGCTCCTGTCCTTGCCCCTGACCAGGTCACTGAACCCACCCTGACTAGGGAAACCACCCTGCTCCTGTCCTTGCCCCTGACCTTGCATGCCCCGCTCCTCTCGCTCACCTGAACCCGCAGCTGTCAAGCATGAGCAGAGCAAGTGCAGTAATAGAGATCAAGATACATCCAGCCTATAAGGACTAATTCTGAAACTAAACCTCAACCTGATCCTATCCTTGTCCCTACTGCCGAACCTGAACCCGCCCCTGACCTTGCTCATCCCGCCCCTCTCGCTCACCTGAACCCGCAGCTGTCAAGCATGAGCAGAGCAAATGCAGTAATAGAGATCAAGATGCATCCAGCCCAGAGGGGTATGCTTCCCCCTGTCAAGATGGACAGGGCGATTGCACTTCCAATTGTTTCCTGTGTTGGGTGGGGTTCAGGGGTTAGGCACCAGGTTTAGGAATGAGGGTTGAGGGATGGGGTGTCATACAGGGTTCTTGTTGAATGTGATTTATCACACAGGGCAATGGCAATGGCAATCGCACTTCCGATTGTTTCCTGGGTTGGGTGGGTTCAGGGGTTAGGCAGGTTTAGGAATGAGGGTCGAGGGATGGGGTGACATACAGGGTTATTGTTGAATGTGATTTATCACACAGGGCAATGGCACGGCCAATAGTTTCTTCGTCAGGGGGGCATAAGCAGAGCAAACGCACAGATAGAAATCATGAAACATCCAGCCCTATGCCTTCCCCTGTCAAGATGGACAGGGCGATTGCACTTCCGATTGTTTCCTGTGTTGGGTGGGGTTCAGGGGTGTGGCATCAGGTTTAGGAATCAGGGTTGAGGGATGGGGTGACATACAGGGTTCTTGTTGAATGTGATTTATCACACAGGGCAATGGCACTTCCGATTGTTTCCTGTGTTGGGTGGGGTTCAGGGGTGTGGCATCAGGTTTAGGAATCAGGGTTGAGGGATGGGGTGACATACAGGGTCATTGTTGAATTTGATATATCGCTCAGGGCAATGGCACTTCTGATTGTTTCCTGGGTTGGGCGGGGATCAGGAGTTGGGCAACAGGGTTAGGAATCGGGGTCCAGGGTTTTCAGACAGGGCTTTAGATAGGGTTCTTTAGAAGTGTGATATATAATTAATCCTTAGTGAACTCTGAACCCCCACCCTCACCCTCAACCCCACTCATTTTATAAGTGTAATTCAATAGGAATCCATAGTAACCCCCACCCTCACCCTCAACCCCACTCATGCCCCTTCTCCCACCCTCTCCCCTGCCCCTGCTATCTATAGGGAACGGCAACTAATATTAGTGTTTGAAAAACCAATATTAACTCATATTATTAAAGTGTCCCAATACTATTAGTTTTTCAAATAAATTTGAAATTCTGGTGAGATGGCTCGTCTGACTAATATTACATAATATTATATATTCACTAATATTATATAACATAGCCGACCCCTAGCCATCTACCATATCCTCGCTAGCCCAAGTCTGTCAACACGCTTGAATGTCCACACCAGAGATTTGTTTTTCAAATCAAAAAGAGGAAATCTTATTCCTTTTCTTTTTTCCCCTCCCTTTTTCCTTCCCAAAACAGGATCCTTATTCCGATTTGGGTCGATTTGGGTCATTTATAGTCAATTTCAGTAAAGAAAAAAAAGCTTTTTTTATTTTTAGGTTACTTATTCCGGCAATTTCGGTCAAAACGGGGTCTCGCATTCTGCTCGGAATGTATTCCGGAAAAAAATATCCCTGGGCCACACTCATAATACTTCCCCTGCCACCATCTACACCCCCGACCAAGTCTGCCTCCCACCCCCACCATAACCCCCCCCTTAACCCACGCGACTGCACAAGCTCTCTAACACAACCCCCACTAGCCAAGCCTAACAAACCACCAAACCAAGCCAACCCTCCCCACCAAGCCAAGCCAAACACATACCCACTAAGCCAAGCTAAACAAAGCACCAAGCCAAGCCAACCCTCCCCACCAAGCCAAGCTAAACAACCCACCAAACCAAGACAACCCTCCCCACCAAGCCAAGCCAAACACATCCCCACCAAGCCAAGCTAAACAACCTACACCCATCCCCATCAGCCCAAGCCATCCAACTTTTGCGAATGTCAACACCAACAATACTGCCACTGCTACCACCCCCGACGAAGGTATCTACCTTCCACCACCGGCCAAGTCTGCCTCCCACCCCCACCATAACCCTCACTTTAAGCCACATGACTGCATAAGGCCTCTAACACATCTCCACCTAGACAAGCCAAACAACCCACCCCCATCCAAATCAGCCCTCCCCAACAAGCAAAGCCAAGCACATACCCACTAAGCCAAGCTAAATAACCCACCAAGCCAAGCCAAACACATCCACACCAAGCCAAGCTAAACAACCCACCCCCATCCAAATCAGCCCTCCCCAACAAGCAAAGCCAAACACATACCCACTAAGCCAAGCTAAACAACCCATCAAGCCAAGCCAACCCTCCCCACCGAGCCAACCCTCCCCACCAAGCCAAGCCAAACACATCCCCACCAAGCCAAACTAAACAGCCTACACCCATCCTCATCTGCCCAAGCCTCCCAACTCACTTGAATGTCCGCGCTAACGATTCCAATTTCTAAAAAGATCCACAGCATGATGCACGACCCCCTTGGGTACCTGCAGGTCATGCACAGAAGTGCACATACATCATGGAATGGCAGTACAGAAGTGTTCAGTACAACAGTACATGAGTGCTCAGTACAGCAGTATGATTCATATGTATACAACTTGAATGTCAGCACTAAGGATTCCTATTTATGAAAAGAGCCACAGCATGATGCACGACCCCCTTGGGTACCTGCAGGTCATGCACAGAATTACACGTATGTCAGTTATGGCAGTACATAAGTGTTCAGTACAACAGTACAGGAGTGTGCAGTACAGCAGTATGATTCATATGTCTACAACTTGAATGTCAGCACTAAGGATTCATATTTCTGAAAAGACCCACAGCATGATGCATGACCCCCTTGGGTACCTGCAGGTCATGCACAGAAGTACACATACGTCATGGAATGGCAGTACAGAAGTGTTCAGTACAACAGTACATGAGTGCTCAGTACAGCAGTACAATTCCCATGTCTAAAACTTGAATGTCAGCACAAACGATTCCTATTTCTAAAAAGAGCCACAGCATGATGAATCACCCCTTTGGGTACCTGCAGCACATGCACAGAAGTACATGTATGTCAGGGACTTGCAGTACATAAGTATGCAGTACAGCAGTGCGATCCCTGACTATAAAAAGATCCAGTGCTAAACTTATGATCCCCTTGAGAACTTACTACACAAGCACAGAAGTACATGTTTGTTAGTAAATGACAGTACATAGTGTGCAGTACAGCAGTACAAGTTATAATCATAAAAGAGCCACAGCATGATGCATGATCCCTTGAGAACATACTACACATGGACAGGAGCAAGCCTCTTTCAGTGATATACATTGGTCTAGTGGTAGGCTAAGTCACTTTCAGAATGAAGAGTCGGGGGTTAGACTCCCCCTTCGGTCGCTCTTGGCGTTGCAGGTCATCGTCAACCACGATGGTAGCTTGTCCAGTTGAGGTAGGAGACCGCTCCCCACCCGCGTACGACGGGCTCCCTTAATACCACGCCTCACCAGGCGTTATCATTATCATGGACAGGAGCACATGTATGACAGTAAACGACAGTACATAGGTATGCAGTACAGCAGTACGATCCATAATTATAAAACGAGCCAAAGCTTAACTCATGATACCCTCGAGAACATACCACACATGCACACAAGTACATGTATGTCAGTAAATGACTGTACAGGAGTATGCAGTACAGCAGTAAAATTCTTAAGTATAAAAAGAGCAACAGCATGATACATGACCCCCTGGGTACCTGCAGTACATGCACAGAAGTACACATACGTAAGGGAATGGCAGTACATAAGTGTTCAGCACAACAGTAGGATTAATATATATACAACTTGAATGTCAGCACTAAGGATTCCTATTTCTGAAAAGAGCCACAGCATGATGCACGACCCCCTTGGGTACCTGCAGGTCATGCACAGAAGTACACATTCGTCAAGGAATGGCAGTACAGAAGTATGCAGTAAAGCAGTATGACTTATAATTACAAAAAAGCAACCGCATGATGCATAACCCCCTTGGAGACTAGCAGCCATGCACAGAAGTACACATACGCCAGGGAATGGCAGTACATAAGTGTTTTCATTACAGAAATACGATTCACAAGTATAAAGCTTGAATGTCCGCGCTAACGATTCCTCTTTATCAAAGAGCCCCAGCATGATGCATCACCTCCTTGGGTGCCTGCAGGGCATGTACCCAATGGTAGAGCCAGGTAGTGCCCATTATACATCCCACCATGTACTGCCCGTACCTTTGACCCAATTGTTGAGCCAGGTCTTGTCCGGTCACAAGTCCAAGGCGACCAGCTAGGCACTGCACCACCACTCCCTGAAGTGGGAGACGAGAACAAAAGTGTGTATATTATTATTATTATTATTATCATTATCAGGAGGATGCCAGGAGCCATAGAAAGTCCCCCACAGCCCATGTTGGGGTATCGGAAAGTGGTTTCCGTTAGGATATCACGTGATCTATCAATACCCCTGGGTCCGGTGACATTCTAAGGACCTTGTTAGGCCCCCCCCTCCCCCCCCCCCCCCCCCCCCCCCCCCCCCCCCCCCCTCCCCCCCCCCCCCCACCCCACCACCACCACCACCACCACCCACCACAGGCCCAAATCAACGTTTGTCTAACTTAGTGCTCCATTTAACCTCTAGAAACTTCGTCTTGATGCAAGCGTGCTAATCCCATAGTTTTCAGACACCTGCTATGTAATTCAAGTTCTATTTTGAGTTCGAGTTCGAGTTAAAGTTCGAAACCTTGTTGCACCGGTGATCTGCTGCTGACCCTGGTATGAGTTCGGGATGGATGTATCTATTAGCAGAGTCGAATGGGACTATTGACGTATCTATTCATGAGGCAGCATGTGGCCCTGAGTGATAGCCGCCTGCTGTCTGACGATGATGACGAATGTTCTCTTTGTGCTTGGTCGGCAACTGGATTCACGGGGTTGCAACAGTTCGAGCAGCACAAGAAGTTCTGCCAAGGAACTCAGGCGAAAATCCCTCCATGTCAGTGGGGGAAGTTATTAACAGCTGCTCATGATGTTGAGACGCACATAGCGGTAAGGCAGCATGCACCAACACCGTGTTCGTGTGCCCTCACTGCCTGGCCACCATATGGAACTACAGAATAAAGTCCCACCACAAGGAAAGGCACAGTGGTTTGGCCCATGAACCCCCAATTGGGGCTTTCGAGGCGGCACACATGGCAGTTGTGATGAGGAAGTTGAAACCTCGACAGCCTCGACTATGGTTTCTTGAATGATGTGCATGTTGGGGACTAGAGCAAGTTGAAGGCCTGCCAGGGGCCTAACCAACCAAACAATAGCTTCTTGTTATGTATTAAAAGCAGAGCAATTTATGGACCCATACAGGCCCATACAATGATTCGAGACATAGCTTTTATTTTAGGCAACAGGCAGCAGCTTCTAGGCAGCCCCCCTGGCTGTCTATTCAGCTGGGTGTACTCCCTCCTTGCCCCCCCCCCCCCCCCCCCCCCCCCCCCCCCCCGCTCCCCTCAGGTAAGGGGTGGGGTGGGGTGTAGTTTGCACACATACCCCCCCCCCCCCCCCCCCCCCCCCCCCAAAAGTCCCAAACGAAAGGAAGCTAGTGCACCTTGAAGCTGACATAATCATGGTGGGCGCAGGTGGGCAGTAAATTTACACCTTTCGGTGGGCTTCATGTAGCAAGCCCACACAGTTTTCAGGCCAATACTAGGCAAGTCAGCTATAACAGGTGTTGAAGGAAGGCAAGGAACGATAAGGAGGCTCCAGGAAAATGATTTTGTGTCACAAAGTCAAGATACCAGCCAACTCCGCTCTCGCACGGCGCTTCCCTCCCTCTCCCCCCGCACCCACAGACACACACCTCTCCCCCCTACCTATTCCCCTTATGCTTCAGCTGTTGCCTCCCACCCTCTCATACATGCATACCACCCCCCCCCCCACACCCCACCCCACCCCATCCGGACCCACAGTATCCCCTACTTCCACCGACCTCTCCCACCCCCACCCCCACCCCATCCGGACCCACAGTATCCCCTACATCCACCGACCTCTCCCACCCCCACCCCCACCCCATCCGGACCCACAGTATCCCCTACTTCCACCGACCTCTCCCAGCCCCACCCCCACCCCCACCCCATCCGGACCCACAGTATCCCCTACTTCCACCGACCTCTCCCACCCCCACCCCCACCCCATCCGGACCCACAGTATCCCCTACATCCACCGACCTCTCCCACCCCCACCCCCACCCCATCCGGACCCACAGTATCCCCTACTTCCACCGACCTCTCCCACCCCCACCCCCACCCCCATGGGTGCGAACCATGACAAATGCGATGCGATGATTTGGTAAAAGTGCGCATGCCTGAATTGAAGGGTTGCAACGCCTGAGGTGCGCATGCCTGAGGTGCGCATGCCTGAGGTGCTGGTGCTGGTTGTGGTCGTGGTTGGTGGTGGTGGTGGTGGTGGCAGCGCCTGAGGTGCGCATGCCTGGTGGTGGCAGCGCCTGAGGCATGCCTGGTGGTGGCAGCGCCTGAGGTGCGCATGCCTGAGATGAAGGGTGGCAACGCCTGCAGACGGAGAAAACAAATGACGCTCTGAAGGTCTGGCTTGATTATGAGGCTGGCGCGGGCTGGCGTAACTCCTGAGGTTGGGCAGCATACTCTTCACGCCTGGATTGGGTTAGTAGCCTCGCGTTCTTCCTGAGGAATGGCATGGCGTTGTTCACGCCTGGCTTGATTGTGAGCCTGGGGTTGGTCCTCACTTGGTTGGACAGCGCGGGCATCACGTCGACGCGTGTTGGCTCGGTCCTCTCTTCCTTGCTCATGCGAGCTAGCCTTGAGCGCTGACTGGCGGTGTTGCTGGCCCTCGGGGCAGCTGCAATCTGTTCCTCTGCCTGCCCATTACAATGGCTAGCATCCATCATGGAGCATGAGCCGCAGGCCGCATCAATAAGCAAAACATTGAAAACGATTAAACAGAGCGCCATGCAAAGCGATCCAAGGGTCAGAAGATGACCTCGGAGGAAAGGAAGTTGTCATTCAAATATCTTCCAGTCATAACATGGGAGGATGTCTACACGAAATTAGCGCACGCTTAAGGCTTTGCGAATTGGCTCTTTGGGTTCTCGAATTTGGCTGGGCGAAGCTGGCCGGGAGGTGATTTGACTGTTGAACATCGGTTGAAAGTAGGTTAAACCCGAGTGACACCACCACGACGACCGCAACGACCGCCATGATTTATTTATTTTTATATATATATATATAGATTATTATTATTATTATTATTATTATTATTATTATTATTATTATTATAATAATAATAATAATAATTATTATTATTACTCTTATTTTTATTATTATTATTATTATTATTATTTGTATTTATTATTATTATGATTTCATTTTGATTATTGAACATGGTCGTTGGCAAGGCACTGCACCAAGTCACATCTTAAAGCGATGGATGCCCACATATGTGGTTAATATTGCTAATAAACAATTCAACCAGCTAGGCACTACAGCAGCAGTACTCACCAGCAGTACAGAGCAGATAGCAAACCACCATAACAAACTGTAGCCTGCTGTGACGCCAACCTGAATGTCAGCTTCCAAGTTTCCTGGATCCTGAATAGGATACAGTTCAAGTGCAACTCAGATCAACAGTAAGTCAGATCATTTCTTAACAGCTCTGACGCCAACCTGAATTTCGGCTTCCAAGTTTCCTGGATCCTGAATGGGATACAGTTCAAGTGCAACTCAGATCATTGTTTAAAAAACGCTAATTCCAGCCTGGATGTCGGCCTCCAAGTTTCCTGGATCCTGAATAGGATACAGTTCAAGTGAAACTCAGATCAATAGCAATCCAAAGCAACAAAGATCATTTGTTTTTAAATGTATATTATTGTTAATTAGTTGTTTTAACCCTACATGAATTTTGATGGTATAATGCAGATCTAGGCAGTTTCAGTTTGAGGGTGGTAAAGCAGTTAGCTGAGATCTGCAAAAGGATACTGACCCCCCTCCCCCCCTCCCCTAAATGAGGTGCTCAGAATGACCTGAAAAGTAGCAAAAAACATAGCCATGAATCATGCCATTCTCAGAAGAAAACGTTCGGCCTAACTGAAAATTTGGAGGCCTGGACTACTCCTGAAGTTTTTGTTTATTTTAGTTACCTGTTTAGCTAAGAGTGCTGCTATCATGTCTGGGTCCGACAACGGCACAATGTTAGAGCTTGTTGAAATAATGATGAAGGTGCGGGGTTCGAATCCCTACGGGTCCGCTTTAGTGTTCATGGCCCACCTCATTAACCACCACCTCAACCTACACCCCACCCCACAGCACCACCACCGCCACACCACCTCTACCACCAACACTACACCACTCCCTCACACTTCGATTCACCTCCTCTGCCCTCCACCCACACCACACAACACCACCACCAGCTCACCAACTCCACACCACACCACAGCCCTATCACAGCACCACGGCCACCACACCATCACCATCAGCACACCACAACGCATCACCACCTCCACCACCAACACCACACCACCACCACACTGGTTCATCCCCCCCGCCCCCCTACCCACGCCACCCCACACCACCACCAGCCCACCACCAACACCACGCCAACCCACAGCACCACCACACCATTACCATCAGCATACCACAACGCATCACCACCTCAACCTACAACACCACACCACCACCACACTGGTTCATCCCCCCCGCCCCCCTACCCACGCAAACCCACACCACCACCAGCCCGCCACCAACACCACGCCAACCCACAGCACCACCACACCATCACCATCAGCACACCACAACGCATCACCACCTCAACCTACAACATCACACCACCACCAGCCCACCACCAACACCACGCCAACCCACAGCACCAACACACCACAATCACCATCAGCATACCACAATGCATCACCACCTCCACCACCAACACCACACCACCACCACACTGGTTCATCCCCCCCGCCCCCCTACCCACGCCACCCCACACCACCACCAGCCCACCACCAACACCACGCCAACCCACAGCACCACGGCCACCACAATCACCATCAGCATACCACAACGCATCACCACCTCTACCTACAACACCACACCACCACCACACTGGTTCATCCCCCCCGCCCCCCTACCCACGCCACCCCACACCACCACCAGCCCACCACCAACACCACGCTAACCCACAGCACCACCACACCACCACAATCACCACCAGCACACCACCACGCATCACCACCTCCACCACTAACACCACACCACAACCACACTTGCTCACCCCCCGCCCCCCCACCCACGCCACCCCACACCACGACCAGCCTACCAACACCACGCCAACCCACAGTATCACCACACCACCACCACCACCACCACACCACCACCACACTGGTTCACCCCCTCTGCCCCCCCACCCACACCACCCAACACCACGACCAGCCCACCAACACCACGCCACCCCACAACACCACCACACCACCACCATCCCCACCAGCACACCACCACGCATCACCACCTCCACCACTAACACCACACCACAACCACACTTGCTCACCTCCCCGCCACCCACCACCACACCCCACCACACAAACTACCAGCCCACCAACACCAAACGCCACCACCCATATTCAACCCACCACCAGCCATCACACCACACACACCACGCCAACCACCTCCACCACTACACCAACACCACAACCACACTGGCTTCACCCCCTGCCCCCCCACCCCGCCACCCCACAACCACCAACAGCCACAACACCCACGCAAACACACAAGCGATCACCCCCACACACCATCCCACCAGCATACCACCACGCATCACCACCTCCACCACCACACCAAACCACCCCACCAAACTGGTTTCACCCCGCCGCCCCCCCACCCAGGCCACCCCACACAAACCACCCTAGCCCCACCACCAACACTAAGACAAACCACACCACCACCGCCACCACACCATCACTACCATCACCACCAGCCCACCAACAACACCAAGCCAAACCACACCACCACCGCCACCACACCATCACCACCAGCCCACCACCAACACCAAGCCAAACCACACCACCACCGCCACCACACCATCACCACCATCACCACCAGCCCACCACCAACACCAAGCCAAACCACACCACCACCTCTCCAACCACCCACCCATCCCAACATCCCACCACACACCAGCCATACCACACCACCACCTCCACCACACCTCAACCACCATCACCACCAGACCACACCAACAGCCAAGCCAAACCACGACCACACCTCCCCACACCATCACCACCACCCAACACCACACCATCCAACCACACACCAGAACCACACCATCACCACCAAGCCACCAACCAACACCAATCCAAACCAGCACCACTACCTCCACCACGAACACACCATCACACCAATCACCCACAAAAACGACCACAATCCAAACCACAAACAACCACCTCCACCACAAGCCATCACTACCACCCATCCCACGCCACCACACCGATCCAAACCACAAACCACCCACCAAACCATCACCACCAGTCCCACCACCAACAACCAATCCAAACCACAACCACCACTTCCACCACACATCACAACGCATCACAACCACCTCTCACCCGCTACACCACAACATCACAACCAAAACCTTTTCTCTCCTTTCTGCCCCTCAACCCCCACCCACTCACCCACAGCGCCACCACCAACCATCACCTACATCATTCAACACACATCACCACCCACCACCACACAACACACACATCACTGATCACCCCCTCCGCCCCCACAAACCCCCCTCCGCCCCCCACTCAAACCACCCCACAGCCACCAACACGCCACCAACCCCCTCGCATCACCACCGCCACCACCACAATGGTTCGCCCCATCACCGCAACCCCACCCCCACTCCACCCACACAACCACAACCACACCTCCCCCAAGGCCATCAGAACCAACACCACACCGGCCGACAACCCACCATCACCACCTCCACCACCAACACCACACCACCACCACACTGGTTCACCCCCTCCGCCCCCCACCACGCCACCCCACAGCACCACCACACCACACCACCGCCACCACACCATCACCACCGGCAAACCACCACACATCACCACCTCACCACCAACACCACACCACCACACTGGTTCACCCCCTCTGCCCCCAACCCACGCAACCCCACACCACCACCAGCCCACCTACACCACGCCACCCCACAGCACCACCACAACAACACCGCCACCACACCATCACCCCCACACCACAACCACGCATCACCACCCCCCCACCCACACCATACCACACCACCACCACCACCACCACCACACACCCATCACTGCCACAACACCTCCCCCACCAACACTAGACCACTCCCTCCACACAGGTCCACCCCCTCCGCCCCCCAACCACGCTTCACCACACCACCACCAACCACCATCACCACAGCCCCCCCCCCCCCCCCCCCCCCCCCCCCACCCCCCCCCACACCACCACACGCACGCCACCACACCACCAGCTCCCCCCCCCCCCCTCCAACCCCACACCAGCACAGCAATTACACCACTACCACCAAAGCACACATTCACAGCACACCATCACAATCCAACCTATTAAATCAATCTACGTTGTCATAGACATGTAGGGGTCGGCAATATGATATCATATGATATCATGTCATCATATGATATCATAGGATTCCGGTGGTCTGATTAGGTAACTTTGGCCTGGAGCATCATATCATATGATATTAAATCATATGATTTTTGTATGATATCATATGGCATCATACTTGTCTTTGGTCAACATCATATGATTTGCCGTTCCCTACAGACATGCCATAGATGACCCAAGGCAAGCCCACTCCACAACAACCGGGAGGGGTCTTCCAACTAATCCTCAAAATAAGGTAGGCAGTATTGCTGCACTACACCATTATAATACACCAGCACTACACCAACAATACACCATTATAATACACCAGCACTACACCATTATAATACACCAGCACTACACCAACAATACACCATTATAATAAACCAGCACTACACCATTATAATACACCAGCACTACACCATTAGAATACACCAGCACTACACCAACAATACACCATTATAATACACCAGCACTACACCAACAATACACCATTATAATACATCAGCACTACACCAACAATACACCATTATAATACACCAGCACTACACCAACAATACACCATTATAATACACCAGCACTACACCAACAATACACCATTATAATACACCAGCACTACACCATTATAATACACCAGCACTACACCAACAATACACCAGCACTGCACAATTATAATATACCAGCAATACACCATTACCGCCAAAGCACACACCATCGCCAATCCCACTTACCAAAAAAGCCACAGCCATCAGCACACACACACCATACCACACACACACACCCTCTCCAGTCCCACTTACACATACACACACGAACCATCTCCAATCCCACTTACCAAAAACGCCACAGCCATCAGCAGCCCACTTCCGCAGAAGCTAAAAAACTGCTTCCATGACCAGGTCACTGCCCCTCCTGGCACCCCCCCACTAATGCTCAGCCCATCAAGGCTGAGCAAAAAATTCTCCTCCTCCTCTAACCGCCCTCGGCCACCATGGGTTGAGGTCGGCAAGCGCATGCACGAAGTATCCACGTCGTCATCGTGCAGGGGGATGGACGCTGTAGGGCTGAGCTGGCTTCTGGTCTCAGTGGGCGCAACATCTATCTCGGGCAGTCGTTGGTATGACTCGCGCCCTCCCCCCGAGACCATTTCCACCCCTGCCACCATTGTCGCGTTGAATGCGCCTCAGCTAAATCAGCGGGTTAGGCAGTCGGACAGGGAAGGTGAAACGGGACGCAGCGGAGGTGCCGAGGCATGCGAATCTGACGGATTATGAGGTCAAAAGACAAGGGCGGTCGTGAAAGTGAGCGAGAGGCACGAATTGGGATGCAGTATTATCTTTCCAAGGATTTCGTTGTCGAAGGTGTACACACAGGTAGTTTGGTCCAGGCACAAACAGGGGTGAATTGCACCTGTACAGATATGTGGGAAATATAATAAACAGCGATAGAGCAAGAGACGGACAGAGGAGAGGGCATGCAGGTCCTGCCGCAAGCGTGTGCTCTTCGCGTGGGAGCTTGATGCGGATGGCCAGGTGGCGTGGCGTGTGGTGATCAGGATAGAGCTCGCTCAGATAGATCTGGACTGGATCTGAGTGGGGAGGCGCGAGTCGTGTGCCATGCGCGTGCAGTGATTTTTGTCTTTCATCGATGAATAGATTACCCTGGTGCCCTGCTGGACACTAAATGTGCGCGTAACTTGACGAGTTCAAGGGGGGGGGAGGGGGGGTAATTATTGATCCCGCTATTGAGCAGACGCAGACGTTACATTTATGGTAGTTAACCAGAGTTAACCGAAACATTGCGCACACATGAAATCCGTTATATATCTCGAGCAACACCACCTGGCGTCGCCTGGCGTCGGACGTACCACTTTCCATGCCATCAAGCCCAAACAAAACAAAAAATCGCTTCTCGCCCATCAGGCTGATCTGATTGTTTCTTTCTTTCCATTTTCGTCGACTGTCTCGCCACAGTTGCCGCTGCTGTTGGTAGCGTGATCGAAGATGCTGATCGCTCCTTTGCGAGCCCTCAGCCAGCATCGCTCAACTCACCAACGACTGCTTCTAGCCGCTGCTGCATCTGCATCGAATACCCCGTCCCCTTCTAGAACCCTCCACGGTGGAGGCCAGAGTGCTGGGAGCTCTGGGACATGGACTTGGCTCCTGGGTGGGGGGACAGCAGCAGCTCTGTGTACTGCTATAGGCTTGAACGATACCGCTCTAGCTGATGCCAGCCCCAGTGCTGGCATTCAAGAATTGTCTGCCTGGTTAGCGGCCCAGGGAGCTGACTTGAGGGGGGTGGAAATTGCCAGTTCGCAAGCTCTCAGCGGTGGCCATGGCTTATTCATGTCAGCTGAAGCAGCCGCAGCCTCGGAAGTTAGCACAAAGAAGTGGTGGTGGCCGTTCGGCGGCAGCACTGCTGAAACTCTTGCCCAGTTTCCTTTGTCCTGTGCAATCACAGCAGGTGAGACGCAGGGTCTGTTTTGTTTTGGTTGCATGGACTATGGTTTGATTCCATGGGCTATGTTTTGATAGCATGTGCTATTTTGTTACAGCATGGGTCTATGTTTTGATTATATGGTATATGGTTTGATTGCATGGGTCTATGTTTTAATTATATGGAAAATGGTTTGATTGCATGGGTCTATGTTTTAATTGTATGAACAATTTGGCCTGTGTTTTGATTACTTTGTCTATTCTGTATTGCATTAATGTATGTTTTGAATGCATGGTCGACGCTTAAATCATATGGACGATTTAGTCTGTGTTTTGATTTCTTTGTCTATTTTGTATTGCATGGGTCTATGTTTTTATTGCATGGTCCACGCTTTAATCATAATGACAATATGGCCTGTGTATTGGTTAATTATATATATATATATATATATATATAGATAGATATAGATAGATATATATATTGGTTAATTATATATATATATATATATATATATTGGTTGGTTGGTTAATTAGATGAACAATATGGTCTGTGTTCTGATTTCTTTGTCTGTTTTGTATTGCATGGTGTATGTTTTGAATGCATGGTCTATGTTGTAATGACATGGTCTATGGTTTATTTACATGGCTATGTTTTGATCATGTGGACGACTTGGTCAGTGTTTTTATACCTTGGTATATGGTTTATTACATGGCTACATTTAGATCATATGGACGATTTGGTCAGTGTTTTTATAACTTGGTAAATGGTTTATTACATGGCTATGTTTTGATCATGTGGACGATTTGGTTAGTGTTTTTATAACTTGGTATATGGTTTATTACATGGCTATGTTTTGATCATGTGGACGACTTGGTCAGTGTTTTTATAACTTGGTATATGGTTTATTACATGGCTATGTTTTGATCATGTGGACGATTTGGTCAGTATTTTTATAACTTGGTATATGGTTTATTACATGGCTATGTTTTGATCATGTGGACGATTTGGTCGGTATTTTTATAACTTGGTATATGGTTTATTACATGGCTATGTTTTGATCATGTGGACGATTTGGTCAGTGTTCCTATAACTTGGTATATGGTTTATTACATGGCTATGTTTTGATCATGTGGACGATTTGGTCAGTATTTTTATAACTTGGTATATGGTTTATTGCATGGGTCTACGTTTTTATCATATGGATGATATGGTCTGTGTTTTTATTTCTTGGTATAAAGTTGTATTTCATGGGTCTAGGTTTAATTGCATGGGTCTAGGTTTTGAATGCATGGTCTGCTTTTGTATCATATGGACGATATGCTCTGTGTGATTGATTACTTGGTATATGGTTTGATTGCATGGGTCTATGTTTTGAATGCATGGTCTGCGCTTTGATCATATCGACGATATGTTCTTTGTGTTTGATTACTTGGTATATATGGTATATTGCATGGGTCTATGTTTTGAATGCATGGTCTGCGCTTTGATCATATCGACGATATGTTCTGTGTGTTTGATTACTTGGTGTATATGGTATATTGCATGGGTCTATGTTTTGAATGCATGGTCTGCGCTTTGATCAGATGGACAATATGTTCTGTGTGTTTGATAAATTGGCCTATTTTTGATTGCATGGGTCTATGTATTTAATGCATGGTCCACGCATTTATCACATGGACGATTTAGTCTGTGTTTTCATTCCTTGGTATTTTTGGTATACTTGGTATATTGCATGGGACTATGTTTCAATGATAAGGACCATATGGTATGTTTTTTATTACTTGGCCTATTTTTTATTGCATGGGTCTATGTTTTTAATGCATGGTCTACGCTTTTATCATATCGACGATATAGTCTATGTGTTTGATTACTTGGTCTTTGGTTTGATTGCATGGGTCTATGGTTCGATCATATGGGCGATAAGGTTTTGTTGTATGGGCTATGTTTGGATTACATGGACTATGTTTGTATTACATGATGTATGGTTTAATTGTATGGGCTATGTTTTAAATATATGGTCTATTGTTTGATCATATGGGCGATAAGGTTAATTGTGTGGGCTATGTTTGGATTACATGGACTATGTTTGTATTACATGATGTATGGTTTAATTGTATGGGCTATGTTTTAAATATATGGTCTATTGTTTGATCATATGGGCGATAAGGTTAATTGTGTGGACTATGTTTGGATTACATGGATTATGTTTGGATTATATGATGTATGGTTAAATTGTATGGGCTATGTTTTTATTATATGGTCTATGGTTTGATCATATGGGCAATAAGGTTAATTGTGTGGGCTATGTTTGGATTACACGATGTATGGTTTAATTGTATGGGTTATGTTTGGATTACATGATGCATGGTTTAATTGTATGGGCTATGTTTGGATTACATGGACTATGTTTGGATTACATGATGCATGGTTTAATTGTATGGGCTATGTTTGGATTACATGGACTATGTTTGGATCATATGATGCATGGTTTAATTGTATGGGCTATGTTTCGATTACATGAACTATGTTCGGATTATATGATGCATTGTTTAATTGCATGGGCTATGTTTCGATTACATGGACTATGTTTGGATTATATGATGCATGGTTTAACTGTATGGGCTATGTTTGGATTATATGGTCTATGGTTTGATTATATGGACGATAAGACCTATGTTTTGATTACTTGGTCTATTGTTTGATTACAAAGGTCTATGTTTTTATAACATGGGATATGTTTGTATTGCATGAGTCTATGCTATGATTGCATGGGTACATGTTTTGATTGCATGGGTACATGTTTTCATCACAAAGGTCTATGTTTTTATAACATGGTCTGTGTTTTGATTACAAGGACTATGCCTGGATTATATGATATATGGTTTAATTGTATGGGCTATGTTTTGATCGCATGGGCCACGTTATGATTACATGGGCTATATTTTGATTACATTGTCTGTGGTTTGATTGCATGGGCTATGTTGTGATGACATGGACTATGTGAATACATGGGCTATGTTTGATTGCATGGGCTATGTTAATACATGGGCTACTGTTTGATTGCATGGTCTGTGCTTTAATTGCATGGCCCAGCATGGTCTATGTTAATACATGGGCTATGTTAATACATGGGCTACTGTTTGATTGCATGCACTATGTTTTTATCATAAGGTCTATGTTTTCATTATAAGGTATATGTTAATACATGGGCTATGCTTTGATTTTTCCTCTTGACCCCATGCTGCAGCCAACTTCACCAGCAACCCTTGCGTCGGTCAAGGCTTCACATGGATTGCAGGTTTAGGCTTCTAATGGCATCCATACACCTTAAACGCCTAAAACCTAAACCCTGCAGCCAACATCACCAACAACCCCAACATCAGTCATGGCTTCGCGTGGATCGCAGGTTAAGGCCTCTCATGGCATTTATAAACCCTAAACCCTAAACCCTAATCCCTGCAGCCAACGTCACCACCGACCCCAGCATCGGCCGAGGCTTCGCATGGATCCCCAAACATGACATCCCCCGATGACATCCCTAAACCCTAAACCCTAAACCCTGCAGCCAACGTCACCAATGACCCCAGCGTCGGCCGAGGCTTCGCATGGATCGCCGGACAAGGCCTCATGGATGAACGCTCCGTCATCATGGCGTACTTAGCAGTACAGAAGTGCTTGGGGGGGGCCTCGCCCATGGCCCCCTGGATCAGCGCCCTCCCTACCACCTTCCACACGCCGCTCCACTACTCTGCACTGGAACTAGAGCAACTCAGGGGCACCCCACTGTATGACGGTGCAGCCTCTATCCGAGGCCACCTCATGGATCAGTGGGAAAAGCTGGAGCCGTCACTAACGGTCATAGCCAATCAAGCGCGCGCCTCCTCAGGTGGGTAGGGTTATTTTGAAGGGGCTACACCGGTGCTACCAAAGTGGTACATACTGTAATGCTGCAAACTGGAAGGTTGGAGTTGGCAAACAAAGCTGCAAGCAGCACCCCAAAGGATGAAGCAGTGGGGGGAATTAGAGCCCTCACTAACAGTCATTGCCAGCCAAGCGCGCGTGCCTCCTCAGGTGGGTCGGTTTATTTAAAAGGGCAACACTAGTGTTACCAAAGTGGTACTTACTGTAATGCCACGCACACAAGGTTGAAGTTGGCAAACAAAGCTGCTTGTAGCACCCCTAAGGATGGTGCAGTGTGGGGAAATTGGGGTCCTCACTAACGGTCATAGCCAACCAAGAGCGGGCTACCTTAGGTGGGTAGGGTTATCTCAAAGGTAGGGGCTACACCGGTGTTACAAAAGTGCTACATACTGAAATGCCTCAAACTTGAAGGTTGAGGTTGGCAAAGAAAGCAGCTAGTAGCACCCCAAAGAATGGATCAGTGGGGGAAATTGGGCCCTCACTAGGGGTCATAGCCAACCAAGCACGTGCCACCTTAGGTGGGTAGGGTTATCTCAAAGGTAGGGGCTACACCGGTGTTACCAAATTACTACATACTGTAACGCCACACACACAAGATTGGAGTTGGCAAACACAGCTGCTAGTAGCACCCCATTACTACATACTGTAACGCCACACACACACAAGGTTGGAGTTGGCAAACACAGCTGCTAGTAGCACCCCATTACTACATACTGCACTGCCACACACACACAAGGTTGGAGTTGGCAAACACAGCTGCTAGTAGCACCCCATTACTACATACTGTACTGCCACACACACACAAGGTTGGAGTTGGCAAACACAGCTGCTAGTAGCACCCCATTACTACATACTGTACTGCCACACACACACAAGGTTGGAGTTGGCAAACACAGCTGCTAGTAGCACCCCATTACTACATACTGTACTGCCACACACACACAAGGTTGGAGTTGGCAAACACAGCTGCTAGTAGCACCCCATTACTACATACTGTACTGCCACACACACACAAGGTTGGAGTTGGCAAACACAGCTGCTAGTAGCACCCCATTACTACATACTGTACTGCCACACACACAAGGTTGGATTTGGCAAACACAGCTGCTAGTAGCACCCCATAGAAGGAGCAGCGGGGGAGAGCTAGAGCCCTCACTAACGGTCATAGCCAACCAAGCACGTGCCACCTTAGGTGGGTAGGGTTCTCTCAAACGGGCTTCACCGGTGTTATGAAAGTGCTACATACTGTTATGCCACACACACAAAGTTGGATGTGGCAAACAAAGCCGCCAGTAGCACCCCAAAGGATGAAGCAGTGGGGAAATTGGGGCCCTCACTAGGGGTCATAGCGAGCCAAGCCCGCACCACCTCAGCTGGGTAGGGTTATCTCAAAGGGGCCACACCGGTGCTTCGAAAGTGCTACATACTGTTAAAACACACACTGGAAGGTTGAAGTTGGTAAACAAAGCTGCTAGTAGCACCCCAAAGGATGGATCAGTGTGGGTAATTAGAGCCCTCACTAGGGGTCATAGCCAAAGTACTACATGTTATTGTAACACACACTAACAGGTTTATTCCTTTCCTTATGAACAGCCCCTTTCGGTGATATGCATTGGTTTAGTGGTAAACCAAATCACTTTGAGGACGAAGAGTCGGGGGTTCGACTCCCCCTACGGTCGCTCTTAGCGTTGCAGGTCGTTGTCAACCGCGATGGTAGCTTGTCCAGTTGAGGTACAAGACCGCTCGTTACCCGCGTACGACGGGTCCCTTAACACCACGCCCCACCAGGCGTGATCATACATTCCTTATGAACTACCCTGCAGGTGTGGCTGCGGACACCGGTAAACCTCTAACCTGTTGGTTGGTGGTGGTTGGTTGATGGTTGGTTCCGTATGAACCACCCTGCAGGTGTGGCTGTGGACACCGGTAAACCTCTAACCTGGTGGTTGGTTGGTGGTTGGTTCCTGATTAGAACAAAACAACCGATTCCTTTCCTTATGAACTACCCTGCAGGTGTGGCTGTGGGCAGCGGTAAAACAAAGGTGCCCCCCAAAGACCACTGGCTCTGGGCACCTTCCGTTTTGAAATACTGATTCCCATCCTGATTACATGAAAACGCTGATTCATTTCCTTATGAACTACCCTGCAGGTGTGGCTGTAGGCAGCGGTAAAACAAAGGTGCCCCCCAAAGACCACTGGCTCTGGGCACCTTCCGTTTCGGAATACTGATTCCCATCCTGATTACATGAAAACGCTGATTCATTTCCTTATGAACTACCCTGCAGGTGTGGCTGTAGGCAGCGGTAAAACAAAGGTGCCCCCCAAAGACCACTGGCTCTGGGCACCTTCCGTTTTGAAATACTGATTCCCATCCTGATTACATGAAAACGCTGATTCATTTCCTTATGAACTACCCTGCAGGTGTGGCTGTAGGCAGCGGTAAAACAAAGGTGCCCCCCAAAGACCACTGGCTCTGGGCACCTTCCGTTTCGAAATACTGATTCCCATCCTGATTACATGAAAACGCTGATTCATTTCCTTATGAACTACCCTGCAGGTGTGGCTGTAGGCAGCGGTAAAACAAAGGTGCCCCCCAAAGACCACTGGCTCTGGGCACCTTCCGTTTTGAAATACTGATTCCCATCCTGATTACATGAAAACGCTGATTCATTTCCTTATGAACTACCCTGCAGGTGTGGCTGTAGGCAGCGGTAAAACAAAGGTGCCCCCCAAAGACCACTGGCTCTGGGCACCTTCCGTTTTGAAATACTGATTCCCATCCTGATTACATGAAAACGCTGATTCATTTCCTTATAAACTACCCTGCAGGTGTGGCTGTAGGCAGCGGTAAAACAAAGGTGCCCCCCAAAGACCACTGGCTCTGGGCACCTTCCGTTTCGAAATACTGATTCCCATCCTGATTACATGAAAACGCTGATTCATTTCCTTATGAACTACCCTGCAGGTGTGGCTTTAGGCAGCGGTAAAACAAAGGTGCCCCCCAAAGACCACTGGCTCTGGGCACCTTCCGTTTTGAAATACTGATTCCCATCCTGATTACATGAAAACGCTGATTCATTTCCTTATGAACTACCCTGCAGGTGTGGCTGTAGGCAGCGGTAAAACAAAGGTGCCCCCCAAAGACCACTGGCTCTGGGCACCTTCCGTTTCGAAATACTGATTCCCATCCTGATTACATGAAAACGCTGATTCATTTCCTTATGAACTACCCTGCAGGTGTGGCTGTAGGCAGCGGTAAAACAAAGGTGCCCCCCAAAGACCACTGGCTCTGGGCACCTTCCGTTTTGAAATACTGATTCCCATCCTGATTACATGAAAACGCTGATTCATTTCCTTGTTAACACCCTGCAGGTGTGGCTGTAGGCAGCGGTAAAACAAAGGTGCCCCCCAAGGACCACTAGCTCTGGGCACCTTCCGTTTTGAAATACTGATTCCCATCCTGATTACATGAAAACGCTGATTCATTTCCTTGTTAACACTCTGCAGGTGTGGCTGTGGGCGCCGATAAACCTCTAACCTGGTGGTTGGTGGTTGGTGGTGGTTGGTTGATGGTTGGTTCCTTATGAACCACCCTGCAGGTGTGGCTGTGGACACCGGTAAACCTCTAACCGGCCACCCCTGAACTGGCTACCCCCGGACTAGCTTCCCCCCTGCCGACAAGCGCCACCCATCTTAAAGTTGATTGCTCCATTAAACCACTATTTCATTTCCTTAAACGATGCCCGGCAGGTGTGGCAGGGGGCACTGGTAAACCTCAGGTGCCCACCAAAGACGACTGGCTCTAGGCGTATTCCGTCTTCTGGTCAAGGGGACAAGTACCCCCCACCCCCCTCTAGGAGGAAGGCTACATTAAAACACTGATTCATGTCCTTTAACGATGCCCTACAGGTGTGGCTGTGGGCACCGGTAAACCACAGGTCCCCACCACAGATGACTTGCTCTGGGCGTATTCCGTTTTCTGGTCAAGGGGACAACAACCCCTTTCCCCCCTCTAGGAGGAAGGTTTTATTCAAACACTGATGCATGTCCTTAAACAACACCCTACAGGTGTGGCAGGGGGCACCGGTAAACCTCAGGTGCCCACCAAAGAGGACTGGCTTTGGGCATATTCCGTCTTCTGGTCAAGGGGGCAAGCTCTCCCCATCCCAACTGAAGGTGCAGCCTCCCGGCTTGTCGCCAGCTCATCCAGCAACGGAGACAAGGACATGTCGCAGAAACTCAATGTGATTGACGCTATCATCCCCGGACTGGACTTCGCCAACCACCACGTGTCAAGCCCAACTTGCTGGTGGGAGGTATTGACCCCAAAGGCCCCTGCTGCCTCTGAGAAGAGTCCAGCAGGTACCGGAGGCAATGGTACAGACGGTACCAGCAGTGGTACTGGCGGTACCGTGATCCAGCTAAATAAGCGCAAGGGTGCCAAGATGGCGGCGGGCCAGGAGCTGACCGTGAGCTATGGGGACAAGGGTAACGAGGAGCTTCTCATGTTGTTCGGTTTCGCAGAGCTGGACAATCCACATGAAGCGATCATCATGGCACCGCCCATTGGACCCAGCTCCACATGGGATGACCTGATGCACGCACGCATGCGACTGTTGCGGGTAAGGCTGTAGTGCAGATAGCGCCTGTGTTTATGATTGGCATTGGATGGCTAGTGCTATGCAGAGCTAGTCAATGCACATGAATCAATCATCATTCCACGCATGCGAATGATGCGGGTAAGGCTGTAGTGCAGATAGCGCCTGTTGTTATGATTTGCTTAAGATGGCTAGTGCTATGCAGAGCTAGTTAATGCACATGAATCAATCATCATTGCACGCATGCGAATGATGCGGGTAAGGCTGTAGTGCAGATAGCGCCTGTGGTTATGATTGGCATTGGATGGCTAGTGCTATGCAGAGCTAGACTCTCCACATTAATCAAGCATCATCGCACACTTGTGAATGATGCGGGTTAGATTGTAATGCAGATAGCACTTGTGTTTGTGATTGGCTTGAGATGGCTGGTGCAGCTAGGTTTGGTTGTGATTGGTTTGGCGATTGACTTTAGTTTAGATTTTTTTGCCCCACCCATTGGAGCAACCTCCACATGGGGTGACCTGATGCACGCACGCATGCGACTGTTGCGGGCAAGGCTGCAGTGCGGATATCGCTTGTATGTATGATTGGCTTTAGATGGGTAGTGCTATGCAGAGCAATACTCTCCACATTGGATGGCCTGATGCATGTGACTGATGCATGTGACTGATGCCGGTAAGACTGATGCCGGCAATGCAGATAGCGCTTGTGTTTAAGATTGGCTTAAAATAGCTAGTGCTATGCAGAGCAAAACTCTCCACATTGGATGGCCTGATGCATGTGACTGATGCCGGCAATGCAGATAGCGCTTGTGTTTAAGATTGGCTTAAAATAGGTAGTGCTACAAGGTTTGGTTTGGTTTGGTTGAGTTCTTATATTCCAAGCTCCATGTTATATGACTGATGCATGCACACTTACGGCTGATGAGGGTAAGACTGCAGTGCAAATAGAGCCTGTGCTTATGATTGGCATTATATGGTTAGTGCTTTGCAGATCTGGTCAATCCACATGAAACAATCATCATCGCACACATGTATGTTGTTACAGTCCAGGGGTAGGCCAAATAGGCTAAAGGGACTTGCCACATGATGATGATGATTATGATGATGAGACTTGACACATGCAACTGATGCGGGCGAGACTGCAATGTAGATAGCACTTGTGTTTGTGATTGGCTTATGATGTCTGGTCCTTCAGCACTACATGGACATCTCATTCCCTCCTGTTTTTATCTCATCTCATCCCAACCCCGTTGTCATCTCATCTCATCTCATCCCATCGCATCGCATCTCATCTCATCCCATCCCATCTCATCCCATCGCATCGCATCTCATCTCATCCCATCCCATCTCATCTCATCTCATCTCATCTCATCTCATCCCATCGCATCGCATCTCATCTCATCCCATCCCATCCCATCTCATTTCATCTCATCCCATCGCATCGCATCTCATCCCATCCCATCTCATCTCATCTCATCGCATCGCATCTCATCTCATCCCATCCCATCTCATCTCATCTCATCCCATCGCATCTCATCTCATCCCATCTCATCTCATCTCATTTCATCCCATCTCATCTCATCTCATCTCATCTCATCTCATCTCATCTCATCTCATCTCCTCCCAACCCTATTGCCACGTCTGTTTTCAGACTCTCGGAATCCAGCCCCAGCTATTACTCCCAGTGTCAGCTCTCGCCCCTACCATCCCCTCGGGGACCCCAAATGCCAAGAAGGCCTCCCAGCACATCTCCGTTGTCCCACAAGCGGCTTTGGATATCCTGGAGATTTTTGCCCTGGACTACAAGGAGGTCAACATGAGGAACAGGTTGGCCCAATCCGCCGGGGGTAGGGACCCCAGGGGGACCAGCCCCACAGCTGATGGGGAGGGGACCCAGGGGGGGGTGGCCACACAGGTGGGAGGGGCCCAGCATGCGGCACTGGACATGGATGCGATTGACAGGCAGAAGGAGAAGATGTCGCCAGAGGAGCTGATCAGCAGTTCATCCCAGCTGAGGCTGAGGGCGAACTCGCTGATGGTGCTGGTGAGGATGCTGGAGATGAGGAAGAGGGAGTTGGAGGGGGAAGACGGCACAGGCACCTTGGAACAGGACGAGGCATGGCTAGCCCAGGGACCAGAGAGCATGCCCCACAGGTAGGGAACGGCAATTAATATTAGTGTTTGAAAAACTAGTATTATCTACTATTATTAAAGTGTTACAATAGTATTAATTTTTCAAATAAATTCAAAATTCTGGTGAGACGGCTCGTCATTTAATATTCACTAACATTGACTTCTATTATTCATTCACTAATATTTACTAACTTAGCCTTTCCCTGTATGCATGTATGTTACAGTCCAGGGGTAGGCCGAATAGGCTAAAGGGACGTGCCCAACCGTATAGGAAGGGCTTTAAAAAGAAAAAGCACTGATGAACTGAACCCCAAACAATCGTTCAACCGACGGGGGCCCTGAGTTTGTGCTACAGTGATCCTTTAATTCTACAATATAATATAATCTTCATCTCAACTGGGATGATTGGTCGGCCCCCTATGGGGGACAGATCTATGCGATACTTACGCAAAATCGTCACATCTTCACATCTTCAACCTTCCCAAGAAACGGTTAAACCGACTTCTTTCGCATGGAATCAACCCTTGTGAATTTCTCTGAGGGCACTTATTCGCGTACGAATCTGAGGGCTGCGGATTTCCAAAGTCGCAAAGCAAGTTGAAAAGTCGCAACACCAGTACATGTAAAGCCTCGCACGTCCAATAGTCGCAAAGCAGATTGGATAGTCTGAAAGAAAGTTCAATATCCGCAAAGCAACTCCAATGGTCGAAGAGCAACTTCGCTTCTCAGCTTCCTTTGGAGTTGCTGTACCTGCGGCAAAATGGTGCACTTTGGGAACCAACCTGCTGTGGAAAGCTTGCCCCGGAGAGCACTTCTTCGCGTACGGATCTCAGGGTTGCGGACTGTAGACGCGGTGTTTTCATTTTTCGTTTCCCTCCTGCCCTGTGGACTCAATCTAGGGACCTGGAGCATGTCCAACACAACAGCTGACTAACAAGCTCTCATCGTAGACTCACGGAAACCATGTTCCACATCCATCAGAAACAGCCCAAGAAAGAAGGCATCCGCCTCAACTGCACTCACACACCTGGTACAATAAATGACATATACATGACGGCTCTCTCACAGTTCTCCAAGTTGTACAAGTAAAAGCATACCATTGGATGCCAAGCCTAGACAAAAAACATAACATGACAATCTACGTAAAATATTTCAACCGATCAAGTTGTTGGCGATTGCAATTAGCAAATGCATCCCGCTGCACGTCGTTTCACCTTGGCATACCCACGTGGACAACTTTGTAATATTTTCCAACATTCAACAACAAATGTAACAATCATAGACAACTGAACTACAAACCTAGAAGACATCGTGAACCATACCCCACCCCTGGGGCCGACCTCCAGGGGACCCGTCAGGGCACCCTACTACAATTTAATTGTGCTTGTGTTCCCCCACTCACAGGCAGTGGGTCTGCCTCGTGTACAGGCTTGGGCAGAAGCGCCTGACGCGTGAGTACGTGGCGCGCACACGCGCTGAGCTGAAGGAGGTTAAGAAGCTGATCCGGAGTATAGAAGAGCTGAGGCAGAAAGCGTCTGAGGTACCTGCATAGTCAGTACATCTACATAGTCGGTACTGACCTTTGTAGAGGTACCTACATAGTCGGTTGTGTTTAAGGAAAGGAACCGGTGTCTATACGTAGCACCACGGTGCTAGTAACCTTCGGGATCCTACTAGCACCTTCTTTAACCCAAACATGGAGTGGCAGTGACAAAACTGAACCGAAGATGGCGAGCAGCCAAATTGTCGACTTGAACCATGTAACCAAGTTAAAGTCCAGCATCACCGCTGGCAGGTCTCATGGAGCAAGGGTCACGTGCCAAGATCTCGCATTCAGGGTACTACATTTAGAAAGATTAGAAAGATTACAAGGGGCTCATGTCCTAGCAGTGAAACAACACCGCCCTAAAGTCGGACTCGAGAAACCACCCGCCGTCTTCCTGCAGCGGGGCTCGAACTCCGGTGGCCGGAGCCTTGACCACCGGGTTTGTCACTACATTTTGTCATTGGCCGGCCCCCTTAAAAGGGAGAGAGAGGGTTCGTTACATAAACTCAGCAAATCACAGGAGGGAGAGAGAGAGGGTTCGTTACATAAACTCAGCAAATCACTGCCGAGACTGGTCAGCAGCGCAGCCTGCCAACCATCCAATTTTATAACACGAAAGCACGAGGGTTTTGAAGGCACCCCCACAAACCTGAAAACAAACTAGGTCAAGTCCCAAAATAGGAAACAAACTAGAGGCGTAAAGGAGAGCGGAAAGGGGAGGGAAACTATATATGAGAGAGAGAGGCTAATCAAGAGAGAGAGAGAGAGAGAGAGAGAGAGAGAGAGAGAGAGAGAGAGAGAGAGAGAGAGAGAGGAAATCAACCCCGGAGGTGTTGGGATTTATGCTGAACCACTCAGCAGGTTGACATCCGAATTCGAATTCGAATTTTGTCACCTTCCTGCTGATAATCACCGCTACCCTGCTCTCTCTGGGTTATCTGGAATTCGCCAGTCCCCAGCCGGAGGGGCAGACTGCCACTGAAGCCAGGCGGCGGGGGCTCTCTGGCAACACCGACCACTCAAAGGCCTACGGCCATGTCGTCAAGAACATTGCCGACCACTCTCTGATTGAAGAGGACCGGCATTCCCCTTCATCAGTACCTTGACCATCTGCGCGAGCTACGCTCTGAGCTGGATATCTCCTCAGACCTGGACGCTCTAAACTGGGAGGAGGCTGACACCATTGAAACTTTCTTCAAGCGAGGCAAACTTCTATACTCGGAGATGAGAAGTGCTCAAAGTGGTGCGATGAATGAATACAGTTTTCTGACCCGCATGCTTTCAAAGCTCCCCTCTCACTTCGATGCTTCAGCTCACACAATCTCGGGCAGTGGCACCCTTACTGGTGACCAACTGTCTTTAGAACGGTAGCGGCATTAACATGACCTCGATTGATCCATCCTCTCTCGCTCTGTTTGTTTCTGATGCTGTTCGACATGAAGTGCAACAGTCTCTACAATCCTTTCGCGCTCGTAGTGGCAATAAGGGAGGTATCTCTGGTGGCACCTCAAGTGTTAATCGGGGTGGCTATGGCAATGGAAATCGTGGTGGTTCTGGGAATAGAAATGGGAATCAATCTGGAAATGAAAATCGGGGATATGGTGGAGGACGCGGGAATGGGCGCGGTCGAGGTCGCAGTTCATCAGGCCGCAATTCTTGCAACACCTGGAACGGTTTCACCAAGAGGTGTTTCACTTGCGGTTCAACGGACCATCTGAATTGGCAATGCCCTCACCGAGATGGTGGTGGTGGCTCATCTTTTCCTGCTCCATCCCCTCACACCCACTTCGGTCACCCCCCATCATCAAACTCACACCAGCACTCTCATCAGTCACATGGCAAACAACATGGATCCAACCAAAGGAATGTGAACTATACTCACTTTCATTGTGACACTCCTCAGCCCTCATCAAATGTCTATAGCACCCCTTATCACCTCATATGTGCTTCTATGCAAAGTGCATTTGTCGGGCTCCATTCCCACGACTATCTTGCAGATTCAGCTGCCACCACCCACATCTCAAATAATCTATCTCACTTTAGTGTTTATATCCCTCTCGATTCAAATCGCACTGATTCCGTCATGACTGGGGCTGGTCCACTTCAAGTGCATGGTTATGGGTGTGTCTCTGTGCAAGATGAGCACGGCACTGGGTATCGCATGGAACATGTCATGTACGTACCCCACAGCCCCGTATGTCTCTTTTCCACCATCAAGCTAAATCAAGAAGGAGGTGAATTTAGAACCTCCTCCGCTACAGCCACACTCATCACACATGCCAACAAAACCCTCACTACATCCAGACAATACAAAGGCATCTACTTACTATCCCTCTCCCCCATGCATGAGTCTCATGCTCATGTTACACAGGCCACAGCTGGATCATCGAGAGCTGCAGCTGGCACCACTTGGCAGCAGTGGCAAGCTAGACTTGGCCATGTTGGTATCACCACGCTGCAGAAGATGATCCAGAACAATGTGGTAACGGGCATGGCAGTAGTGGGAGATGTGATGGGAAAGTGTATGTCCTGTACCTTGGGGAAATTCAAGAAATCCCCATACCCTTTACAATCTCCTCCTGATGGTCCACTAGACCTCCTGTATTCAGATGTATGTGGCCCCCTGCCATGTGGTCTCAATGGCCACAAGTACTTTGTTACTGTCCGAGATAGGTTCTCAGGCTACTCCATGGGTAAAACCGTACATGAGAAGAAAGAGGCAGCCACATTTACGGCGCCAAGGAGACGTTGGTCGGAAGGGATAAATCCCTCCTTATCCTTCATTATTGGATCAGAGTCGCGCAGTGGGGTTGCAGCGTGTGTATGGGCCCTTAACCAGTTAAAGATAGAGAAATATAGTAGGTGATAGGCTTGGTCAATAGCAGCTCAGAGAGCTGCTTTATATTGTTTTGCTAAGTGATAGAAGCCCCTCTCTCGCTTCTATCTGTCTTGCCCGACCTTAGGGTTTAGCGGCAAGTCCATTCATGGCAGTACATTCACTTGTACTGCATATTACTCATATAGTATAGCAGTCTCCATCCAGTACATTCACGCGTACTATAGACTACGCACACACGGCAGTCTCAGGATACATATGGCTCAGTTGATTAATCTCAACACTCCCGCGCAACTAGCCGATATGTATCAACTGTAAAAGAAAACTCTGTCTCAAAAGAAAGAGCTCAAAGAAAACATTGTCTAAAAAAATAAGATTCTCATTAATGTCCATAAAACGTTGTCTCACAATAAGGTTCTCAATAAATATATAAATATAGTAAATAATAATATGTATATCCTCATTTACTACTCCCACGCATCTTAAGTCCATACTAGATGTCCCTCAAACTGGTTGACTTAAAACCGATGCTCAAGGGTTACTTAATTTGCTGGAGTCCAAGCTTGTTCCTCAGGTAAGAGAAAACAGAGAACGTTAGTGCCTTGGTAAACACATCAGCTGTGTTCTCAGATGAAGCCACATAAATGAACTTCAGATCATGGCGAATAGCAAGATCTAGCACAAATTGGAAAGCAATGTCAATGTGCTTAGATCTATTGATGGATCCTGGATCCTCAATATGCTTCAGAGTTGCAGTGTTATCTCCAAAGATAGTCATACACTGAAATACAGAGCCACTCATTTCACCGTAGAGCTTCCTAAGCCAGAGTCCTGTAGAAGCAGCATTGGCCATAGCAATGTACTCAGCATCATCAAAAGATCTAGCAACAACAGGTTGTCTCTTGCTTTGCCAAGCAACTGGAGTACCATTGGACATGAAGACAAAAACAGAGGTTGATCTCCTGGTAACCGTCTCATCTACAACAGGTAGCTTAGCATTGGCATAGTCACTGTCACTGTAACCAACAACATTCATGAGACCAGAAGAGACATCAGAGCCAAAGCTAAGGCCAAGATCCTGTGTGGCGATACAGTACTTCAACAGATGCTTTGCAGACTTAAGATGAGCAAAATGAGGAGTTCTCATGTGCCTGGCCATGATGCCTACAGCATAGCTGATGTCTGGTCTAGTGCAGTTGGCCAGGTACAGGAGAGAGCCAATCAAAGAGGCAAAGTCACCAGCATCCTTTTGGCTCAAAGGAGCGCCAGGCTCAGGGTAGTCAGTGCTGATGGGAATAGAGACCTTCTTGTTAGGGTATTCAGAGTCAAAACCAAACTTCTTAGCCATGTCCTTGACGTAGGCTAATTGAGACAAAGTCAGGGTCCTGTTAGCTCTGTCCCTGGTGATAGCCATACCTAGAAAAGATCTAGCTTGTCCTTCATCAGTGGCATCATAGGCATTCAGAATGATGTTGACAGCATCTTGCACATCATCAGCATGACCAGCAAAGAGGATGTCATCAACATAGACAAGGCAGTAAACAAGACCTTTTGCACCTTGTTTGATGAACAGGCATTGGTCTGCAAAGGTAGGCTTGAAGCCATTACATTACATTACATTACATTACATTACATGTTAAAGTCTACTTGACACCGCGAGGGTGTATGAGACTCTGTGCTTTAAACAAAAAGAAAAAGCACCCACAAAGCAAAAAACCCCATTACATCAGGGGTGTGTCGAGGACAAACAAACCAAACTCCCAACCACTGTTTTGGTGGCGTAGGTATTAAACCCCTTAGAGCCGGACCCAGATCTCAACCACTTACAGTGGCGGAGGTAAGAAGCTAACAAATGAGAAGTCACAAGAAGAAGAAAAAAAGGGATGATAAATTACGGTGCCACTAAGCAGTCCAGGGCTTCCTGTCTTGCTCTTCTACAAGTAGAAAGATAGTCGGCTAGGTTGCTCCAAAAAGACTTAGTGCCATTTCCATTCATAAAGGTTCTGAATGTGGAATCGCAGAATTCCACATTCCATACGGTTAAGTTGGTATCCTCATGGACATGCCTATAAATATCTGTAAACAGCTTCTGGTAGCGGAGGCGAATATCATTATAAAAAGGGCACTCAAACATATGCATTTCATCCTCAGGTTTTTGGAACCCACACATTTGACAGTGTCTCATTGAGCGAGGGATGTGTGCTCTATCCACCACCCTCATTCTTTCTGTGTTCAGCCAATGGGAACCCATTCTAAACTGTGCTATAGAACGAATCTGATCCTGCTTATGTAAGGCGGATGTAAAGGGAATCAAGCCATTCTCATCATTGCTGTTGGCTGCGAACCATTTTTGGTATCGGAGGCGTTTAAAGCCAACCCTTCTCTCATCAGGGATGTCTCTAACTGCATTGGTGTCACTTGGGTACTTAAACCTCCATGACTCAAAAACTTCAGACATAATACCTTTGACATCGACAGCCTCCAAAATGTTGATGTTTTTACTGGATCCTAGCTTGTGGAGAGCACAACGCAAGTCATGAACCCAGCCAGTGTTGGAGTCAAAAGATTCCTCAAGAGCCATTCTAATGAGATCCTCAGGTTCTTTATGTATGGTCTTGTTCCAGAAGCGCAAAGCTTGTTTAAGCCAAGCAAAACACAACGGGGTTCTACCCAGCTCTTCCATGATAATATTAGATGTAGTAGATTGGCAAACACCCAACATTTGTTTAAGTATACCTCTATGCCATTTCTCACAAGCATGGTCATTTGAGATAAGTGTGTTGTTCAGAATAGAAGGAGCCCACACCTCACAGCCAAAATTCAGGATAGGTTGTACAAGAGAATCAAACAGGTGGGTGAGAATATCAATATTGTATATCTCCATAGTATGGCATCGCCTACGGAGCATGTGGTGTGCCTTTTGGGCCTTAGTGAGCATCCTAGAAAAAGCAGCTTTTGCACGATTGCTTGAGTCACCATCCACAAAGAGGGATCCCAAGTAGATAAAAGATAACTTTGTAGAAAGTTGTGCTCCATCATAGACAAATTTGTAATCAGGATCCATGCGGGCCTCATCACAGAATTGCTTGTTGAAAACGACAATCTCAGTTTTCTTTATATTCACAGCCATCTTAGTAGCCTCACAGAAATCTCTCAGACAGTCAAGCATCGCTTGCATATCTGCCGGGGATTCTGCCATTATAGCTAGGTCATCAGCATAAAGTAACAGTTGCAGAATCTTTCCCCTAAGCTCAGCCCCTACATTTGGGAGCTTGGATTGGAGGAACGATTCAATTCTATCAATGAACAGACCGAATAGGAGTGGGGATAGGGGGTCTCCTTGTTTAACTCCTACAAGGGATGGAAAGGAGGATCCAATGTCCCCATGTAGGCGAACTTGGAAAACAACATGAATATACATGGACTTCAGAATACTGAGATAGGGGTCCTTGACTCCTAGCCTTGCTAAGCAATCCCATAGCAAGTCTCTGTTGACCCAATCATAAGCCTTCTTGAAATCAACAAAAGCCACAAAGAGTGGTTTTTTCTTTTCTCTATATTTATCTACAATATGGTTAAGAATGAATGATGCATCTGCAGTACCCCTACCACTTCTAAATCCATATTGGCCAGCGGCTCTGAGCCATGTTTAGCTAGGGTGGAAGACCATGTTTGGCTAGAGTGGCCAGCGGCTCTGAGCCATGTTTAGGTAGGGTGGAAGACAGGTTCAACCACCATACCCGAGGAGCCTGCTTTAGGCCATGAGTAGCCTTATCAAGCTTGAAACACTTGACAGGGTACATGTCATGCAAGCCTTCAGGAACTGCAATGTAAACCTCTTCAGCCAAGTCACCGTTTAAGAATGCTGTTCTCACATCCACATGTCTCAGTTCAAGGTCAAAAGCAGCAACATGGGAAAGGAGAACTCGCAAGGTAGCAAGTTTTGTCACCGGTGAAAAGACATCAGTAAAATCTACTCCAAACTTCTGCAGAAACCCTTTTGCAACCAATCTCGCCTTGTACTTCACAAAGTTGCCAAAGGCATCCACCTTCCTCTTGAACACCCATTTAGTGGAAACCACTGGTCTATCAGGTTTATCCACTACTCTGAACGTTCCTTTCTCCAGCAAACTGCATACCTCAGAAACTGTAGCGTCAAGCCATCCATCTCGCTCATGAGATGCCATAGCTTCACTCAAGGAAAATGGATCTGGCGGAACTCCAGCAGCAGAAGTTCCAGCAACCGTTGAGGTAACAATGTCATCTAGAACCATCATAGACAGGAAGACAGGGTTGTAGACTACTGGAGACCTCCGTACTCTCCCACGTTTGGAGACATTGGTGGCATTGGTGGCAGGGGGGTCAGGGAGAAGGATTGGATCAGGGTCTTCCAGAAATGGCTCCAAGGTCTCCAAAGAAGATACCTGTCCAGGCTGGATCTCAGGCGTCTTGGTGCAGTCAGGACAAAGCCAATCTCTACGAGGCAGCCTAAACAAAGGATCAGGTAAGCATGTCATATGCCAAGCAGCATCACAGGTAGAGGTCTCAGAACCGGCGTTGGGCTTGCAGTGTGAGCAGCCAATGCAGTCACAAAGAAGAATCCTTGAAGGATACACTTCATCTTTGGAGTTGCACTTCTTGCAAGCAGGGCCAGGATCTGAAGCGTCAGGGATCCGAGGAATCTGATTATCCTCCTCAAGGAACTCGCAATGCCTAGCTGTGATCACTTTCCTTTTATCAGGAAGATAAACCTGGGAATGAAATTTGAGCAAGAAGGTCAGATCATACAGATCACCCAAATCACTTGGGCCACTCAAATAACTTAGATCATCCACATCAGAAGGTGACATCAAAATGCCATCCCAAAATCTCACATCTGTCTCACAAGAATGCCATACAAAGGACTCACATCTTGCTCTTCTCACAAGAATGCCATACAAAGGACTCACATCTTCCTCTTCTCACAAGAATGCCATACAAAGGACTCACATCTTGCTCTTCTCACAAGAATGCCATACAAAGGACTCACATCTTCCTCTTCTCACAAGAATGCCATACAAAGGACTCACATCTTGCTCTTCTCACAAGAATGCCATACAAAGGACTCACATCTTCCTCTTCTCACAAGAATGCCATACAAAGGACTCACATCTTCCTCTTAAGTTCAATCACCTGATACATGCTGGTGCTGCCTGGAACGTAGCCCACAAGTCTGCCTTCGGCTCCTCGTGCTGAGATTTTGTCAGGCTGGGACTGTGAGGGGATGTGCGCAACCACCTTGCAACCAAAGGTTCTCAAATGGCGAACGTCAGGTTTGGTGAGAAATAAGTCCTCGTGTGGGGTGGTGTTGGGCCTGGCCGCATAGGGCACGTAGTTCATTGCAGTAACTACATGAGAGACTATCCAAGGCCACAACAGCCTGGGTTGATTGGATTCAATAAGCGTGGCTCTCACTCTGTCCATGATAGTGAGGTTAAGCCGTTCTGCAGTGCCATTGCTTGCAGAACATTCAGTGGCGGTATGCTGAGCAATAATGCCTTTAGATGATAGGTAAGAGAGAAGAGAGGTAGAGGTATACTCTCCGCCTCTATCAAGCCTAATGGCTTTAACTGTGAAGGTGGTGCCTCTCTCAAGAGATTCGATGCACTGAATGATGAATGTGGCTGCCTCTTTCTTCTCATGTACACAGAGCAATGTGATACCGAAATTAATTCTCCTCATGAGATAGAGGATAAAGTTACATACTCAGCAAAAATTAATGCCGAGACTGAACAGCGCCGAGGCAGCTGGACAGTTTTAAAACAGTGAGGGTTTGGGCAACATACCCCTTAGAACCCTATCTAAAGGCAAACACAAGAAGATTTAAAGATTACAAGGGGCTCGTGTCCTAGCAGTGAAACAACACCGCCGTGAAGTCGGACCCGAGAAACCACCCGCCGTCTTCCGGCGGCGGGCCTCGAACTCCGGTTGCCGAAGCCTTAACGACCGGGTCTGGACCATACCGCCCTCCAGACTGGGCACAAGGCCAAGCCGTGAGCAGTCCACATTCTTTAAATCTTCACACCGTAAGATATATCAATCTCGGTCAAATGTGCCCATAGAATTGCCAGTCATGAATTCCTGTGCGACTCGTGTTCGGTACCCGCCGGGAGCGGAATACCTTGGAGGGCACTTCTTCGCGTACGGATGTCAGGGTTGCGGACTGTGGACGCGGCGTTTTCATTTGTCGTTTCCCTCCTGTCCTGTGGACTCAATCTAGGGACATGGAGCATGTCTACGATTTCCCCTAGGAAAATTCACATTTTCGTGCCTCTCGCAGCTCATTGCATCAGCGCACTGTGCTCGACAAGGAAATGTGCTCTTTCGCACTAGTTCCTGCAGTTCACGCAGTAGCAACTGTAGCTTCGGGAGTTGCTGCAACTGCCTCCATGGAACTTCCGAAGTCAGTGAGCTATTAAGTTCATTAGCTTTACAGGGCACCAAGTTGAATAATAATGCCATGCCATGCTATATTGATTCTTCACCCCCCAAGTATTAAATTGCACGGATAAGTACCATAAGCAACTGCTTGTGCATCTATCACTTTTCGATTTCGAGCAGCTGCCCTGCTGGTAAGTCCCATATCGCAGCCTCCATACCAAGGCAGCCCTAGCGTGAGCAGTGGTTCTATCACACCAAGCCCACCACTGCTAGCTCTCCTAATTTGCGCAATTGAAAATTCGCTGAAGTGCTGACTAGGGACCAAAGGCCAATATGATATCATACAAATTGCATAATATGATATTGGCAAAGCCCCCTCTTCCAGGGGGCGGGAGCCCCCAGGGTTACCCGTTTGTCTGTCCCTTCAACCGACCGACCGACCGACCGACCGACTGGCCGAGACGAAGCCTGACACATCAGCCAAGGTCTCGTAACTAATTCACATCCGTTGTCACCTCTGGATCCGTCGCAAAAACTCTCCGCCATTTCTAGAGTCGCTTGGCTGCATAGAGCTTATTTTAGTTGTGAAAGGAATTTGCATGCACGCCGGCTGTGGGGGTATCTGATATTTTACGCGACCTAACCTAACCTAACCGAACCTAACCTAACCTAACCTAACCTAACCTAACCTAACCTAACCTAACCTAACCTAACCTAACCTAACCTAACCTAACCTAACCTAACCTAACCTAACCTAACCTAACCTAACCTAACCTAACCTAACCTAACCTAACCTAACCTAACCTAACCTAACCTAACCTAACCTAACCTAACCTAACCTAACTAACCTACCTAACCTAACCTAACCTAACCTAACCTAACCTAACCTAACCTAACCTAACCTAACCTAACCTAACCTAACCTAACCTAACCTAACCTAACCTAACCTAACCTAACCTTACCTGACCTAACCTGACCTGACCTAACCTAACCTAACCTAACCTAACCTAACCTAACCTACCACCTAACCTAACTACTAACCTACCTAACCTAACCTAACCTAACCTAACCTAACCTAAACTAACCTAAACCTAACCTAACCTAACCTAACTAACCTAACCTAACCTAACCTAACCTAACCTAACCATCTGACCTACCCCTAGCTGACCTTGACCCTATAGCAGTCGCTACTTTTCCACTATACTATAGCGTCGCACTTTTACACTATATAGCAGTCGTACTTTTCCACTTTTATATCATAGCCGTCGCTACTTTCCACTTATATATAGCAGTCGCTACTTTCCACTAATATAGCAGTCGCTACTTTTCCACTCTATATAGCAGTCGCTACTTTTCCATATATATGCAGTAGCTACTTTTCCACTTATATATAGCGAGTCGATACTTTTCAACCATATTATAGCAGTCGTACTTTTCCACTAATATAAGCAGTCGCTATTTTCCACTCTATATAGCAGGTCGCTACCTCTTTCCACTATATATAGCTAGTCGCCTACTTTTCCCACCTTATATTGCAGTCGCTACCTTTTCCACTATAATAGCAGTCGCTACTTTTCCACTCATATGCAGTCGTACTTTTCCACATTATAGCAGTCGCTACTTTTCCACTATATATAGCAGTCGCTACTTTTCCTACTTCACTATATAGCAGTCGCTATCTTTTCCACTATATATAGCCGTCGCTACTTTTCCAATTATATATAGCAGTCGCTACTTTTCCACTATATATAGCAGTCGCTACTTTTCCACTATATATAGCAGTCGCTACTTTTCCACTATATATAGCAGTCGCTACTTTTCCACTATATATAGCAGTCGCTACTTTTCCACTATATATAGCGTCGCTACTTTTCCCACTATATAATAGCAGTCGCTACTTTTCCACTATATATAGCAGTCGCTACTTTTCCAATATATATAGCAGTCGCTACTTCTTTCACTTATATATAGCAGTCGCTACTTTCACTATATATAGCAGTCGCTACTTTTCCATTATATATAGCAGTCGCTACTTTTCCACTATATATAGCAGTCGCTACTTTTCCACTATATATAGCAGTCGCTACTTTTCCACTATATATAGCAGTCGCTACTTTTCCACTATATATAGCAGTCGCTACTTTCCACTAATATAGCAGCGCTACTTTTCCACATATATAGCAGCGCTACTTTCCACTATATAGCAGTCGCTACTTTTCCACTATATATAGCAGTCGCTACTTTTCCACTATATATAGCAGTCGCTACTTTTCCACTATATATAGAAAGTCGATACTGTTTCCAATATTATAGATTCGCCTACTTTTAAACTATAATATAGCAGTCGCTTGCTACTTTTCCACTAAATTAGCAGTCGCTACTTTTCAACTACATAAGCAGGCGCTACTTTTCCACTATATATAGCGTCGCTATTTTACACTATATATAGCAGTCGCTACTTTCCACTATATATAGCAGTCGCTACCTTTTCCACTATATATAGCAGTCGCTACTTTTCCACTATATATAGCAGTCGCTACTTTTCCACTATATATAGCAGTCGCTACTTTTCCACTATATATAGCAGTCGCTACTTTTCCACTATATATAGCAGGTCGTAATTTCCATATATAGCAGTAGCTACTTTCCACTACATATAGCAGTTCGATACTGTTCCACTATATATATAGCAGTGCTACTTTTCCACTAATATAGCGTCGCTACTTTTCAATCTATATTAGCAGTCGCTACTTTTCCAATATATATAGCAGTCGCTACTTTTCAACTATATTGCAGTACGCATAATTTTTCAACATATAATAGGCAGTCGCACGTTGCCACATAAATAGCAGTCGCTACTTTTCCACATATATAGCAGTCGCTACTTTTCCTATCATAGCAGTCGCTATCCAATTTCTTGCTACTGCTTTTTTTCAACTTTTCCACCTATATATATCCATTCTCTACTTTTCGTCCCTATATATCAACGATCGCTCCTTTTCCACTATATATATCATATTTCTCTACTTTTCCACTATATCTATACTTCATTCTCTACTTTTCCCACTATATTATATCACTCTCAGTTAATTACTTTTCCACTATAGATCCTCAATATCCCTCTCCTTTTTCCCCTATTGCTCACAGCATCTCTACTTTTCCACTATATATACGTCGCTACTTTTTCCACGATTATAGCAATTCGCTACTTTTCCATTAATATAGAGCATTTTCCCGCTACCCCTTTTCCACATAATAGCGTCCTCTACTATTTCCAATTACATATATGCAAGTCATCGCCTACGTCTTTTCCACTATAAGTAAAGGCAGGTCCTACTTTCCACTATATTAGCAGTCCTACTTTTCCCCTATATAATAGCAAGTCTCTACTACTTTTCCACTATATATAGCACCTTGTCCGCTACTTTTCCACTTATAAAGGCAGTGCGTAACCATTCCACAATATAGCAGTCGCTACTTTTCCACTATATATAGCAGTCGCTACTTTTCCACTATATATAGCAGTCGCTACTTTTCCATTATATATAGCAGTCGCTACTTTTCCACTATATATAGCATTCGCTACTTTTCCACTATATATAGCAGTCGCTACTTTTCCACTATATATAGCAGTCGCTACTTTTCCACTATATATAGCAGTCGCTACTTTTCCACTATATATAGCAGTGCCTACTTTTCACTACATATAGCAGGGTCGCTACTTTTCCACTAATATAGCAAGTTCGGCTACTTTTTCCCTACTATAGAGGCGCTACTTTGCCACTATATATAGCGTCGCACTTTTCAACTATATATAGCAGTCGCTACGTGTCCACTATATATAGCAGTCGCGACTTTTCCACGATATATGCAGTCGCTACGTTTCACATCTTAGCGTCGCTACGTTTCCCGATATATAGCAGGTCCTACTTTTCCACTTAATTACAGAGTCGTCTACTTTTCCACTATATATGCAGTCGCTAACCTTTTCCATTATATTAGCAGAGCATTCGGCTACTTGCCACTATATATAGCAGTCGCTACTTTGTCCCACTATATATAGCAGTCGCTACTTTTCCACTATATATAGCAGTCGCTAGTTTCCACTATATATAGCAGTCGCTACTTTTCCACTATATATAGCAGTCGCTACTTTTCCACTATATATAGCAGTCGCTACTTTTCCACTATATATAGCAGTCGCTACTTTTCCACTATATATAGCAGTCGCTACTTTTCCACTATATATAGCAGTCGCTACTTTTCCACTATATATAGCAGTCGCTACTTTTCCACTATATATAGCAGTCGCTACTTTTCCACTAATAATACAGCGCTACTTTTTCCCAATCCACTATATATAGCAGTCGCTATACTCTTTTTCCACTATATATATCGTACGCTAACTTTCCACTAATATATAGCAGTCCTACTTTTCGCACTACATAAGCAGTCGCTATTTTTCCACTATATATACAGTCGCTACTTTTTCCACTATAGTATATCAGTCGCTACTTTTCATTATATATAGGCATCAGCTACTTTTCCACTATATATAGCGGTCGCTACTTTTCCACTATATATAGCAGTCGCTACTTTTCCACTATAATATAGCAGTCGCTACTTTTCACGATAGATAGAAAGGCGCGACTTTCCACTAGATATAGACAGTCGCTACTTTCCATTATATATAGCATTCGCTACTTTTTCCACTATATATAGCAGTCCTTACTTTTTTTCCAGTTATATATCAGTCGCTACTTTTCCACTATATATAGCAGTCGCATACTTTTTTCCACTATAGAAGCAGGCCGCCGCTACTTTTCCACGATATAGAGCAGGTCGCTACGTTTCCACTATTATAATAGCGGCAGGCGCTACTTTTCAACTATATAGAGCATCCTACTTGTCCCCACTATAATATGCAGTCGCTAAGTTCCACTATATATACAGTCGCTACTTTTCCACTATATATAGCAGTGTCGCTACTTTTCCCATATATAATAGCGCAGTCCTACGTTTCCACTATTATAGCATTCGCTACTTTTCCACTATATATAGCAGCGATACTTGTCCACTATATAAAGCAGATCGATACTTTTCCACTATATAATAGCAGTCGCTACTTTTCCCAACTATATATAGAGTCGCTAAATTCGCTACTTTTCCCCTATATATAGCAGTCCGCTACTGTTTTCCACTATATATAGCAAGTCGCTACATTTCACGACATCTACATCCGCTACTTTTTTCCACTATATTATACGTTCGCTACTTTTGCCACTACATATAGCAGTAGGTCGCTACGTTTTCCACTATATAGAGCAGGTCGCTACTTTTTCCCATTTGCTATTAGAGCAGTCCGCTACTTTTTTCCACTATAATATAGCAGGCGCACTACTTTTCCCACATAATATGCAGTTCGCTACTTGTCCCCTATATAGAGCAGTCGCTACTTTTTCCCCCACTATAAATAGCAAGTCCGCTACTTTTCACTAGATATAGCAGTCGCTACTTTTCCACTATATATAGGCGTACGCTAACTTTTCCACATATATAGCAGTCGCTACGTTTTCCACTATAATATAGCAGTCGCTACTTTTCAACTAGATATAGGCAGTCCCGCTACTTTTCCACTATATATAGCAGTCGCTACTTTTCCACTATATATAGCAGTCGCTACTTTTCCACTATATATAGCAGTCGCTACTTTTCCACTATATATAGCAGTCGCTACTTTTCCACTATATATAGCAGTCGCTACTTTTCCACGATATTTATAAAGCGTCGCTACTTTCCATTATTATAAGCCAGTCCGCTACGTTGCCACTATAATATAGCAGTCGCGACTTTTTTTTCCATTATATAAGCAGTCGGCTACGTTTCCACTATATAGCAGTCGCTACTTTTCCACTATATATAGCATCGCTACTTTTTTTTCCCTATATATAGCAGTCGCTACGTGTTCCACGATATTAAGCAGTCGCTACTTTTCCACTATATAGAGCGTCGCTACTTTCCACGATATATAGCATCGCGTACTTTTCCCACTAATATAGCAGTCGGCTACTTTTTCCAATATATATACAGTCGCTACGTTTTCCACTATAATAGCGGTCGCTACTTTTCACAATATATAGCGGATCGCTACTTTTCCTATATATAGCGGCCGCTACTTTCCCACTATATATAGCGACGCTACTTTTTTCCACTATAATACGGTCCGCTACTTTTCCACTATATATAGCGGTCGCTACTTTTCCACTATATATAGCGGTCGCTACTTTTCCACTATATATAGCGGTCGCTACTTTTCCACTATATATAGCGGTCGCTACTTTTGACCCCGTTTTGTCCCAAATTGCCGCTATAATTTTTTGTATTTAAAATAACTGGTTTAGTTTTGTTTTGCCCTAAATGGCGCTAAAAAGCAAGACGCACAGTTTCACCCGTTTTGTCCGTCAACAGCAAGACGCACAGTTGTGAGTTGACGAGTAAAGTTGATAGTTGCGTATTGTTGGGTTGCGACAACAAGCAAGACACAGACACTAGTGTTGTCAATTACCAGCTATTGTGTTGTCAATTACCAGCTATAAAAACGCTGTCCCCGGAGGAGGCATAGATCCATACAGATAGAAAAAACCCACTTTCAGATTTGAAAAACAGATCCCTGGGTGACATGCCATGGAGTTTGTTCACGTTGACAATTTACTAGTAAATTCATTTTTACTGCCGAAGATGGCGGGCAGCCAAATAAAAAAGGATGGCTGAAGCTATGTAACCAAGTTCAAGTTCAAGATGCCAGGCGGGCAGTGAGGGTGGTTTTCCAGGTGTATTTTTGTACTTTGTACTGCACTTTACGATGCTTATAAGTTGGCGAAACATGATTTCCTGAGTGCTACATGCCATAGAATTTCAAGGCGTTTCCGAATATGCAATAAAAATTACATTTGGAGAACATTTTGGTTTTTCCTTATTTTTGTCTTTTTCAAGGTGTATTTTTGTACTTTGTACCGCACTTTACGATGCTTATAAGTTGGCGAAACATGATTTCCTGAGTGCTACATACCATAAAATTTCAAGACGTGTCCGAATATGCAATAAAAACGAGGTTTGGAGGGAAAACAATTTTTTTTCTTGGACACATTTTTAGTAGAACACGAATGGGATACCAAGGGTAGGTGGCCTCGAAAAATGTATCTCCAATGTATCTAATTACTGCTACATATCATAGAATTTCAAGGCGTTTCCGAATATGCAATAAAATTTACATTTGGAGATGTTTTGTATTATCCACTTTTTATTTTACTAGGACACGAATCCTAAGCGATAATCCCTTCAAAACAGAAAATGTACCCATTTCGTGCTTTTTCGGGTACTACAGCCCCGCACTGGATGATGCCCCACACATGGTCTTGTCTATGGCTTGGCTTGGCTTGTCTATGGCTTGGCTTGTCTTGTCTTGGTCTTGTCTATGGCTTGGCTTGTATTTGCTTGGCTAGGCATTTGCTTGGCTAGGAAAAATGCATCTCTAAAGTGATGTCTGAGGATGCGCCTCATAATAATAATAATTATTATAATAATAATGATGATAATAATAATAATAAAAAATTAATAATAATAATACTGCCCAACATTAAGAATATTAAATAATATAATAATATAATAATATAATAATAATACTAATAATAATAGATATAATAACCCCCTGCGGGTGAGGATCGGTTGGCCTGGGCGACCTTACGGCCCGCACTGGATGATGCCTCAGACTTGGTCTTGGCTTGGCTTGGCTTGGCTAACTAAAGCTAAATGGATGATTCCCCTTACTTGGACTTGATCTTGTCTTGGTCTTGCCTTTGGCTTGGCTTGGCTAACTATATCTAACTGGATAATGCCCCACCCTTGGGCTTGGTCTTCCCTTGGTCTAGTCTTAGGCTTGGCTTGGCTTGGCTTGGCTTGGCCTGGCTTGGCTTGGCTAACTATATCTAACTGGATGATGCCCCACACTTGGTCTTGCCTTGGTCTAGTCTTTGGCTTGGCTTGGCTTAGCTTACTATATATAACTGGATGATGCAGGTCGACACATGGTCTTGCCTTGGTCTAGTCTGTGGCTTGGCTTGGCTTGGCTAACTATATATAACTGGATGATGCAGGTCGGCACATGGTCTTGCCTTGGTCTAGTCTTTGGCTTGGCTTGGCCTGGCTTGGCTTGGCTAACTATGTATATCTGGATGATGCAGGTCGGCACATATGTTAACTTGGATGAGGTCTACAGCCGGGTTGCATGCAACCGACGCAACGTGTTTGTTTCGTGACAGGTTCCAATGCCGGTGACACTATGAATAAAACAGCATTTTACGAACTGGAATTTGGCTCAAACTTCTCACACCCCACCTCGTAAAAATAGGTGGGGGGGTGGGGGGGAGGGGAGGAGTAACAAGAAGAAGTTACACAGCTGGGTTGCATGCACCCGACGTAATGTGTTTGTTTGTGACAGGTTCCAATGCCAGTGAGTCACAGGGCGTATGGTGTGTGTGTGTAGTGGGTGGGTGTGGGTGTGGGTGTGGGTGTGGGTGTGGGTGTGGGGGGGGGTCGTAACAATCGGACACCATCGTATTTTAGGTTTACGAACTAAGGATTTTATGCCTTGAAACTAAATGGGTGCTAGTTTGTATCCGGGCCCCTTCCGTGAATACCCTCCTTGATTACAGGGAATTTGGTCCCGGATTGTATAGGGAATTTGGTCCTGGATTGTAGTATTTAATACTGGACAGACCCTTTTCTTATTCTGTAAATTTGGGACCTGGGTTCCGGGCTAGGTTAGGTTCCGGGTATTTTAGGGATCGGGTCCCGGTTTTGTTTTCAGGCAGTGCTTGCACTGGAGACTTTGGATCATTCGAGATGTACAGATGGATTGCAATGTTTCATTTACAGAGATTTAAGACTGAAAAAATCGATAATGAAAAAGTGATAATGAAAAATAGCTATTATAATTTGGCCAGTTACAAATTCTCCTCATTTGTGGGGGAAGTTATACCCCTGAATGAAAACAAATGAGGAGAATATAATAATTAGTACCAGAGTGAGTGACTGAATCAGTCAGTGATTCGGTGAGTCTGTGAGTCAATCAGTCAGTGAGTCAATGAGTCAGTAAGTCATGACTAACTGATCAGTGAGTCAGTGAGTTGATGAGTCATTCAGTGAGTCAGTGAGTCGGTGAGTCAAACAGTCAGTGAGTCTGTGAGTTAGAGAGTCAGTGAGTCAATCAGTCAGTGAGTTAGTGAGTCAATGAGTCAGTGAGTCATCATGCGTTGACCAGTGAGTTAGTGAGTCATGAGTCCAGTGAGTACATCAGTCATGAGTCAGTGAGTCTGAGATCAGAGATTAGTGATGCAATCATCAGGTTGAGTCATGTGTCATGAGCAGTGATCAGTTGAGTTAGTGATCAGTGAGTTAGAGAGTCAGTGATCAATCAGTCCGTGAGTTGTAGTAAATCATCAGTGATCAGTGTGTTTAGTGATCATTGAGGCAGTGGGTCAGTGAGTCAGTGAATTAGAGGAGTCAGTGAGTCAATCATCAGTAGTCAATGAGTCAGTGAGTCATCAGTCCAGTGAGTCATGGTCAATCAGTCAGTGAGCTCATAGTGGAGTCCAGTGAGTATGAGTTCAGATCAGATCAGTGATTCAATCAGTTAGTGCGTCATTGGCGTTAGAGAGTACTGATTTAGTGAGTTCAATCGTCCAGTGAGTCAGTGAGTCTGAGCCAGCTGAGTCAGGTAAGTTAGTGAGTCATTGAGTTAGTGGTTAGTGATCCGTGAGTCAAATCAGTCATTGAGTTAGTAGTCAATCATCTGAGTCAGTGATTCAGTGAGCCATTTTAGTCAGTGAGTCAGTGAGCTCAGTGATTCAGTGTCAAAATCCAGTCAGTGATCAGTGAGTCAATGGATCATGATTCACATCTCAGTGAGTTAGTGAGTCAGTGGAGTCAGTGATCAGTGGACCAGTTGTGGAGTGCACTCATCAGTCATGGTGTCAGTTTCCATGATTCAGTGAGTCAATCGATCAGTGCTGAGTCGTGAGTCAATGAGTCAGTGATTCAATCAGTCAGTGAGTTAGTGAGTCAGTGAGGCAGTGAGTCAGTGAGCCAGTTTGTGAGTGACTCAATCAGTCAGTGAGCCAGTGAGTCAATCATGCAGGGAGATAGTGAGCTAGTGAGTCAGTGAGTCATTTGATTTAAGTAACATCACTAGAGTGTCCTGTGAGTCAGTGAAGTCTGGAGGTCTTGACTTGGAATAGTGGGCTTTTTGGTACAGGGTACTATGTATTCACGAAGCTTCGTTCTTCGAATTCCCCGTTATCTTGGGGGATTCGGTTCGTACCAATTTTGGGCACTGAATCCAGTTAGTAATTTGCTAACATAGGCTTCGTAAAGGCTTTGGGGTAAATCCATTTCGTAATTGAGTATAGGCTTTTGTACAGGCGTTTGGGGATAATCCAGCTCGTAATTTTGCTAACTACTGGGCTCGTAAAAGGCTCTGGGGGTAAATCACAGCTCTTAAATTGATTGTAGGCTTTGTACCAGAAGGCTTTTGGGATGAATCCAGCTCGTACATTTGCTAACTCAGGGCTTGTAAGAGCTTTGGGGTAAATCCCAGTTCGTAATTTTGATTATAAGGCTTGTAACAGGCTTGGGATGAATCCAGTTCGTAATTTGCTAACTGGGCTTCGTAAAAGGCTTTGGGGGTAAATCCAGTTCGTTATTTGATTATAGGCTTTGTAACAGGCTTTGGGGATGAATCCAGCCCGTAATTTGCTAACTGGGCTTCGTAAAACTGCTTTGGCTGGGGTCAATCCACACGTATTGATTATAGGCTTTGTAACAGGCTTTGGGGATGAATCCAGCTCGTAATTTGCTAACTGGGCTCGTAAAAGGCTTTGGGGGTAAATCCAGTTCGTAATTTGATTATAGGCTTTGCCAGTCTTTGGATGATCCACTGTTAAGTGCTAACGGGCTTTCGTAAAGGCTTTGGGGGGTAAATCCATTACGTAATATTGATTATAGCTTTGAACAGCTTTGGGATGATCACCAACTCGTATTTGCTAACCTGGGCTCGTAATAAAGGTCCTTTGGGTTAAAATCTAGTCCGTATTTGAATTATTGCTTATTTTAAACAACAGCTTTGGGATGAACCAGCCGTATATTGCTAACTGGGCTTCGTGTAAAAGGCTGTGGGGGGGGGTAATCCAGGTCCTTATTATGTTAAAGGCTTTGTAAAGGCTTGGGGGATGATCCAGCTCGTATTTTGCTAGCTGGGGGCATTAGTAAAGCCTTTGGGGAAAATCCAGTTCGTAATTTGATTATAGCTTTGTAACAGTACTTTGGGATGAATCAAACAGCTCGTAATTTCTAACTGGGCTTCGTAAAAGGGCTTTTGGGGGGCTAAATCCAGTTCGTTATTTGGAGTATTGCTTTGTAACGGCTTTGGGGCTGAATCCAGCCCCGTATTTTTGCTACTGGGCTTCGTAAGGCTTTGGGGTAAATCCATTTCGTAATTTAGAATTAAGAGCTTTGTAACCAGGCTTTGGGGGATAATCCCTCTCTAATTTGCTAACTGGGCTTCGTAAAAGGCTTTGGGGGACATCCGTTCATCAATTTGATTATAGGCTTTGTAACAGGCTTTGGGGATGAATCCAGCTCGTAATTTGCTAACTGGGCTTCGTAAAAGGCTTTGGGGGTAAATCCAGTCCGTAATTGATTATAGGCTTTGTAACAGGCTTTGGGGATGAATCCAGCTCGTAATTTGCTAACTGGGCTTCGTAAAAGGCTTTGGGGGTAAATCCAGTTCGTAATTTGATTATAGGCTTTGTAACAGGCTTTGGGGATGAATCCAGCTCGTAATTTGCTAACTGGGCTTCGTAAAAGGCTTTGGGGGTAAATCCAGTCCGTAATTTGATTATAGGCTTTGTAACAGCTTTGGGAGCATTCGCTCGTATTGGCTAACTGCTTCGTAAGGCTTGGGGGGGTAAATCCAGTCCCGTAATTTGATTATAGGCTGTGTAACATGGCGTTTTGGGATGAATACCAGCTCGTAATTCTGCTAACGGGTTCGTAAAAGTCTATTGGGTGTAAATCCAGTCAGTAATTTGATTATCGGCTTTGTAAACAGGCTTTTGGGGATGACATCAGCTCGTAATTTGCTAATGGGCTCTTAAAGGCTGGGGGGATAATCCAGTCCGTAAATTGGAATTATCGGCTTTGTAACAGCTTTGGGATGAATCGAGCTCGTAATTGCTAACTGGCTTCGTACGAGCTTGCGGTAAATCCCACCTTATTTTCTGATTATAGGCTTTGTAACAGGCTTTGGGGATGAATCCAGCTCGTAATTTGCTAACTGGGCTTCGTAAAAGGCTTTGGGGGTAAATCCAGTTCGTAATTTGATTATAGGCTTTGTAACAGGCTTTGGGGATGAATCCATCCTCGTAATTTGATTATAGGCTTTGTAACAGGCTTTGGGGATGAATCCAGCTCGTAATTTGCTAACTGGGCTTCGTAAAAGGCTTTGGGGGTAAATCCAGTCCGTAATTTGATTATAGGCTTTGTAACGGGCTTTGGGGGTAAATCCATCTCGTAATTTGCTAACTGGGCTTCGTAAAAGGCTTTGGGGGTAAATCCAGTTCGCAATTTGATTATAGGCTTTGTAACAGGCTTTGGGGGTAAATCCAGCTCGTAATTTGCTAACTGGGCTTCGTAAAAGGCTTTGGGGGTAAATCCAGTTCGTAATTTGATTATAGGCTTTGTAACAGGCTTTGGGGATGAATCCAGCTCGTAATTTGCTATCCCTTGGGCTTTTGAAAGGCTTGGGGGGTAATCATCCCCGTATTGATTATAGGCTTTGTAACAGGCTTTGGGGATGAATCCAGCTCGTAATTTGCTAACTGGGCTTCGTAAAAGGCTTTGGGGGTAAATCCAGTTCGTAATTTGATTATAGGCTTTGTAACAGGCTTTGGGGGATTTACCTTCGCAATTTGCTAACTGGGCTTCGTAAAAGGCTTTGGGGTAAATCCAGTTCGTAATTTGATTATAGGCTTTGTAACAGGCTTTGGGGATGAATCCAGCTCGTAATTTGCTAACTGGGCTTCGTAAAAGGCTTTGGGGGTAAATCCAGTTCGTAATTTGATTATAGGCTTTGTAACAGGCTTTGGGGATGAATCCCGCTCCGTAATGCCTAAATGGGCTTCGTAAAAAGGCTTTGCTTTGGGGGTAAATCTAGCCGTATTTGATTATAGGCTTTGTCACAGGTTTGGGGTGAATCCAGCTCGTAATTGCTAACTGGGCTCGTAAAAAGGCATTTGGGGTAAGGGGTTAATCCAGTTGTAATTTGATTATAGGCTTTGTAACAGGCTTTGGGGATGAATCCAGCTCGTAATTTGCTAACTGGGCTTCGTAAAAGGCTTTGGGGGTTCAATTAGTCCGACGTAATTGATTATAGCTTTGTAAACAGGCTTTGGGCATGAATCCAGCTCGTATTGCTAACTGGGCTTCGGTTAAAGGCTTTGGGGGTACATCCAGTTAGTAATTGATTATAGGCTTGTAACATGGCTTTGGGTGATGAACCCAGCTAGTAATTTGCCAACAGGGCTTCGTTAAAAGGCTTTGGGGGGTAACCAGTCCTTATTTGATTATAGGCTTTGTAACAGGCTTTGGGGATGAATCCAGCTCGTAATTTGCTAACTGGGCTTCGTAAAAGGCTTTGGGGGTAAATCCAGTCCGTAATTTGATTATAGGCTTTGTAACAGGCTTTGGGGATGAATCCAGCTCGTAATTTGCTAACTGGGCTTCGTAAAAGGCTTTGGGGGGTTTTAAATCAAGTCGAATTTGAATTATAGGATTGTAACAGGCTTTGGGGGTAATCAGCTCGTAATTTGCTAACTGGGCTTCGTAAAAGGCTTTGGGGGTAAATCCAGTCCGTAATTTGATTATAGGATTTGTAACAGGCTTTGGGGGTAAATCCAGCTCGTAATTTGCTAACTGGGCTTCGTAAAAGGCTTTGGGGGTGGTAAAATCCAGTCCTTATTTGATTAAAGGCTTTGTAAAAAACCCCCAGGCTTTGGGGATGAATCCAGCTCGTAATTTGCTAACTGGGCTTCGTAAAAGGCTTTGGGGTAATCCAGTCCGTAATTTGATATAGGATTGGTTAAGGACTTTGGGGGTGGTAAATCCAGATCGTATTTGCTACACTGGGCTTCGTTAAGCTTGGGGGTAGAATCCAGTCCGTGAATTGTTCTAGGCTTTGTAACAGGCTTTGGGGATGAATCCAGCTCGTAATTTGCTAACTGGGCTTCGTAGAAGAGGCTTGGGAGGTAAAATACAGTCCTTATTGATTCTAGGTTTTATGTAAAACAGGCTTGGGGGATGTATCCACTCGTAATTTTGCCTAGTGGGTTCGTAAAAGGCTTTGGGGGTAAAGCCAGTCGGAATTTGATATGGCTTGGAACAGGTTTGGGGATGAATCCAGCTCGGTAATGCTACTGGGGCTTCGTAAAAGCTTTGGGGGGAAGGTAAATCTAGTCCGTAATTGGATTATAGGCTTTTGTAACAGGTTTGGGAGACATTCCAGCTCGTAATTTGCTAACTGGGCTTGTATAAGCTTTGGGGGTAACTCCAGGTAGTCATTGATTATAGGATGGTAACAGGCTTTGGGGATGAACCCAGCTCGTAATTTGCTAACCGGGCTTCGTAAAAGGCTTTGGGGGGTGTACATCCAGTCCTATTTGATATCGGCTAGTAACAGGTTTGGGGATGATCCAGCTCGTTAATTGCTTTAACGGCTTGTAAAAAGGCTTTGGGGGTAAATCAAGTTCGTAATTTGATTATAGGATTTGTAACAGGCTTTGGGGATGAATCCAGCTCGTAATTTGCTAACTGGGCTTTGTAAAAGGCTTTGGGGGTAAATCAAGTTCGTAATTTGATTATAGGATTTGTAACAGGCTTTGGGGGTAAATCCAGCTCGTAATTTGCTAACTGGGCTTCGTAAAAGGCTTTGGGGGTAAATCCAGTTCGTAATTTGATTATAGGCTTTGTAACAGGCTTTGGGGATGAATCCAGCTCGTAATGCTAATTGGGCTTCGTAAGAGGCTTTGGGGGGTTATGATTACCCCCAAAGCCTTTTACGAAGCCCAGTGTAGCATATTACGGCTGGATTCATCCCCAAAGCCTGTACAAAGCCATATCCAAATTACGAACTGGATTACCCCCAAAGCCTTTTACGAAGCCCAGTTAGCAAAATTACGAGGGATTTACCCCCAAAGCACTGTTACAAATCCTATAATCAAATTACGAACTGGATTTACCCCCAAAGCCTTTGACGAGCCCCAGTTAGCAAATTACGAGCTGGATTCATCCCCAAAGCCTGTTACAAAGACTATACATCAAATTACGACGGAATTACCCCCAAAGCCTTTTAGAAGCCCAGTTAGCAAATTACGAGCTGGATCTATCCCCAAAGCCGTGTACACAAGGCCTATAAATCAAATAGAACGGATTTACCCCCAAGCCTTTTACAGAACGGCCAAGTTAAGCAAATTACGAGCTGGATTATACCCCAAAGCCGTTACAAAGCCTACTAATCCCAAAATTACGGACTGGGATTTACCCCAAAGCCTTTTACGAAGCCCAGTTAGCAAATACGAAGCTGGTTCATCCCCAAAGCCTGTTACAAAGCCTATAATAAAATTACGGATGGATTTACCCAAAGCCTTTTACGAAAGCCCATTGCAAATTACGAGCTGGATCATCCACAAAGCCTGTTACAAAGCCTATAATCAAATAAGATGATTTTACCCCCAAAGCCCTTTACGAGCCCCAATTAGCAAAACGAGCTGGATCCATCCCCAAAGCCTTTTCAAGCCTATATCAATACGAGACTGGATTACCCGAAAGCCTTTTACAAAGCTCAGTTAAGCAAATTACGAACTGGATTACCAAAGCCTTTACGAGCCAGTTAGCAAATACGAGCTAGATCCTCCCAAAGCCTGTACAAAGCCTATAATTAAATTACGAATGGATTACCCCCAACTTTTACGAAGCCATTAGCAATTCGAGCTGGATTCATCCCAAAGCCGTTACAAAGCCTTAATCAATACGGACTGGTTTACCCCAAGCTTTTACGAAGCCCAGTTAGCAAATTACGAGCGGATTCATCCCCAAGCCTGTTACAAAGCCTATAATCAAATTACGGACTGGATTTACCCCAAAGCCTTTTACGAAGCCCAGTTAGCAATTACGAGCTGGATTCCCCCCAAGCCGTTACAAAGCCTATAATCAAATACGAACTGGATTTACCCCCAAAGCCTTTACGAAAGCCAGTAGCAAATTACGAGCTGGATTCATCCCAAGACTGTTAAAAGCCTATAATCAAATTACGGACGGATTTACCCCCAAAGCCTTTTACGAAGCCCAGTTAGCAAATTACGAGCTGGATTATCCCCAAAGCCGTTACAAAGCCTATAATCAAATTACGACTGGATTTACCCCCAAAGCCTTTTACGAAGCCCGTTAGCAAAATTACGAGCTGGATTCATCCCCAAAGGCTGTTACAAAGCCTATAATCAAATTACGAAATGATTTACCCCAAAGCCTTTTACGAGGCAGTTAGCAAATTACGAGCGGATTCATCCCCAAAGCCTGTTACAAAGCCTATAATCAAATTACGACTGGATTTACCCCAGCCTTTTCGAAGCCCAGTTAGCAAATTACAGCGGATTCATCCCCAAAAGCCTGTTACAAAGCCTATAATCAAATTACGGACTGGATTTACCCAAAGCCTTTACGAAGCCCAGTTAGCAAATTACGAGCTGGATTCATCCCCAAAGCTGTTACAAAGCCTATAATCAAATTACGACGGGATTTACCCCCAAGCCCTTACGAAGCCCAGTTAGCAAAATTACGAGCTGGATTCATCCCAAAGCCCGTTACAAAGCCTATAATCAAATACGAACTGGATTTACCCCCAAGCCTTTTACGAGCCCATAGCAAATTACGAGCTGGATTCATCCCCAAAGCCTGTTACAAAGCCTATAATCAAATTACGAACTGGATTTACCCCCAAAGCCTTTTACGAAGCCCAGTTAGCAAAATACGAGCTGGATTATCCCAAAGCCTGTTACAAAGCCTATAATCAAATTACGAACTGGATTTACCACCCAAAGCCTTTTACGAAGCCCAGTTAGCAAATTACGAGCTGGATTCATCCAAAGCCTGTTACAAAGCCTATAATCAAAAATACGGACTGGATTTACCCCCAAAGCTTTTACGAAGCCAGTTAGCAAATACGAGTGGATTCATCCCAAAGCCTGTTACAAAGCCTATAATCAAATTACGACTGGATTTACCCCAAAGCCTTTTACGAAGCCCAGTTAGCAAATAGAGCTGGATTCATCCCAAAGCCGTACAAAGCCTATAATCAAATTAGACTGATTTACCCCAAAGCCTTTTACGAAGCCCAGTTAGCAAATTACGAGCTGGATTCATCCCCAAAGCCTGTTACAAAGCTATAATCAAATACGAACTGGATTTACCCCCAAAGCCTTTACGAAGCCCAGTAGCAAATTACGAGCTGGATTCTCCCCAAAGCCTGTTACAAAGCTATAATCAAATTACGAACTGGATTTACCCCAAAGCCTTTTACGAAGCCCAGTTAGCAAATTACGAGCTGGATTTCCCCAAAGCCTGTTACAAAGCTATAATCAAATTACGGACTGGATTTACCCCCAAAGCTTTTACGAGCCCAGTTAGCAAATTACGAGCTGGATTCATCCCCAAAGCCTGTTACAAAGCCTATAATCAAATTACGAACTGGATTTACCCCAAGCCTTTTCGAAGCCCAGTTAGCAAATTAAGAGCTGATTCATCCCCAAAGCCTGTTACAAAGCCTATAATCAAATTACGGACTGGATTTTACCCCCCAAAGCCTTTAGAAGCCCAGTTAGCAAATTACGAGCTGGATTCATCCCAAAGCCTGTTACAAAGCCTATAATCAAATTACGAACTGGATTACCCCCAAGCCTTTTACGAAGCCCAGTTAGCAAATTACGAGCTGGATTCATCCCCAAAGCCTGTTACAAAGCCTATAATCAAATTACGAACTGGATTTACCCCCAAAGCCTTTTACGAAGCCCAGTTACAAATACGAGCTGGATCACCCAAAGCTGTACAAAGCCATAATCAAATACGAACTGGATTTACCCCAAAGCCTTTACAAGCACAGTTAGCAAATTACGAGCTGGATCATCCCCAAAGCCTGTTACAAAGCTATAATCAAATTACGAATAGGATTTACCCAAACCTTTTACAAAGCAGTTAGCAAATTACGAGCTGGATTCATCCCCAAAGGTGTTACAAACCTATAATCAAATACGACTGATTTACCCCAAAGCCTTTACGAAGCCAGTTAGCAAATTACGAGCTGGATTCATCCCAAAGCTGTTACAAAGCCTATAATTCAAATTACGGACTGGATTTACCCCACAAGCCTTTTACGAAGCCCAGTTAGCATATTACGAGTGGATTCATCCCCAAAGGCTGTTACAAAGCTATAATCAAATTTACGAATGGATTTACCCCCAAAGCTTTACGAAGCCCAGTTAGCAAAATTACGAGCTGGATTCCCCCAAGCCTGTTACAAATCCTATAATCAAATTACGAAATGGATTTACCCCCAAAGCCTTTACGAAGCCCAGTTAGCAAATACGAGTGGATTCATCCCACAGCCTGTTACCAAGCCTATAATCAAATTACGGACTGGATTACCCCCCAAAGCCTTTTACGAAGCCCAGTTAGCAAATTACGAGCTGGATTCATCCCCAAAGCCTGTTACAAAGCCTATAATCAAATACGAATGGATTTACCCCCAAAGCCTTTACGAAGCCCAGTAGCAAATTACGAGCTGGATTCATCCCCAAAGCCTGTTACAAAGCCTATAATCAAAAATATGACTGGATTTACCCCCAAAGCCTTTTACGAAGCCCAGTTAGCAAATTACGAGCTGGATTCATCCCCCAAGCCTGTTACAAACTATAATCAAATTACGAGACTGGATTTACCCCCAAAGCCTTTTCAGACCCAATTAGCAAATTACGAGTGGATCATCCACAAAGCCTGTTACAAAGCCTATAACAAATAAGACTTGGATTTACCCCCAAAGCCTTTACAGCCCAGTTAGCAAATTACGAGCTGGATTCATCCCCAAAGCCTGTTACAAGCCAACTCAAAAATAGACTGGATTTACCCCGAAAGGCCTGTTTACAAAGCTCAGTTAAGCCAAATTTACGAACTGGATTTACCCCAAAGCTTTTACGAAGCCCAGTTAGCAAATACGAGCTGGATCATCCCAAAGCCTGTTACAAAGCCTATAATCAAATTACGGACTGGATTTACCCCCAGCCTTTTACGAAGCCCAGTTAGCAAAATTCGAGCTGGATTCATCCCAAAGCCTGTTACAAAGCTATAATCAAATTACGAACTGGATTTACCCCCAAAGCCTTTTACAGAAGCCTAGTTAGCAAATTACGAGCTGGATTCATCCCAAAAGCCAGTTACAAAGCCTATAATCAAATACGACTGGATTTACCCCCAAAGCTTTACGAAGCCCAGTTAGCAAATACGAGCTGGATTCATCCCCAAAGCCTGTTACAAAGCCTATAATCAAATTACGACTGGATTTACCCCCAAAGCCTTTACGAAGCCCGTTAGCAATTACGAGCTGGATTTACCCCAAAGCCTGTTACAACACCTATAATCAAATTACGAATTGATTTACCCCCAAAGCCTTTTACAAAGAGTTAGCAAATTACGAGCTGGATTATCCCCAAAGCCGTTACAAAGCCTATAATCAAATACGAACTGGATTTACCCCCAAGCCTTTACAAAAGCCCAGTTAGCAAATACGAGAGGATCATCCCCAAAGCCTGTTACTAAGCCTATAATCAAATAAACTGGATTTACCCCAAAGCCTTTACGAAGCCCAGTTAGCAAATACGAGCTGGTTCCCCCAAAGCCTGTTACAAAGCCTATAATCAAATTACGGACTGGATTTACCCCCAAAGCCTTTAACGAAGCCCAGTTAGCAAATTACGAGCTGGATTTCATCCCCAAAGCCTGTACAAAGCCACTATATCAAATTACGGACTGGATTTACCCCAAGCCTTTACGAGCCCAGTTAGCAATTACGAAGGATTACCCCCAAAGCCGTTTACAAAGCCTATAATCAAATTAGAACTGGATTTACCCCCAAAGCCTTTTACAAAGCCTAGTTAGCAAATTACGAGCTGGATTCATCCCCAAAGCCTGTTACAAAGCCTATAATCAAATAAGGACTGGATTTACCCCCAAAGCCTCTTACGAAGCCCAGTTAGCAAATTACGAGCTGGATTCATCCCCAAAGCCTGTTACAAAGCCTATAATCAAATTACGGACTGGATTTACCCCCAAAGCCTTTTACGAAGCCCAGTTAGCAAATTACGAGCTGGATTCATCCCCAAAGCCTGTTACAAAGCCTATAATCAAATTACGAATGGATTTACCCCCAAAGCCTTTCAAAGCCAGTTAGGCAAATTACGAGCTGGATTCATCCCCAGCGTGTTACAAAGCCTATAATCAAATTACGACTGGATTTACCCCCAAAGCCTTTTACGAAGCCCAGTTAGCAAATTACGAGCTGGATTCATCCCCAAAGCCTGTTACAAAGCCTATAATCAAATTACGAACTGGATTTACCCCAAAGCCTTTTACGAAGCCCAGTTAGCAAATTACGAGCTGGATTCATCCCCAAAGCCTGTTACAAAGCCTATAATCAAATTACGGACTGGATTACCCCCAAGCCTTTACGAAGCCCAGTTAGCAAATTACGAGCTGGATTCATCCCCAAAGCCTGTTACAAAAGCCTATAATCAAATTACGGACTGGATTTACCCCCAAGCCTTTTACGGAAGCCCAGTTAGCAAATACGAGCTGGATTATCCCCAAAGCCTTTACAAAGCCTATAATCAAAATACGAACTGGATTTACCCCCAAAGCCTTTTACGAAGCCCAGTTAGCAAATTACGAGCTGGATTCATTCCCAAAGCCTTTTACAAAGCTCTATAATCAAATTACGAAACTGGATTTACCCCAAAGCCTGTTACGAAGCCAGTAGCAAATTACGAGCTGGATTTACCCCAAAGCCTGTACAAAGCCTATAATCAAATTAGGACTGGATTTACCCCCAAAGCCTTTTAGAAGCCCAGTTAGCAAATACGACTGGATGCACCACAAGCTGTACAAAGCTAGAATCAAATAGAGGATGGATCATCCCCAAAGCCTGTACAAAGCCTATAATCAAATACGAACTGGATTTCCCCAAAGCCTTTACGAAGCCCAGTTAGCAAATTACGAGCGGATTCATCCCCAAAGCCTGTTACAAAGCCTATAATCAAATCAGGACTGGATTTACCCAAAGCTTTTACGAAGCCCAGTTAGAAAATTACGAGCTGGATTCATCCCCAAAGCCTGTTACAAAAGCCTAGTAATCAAATACGAACTGGATTACCCCCAAAGCCTTTTACGAAGCCCAGTTAGCAAATCGAGCTGGATTCATCCCCAAAGCCTGTTACAAAGCCTATAATCAAATAAGGACTGGATTTACCCCCAAAGCCTTTACGAAGCCCAGTTAGCAAATTACGAGCTGGATTCATCCCCAAAGCCTGTTACAAAGCCTATAATCAAATTACGGACTGGATTTACCCCCAAAGCCTTTTACGAAGCCCAGTTAGCAAATTACGAGCTGGATTCATCCCCAAAGCCTTTTACAAAGCCTTTAATCAAATAAGGACTGGATTTACCCCCAAAGCCTCTTACGAAGCCCAGTTAGCAAATTACGAGCTGGATTCATCCCCAGCTGTTACAAAGCCTAAATCAAATTACGAATGGATTTACCCCAAAGCCTTTACGGAAGCCCAGTTAGCAAATACGAGCTGGATTCATCCCCAAAGCCTGTTACAAAGCCTATATCAAATTACGGACTGGATTTACCCCAAAGCCTTACGAAGCCCAGTTAGCAAATTACGAGATGGATCCCCAAAGCCTGTTACAAAGCCTATAATCAAATTACGAACTGGATTTACCCCAAGCCTTTACGAAGACCCAGTTAGCAAATTACGAGCTGGATTCATCCCCAAAAGCCTGTTACAAAGCCTATAATCAAATTACGAACTGGATTTACCCCCAAAGCCTTTTACGAAGCCCAGTTAGCAAATTACGAGTGGATTCTCCCAAAGCGTGTTACAAAGCCTATAATCAAATTACGGATGGATTACCCCCAAGCCTTTTACGAAAGCCCAGTTAGCAAATTACGAGCTGGATTCATCCCCAACCCATGTTACAAAGCAATAATCAAATACGAGATGGATTAATCCCCAAAGCTGACAAAGCCTATAATCAAATTACGAACTGGATTTACCCCAAAGCCTTTTACGAAGCCCAGTTAGCAACATTACGAGCTGGATCATCCCCCAAAGCCTGTTACAAAGCCTATAATCAAATACGGACTGGATTTACCCCCAAAGCCTTTTACGAAGCCCAGTTAGCAAATACGAGACTGGATTCATCCCCAAAGCCTGTTACAAATCTATAATCAAATTAGAATGGATTTACCCCCAAGCCTTTACGAAGCCCAGTTAGCAAATTACGAGTTGATTTACCCCAAATCTGTTACAAAGCTATAATCAAATTCGAACTGGATTTACCCCAAAGCCTTTTACGAAGCCCAGTTAGCAAATTACGAGCTGGATTATCCCCCAAGCCTGTAACAAAGCCATAATCAAATTACGGACTGGATTTACCCCCAAAGCCTTTTACGAAGCCCAGTTAGCAAATTACGAGCTGGATTCTCCCAAAGCTGTTACAAGCAATCATACGGGATTCATCCCCAAACCTGTTACAAAGCCTATATCAAATTACGAACTGGATGCCCAAAGCCTCTTACGAAGCCCAGTTAGCAAATACGAGCTGGATTCATCCCCAAAGCCGTTACAAAGCCTATAATCAAATTACGGACTGGATTTACCCCAAAGCTTTACGAAGCCCAGTTAGCAAATATACGAGCTGGATTCATCCCCAAAGCTGTTACAAATCATAATCAAATTACGACTGGATTACCCCAAAGCCTTTTACGAAGCCCAAGTTAGCAAATTACGAGCTGGATTTCATCCCAAAGCGTTACAAAGCCTATAATCAAATTACGGACTGGATTTACCCCCAAGCCTTTCGAGCCAATTAGCAAATTACGAGCTGGATTCATCCCCAAAGCCGTACAAAATAAAAAAAAAAAAAAAACGAAAAAAAAAAACCACCCAAAAAACAGTAAAAAACCCCCCCCCAAAAAAAAGCTATAATCAAATTACGAAACTGGATTACCCCCAAAGCTTTTACGAAGCCCAGTTAGCAAATTACGAGCTGGATTTACCCCAAAGCCTGTTACAAAAGCTATAATCAAATTGCGAAACTGGATTTACCCCAAAGCCTTTTACGAAGCCAGTTAGCAAAATTACGAGGATGGGGATTTACCCCAAAGCCTGTTACAAGCCTATAATCAAATTACGGAACGGATTACCCCCAAAGCCTTTTACGAAGCCCAGTTAGCAAATACGAGCGGATCATCCCAAGCTGTACAAAGCCTATAATCAAATTCGAGGATGGATTCATCCCAAGCCTTTACCAAAGCCTATATCAAATTACGAACTGGATTTACCCCCAAAGCCTCTTACGAAGCCCCAGTTAGCAAATTACGAGTGGGATTCATCCCCAAAGCTGTTACAAAGCCTATATCAAATTACGGACTGGATTTACCCCAAAGCCTTTTACGAAAGCCCAGTAGCAAATTACGAGCTGGATTCATCCCCAACCATGTTACAAATCCTCATAATCAATTAGAAACTGGATTTACCCACCAAAGCCTTTTACGAGCCCAGTAGCAAATTACGAGCTGGATTCATCCCACAAGCTGTTACAAAGCCTATAATCAAATTACGGACTGGATTTACCCCAAAGCCTTTACGAAGCCCAGTGTAGCAAATTACGAGTTGGATTTACCCCCAAACCTGTTACAAATCCTATAATCAAATTACGGACTGGATTTACCCCCAAAGCCTTTACGAAGCCAGCTAGCAAATTACGAGCTGGATTCATCCCCAAGCCTGTTACAAAGCCGTTAATCAAAATTACGACTGGATTACCCCAAAGCCTCTTACGAAGCCCAGTTAGCAAATTACGAGCTGGATTTCATCCCCAAAGCCTGTTACAAAGCCTATAATCAAATTACGAACTGGATTTACCCCAAAGCCTTTTACAAGCCCAGTTAGCAAATACGAGTGATTTACCCCAAAGCCTGTACAAATCCTATAATCAAATTACGAACTGGATTACCCAAAGCCTGTACAAAGCCCAGTTAGCAAATTACGAGCTGGATTCATCCCCAAAGCTGTTACAAATCCTATAATCAAATTACGAACTTGTTTACCCCAAAGCTTTTACAAAGGCCAGTTAGCAAATACGAGCGGATTCATCCCCAAAGCCTGTTACTAAGCCTATAATCAAATAAGGACTGGATTTACCCCCAAAGCCTTTTACGAAGCCGGTTAGCAAATTACAGAGCTGGGGTCATCCCCAAGCCTGTTACAAAGCCTATAATCAAATTACGAAACTGGATTTACCCCCAAAGCCTTTACGAAGCCCAGTTAGCAATTACGAGCTGGATTCATCCCCAAAGCCTGTTACAAAGCCTATAATCAAATTACGGACTAGATTTACCCCAAAGCCTTTACGAAGCCAGTTAGCAAAATTACGAGCTGGATTCATCCCCAAAGCCTGTTACAAAGCCTATAATCAAATACGGACTGGATTTACCCCCAAAGCCTTTTACGAAGCCCAGCTTAGCAAATACGAGCTGGATTACATCCCAAAGCCTGTTACAAAGCCTATAATCAAATTAAGACTGATTACCCCCAAAGCTTACGAAGCCCAGTTAGCAAATTGGAGCTGGATTCATCCCCAAAGCTGTACAAAGCCTATAATCAAATATTCGGACTGGATTACCCCCCAAGCCTTTACGAAGCCAGTTAGCAAATTACGAGCTTGGATTTACCCCCAAGCCTGTAACAAATCCTATAATCAAATTACGGACTGGATTACCCCCAAAGCCTTTACGAAGCCCAGTCTAGCAAATTACGAGGGATTCATCCCCAAAGCCTGTTACAAAGCCTATAATCAAATTAAGGATGGATTTACCCCCAAAGCCTTTGAACGAAGCCCAGTTAGCCAAATTACGAGCGGATTCATCCCCAAAGCCTGTTACAAAGCCTATAATCACATTACGAACTGGATTTGA
>JACBWV010000610.1:145295641-145392832 GCA_013435795.1 Chlamydomonas sp. ICE-L
CATAGTACAATATATGATACCAATGAAATGCATACATATTCAAATATATGATACCAATGAAATGCATACATATTCAAATGTATGATACCAATGAAAGCTACATATCAAATATGCATACCAATGCAAATGCCCATTACATTCAGACGGTGAACAGATTCCTTACAGTTGCTGTTTTCATATTTCAATAACATATAAATTACCCTTAAGGGTTGAGGAAATTAAGCACATGCAGGCTTCATCATTGTCAGTACTTATATTTGCAAAAGTATGGGGGCCTGCTTGCTGGACATTGAGACACTGCCCGAGAGGTCCAGCGATCTTTCAGATGGGGCCCCCATTGGTACAAGTGCTAGTAGACATATTTAAGGTGTATGCTGGGCCTTGTAAAGTTTTAGCTTTGTGTGTGATATTTCCCTTAATTAGGGGGTATATCACACCACTAGCTGGCTTTACTGGTCTTATCAGCTTTTACCATTAAATAAGTCAACTGCACATCTTAGCTTTAAGGCCAGACTGTTCAGTCTGTCTTTGTGCTACTACAATTAGAGTCGCACTGTTCAAATAAAACCAGAGTCACTTCCCCCTGGGAGGCTCAGGTAGCTCTGGAAGAAAACTCCTGTGGGACAGATGGATGGTTGTGGGAACTCGGAAATTGGTTAACGACAAGGCTCAGCAGTTGATGCACGAGAATAAGGCCCCCAGTGACTGTGCACTTGATTTTATACCGGGCAGGCCAGTACTGATGAGAAAACACGCGACGGTGGTTACTCCTGGATTTGCCCCTGGGGGTTTACGGGTAATTGAAATATGAATGCGTCCTGCGGGATCTTACGTCGCCGACTGAATACTTCATTTACCCACTACTGTGTGGGAAAGCGGCATATTCAATATATGATACCATTGAAATGATACATATTCAAAATATATGATACCAATGTGAAATGCATACATATTCAATTATTGATACCATTGAAACGCTACATATTCAAAATATATGCATTACCCCCAATGAAATGCATACATATTCAAATATATGATCAATGACATGCATACATATTCAATATATGATACCAATGAAATGGCATACATATTCAAATATATGATACCAATGAAAATGCAGGGCATACATATTCAAATATAGCATACCAATGAAATGCATACATATACAAAATATATGAGTGATACCAATGAATGAATACATATTCAACATATATGATACAATGAAATGCATACTATTCAAATATATGATACCAATGAAAATGCATACATATCAAATATATGCATACCAATGAAATGCAGACATAACACATATAATGATACCAATTAAATGCATACATATATCAAATATATGATACAAATGGAAACTCGAGACATGTATTCCAAATATAATGATACCAATCGAAATGATACATATTCAAATATATGATACCAATGAATGCTACATTTTCAAAAACAATATGATTTACAATGAATGAAATTCATACATATCAAATATATGATACCAATGAAATGCATACATATTCAAATATATTATGCCAATGAAATGCATACATATTCAAATATATGATACCAATGAAATGCATAAATATTCAAATATATGATACCAATGAAATGCATACATATTCAAAAATATGATACCAATGAAATGCATACATTTTCAAAAATATGATACCAATGAAATTCATACATATTCAAATATATGATACCAATGAAATGCATACATATTCAAATATATGATGCCAATGAAATGCATACATATTCAAATATATGATACCAATGAAATGCATAAATATGCAATTATATGATACCAATGAAATGCATACATATTCCAAATATATGATACCAATGAAATGCAACATATTCAAATATATGATACCAATGAAATGCATACAATCAAATATAGATACAATGAAAATGCATTACATTTTCAAATATATGATACAATGAAAATTCATACATATTCAAATATATGATACCAATGAAATGCATTAAAGATTCAAAAAGCTATGACAATAACAATGAAATGCATACATATACAAATATATTAATACCAATGAAAGCATTAACATATTCCAAATATTGCACCAATGATGAAATGCATACATATTCAAATATATGATACCAATGAAATGCATACATATTCAAATATATGATACCAATGAAATGCATACATATTCAAATATATGATACCAATGAAATGCATACATATTCAAATATATGATACCAATGAAATGCATACATATTCAAATGTATGATACCAATGAAATGCATACATATTCAAAAATATGATACCAATGAAATGCATACATTCAGACGGTTGACTCAGATTCCTTACAGTTGCTTTTTTCATATTTCCAATACATATAATTTACCCTTAAGGGTTGAGGAAATTAAGCACATGCAGGCTTCATCATTGTCAGTACTTATATTTGCAAAAGTATGGGGCGCCTGCGTGTGCTGCGACCTGAGACTGCCCGAGAGGGTCTCCAGACATGTCTTTCAGATGTGGGGCCCCCCATCGAGTACAAGTGCTATAGACATATTTAAGGTGATATAGCTGGCCTTGTAAAAGGTTTTAGCCTTTGCTGTGTGATATTTCCCTTAATTAGGAGCGGTGGTATATCACACCACAAGCTGGCTGTACTGCGTCTTATCGCTTTTACCATTAAATAAAGTCAACTGCCACAATCTAGCTTGTAAGTCCCAGGGGGGGGCACTATCAAGTACTGTCTTTGATGCTATTACCAATAGAGTCGCTACTGTCAAATTAATAACAGAGTCACTTACCTGGGAGGCTCAGGTAGCTTCTGAAGATATAAACTCCTGTGGGGCACCAGACGGGATGGTGGTGGGAAACTCGAAATTGGTTTAAAGGTCAAGGCTCAGCCAGCTTGATGCACCCGAGAATTAAGTGACCCAGTGGACTGTTTGCCACTTGCATTTTATACCGGCGGCCAGTACTGATGAGGAAAAACCACTGGCCCGGTGCGTTATCATGGTTTTGCCCGGGGTTTACGGGGATTTGAAATAATGACTCATGCGTCCTGCCGGGATCTTAAGTCGCCCACAGCTGAATACTCCATTTCCACCCACTACTGTGTGGGAAATGCCAAACATATTCAAATATATGCATACCAATGAATGCATACATATTCAACATATATGAATACCAATGAAATGCATAAGTTACAAATATATGATCACCAATGAATAGATACAATTTCAAATTATAGATACCAATGTGAAATGCATACATTATTCCCAAGATGTACCAATGAACATACATACATATACCAATAGATGATACCAATGAAATGCATACATATTCAAATATATGATTACCACTGAAATGCATACATATTCAACAAAATATGATACCAATGAAATGCAATCGCATATTCAAATATATGATACCCAATGAAAAATTTAATACATATTCAAATATATATATGATAACAAATGAAATGGGGCATACATATTCCAAAAATATATGATACCAACCAAGAAATGCATACATATTCAAATATATGGATACCAATTGAATTGCATACATATTCAAATATATGATACCAATGAAATGCATACATATTCAAAATGATGATACCAATGAAAATGCATACATATTAAATTAATGATACCAATGAATGATACACATTCAAATGTATGATACACAATGAAATGCATACATATACAAATATATGATTGCCAATGGAAATGCATACAATTCAAATGTATGTACAATGGAAAATGCCATTACATATTCAAAGTTATGATACCAATGAAATGCAACATATTCAAATATATTGCTACCAATGAAATGCATACATATTCAAATATATGATACCAATGAATGCATACATATTCAAAATATATGATACCAATGAAATGCATATTACATATTCAATATATGATACCCTGAAATGCATAAATATTCAAAATGTATGATACCAATGAAATGCAGACATATTCAAATGTATGATACCACCAATGAAATGTATACATTTTCCAAATATTATGATACCAATGAAATGCATTACTATTCAAATATATGGTACAATGAAAAGCCATACATATTCATTCAAATATATGATACCAATGAAATGCATACATATAACAAATATATGATTACCAATGAAATGCATACATATTACAAATAATGATACCAATGAAATGCATCATATTTCAAAGATATGATACCAATGAATGCAGACATATTCAACATAGATACCATGCAATGCATCATATTCAAATATATGATACCAATGATGAAATTGCATTACATATTCAAATGTATGATACCAATGAAATGCATACATATCAAATATATGATACCAAGAAATGCATACATATTCAAATATATTGATACCAATGAAAGGCATTAACATATTCAAATATATGTACCAATGAAATGCATACATATTCAAAATATATGATAACAATGAAAGTGCCATACATATTCAAATATATGAATACCAATGAAATGCAACATTTTTCAAATATATGATACCAATGAATGCATACATAGACAAATATATGATACAAGAAATGCATACATATTCAAATGTTATGATACCATATGGAAATGCATACATATTCAAAATATATGATACCAATGAAATGCATTACATTATTCAAAGATATATACAATGAAATGCATACATATTCAAATATATGATACCAATGAAATGCATACATATTCAAATATATGATACCAATGAAATGCATACATATTCAAATATATGATACCAATGAAATGCATACATATTCAAATATATGATACCAATGAAATGCATACATATTCAAATATATGATACCAATGAAATGCATACATATTCAACTATATGATTACCAATGAATGATACATATTCAAAATATAGATACCAATGAAATGCAGACATATTCAAAGTATGATACCAATGAAATTGCATACATATTCAAATATATGATACCAATGAAAGGCATACAATACAAATAATGATTACCAATGAAATTGCAGCATACATATTCAAATATATGATACCAATGAAAGCATACATATTCAAATATATTGATTTACCAATGAAATGCTACATATTCAAATATATGATACCAATGAAAATCATACATATTCAAAATTATGATACCAATGAAATGCATTACATATTCAAAGATATGATACAATGAAATGCATAATTTCAAATATATGATACCACAATGAAATGCTACATATTTTTCAAATGTATGATACCAATGAAATGCATACAATTCAAAATATATGATACCAATGAAATGGCATACATATTCAAATATATGATACCAATGAAATGACATACATATTCAACATATGATACCAATGAACAATGCCATACATATTCAATATATGATCCAATGAAATGCATACATATTCAAAATTATGATACCAATGTGAAATGCCATACATATTCAAATATATGATACCAATGAATGCATACATCTTCAAATATATGATACCAATGAAAGGCATACATATTCAAAATATCGATACCAATGGAAAATGCATACATATTCAAATATATGATACAATGAAATGCCATTAATATTCAAATGTATGGACTACCAAATGTGAAAATGCATACATATCCAAAAATATGATACCAATGAAATGCATACATCAGACGGTTGACTCCGATTCCTTACAGTTGCTTTTTCATATTTCCAATACATATAATTTACCCTTAAGGGTTGAGGAAATTAAGCACATGCAGGCTTCATCATTGTCAGTACTTATATTTGCAAAAGTATGGGGGCCTGCTTGCTGGACATTGAGACACTGCCCGAGAGGTCCAGCGATCTTTCAGGATGGGGCCCCCATTGGTACAAGTGCTAGTAGACATATTTAAGGTGTATGCTGGGCCTTGTAAAGTTTTAGCTTTGTGTGTGATATTTCCCTTAATTAGGGGGTATATCACACCACTAGCTGGCTTTACTGGTCTTATCAGCTTTTACCATTAAATAAAGTCAACTGTCACAATATAGCTTGTAGTCAAGAATTGTTCAGATCTTTGGTCTTTGTGCTTACTACCAATTAGAGTCGCTACTGTCAAATAATAACAAGTCACTTCCCCTGGGAAGGTCAGGTAGTTCTGGAAGATATAACTCCTGTGGGGACAGATGGATGCGTCGGTGGACTCGAAATTGGTTAAGATCCAGGACTCTCAGGCAGCTTGTGATGCACCGGAGAATTAAGTGCCCCAGTGACTGTGCACTTGAGTTTATTAACGGGCAGGCCAGTAATGATGAGAAAAACACGGGCGGGGTGGTTACTCCTGGTTTGCTCCGAGGGGTGGTTTTACGGGTAATTGAAATATGAATGCGTCCGGCGGGGACTCTACGATCGCCGCTACTGACTGAACTGAATACTCCATTTCACCCACTACTGTGTGGGAAATGCGGCATATTAAAATATATGATTACAAAGGAAATGCAATTACATATTAAAATATATGATACCAATGAAATGCATGACAGATTCAAAAGAGGTGATAACAAGGAAATGAAAGACAATTGTTGTTTTAGGGGAGGAAAATAATTCTGTTAATCCATCTAAATAAGATCCAATATATTGATACAATGAAATGCATAAATAGTCAAATATATTGATACAATGAAATGCATAAACAATTCAAATATATGATACCAATTGAAAAAGCATACATATTCACATATATGATACCAATGAAATGCCCATACCATATCAAATATATGATACCAATGAAAATGCATGAACATATTTCAAATATATGATACCAATGAATGCATTTACATATTCAAATATATGATACCATGAAATGCATCATACATATTCACCTATATGATACCAATGAAATGCTATACTATTCAAAAATATGATACCAATGTGAAAATTGAAATGCATACATATACAAAATATTATGATACCAATGAATGCATACTATTCAAAATATATGATACCAATGAAATGCTACATATTCAAATATATGATACCAATGAAATGCATACATATTCAAAAATATTTCCCATACCAATGAAATGCATACATTTTCAACAAATATGGATTACCAATGAATAATAAATTAGTCAATATATGAAACCCAATGAAATTGCATACAATTCAAATATAATTATGCCCAATGAAAGGCATACCTATTCAAATATATTGATACCAATGAAAGCATATAAATAAAATATTCAAATATTATTGATTACCAATGAAATGCATAACATATTCAAATATATGATACCAATGAAATGCATACATTTTCAAAAATATGATACCAATGAAATGCATACATATACAAATATATGATACCAATGAAATGCATACATATTCAAATATATGATACCAATGAAATACATACATATACAAATATATGACACCAATGAAATGCATACATATTCAAATATATGATACCAATGAAATGCAACTATTCAAATATATGATTAACCAAATTGAAATGCATGCATATTCAAATATATGATACAATGAAATGCCATACATATTCAAAAATTATGGATACCAATGAAATGCATACATATTCAATATATGTAACAATGAAATGCATACAATATACAAATCTATGATACCAATGAATGCATTACATATTCAAATTTAGAATACCAATGAGAAGGCATACATATTCAAATATATGATACCAATGAAATGCATACATATACAAATATATAATACCCAAGAAATGCATACATATTCAAATATATGATACCAATTTGAAATGCATACATATTTCAAATAATGGATACCAATGATGAAATAAATGCATACATATTCCAAAAATATGATACCAAGAAATGCATACATATACAAATTATATGATACCAATGAAATTGCATACATATTTCAAATGTATGATGATACCAATGAAATGCATACATATTCAAATTGTTTATGATACCAATGATGTGTTGAAATGCATACATATTCAAAAATATGATAACCAATAGAAAAGCGCATACATTCAGACGGTTGACTCAGATTCCTTAAGTTGCTTTTTCTATTTCCAATAGATTATAATTTACCCTTAAGGGGTTGAGGGAGGAGGAAAATTAAGCACATGCAGGCTTCATCATTGTCCAGTACTTATATTTGCAAAAGTATGGGGCCTGCTTGCTGGACATTGCGACACTGCCCGAGAGGGTCCAGCGATCTTTCAGGATGGGGGACCCCATCGGTACAAGTGCTAGTAGACATATTTAGGATGTATGCTGGAGGGCCTTGTTAAAGTTTTACTTTGTGTGTGATATTTTCCCTTAATTACGGGGGGGCGTATATCACACCACTAGCTGGCTTTTTACTGGTTTCTTTATCAGCTTGTCACCATTAAATAAAGTCAACGCACATCTAGCTTGATTAAGTCCAGACTATTCAGGTATGTCTTTGTGATATTACCAATAGAGCGCTACTGTCAAATAATAACAGGAGTCACTTCCCAATGAGGAAGGGCTCAGGGTAGCTTCTGGAAGATATAACTCCTGTGGGACAGAGGGACAGCAGGGGGGATGGTGGTGGTGGGAAAATGGGGACGGGAACTCGACATTTGGTTAAGGGTCAAGGCCTCAGCAGCTTGATGCACCGAGAATTAAGTTGCCCCCCAGTGACTGGCACTTGATTTTAACCCGGGCAGGCAAAAGAGTACCTGAGTTGGAGAGAAGAGGGAGCAGGGAAAACACTGGCGCGGTGGGTGGCGTGAGTTACTCCCCTGCGTTTTGCCCGGGGGGTTTTTGACGGGTAATTGAAATATGATGCGTCCTGCGCCTGGGGATCATTACGTTCGCGCGGCTGACTTAGCCTCCCGGGGAATACTCATTTCACCCATACTGTGTGGGAAAAATGCGGGCCATATTCAAATATATGATACTAATATGAAAATGCATACATATTCAAATATTATGATACCAATTGAACTGCATTACAGTATACAAATATATGATACCAATGAAATTGAAATGCATACATATTCAAATATATGTACCAATGAAAATGCATACAATATTCAAATGTATTATGCTACCAATGAAATAAATACATATACAAATATATGACACCAATGAAATGCATAATATTCAAATATATGATACAAATGAAATGCCCATACATATTCAAATATATGATACCCAATTGAAATGCGAGACATATTCAAATATATGATACCAATGAAATGCATACATATTCAAATATATGATACCAATGAAAATGCATTACATATCAAATATATGAACCATGTGAAATGCCATACATATTCAAATATATGCATACCAATTGGAAAGCAACATATTCAAATATTATGATACCTAATGAAATGCATACATATTCCAATATATGATACCAATGAAATGCATACTATTCAATCATCATGATACCAAGTGACATGACATACATATTCAAATATATGATACAATAGAATGATAAAAACATATACAAATATATATGATACCAATGAAATGCATACATATCAAAATATATGATTACCAATCTGAAATGCAACATATTCCAACATTATGATACCCATGAAATGCATTACATATCAAACATATGATACCAATATGATGTGAAATTGCATACATATACAAAATATGATACCCAATGAAAGCATACATATTCAAATATATTATACCAATGAAATGCATACATATTCAAATATATGGATACCAATGAAATGCCTACATATCAAATATATGATACCAATGAATGCATACATTTTCAATAATGATACCAATGAAATTTCATTACATATTCAAATATTATGATGATAACCAATGAAATGATACATATTCAAAGTATGATGTCAATGAAATGATATCATATGCAAATATTATTGAACCAATGAAATGCATACATTTCAAATATATGATACCACCAATGAAATGCATACATATTCAAATGTTAATGCTACCAATGAAATGCATAATATTCAAATATATGATACCAATGTGACATGCATACAATATTCAAAGATAAAGAGATATGATACCATTGTGAAATGCATACATATTTAAATATATGATACCAATGAAATGCTACATATTCAAAATATATGATACCAATGAATGCATACATATTCAAAATATATTGGGAATACCCTAATTGAAATGCATACAATTATTCAAATATATGATACCAATGAAATGCATACATATTCAAAAATATGATACCAAATGAAATGTATAAACATATTCAAAAGATGATACCAATGAAATGCCTACATATTCAAATATATGATACCAATGAAATGCCATACATATTCAAATATAATGATACAATGTAGAATTGAAAGCATAACATATTCAAATATATGATACCAATGTGTGAAATGCATACATATTCAAATATATATATCGATACCAAGAAATGCATACATATTCAAATATATGTACCCAATGAAAATGCAACATATACAAATATATGATACCAATGAAATGCATACTATTCAAATATTATGCATACCAATGTTTGTGATGATGATGGTGAAATGCCTACATATTCACAAAATATGGATACCAATGAAATAGCTATACATATTCAAATATATGGATACCAATGAAAGGCATAACATATTAAATATATGATCACAATGAAATGAAATGCATTACCATATCAAATATATGGATACCAATGAAATGCATACATATTTTCAAATATATGATACCAATGAAATGCATACCATATTCAAAAATAATGATACCAATGAAATGAAGAACAGGGGGGCCAAAGAAAAAACCGCAGCCGAGAATAAAGTGGGGAATTCACAAATTGACTACATTACAATAGGAAAACCAGACTGAAGTGTGATACCAATGAAAGCATACATATCTCAAATATATGATTGCCAAGAAATGCATATTACCATATTCAAATTAGATGATACCAATGAAAATTGCAATATTAAATATTACCAAATTATATCGATACCAATGATTGAAATGCATTACATACTCCAAATATATGATACCCAATATGTGAAATGCATACATATTCAAATTAATTGGATTACCAATGAAAATGCATACATATTCAAATGTATGTGATACAATGAAAAATGCATACATATAAAAACTATTGAACCAAATGAAAATGCTACATATTCAAATAATATGATACTCAATGAATAGTGGGTGTGGGGGAATAAGGACAGACCGAGCGAATATAACAAGTGTAGCTCCACCTCTCTTCTCACTTTTCCGGTTCTAACTTTTTACCCCCTCCCCTGATACCAATGAAAATGCATACCCATATTCAAATGCTATGATACCAATGAAATGCAACATATTATCAAATGTATGATACCAATTGAATGCATACATATTCAAATATATGATACCAATAGAAATGCAGTACATATTCAAATATATGATACCAATTGAAATTGCATACATATTCAAATATATGATACCAATGAAATGCCACTACATATTCAATATATGATACAATGTTGAAATGCATACATATTCAAATATATGCATACCAATGAATTGAAACTGCATACATATTCAAAGTATGATACAATTGAAATGCATACATATTCAAATGTATGATTACCAATGCAAATGTGACATCGCATACATATCAGATATATGATACCAATGAAATGCATACATATACAATAGATATACCAATTTTGAAATGCATACATATTCAAGATATATGATACCAATGAATGCATACATATTCAAATATATGATACCAATGAAATGATACATATTCAAAAATGTACGGATCCAATGAAATGGCCATACATATTCAAATGTTATTGATACCAATGAAATGCATACATATTCAAAATTATGATACCAATGAAAATTGCCATACAATATACAAATATATGTGATACCAATGAAGATGCATACTATTCAAATATGTGAACCAAGAATGAATTGAAATGCAATACATATTCAAAATATAATGATACCAATGCTGTGAAAATGCCATACATATTCAAAAATATCATACCCAATGAAAAATGCAACATATTCAAATATATGTACCAATGAAAGCTACATATTCAAATGTATGATACCAATGTGAAATGCCATACATATTCCAAATATGATACCAATGATGAAATGAATACATTCAGACTGGGTTGACTCAGGATTCCTACAGTTGCCTTTTTCATATTTCCAATACATATATTTACCCTTAAGGGTTGAGGAAGGAAATTACAATTAGTGAAAGGAAATTAAGCACATGCAGGCTTCATCATTGTCAGTACTTATTATTTGCCAAAAGTATGGGGGGCCTGCTTTGCTGGACATTGAGACACTGCCCGATGAGGTCCAGCGATCTTCAGGATGGGTGCCCCATTAGGTACAAGTGCTAGTAGACACTTATATTAAGTGTATGGCTGCAGGCCTTGTAAAGTTTTAGCTTTGTGTGTTGCTATTTCCCTTCAATTGGGGTTATATATCACCAACCACTAGCTAGCGTTACTGGTCTTATAAGCCTTATACCATTTTAAATAAGGTCAACTGCACAATCTAGCTTGTAAGTCCAGACTGGCAGAATCTGTCTTTGCTACTACCAATATAGAAAGTCGCTACGGTCAAATAATAACAGAGTCAACTTCCCCTGGGAGGCATGCAGTAGTCTTCGGAGATATAACTCTGTGAGGACAGAATGGATGAATGGTGGAATGGATGGTGAGAGAACTCGAAAATTTGGTTTTAAGATCAAGGCTCAGCAGCCTTGATGCCACCGAGAAATATTAAGTACCCCCAGTGCCAGTGACTGGAGCACTTGATTTTATATACCGGGCAGGCAGAGATACTGATATGAAAAGAAAACACTGGACGGTGGAGGAGTGGTGGTTACTCCTGGTTTTAGCCCGGGGGTTAGGGTAATTGAAATATGAATGCAGTCCTGCGGGAATCTGACGTCGCGCGACTGAATACTCCATTTCACCCACTACTGTTGGAAATGCGGCGCCGGCATACTATTCAAATATATGCATCACCAATGAATGAATGCATATACATGTTAAAATGTATGATACCAATAAAATGATGACATTATTCAAATATATTCGACCAATGAAATGCATACATATTCAAATATATGATACCAATGAAATGCATACATATTCAAATATATGATACCAATGAAATGCATACATATTCAAAATATGATACCAATGAAATGCATACATATTCAAATATATGATACCAATGAAATTGCATACATACTTCAAAATATGATACCAATGTGAATGCATACATATATACAATATATGATACCAATTTTGAAATGCATACAATTCAAATATTATGATACCAATGAATTGAATGCATTCATATCAAATATATGATACCAAATGAAATGCATACATATTCAAAATATGATTGATACCAATGAAATGCATACATATAACAAATATAATGATACCAATGAAATGCACGACATATTCAAAATATATGATACCAATGTGAGAAAGCATACATATTCAAATATATTGATACCAATGAATGCATACATATTCAAAATATTATGATACCAATGAAATTGCATAACATTTTCAAAAATATGATACCAATGAAATCATTACATATTCAAATAAATGTACCAATGAAATGCATAATATTCAATCTATTATGATTGCCCAATGAAATGCATACATATTCCAAATATATGATACCACTGAAATGCATAAATATGCCAATTATATTGATACCAATGAAAGCATTACCTATTCAAATATTGATACCACTGCAAGCCATACATTTTTCCAAATATATGCTACCAATGAAATGCATACATTTTCAAATGTATGATACCAATGAAAAATGCATACATATAAAATATATGATACCAATGAAATGCATACATATTCAAATATTGATACAATGAAATTCATACATATTCAAATATTTATGATACCAATGCTGAAATGCATACCATATTCAAATGTATGCTATGCATACCAAATTGATAATGCAACATATTCAAATGTATGATACAATGAAATGCATACATATCAAATATAATGATACCAATGAAAATGCATACATATTCAAATATATGCGATACCAATGAAAGCAACATTATTCAAATATATGATACCAAATGAAATTGCAATACATATTCAAATATAGATACCAATTAAATGCATACATATTCAAATAGTATGATACCAATGAAATGCATACCTATTCAATGTATGATACAATGAAATGTATCACATTTTCAAATATATGATACCAATGAAAGTGCATACATATTCAAATATTATGGACCAAGAAATGCATACATATTCTTCAAATATATGATACCAATGAAATGAATAATATACAAATATTTATGATACCAATGAATATTTGCATACATATTCAAATGATATGATACCAATGAAATGCATACATATCCAAATATATGATTACCAATTGATGAAATGCATACATATCAAATTATGATAACAATGAAATCGCATACATAGTCAAATATATGAACCAATATGAAATGCATACATATCTCAAATATATGATAACAATGAAATCCATACATATTCAAATATATGATAACAATAAATGCATACATATCAAATGTATGATACCAATGAAATGCCTTACATAATTCAAATATTATGATACCAATGCATGCCAGACATATTCAAAATAATATATGATACAATGAAAGGCATACATATTCAAATTATATGATTACCAATGAAATGCATACATATTCAAATATATGATACCAATGCAATGCATACATATTCAAATATTATGATACCAAATGAAATGCATACATATATTCAAATATATGAGTACCAATGAAAGGCATACTATTCAAATTCTAGATACCAATGAAATTGCATACATATACAAATATATGATACCAATGAAATGAATACATATTCAAATATATGATACCAATGAAATGCATACAGATTCAAATGTATGATACCAATGAATGGAAAATGCATAAACATATCCAAAAATATGTGATACCAATGAAATGATACATTAAGACGGGATTATGCTCAAGATTTCCTTACAGTTGCTTTTTTCAAATAATTTCCAATACATGTAATTTACCCTTAAGCGGTTGAGGAAATTAAGCACATGCAGCGCTTAATCATTTTGTCCCAGTACTTATATTTGCAAAAGGTATGGGGCCTGCCTGGCTTTGTGCGACATGTGAGAGATGAGACACTGGCCCAGAGAGGTCCAGCGATCTTAAAGATGGCCGCCCCCATGGGTACAAGTGCTAGTGACTAGACATATTTAAGGTGTATGCTGGGGCCCCTTGTGTAAGTTTTAGCTGTTGTCGTGTGATATTTTCCCTTAATTAGGGTGTTTTTAATATAACACCAAGCTGGCTTTATGCGTCTTATCAGCTTTTAACCATTAAATATAAAGTCAACTGCACAATCTAGCTTGTAAAGTCCAGACTGTCAGATCTGTCTTTGTGCCTACTACCAATAGAGTCGCTAACTGTCAAATAATAAAACAGAGTCACTTCCCTGCGGAGGCTCAGGTAGCTTCTGGAAGATATAAAACTCTGTGGGACAGAGGGATGGGATGCGTGGTGGGAACTCGAATTTTGGTTTTAAGATAAGCTCAGCAGCTTGATGCACCGAGAATTAAGTGCCCCCAGTGACTGTGCCACTTGATCTTTATACCGGGCAGGCCAGTACTGATGAGAAAACACTGGACGGGTGGTTACTCCTGGTTTGCCCGGGGGTTGTTTTTTACGGGTATTCTGAAAATGATATGCCGCTCCTGCGCGGATCTTACGTCCGCGGCGACCCTGCTCTCTGAATACTCCATTCACCCACCTAATGTGTGGGAAATGCGGCATATCAAATATATGCAACCAATGAAATGCATACATATATTAAAATATATGATACATGAAAGGCATACATATCAAATATATGATACCAATGAAAATGCCATACATATACAAATTCTGATACCAATGGAAATGCACATACATATTCAAATGTATGATACCAATGAAATGCCATAACAATTCAAAATCATGATACCAATGAACATGCATACATATTCACAAAATGATACCAAGAAATTGAAATTCATACATATTCAAATATATGCGATACCAATGAATATGCCATACATTACAAAAATATATAATACCAATGAAATGCAACAGATTCAAATATATGTCCAAGAAATGCATCAATACCATATTCAAATATTATGATACCCAATGAAATGCATACATATTCAAAAATATGCTACCCCCCCAATGAAAATTTTTGGGCCAATACATATTCAAAAATATGAATACCAATGAAATGCATACATATTCAAATATATGATACCAATGAAATGAATACAATATTTCCCAATATATGATACCAATTGTGAAATGCATACATATTCAAATATATGATACCAATTGAAATGCATACATATTCAAAAATATGATACCAATGAAATTCCATACATATTCAAATATATGCATTACCATGTATGAAATGCATACATATTCAAATATATGATGCCAATGAAATGCATACATATTCAAATATATGATACCAATGAAATGCATACATATTCAAATATATGATACCAATGAAATGCATACATATTTAAATATATGATACCAATGAAATGCATACATATTCAAATTTATGAATCATTGGTATATATAATGTGATCACACACTATGGTATTTAGACTATTACATTGATCTACTATTACATTACACTAGCATTGAGACCGTCGTATTGGCCTCGTTAGCGACAGGTCGGCAAGCTATGGAACCAAAGCCCCAAGTGGCTAAGCCAAAAGGGGCTAAACCCCTGACGGACAACGGACTATTATTTATAGGATTGTTTTTGGGGGGTTTAGTTCATTAGTGCTTGTTTTTAAACTGCCTTTCCAGTTTTTGAGGTCGGGCAAATACTTCAGCCTGCTCTCTTATCTGACCTCAGGCTCTGGACTTGAACTTGAATTTGACTGAATCACTTGAGTCTAAATCACTTGACTAAATCACTTGACTAAATCACTTGACCGAGGTCGGGCAAATACTTCAGCCTATTTGGCTACCTCTGGACAATAAACATACATATAAAAATATGTAAATCATTGGTATGATGTGATCACACACAGTGACTTTTTTTCAAACCTGAAAGTGGTTTTCTTTTAGCTTTATGGTTCTAGGCCTCCTCCAGGGCCAGCTTTTGAGTGGTTTCTGTAGCTTTTTGTAGCTTTTGGGGGCCATTTGGGGCCATTTGGGGCACACACAAAAACAACTTTTTTTGTGTTTACTTTTTTATAGAACTAAAATATAGAAACCGATAAAAACGATTAATTTACTACCAGAAACAGGGCCGGGTAATTCTCCGTTGGTTTACATAGCAAACTAGCGATCGCTATATATAGCGGAAAACAATATCACTGATCACACACTAATACACTATGGTATCTAGGTTATTACATTGATCTGATATTACATTGCAGGTCATAGTGGAACCAAGGCAGGCCGTAGTTGACCAAAGACAAGCCCTCTCCACAACATCGGGGGGGTCTTCGAACCATCCTCAAAATCACAGGGTACAAGCAATAAGCAATACAATAAGCTATACAAGCACTACTACGTACTTGTCGAGCTCATTTGTAAAATACGGGATGAGCCGAGTTCCACCGGATGAGATGCAGCCGCCTGCGAGGAAGTGGGGCTTGAGGAGAAATACATGGCCTAGCCAATTGGTCGCTAGGGTCCAATTGAACTCGTGAGTGCGGCATTGATGGGAGTGAATGTGAGTATGGAAATGGGGTTGTTGACATGTGTGAGCAGCGATTATTAAAGAGATTATTAAAATGGCGGTGATGTGGGCGTGGTGCTGTGAGTGAGTTGAAAAAAGCCCGGATTGATGGGAGCGTGAGTGAGTGAGTGAGTAGTATACTGAAATGGTGGTAGGTGATGTTGTGAGAGATTATTAAAATAGGATAGAGTCAAGTGATTGTCGTGAGTGCAGTGAGTGAGCCCTGAAGTGATGACGGATATTGATGGGGTGAGTGCGTGAGTATTGGAATAGGGGTGACTGTCTGTCTGAGAGATTATTTAAAATGGGCGGTTAATGACTGTCGTTGAGTGTGAGTTGATTGATGACGTGATTGATGAAAGGAGTGACGTGAGTATGGATGTGTGTGATGTGTGCGGGCTGTTTCCTTTGAGACATGGCTAAAAAAAAAAAGATGTTAGCTGGGTATGGATTGAGACTGTAGGAGTGAATAGCCTGTCGGATGAGGTGATGTTGCATGATGTGCCATGTGCATGCGAGCTGCCTTCCCTTTGACCCGGAACATCTAGGCCCCAGGGCCCAAAAAAAAAACTGGGTGGAGGGTCGCGGCTTGGATTGCTGATGGATGGCTGTTGTGAATGTGAACCAGGTATCTGATTTGTGTGATGTATGCAGGATGTTCCCTTCGAGGCACAGTGGAAAAACAAAAATGTGCGGTGAGGTGAAAATGAAGTTGATGTGGTGACTGCGTTTAGTAGTGAGGTGTGCTTTGCTGAAGTGTGATGATTGCACATCCGGGCCCTAGCTTATCCTTTTAGGACACACAAAATGAAATAAAAATCTGCTGTGCTTGAGGTGCACATGAATTCATTGGGGTGCACTGCCATGAACGTGCAGTATTGATGTGCTGTGAATGTATGAGTCAGGCTGTTTACCTTTGAGGCACATGAGAACACAGACTGGTTTTTGAAGGTGAGGGGGAGTTGAATGGACGGCGGTTGCTGTGTGAGTGTGTGTGGATTTGTGTGATGTATACAGGCTGTTCCCATTGAGGCACATGGCAAAATAAAAAAACTGGTGTGGGTTTGAATTGATGGGCTGACTGTGTGAGTGTGTATAGATTTGTGTGATGTATGCAGGCTGTTCCCTTTAAGGCAAATGGCAAAATAAAAAAACTGGTGTGGGTTTGAATTGATGGGCTGACTGTGTGAGTGAGTATTGGTGTGTGTGATGTATGCAGGCTGTTCCCTTTGAGGCACATGGCAAAATAGAAAAACTGGTGTGGGTTTGAATTGATGGGCTGACTGTGTGAGTGAGTATTGGTGTGTGTGATGTATGCAGGCTGTTCCCTTTGAGGCACATGGCAACAAACTGGTGTGCGGGCTGTTCTCTTTTAGGGCACATGACTCAAAAACATGTGTGGGCTGTTCCCTTTGAGACACAAGGCAACACACTGTTGCAGGCGCGAATTGATGGGGTGACCGGGTCAGCGAGTAATGATGTTTGTGATGTAGATGGGCTGTGTTTGTGAGCTGTGTATGTGGCTGTGTATGTGCCTGTGCGTGTTTGAGAGGATGCGTAATTTGGCTGTGCACGTGAGCTATGTCTGTGGGATGTGTACGTGGGCTGTACTTGTGAATTGTGTATGTGGGCTGCAGGGTACTTCAAATGGCCAAATTGGCCAGCGCTTTAAGGCACTTGAAAACAAAAAAACTGCGCTTTTCAGTGCAAAAAGCGCAAAAATGGCTTGCTGCGCCCACAGGGGGTTGCAAAAAACTGCGCTTGAGCGCAGAGACGGGAGTGGGGATGGTCAATCAAAAAAGTCAGCGCTTCAAAAGCGCAAATAGGCTACGCGCGACTTTTGTTGAATTACCCTGCCGTGGGACTGAGAACACGTGGCTTTCCAACTTATGCTTTTGTGCAGCTATTGTATGTCGCTGTGATATGTGTATGATGGATGCATATTTGGCTGTGTACGTGAGGCGAATGCTGTGTATGTGAATGAGGGATTGCCGCTACTTTTAGGAAGGGTACGTAGAAGGCTGTGCTATGAGCGCATAGTATGTGTGATGAGAGATGCGGTACTTTGGCTGTGTACGTGGCAGCTGTGATGTATGTGGCTTTGTTCATGTGTATAGACAAGGGACATGGCGTAATTTGCGCTGTGTAACACCGACGTACTTGAGGCGTGCTATAGCAGGCTTAGTAGTGATTATGAGATGCGTACTTTGCGTTGTGTAACTCGCTGAGCTGTTGTATGAGGCTGTATGTGCTATGACCAGGATGCGTACTTTGGCTGTGTACGTGAGCTGTGTATGAGGCTGTATGTGTATGAGGATGCGTACTTTGGCTGTGTACGTGAGCTGTGTATGAGGCTGTATGTGTATGAGGATGCGTACTTTGGCTGTGTACGTGAGCTGTGTATGAGGCTGTGTATGTGTATGAGGATGCGTATTTTGGCTGTGTACGTGGGCTGTGTATGTGGGCTGTGCAGGTAGGCTGTGCATTTGTGCTGTGCATGTGGCTGTGTACGTGGGCTGTGTACATGGGCTGTGCTTTTGATGTGTGTGGGCTTGAAAGCTATTTTTAGCCTACACTGGGCTACACTGGGCTACATATTTTTAGCCTACACTGGGCCACACACTATTGCTATGAGAGAATCTGACCCTACCTGACTGTCCCCACACCAGACCCAGATGTTACATCCTTCAGCATTCACACATGCATCCCTGCAAGCCATGGCAGAAGGTTGGAATGATGCTGGCGCAACGCTTGCACCTTCCACATCCCTGTTCACGACCACCTTAAACAAGGTGGCTGGCGGTATTGACTCGGTGGTGGGCGGTGGTGGCTCGGTCAAGGCATCAACAGCTTCCATTAGGGTGGCGTTTGGTATTGACTCGTTGAGCTCATCAGTAGCGTTTGTCAGTTTGGTGGGCGGTGTTAACTCGATGAACTCATCAACAGCTTCGATCAGGGTGGCGTTTGGTATTGACTCATTGGACCATCAACATGAAAATGTCAACATCTGCAGGGATTTTGGTGTGATGTGTGTGTGGGGGGGGGGGGGGGGGGGGGGGGGGGGGGGGGGGGGGGGGGGGGGGGGGGTGGGGGGGGGGGGGGGTGGGGGGGGTGGGGGGGGGGGAGGTACTGGGGGGTGGGCGTTTGTGGTTTGGGGTTTGTGTGTTGGGTGAGGGGGTGGGGTGGGATTATTTTGTTTGGGGTGGTGTGTGGGGGGGTTTTTGGTGGTTTTTCTATTGTGTTGTGTTTTGTTTTGGCTTTGGTTAGGTTTTTTTTATTTTTTTTTTTTTTGTACGTTTGGTTTGTTTGTATTATTTGATTTTTTTGGTTTTGTGTGTGTTTGTTTGGTTTTGTGGGTTTTTTTGGTTTGTATTTGTTGGTTTTTTTTTTTTTGTTTTTGGTTCTTGTGGGGTTTTTTATTTTTGTTTGTTTGTTGGGTTTGGTGTGTTTGTGGATATTTTTTTTGTTTTGGTCTTTTTAATGTTTGAGAACTGGTTGGGATTTTTTTTTGGTTTTGTGTTTTTTTGTTTTTGTGGTTTTTGTGGTTTTTGGGTGTTGGTTTGTTTTTTTTGTTTGGTTTTTTTGCTCTCCTCGGCCTTCCTGGTTCATTTTTTTTGTGTTTTTTTCCTCTTGTGGTAGTTTTTTTCTTTATTCTTCGCTTATTTTCTGTCTGCCTGTTTGGTTTGTGTCCGTCCTGGTTCGCCAATACGTATCCACGGTCCCTTGCCTTCTCAATACCTACTTCGCATGGTCTTGATGAATCTTTGCCTCCAACACCTGGCTGGGTTCATGCCTTGCGTGTGCTCTCCACAAGCTATGATCCAGTAAACACATCAACCGTTTGGGAGCTGTCGATGTCGAAGGTATTATGTCTGAAGTTTTTGAGTCATGGAGGTTTAAGTACCCAAGTGACACCAATGCAGTTAGAGACATCCCTGATGAGAGAAGGGTTGGCTTTAAACGCCTCCGATACCAAAAATGGTTCGCAGCCAACAGCAATGATGAGAATGGCTTGATTCCCTTTACATCCGCCTTACATAAGCAGGATCAGATTCGTTCTATAGCACAGTTTAGAATGGGTTCCCATTGGCTGAACACAGAAAGAATGAGGGTGGTGGATAGAGCACACATCCCTCGCTCAATGAGACACTGTTAAATGTGTGGGTTCCAAAAAACTGAGGATGAAATGCATATGTTTGAGTGCCCTTTTTATAATGATATTCGCCTCCGCTACCAGAATCTGTTTACAGATATTTATAGGCATGTCCATGAGGATACCGACTTAACCGTATGGAATGTGGAATTCTGCGATTCCACATTCAGAACCTTTATGAATGGAAATGGCACTAAGTCTTTTTGGAGCAACCTAGCCGACTATCTTTCTACTTGTAGAAGAGCAAGACAGGAAGCCCTGGACTGCTTAGTGGCACCGTAATTTATTATCCCTTTTTTTTCTTCTTGAGACTTCTCATTTGTTAGCTTCTTACCTCCGCCACTGTAAGTGGTTGAGATCTGGGTCCTGCTCTAAGGGGTTTAATACCTACGCCACCAAAACGGTGGTTGGGAGTTTGGTTTGTTTGTCCTCGACACACCCCTGATGTAATGGGGTTTTTTGCTTTGTGGGTGCTTTTTCTTTTTGCTTAAAGCACAGAGTCTCATACACCCTCGCGGTGTCAAGTAGACTTTAACATGTAATGTAATGTAATGTAATGTAATGTAATATGATCTTGCTGCTGTTGTTGCTGTTTCAGTCCTGCGGTAGGGTCACAGGGATCAGAAAGGACCAGCAGATGATCCTCAAGGCAGCTGGCAGCACCAAAGTAAAAGCAAAGGATATTCGGGAGGACGACAAAAACCAGAGGTCTACAGGATTTCGCTGGACCTGGACCAGGGGGTACTATCGATTTCTTGCAACCGCCTCAACCTAAACCACTTCCCGAGACACTCAGGCGGAGACTTTTTTTATCGGTTGCCCTCCTCCTGGGATATTACACAAATAATGGACCCTTCCGTTAGAATTCTTGACCAAGACACTTATGCAGAGCATACAAGGGAATATCGGGGAATATCTATTGCCAGCTAGTACAACCGCTACCGATAACAACATGATCGGCAACATCTAGCTAGCTCATAACGGCATTTTGCATATTGCTAATTTGGATGGTATTTCTTACACGAGCTCGACAGTGCGTAAATCAAGCATAGGCAGAGGGCTGGGAAGGAAGCCATCGTTGTAGCCAGAAGGTTGTAGCAATGAAATGGCGACAGTGATGGGAACTTAACCAGAAAAAAGCGTGAAGCGAATATGCTGCTCTCGTCCCTTCCTTCCGGATTTCAGGAAATCAAGTATGCAACTACGACTTGTTGTATAAATCGGACGCTGACCGACACAACATGTAAGACCTGGCTACCCGAAATGGTGGCATTAACTACGGACTAACTCGGGGACTAGCTGAGCAATCAATGTGTGAGTTGTGATTGATAGCTTTGCTTGTTGACAAGCGAAAGGTGGAAGTAAATCAGAGGCTGGAGCCACGTCACCAAGTTCAAGAAGCGAAAAACGAAAAGTCGAAGGTCGAGTAGCACGATGGCACCCAAGATCGACTGCCATGCGTACCCCCCGTGCGTACCCCAAGATTCCCTTTTGGTGGCCAACTTTATAATACAAATCCAGTCGCCTAGGCTAGAGGTTCAGCACTCACAGAATTTAAGAACGCATTATTCGATGAAGGGCGCCTGGAGGCGCGTCCCGAATGAAATAAATTGATTATGAATTCAATTGATTGTAATTGATATTAATTTTATTTTATTTATTTAATGTTGTGTTATTTAATTCGATTAATTTATTTAATGTTGTGTTATTTAATTCGATCACATTCAATTAAATTTAATCAACGTGATTTGAATGCATTTAATTGCTTTCATTTTTATGAATTCGTATCGGATTTAATTTAATCTGATTTAATTTGATGCAAATAAATGTCATTGAATCGATTGATGTTTTAGCATTGTTAACTATATTGAGACGACAATGGGAGTATTTTTAGGGTTGTTGATTTTAAAGCAGTGTTGAACGTTTCTGTAAAGTAATGCGATGCATGTATACAGATTGGCTTTATTTTCAAGATTTTGATGCAGGAAAAATTAGACCAATCAGGTGTCTGGTTGATTTTACGGAATTTGTACGAGGTATTGCATGTTTCGGACCAGCCCAGACGTGAACGTATGTCCCGTCCCCCCGAACGGTTTGTTGGCCAGCGGCAGGTGGCGTGGCTTGCCCCCTGACCCCGCCCCTGACCCCGGCCCCGGCCGTGCCCCCGCCCGGTGGCCCCCGCCCCTGCCCCACGCACGGCCCTGAGGTGGGGTCCGTGGGCTAATTATAGTACAAGTGCCCTAGGGGATTGTTTCGTCCATTGTGATGCTTACATGTTTCGCCTCGATTTTTTGACGTCAACTCTGCTCCAAAACCTGTGTATACGCACATGTTTATGTGGATCAAATTTGGAATGTTAGCTCAAAACACCCTTAAATCAAATTGTTATCGGCACTCACAGAATTTATTAACGCATTATCCTATATCATCATTGCATACACGGTGACTATAGCTAGCTCCAGCTTACGCTATGGTGTCCTTAACTTCACGTCCTGTGAGTACCTGTAATACACGGATGTAACAATTTCAATTTCAATTTCAATTTCAATTTCAATTTCAATTTCAATTTCAATTTCAATTTCATTGCATACCGTAGTATAAATTGTTACAGTGAGAAACGGAATAAAGAACACTGGGGGCAGTACTCAGCAGAATAGCGGCGAATCTGCCCGATGTAGAGTCGACGACTGTCTGGGCAAAGAGGAGGAGGAAAACTAAAAGAAGCAAACGAAACGATTAGGTAGCAGTGCCATGGCGAATCTGCCCGGTAGAGTGGATGGGCCACAGTCAGTAAAAAAGAAGAAGCTGTAATTAACTTAGCTACCGGTCCTACAAAGAACGGAACTAGAACAGAAAAGTAGTACCATACTCTGGATACAGGAATACCAAGGGACTTGCCCAACGTTAAATAATCAACATGATTCAGGGTACTACTAAGCGCGCGCGGCAGCACGGTGCCGCGCTGCCTTTTTGAGCCCCTCTGCGCGTTGGGCGCAGTTTTTTCAACCCCCTGTGGGCGCATCGCGCAGTTTTTGCGCTTTTTGCACTAAAAAGCGCTGACCAATTTGACGCTTGTACGCTATAAGCGCTGACCAATTTTGCAAGAAGTAGTACCCTGATATTATTATATAAAGTTATACTACCAGGAGGGCCTCTATTAACACGTTAGGCTGTCAGCAGGGGGCAAGGGGCTACATTTACACGATTGACTTTCAAGTTGGACCTGGAGCGGGAATTCGGGCCCCAGTGAAAGGTCAAGAGAGCGGTTGAGGCGGACGAGGACGAAGATGGGGAATCGGAGGGAGAGGAGGAAGAGGAGCAAGAGGAGCGAGATAAGGCGGGGGGGGGGGGGGGGGGAGGGGGGGGGGAAGGGGGAGGGGGGCGGAGTGGGAGTGGGAGGGGGGAGGGGGCGGAGTGGGAGTGGGAGTGGGAGGGGGGAGGGGGCGGAGGGGGCGGAGGGGGAGGGGGAGGGGGAGGGGGGGAGGGGGACCTGGACATGTCTTTAAACTGCCTAACTCACCTAGCATGGTGCAGGGTACTACTAAGCGCGCGCGGCAGCGCGGTGCCTTTTTGAGCCTCTAAGCGCGTTTTGCGCAGTTTTCCAACCCCCTGTGGACGCATTGCGCAGTTTTTGCGCTTTTTGCACTAAAAAGCGCTGACCAATTTGACTTTAGTGCGCTTTAAGAGCTGGCCAATTTGGGAAGAAGTAGTACCCTGGTATGCTGATATGCTCCCATGTTTACCCACTGAAACCAGGGAGCATACTGGGTATCAGCTTGGATAACACTCCGGAGAGTGGACTTTGTGTGTGCAGCACGCCAATCTATAAATGCGGAGACGAGAATAAGTTACAAGCACAGGAGACCCATTAAGGGGCACCAGTGGAGGAAAGGGGGCGGTAGCCTGGAACCTGATCAGGGTACAGGCTAGACAGCGCGTGTCAGAAGAACCGATGACGCAGTCAACAGGAAGCTGACATAGTACTGTCAGGACCGATAGTTCTAAGGGAGTACACAAGGAGTCACCAAGACATAAAACAAGCGAGAGCACCGCTATTCATGCTGATACTGGGCGGAACATGCCACGGAGAGTCCTTCAAATTGGAAGACGGTGGGCAGGCGAGCAGCCCAGAGTTTAGTACAAATAGTAGGGGGCCCTGGCGGGTCCCCTGGAGGCTGGCCCCGGGGGTGGGGTAAGGAACACGATGGCTTCTGGGTTTGTAGTTCAGTTGTCTGTAATGGTTACATTTGTTGTTGGATGTTGAAAATATGACAAAGTTGTCCACGTGGGTATGCCAACTTGCCAAGGTGAAACGACGTGCATGGGCCTTGGGCCTTGCGCAGCGAGATACATTTGCTAATTGCGATTGCCAACAACTTGATTGTTTGAAAGATTTAACGTAGATTGTCATGTTATGTTTTATGTCTGGGCTTGGCATCCAATGGTATGCTTGTACTTGTAAAACTCGGAGAACTGTGGGAGAGCCTTCATGTATATGTCATTTATTGTAGCAGGTGTGTGAAAGCAGTTGAGGCGGATGCCTTCTTTCTTGGTCTGTTTCTGATGGATGTGGAACATGGCTTCCGTGTGGCTACGATGAGAGCACAGGACAGGAGGGAAACGACAAAATGATAACACCGCGTCTACAGTCCGCAACCCTGAGATCCGTACGCGAATAAGTGCGCTCCGGGGAAAGCTTTCGGCAGCAGGCTGGTTCCCAAAGTGCACCATTCTGCAGGAACAGCAACTCCCAAGGAAGTTGAGAAGCGAAGTTGCTCTTCGACCATTGAAGTTGCTTTGCGGGTATTGTACTTGCTTTCAGACAACTCAAACTGCTTTGCGGCTATTGGACGTGCAAGGCTTTGCATGTACTGGTGTTGCAACTATTCAACTTGCTTCGCAAATTCAACGCATGACAGAACAGACTACCATGCAAGGTACACGGGTGGGCAAGCAATTGTGGCAGAGAAGTTGTGGCGCGATGTTGCGTATTGGACTTGCGACCATGCAAACTGCTTTGCAAGTAGTACGCTGCAAAACTTGCGTTCACCGGGATAGCAACTGTTCATCGAGGGCAGAGAAGTTACGAAGGTGAAGGAGAAGAACGAAAGAATCGAGCACGACTTCTGAATACTGAATTGACCGGCTTATTTGACCGGCTTTCTTGGGAAACTTGAAGATTTGAAGATGTGAAAAAATAGCACCAACTACACGATATCGCGTAAGTATCGCATAGGTCCCCCTTAGGGGGATAGACCAACTACGAAACCCGCATGTAATTAGTCATGAGATGACTCACGAGTCATCTCATGGAGGCTAACATAACGTTGTGTTGTTGAGCTGTGGTTTATCCCCAGATATCAGCTTTGGTAACTGGTACTAAAAACCAAGCTTCTGAATACAGTATACCGAAACATGTTGAATAATGTTGTTTTAATTGCCGAAGACGGTGAGCAGCGAAATTGCTGGCTGAAGCCACGTACCGGTAACTAAGTTCAAGTTGAATGACTAGGTACCCGTACCAGGGTAATTCAAAGCGCGCGCTTTTGCGCTTTTGAGCGCTGACTTTTTGACCCCTCTGCGCTTTAAGCGCAGTTTTTTTGCAACCCCCTGTGGGCGCAGCAAGCATTTTTGCGCTTTTTGCACTACAAAGCGCAGTTTTTTTGTTTTCAAGTGCGCTAAAGCACTGGCCGATTTGGCCATTTGAAGTACCCTGACCGGTTCGTAACAATCCATTCCAACTGTGACTCCCAAAAGTTACAAATATCAAAACATAGGTCTAGCACTCCAGCCGTCTGGCTTAATGCAGGCAATATTATAATCACTAGCATTGAGCCCGTCGTACCGACAGTGCCCCCGTGGCCACGTCAGCGACAGGTCGGCAAGATATGGAAACAAAGCCCCAAGTGGCTAAGCCAAAAGGGGCTAAACCCCTGACGGACAACGGACTATTACATATAAGACTAGCATCTGAGCCCGTCGTACGGACGGGAAGACCCCCGTGGCCTCGTCAGCGACCGGTCTCGGGAAATCGAGATCCGAGACTCGCTGCCACCTGAGCGACAGGTCTGCAAGATATGAAACCAATGCCCTGAACCACGCACAAAACCCGACATGCTACTTTATATAATAGACTAGCATCTGAGCCCGTCGTACCGACGGGAGGACCACCCCCGTGGCCACGTCAGCGACAGGTCTCGGAAAATAGAGATCCGAAACCAATGAAACCAAAAGCCCAACTGCCTGGGCCCAAAAGGCTAAACCATATCACAACCTACTATCATGCTACTTTATAAGATAAGAGAATTCGCTATTCATTACATCTTTGTTGCAGGCTAGTGTTGACCCAAGACACGAAATTGCATAATAGTTGGAAGAGTCCCAAGAATGCTGTGGAGCCTGTCGTGGGTCTGTCGTTGGCTATCGTGGGTCAACAATGGCCTGTATGACAATGTATACATAACCGATTTGTTCACGTTAGCATTTTTCCTGGTAAAGATTATTTCCTCGTAAAGACGGCGAGCGGCCAAATTGCTGGCTGGAGCTATGTAACCAAGTTCTATGACAATGTAATGGTATTGCCACACAACCGTCATTATAGTGCCATATTACGTTTTGTGGCAAGTCCATTACATTGGCACAGACAGGCCAGTTTATATTGCGCATCACCATATTTCAACGAGACCATTCAGAGCTGCATATGTGTATGTATGGTACTGCCCGAGTGGTGTCGCCGGATGGGATCGGAGGACTTGTCCAACGTAAAACGTGTGTGTATGCGTGTATGTATGTGTGCATATGTGTGTGTATGTGTATGTATGTGTGTGTCTGTGTATATTTGTGTATGTGTGTGTGTATGTGTGCATATGTGTGTATATGTAGGTGTGTTCGTTGAAGTTCAATGATAGTGTAAGCGATGGTTTGGACAATTGAGCCCTCAGGTCAGATGACCCAATGGTTCAAACCATCGCTCACAAAATAACGTGATTGCTAACTATTCTGGGCGAGTTCGAAGTAATGGTGCGTGCGGCAGGACGGAGGTGGTCACTGGCCTGGGGATCTCTCACAGAGAAGCTTTGTATCGTATAGAATACGTCTTAGCATGATCGAGGTTCAGGTCTCTGCGTCAGTGTGACAGGGCATATATTGCGTCACGCTTCTTTAGTATGAGACTGCTCCTCGAGTCTCATACTTCTGCATCGAGGGGGCTCGATGTGAGGATCAATATCCGTCACTGGCTTCCTCCCTAATATGCCTATTCAGATTATATCTAGGCAAAGTCAAGGGAGGAATTAGAAGCGTCCTCTTCTGCGCCATTTGTCGGCTGCAAGAGTCCACTATTTCATGCTTATGGGTTATCCCTCATTGGAGGCTTTAATCCCGACACATTTTGTTCAATGTTTTTTCTTCCTGCTCTAGGAATCTCCCCCTCTTTCTCTTGATTAGATGAATCGCGGGAACTAAGAGAGTACCATGGATTGGGGGGAGTCTTGTGGGATGGCTCATGTTATCCCGTGTAGTGCCGGATACCCTACAGTACGATCTGAATGGTCTCCCATGGGATGACTCACGCCATTCCATGTAGTGCTCGAGCACCTACCGTAATATCGGTAGGGTTTGCACCTGCGCAATAGTAATGCTTGGCCTCTATCAGCTAAAAATGAGTAATAATATGTCACAGCCTTCACAGCTTAAACAAAAACAAACAAAAGACTTGCCAACTATTCTGGGCGAGTTCGAACCTGGCGGCAGAAGTAATGGCGTGTGCGGCAGAACAAAGGAGGTCACTGACCTGGGGATCTTGATCAGTACTAGGTTTAGTAACCAACTCCTGATTTACAACCAACTCTTCCTCAGCTCCTGCTCGTCATCAAGGGAGAAAATCCCCAGGGATTCCCCAGACTGCAGGCAAACCCATGCGTGGGAACCTCTAGGTAATGCCTTGACCGGAATCACGTTATGCTGCAAGTGATGGTCTGAACCACGGAGCCATCTGAATCATGTGAATGAATCAGAGGGCTCTATGGTTCAAAGCATTGCTTACAACCGGTAGCCACTAGCCAGATAGGCTGAAGGGACCCAACCAAAATCCTGTACTGATAAAAACACCTAACTGACCCGCACACGTCTTAAAAACTGTATAATCCGTTAGTATTAATAACCCCTGGTGGGGCGTGGTATTAAGGGAGCCCCGTCTTACGGCGGTAGGGAACGGGCTGCTACTTCACCTGGACAAAGCTACCATGGTGGTTGACAGCGACCGCGAACACTAAGGCTCACGCGTGGGGATTTGAACCCGGCACCTTTACCATTCAAAAAGCTCAGCCATTGAGCCATTCGTTGAATGGGGATTCTCTAATCCTTTAGTATACTCCCTGCTTTCCGTCACATGGGTATCGCAGGGGGTACAGGAGTTCGATCCCCACTGCCGGAAGACAGTGGGCGTCTCGAGTCTGTTCTTTCAAGGGCCGTGGTGTTTCACTGCCAGGGCAAGTGCCACGTGTAATCTTTCTTAGGGACATGGAATTGGAAGACGGTGAGCAGCCCAGATTTGGCTGAAAAACCATGTAACAATCCAATCCATAGAAAAAACACCCGATTCATATGAAATCATTCTTCCCCTCGTATCCTCCTGGGTACACTAACGGTGCATTTCCTTTGAGCCACTTGAATTGAGTTGATGCCCGTTGTTCGCTTGAAGTAGCACAGTAGTGCCTTACTGTGCTAAATTGCTAGGATTAGAGCAGAATTTGACTAGGACATTTGAAGAAACTGAAGTCTAATCTATTTATAGCAATTCAAGGGATGAGTTGAGAATTCGATTGTCCGAAATAGGTCACAGGCCGTAATTCTTACCTCAAAGTTGGCCTGACATCTCGAGAAATATGAGAATATTGGGAGTATTCTCGTAAATGTGGCCTGAAAAATTACGGTACGATGTACGACCTACGACTGCTGATTCTAATTGATATAAGTCAAGTCACATTATTTAATGAAAATGCACCGTAAGGGTGCTCCTGTGAGCACTGTGCTTTTGAGTGCGATGCATCACAAATGGAGCAACTCAGTGCGACCCCAATGCTAACAACTGTTTTTGTACCAATGATTTTATTTTCAGCTACGATCAGTAGCTTCTAAGTAGCTCCTTGAGCCAGCCACTTTGCTCACGCCCCAAATGTAAGCAGTTCTGACCATCTGATTGTGCTATAGCTGCTAGGTGTAATAGGAAGCGTTAGGCTTGGCTGAATAGCCAGTCAGGGGAGCTGCCTAGAAGCTGCTGCTGGTAGCTGCAAGGTGTAATAGGAAGCGTTAGGTTTGGCTGAATAGCCAGTAAGGAGAGCTGCCTAGAAGCTGCTGCTGGTAGCCAAAAAGGTACAGTAGGAAGCTTTAGGTATGGCTGAATAGCCAGTTAGAGGAGCTGCCTAGAAGCTGCTGTTGGTCGCTGAGAAGGTGCAACAGGAAGCGTCAGGTTTGGCCGAATAGCCAGTCAGGGGAGCTGCCTAGGAGCTGCTGCTGGTAGCTGCAAGGTGCAATATGAAGCTTCAGGTTTGGCTGAATAGCCAGTCTGGGTAGCTGCCTAGAAGCTCCTGCTGGTAGCTGAAAAAAAAAGCTACGACACACAGCACTGTTGAAAATGCACACGACCTTTGATCCCTGCTATGAGTTTTGCACACCATGTCTCTTTGAACACAGTGTTCGCGGTCGCTGTCAACCGCCATGGTAGCACTGCCCAGGTAAAGTAGCAGCCCGTCCTCTACCGCCGTAAGACAGGGCTCCCTTAATCCCAGGCCCCACCAGGCGTTATCATTACTTTTGCATTGGTATGGAGCAGGGTAATTCAAAGCGCGCGCTTTTGTGCTTTTGAGCGCTGACTTTTTGACCCCCTCTGCGCCTTAAGGGCAGTTTTTTGCAACCCCCTGTGGGCGTAGCAAGCAATTTTGCGCTTTTTGCACTACAAAGCGCATTTTTTTTGTTTTCAAGTGCGCTAAAGCGCTGGCCAATTGGGCCAATTGAGCTGCTTTCCAACCTTCCTAACAATGCCTTTCATGAAAACAAACTAATACTATCATTGCACTTCCACTCGCTCCCCCCTGGTGACATGATAGCAATTTTGCGGATGATTTGGATTTGGGTCTTGTAGTTCATAGTTCATACCTCCACTTTATGAGGCAAAATTTCTGACGATGATCATAATTCTCGATTCACAGGCCCAAATGTCAGAATTCTCAGGCCAAATTCTCAAGTTCGAGGTATGAACTACGAACTAAGAAGTGTTATGAAAACCTTAATCCAAATGATCCGCTGAATGGCTATAAGGGTGCCCCTGCAAAAGGTTCAACTCACTGGTGGAAGAACTCTCCATAGCTTGTATTTCCAGCTATGAGAAACAGCTTCTAGGCAGCTCTACTGCCTGGCTATTGAGCCAAATCAAATGCGACCTAGTGTAACTTGAAGCAGACACAATCAGCTGACCAGAACTGCTGAAATATTGGGGTGAAGCACAGTGACTGGCCCAAGGAGCTGCCCGTAAGCCACCGCTAGTAGCCGACAAGAAAAGCTATAGAACACACAGAACTTCCCCACCCACTCTTCCTTTCACAATTGGGCAAGTCCCTTAATCCAATTTGGCCTACCCCTGGACTGTAAAATACAAACAAACATACATACATACATACACACACATACATAAATGCATACATAAATACATGCAGCACTGTTGAGTGCAAGGCATTGATGTGAAGAGGTGCTTTCCAACCTTTCTGACAATGCCTATCATGAAAACGAACTAAAATGAATCCCTGGTTTCCGTGGGTACAGCACAGGAGGGTTGGCTTGGTGGGCAGCTCAGAGTTGGCTAAAAAGCATGAAACAATCCAATCCAATCCTAGAAGCTGCTGCTGGTAGCTGAAGATAAAAGCTGTGGCTTCATTTGAATGCATTATTGTGTTATATTGAGCTTACTCCAGTTAAAACAAAACCACGGGTTCTGGCAATTCCTTTCACAGAGTTTGTTCCAATGAATAGAGTGCCGCATTTCCCACACAGTATTGGGAGAAATGGAGTATTCAGACGCGCGACGTAAGATTCCGCAGGACGCCTTCATATTTCAAATATCCGTAAACCCCCGGGCAAAACCAGGAGTAACCACCGCCAGTGTTTTCCAGCAGTACTGTCCTGCCCGGTATATAATCAAGTGCACAGTCACTGGGGGCACTAAAATTTTGGTGCCCCAAGCTGCCTAAGCCTTGATCTTTACCAGCTTTTCGAGTTCCCACCACCATCCCTCTGTCCCACAGGAGTTTTATCTTCCAGAAGCTGCCAGAGCCTCCCAGGGGAAGTGACTCTGTTATTATTTGACAGTTGCGACTCTATTGGTAGTAGCACAAAGACAGACCTGAACAGTCTGAACTTACAAGCTAGATAGTGCAGTTGACTTTATTTAATGGTAAAAGCTGATAAGACCAGTAAAGCCAGCCAGTGTTGTGATATACCCCCTAATTAAGGGAAATATCGCACACAAAGCTAAAACTTTACAAGGCCCAGCATACACCTTAAATATGTCTACTCGCACTTGTACCAACGGGGGCCCCATCTGAAAGATCGCTGGACCTCTCGGGCAGTGTCTCAATGTCCAGCAAGCAGGCCCCCTACTTTTGCAAATATAAGCACTGACAATGATGAAGCCTGCATGTGCTTATTTCCTCAACCCTTAAGGGTAAATTATATGTATTGGAAATATGAAAAGCAACTGTAAAGGAGTCTGAGTCAACCGTCTGAATACCAGGGATTCAAGCAATTACTATCACAGAGTTTGTTCCAATAAAAACAATACCAGGGATTCTGGCAATTACTTTCACAGAGTTTGTTCCAATTAAAACAATACTAGGGATTCTGGCAATTCCTTTCACAGAGTTTGTTCCGATGAAAGGAATACTAGGGATTCTGGCAATTCCTTTCACTGAGTTTGTTCCGATTAAAGGAATACCAGGGGTCCTAGCAATTCCTTTTGCTGACATACATACACACATACATACACATACAATTGTGTCCTTTAGCACAGATGATTGCTGGTGGCCCCTACCACTAGTCTTCCCCAAAGTAAATCCATACATCAAAAATATAAGAGTGCACTATTGTGGCCCAGAGTTTCCCAGCGTTGCGGTTGTGGGGGCTGTCGCGGCGGCGGTGCTGCTGTCATCCATCACTCACCAGGAGCCTGAAGGAGTCTTTCCACCGCCTCCACCGCTTCTAAGTAGTGAACCACCTCCTCTACCCCTCATGATACGTAATTGAGCGGGTGGTGGCTCTGCAAAACCATGCAACAATCCAATCCAATCAAGCCCTAAACTTATTATCGCACTTTCACTTGGCTCCCCCAGGTGCCTCTACCTGATCAGCTGGGGGCCGAGGCATTTTCTCCGTGCATAATCTCTAATGCCTTAAACTTAGGCATTTTTAAGGTTTAGTTTTAGGCTTAGTATGGGGCTTTAGCTAAGCTCTCTCTCCCTCCCTAAGGATGTCCTTGTGAGAGTTGTACACCACCGGTCGAAGCACGACCAATTGTAGATATGAACACAGATGGCAGCTGGTGGCCTGCCGCACGCCCCCCCCCCCCCCCCCGTTCCTGACTGCCAGGCATTGGCGTAGCCAGCGTCTTACCAGACACCTTGGCAATCCCATCTATTACAAGAAACTCAACTTAACATTGAATTTGAATTAAGGATGTCCTTGTGAGAGTTGTACATCACCGGTCGAAGTACGAACAATTGTAGATCTGAATACAGCTGGCAGCTGGTGACCGACTGCTTTCCCCTCCCCCCCCCCCCCCCCCCCCCCCCGTTCCTGACTGCCAGACAGCGACATATTAATTGTACCCTTCCCAGCCACCTTGGCAATCCCTTCCATTACAACAAACTCAACTTATCCTTGAATTTGAATGAAGGGTGTCCCTGTGAGAGTTGTACATCTGAATTTGAATTAAGGGTGTCCCTGTGAGAGTTGTAAATCTCCGGTCGAAGCAGGAACAATTCTAGCCCTGAACAAAAATGGTAGCTGGGGGCCGGCTGCACTCCCCACCCGTTCCTGTCCGCTAGGCAGCGGCGTGGCCAGCGTCTTGCCAGCCACCTTGGGCGAGCCAGGCACCCGTGCTGAATCCCCTCCACCAGTCACCACAGGGATGCCCCTAGGTATGCTTTTCAGAGCCGAGGCTGACCCCACCCGTTCCTGAGCCCCAGGCAGCGGCGTAGCCAGCGTCTTACCAGGCACCCGTGTTGAATCCCCTCCACCAGTCACCACAGGGATGCCCCTAGGTATGCTTTTCAGAGCCGAGGCTGACCCCACCTGTTCCTGACCCCCTGGCAGCGGCGTAGCCAGCGTCTTACCAGGAGCCCGTGTTGAATCCCCTCCACCGGTCACCACAGGTACGCCCCTAGGTATGCTTTTCAGAGCGGAGGCTGACCTGGTGTTATTAAGGGTGTCCCGAGGAGAGTTGTACTTTTGTGGCCCTGTGAGGGTTGTACTTTTCAGAGCCGAGGCTGACCTGGTAGCATTAAGGGTGTCCGTGTGAGGGTTGTACTTTTGTGGCCCTGTGAGGGTTGTACTTTTCAGAGCCGAGGCTGATCTGGTAGCATCAAGGGTGTCCCGGGGAGAGTTGTACTTTTGTGGCCCTGGGAGGGTTGTACTTATCAGAGCCGAGGCTGACCTGGCAGCATTAAGGGTGTCCGTGTGAGGGTTGTACTTTTGTGGTCCTGGGAGGGTTGTACTTTTTAGAGCCGAGGCTAACTCGGGGTTTGATGCATACCGGGGGGGAAGGTTAAAACCCGGGTGGGAGTGTATCACGGCCTTGCTGCTGGAGTGAGAGCCTCGTCTGACGCCCTCAGGCACTGTGCACGGCCTGTGGAGTGGCTGCGGGTCCACAGAGGAGGAGGAGGGCGGGCAGTTGAGGGGGTCTTTGCGGTGGAGGCCGAGCTGGAAGTCTCTGAACGAGGTGCTCGCGCTTAGGTGGCGACCTCGCATGTTTCGCTCTCCCCCTGGCACTGACTTTGCTCTGGACACTGGAGGCGTGTCTTTGTGCCTTCGGATGCGGTCACCTGCGACGAGGAAAATATTGGATATTTTATATTATTTATATTATTTACGAGGGGGGGGCAAAAAAAAAGCTGCCGTACCGCACCTTCGCTTTGGATAGAGGCTATCCTCAAACTATGATGAGAAAACAAAGTTTTTTTTTTGCCAAAAATAAAGTTGTACAAAAGTTAGAGGGGTCCAAAGTTTTTTTCAACCAAAGCGGCCCAAATCTTAACTTCGCGATAAATCACGTTTGGGCAACCGCATGAAAGATGTAAGAGCATAACTGGAATGGGCCAGAAAAGATCTTTCGAATGACCCCCATTTGAGGGGGGGTAGGGTGAGGTAATCGGGTTTTAGGAGGGGTGGGGTAGGTAGGTTGGGGGGGGGGGGGGGGGGGGGGGGGGGGGTAAAAAAACTTTCTCCCAACTTTATTTCCCCCCTCTTTTTGTATGAAACTTTCACAATTCCAACTCCCATCTGTATCGGACACCATATCGAAGGTGCGGTCCAAAATCTGTCTTTCTGCCCCCTCCCTGATTATTTATATGTTAAAAAAGATATTCCTTGGGCGCTGGGGGCACGTCTTCTTGACTTCGATGCAGTAACCTGCAACGTGGGAAATATTGGATGTATTATATTATGTATACGATTTATATGTTAAATAATTACATGCTCCCAACACTGGGGCCGTGTCTTTGTGCCTTTGAATGCAGTCACCTTCAGCATGGAAGGTGTTAAATAATCCTATAATTTATACTTTGAAATCTATCTGCCTTGAACACTGGGTGTGTGTCTTTTCCCCTTGGGATGCGGTCACCTTCAGCATGGAAGGTGTTGAATTTATCATATTATTTATACTTAAAGCTATCTGCCTTGGACTCCGGGGGCGAGTCTTTGTGCCGTCAAATGCGGTCTCCTTCGGCGTAGAGAATGCTGAATTCATTTATTATTTATATGTTACAACTATCTCTCTTGGACTCAGGGGGCGAGTCGTTGTGCCTTCGAATGCAGTCAGCTTCAGCATAGAGAATGTCAAATTCATATTGGTATTTATATTATTAAATGTTAACAGCTATCTGCCTTGGACGCAGGGGGCAAGCCTTTGTGCCGTCACATTGTGGTTTCCTTCGGCGTACAGAATGTTGAATTCATTGTCTTACTTCTATTACTTATATGTTCAAAATATATGCCTTGGATGCAGGGGGCGAGTCTTTGTGCCTTCAAATGCGGTCTTCTGCGGCGTAGAGAATGCTGGATTTATTGTATTATTTATATTATTCATATGTTAAAAGCTATCTGATTTGGATGCAGGGGGCGAGCCGTTGTGCCGTCAAATGCGGTCTCCTGCGGCGTAGAGAATGTTGAGATCATGTATTATTTGTATTATCTGTATGTTCAAAAACATATGCCTTGGAGGCTGGCAATGTATCTTTGTGCCTTCGAAGCCTCAGTACGACACCCGTAATACCGGCGGAGGTGGTGCTGATCATACCTAAGGGTTCGGCGTCGACCAAGGCCACCATCACAAGCCAATCACCGATTCAGTCAATCACCACTCAGGCCCCCCCCCCCCCCCCCCCCCCACCCACCCACCCACCCCCCTGAAGGGGGTTGGTCATCTCTGGGTCATCACACTTCTTTCAGTCACCTCTAGTTCATCACACTTCTTTCGGTCACCTCTAGTTCATCACACTTCTTTCAGTCACCTCTAGTTCATCACACTTCTTTTGGTCACCTCTAGTTCATCACACTTCTTTCAGTCACCTCTAGTTCATCACACTTCTTTCAGTCACCTCTAGTTCATCACACTTCTTTCAGTCACCTCTAGTTCATCACACTTCTTTCAGTCACCTCTAGTTCATCACACTTCTTTCGGTCACCTCTAGTTCATCACACTTCTTTCAGTCACCTCTAGTTCATCACACTTCTTTCAGTTACCTTTAGTTCATCACACTTCTTTCAGTCACCTCTAATAGTTCATCACACTTCTTTCGGTCACCTTTAATTCACCACGCTTTTTTCGAAAACCTCTAGTTCATCACACTTATCTAAACTTTCTAATCCAATAACTGTGCTCCCTGGTTTCCGTGGGTATCGCACGGGGGAACTTGGAATTGACAGACAGTGAGCAGCTCAGAGTTGGCTGAAGAACCATGTAACCAGATGTAACAGTTGAAATGATGAATCCCCAGTCGGCTCTAGATGTCCAAATTACTCCTCACCTGCTAACCATGACAACGACATGTTCATAGCTGTCCCTTGGTGCCCTGCGGAGACCACCCCACGCACTCGTGCCACCTTTGGCTGCTCCTGCGCATGCTCCAGCCCATCCAGAGGCATGCCTGGCTGCACGCTGTTGACTGGTTGGTTGCCGTCGCCCCCTTCCACATGCCCGCTAGCTAATACATGGCTGATACCCCCATCCATATGCCTACTAGCTACTACATGGCTGCCACCCCCCTCCACATGCCCACTAGCTACCGCATGACTGCTACCCCTCTCCACACGCCCACTAGCTACCTCATGGCTGCTACCCCCCTCCACATCCCCACAGCCCACGATCTTATGCCTTTCCTCCCACTCCTCCTCGCTCTCGCATGTTCCAATAAAGCCCCAGCTCTCAGCAAAGGTATCCTGGGTGACCCAGGTCTTCCCGGTTTCATCTTCTTGATGACCCCCTCCTGCCTGTTCTCCCACGGAGTGTACTGCTGATACATGCTCCCCTCCTGCCTGTCCTCCCGAGGAGTGTACTGCTGATCCATGTCCACCTCCTGATCCATGCACCCCTCCTGCATGCCCCCCCCCAGCATGACCTCCCACGACTGGGCTGCTCTCACTCCTCATCCTCAGTGAGGTCCCTGCCCCTCCAGCAGCCGCGTTGCTTTCGCAGATCTTGGGGTCCGCTGCTCCCTCCACGATCCTAGGAGGGGTCTGCTGAGGGGGGTAGTGGGAAGCTGGTCAGCACTTGAGTTTATGTGGTTGAGGTTGACAGTGTTTAGGGTTTATGTGGTTTAGGTTTAGATGGTTCGGGTTTATGTGGGCTAGGTGGTGTAGGAAAAGAAGTGCTGACTAGCTCATTCTTGCCCATCAATTATGGGACGATATGTATGTGTTAGTTGAAGCTGTTATATGTGTGTTAGTTGAAGCTGTAAAAATCCCCTAGCACTTCGAGAAAGATATGACCCTTTTATTCCACTTTGCCCTGATCAGTTTTTTTGTATTACTGGTACTACACAGCCACCCAGGACAAACATTAATCAGCTTTAACAGTGACTATAGCTAGCTCCGGCTTACGCTGTGGTGTCCTTAACATCACGTCCTGTGAGTAACTGTATTACACAGATGTAAGAATTTCAATTTCAATTTCAATTAACCACCTTTCCCCCACCTGCTGGGGAGGCGTCCAAACCTCCTTGGGCAAGCTAGGCATCGAGATGGTGCAGAAGCCCCGCCCCCGCCCACGCCCACGCCCTCTCTCATGCGTCTCACTCATCTGGGCGCTTCCACCCTTGGCCTTGGATAGCCGGGCAAGGACCTGCACTCCCAAGGGTGCTGACTGGCTCTCGTCTACCTGTGTGTAAAGTGGTCCACCAATTCAAATGTGAGACTCATGTTTTTCAAATCCTTGCATACATAATAGACTCGTGTTTTCCAAATCCGTGCATATATAAAAGACTCGTGTTTTCCAAATCCGTGCATGCAGAAAAGACTCGTGTTTTCCAAATCCGTGCATGCAGAAAAGACTCGTGTTTTCCAAATCCGTGCATGCAGAAAAGACTCGGTTTCCAAATCCGTGCATGAGAAGACTCGTTGTTTCCAAATCGTGCATGCAGAAAAAGACTCGTGTTTTCCAAATCCGTGCATGCAGAAAAGACTCGTGTTTTCCAAATCTGTGCATGCAGAAAAGACTCGTGTTTTCCAAATCCGTGCATGCAGAAAAGACTCGTGTTTTCCAAATCCGTGCATGCAGAAAAGACTCGTGTTTTCCAAATCCGTGCATGCAGAAAAGACTCGTGTTTTCCAAATCCGTGCATGCAGAAAAGACTCGTGTTTTCCAAATCCGTGCATGCAGAAAAGACTCGTATTTTTCAAATCCGTGCATGCAGAAATGGTAGGAACGGCAAACACTTGATGCATCCACTGTTTGACCGGTTCCATCCAGGGTACATCCATTGACCAAATTGGAATTCGCTTGCGCTGGGGCTAACCCCCAAAGTTGTTGTTTTAAGGAGGATCACCCCAGGACGTACACAAAAGGTTGGGTTAGAATGGTTGGAAGACCCCCAAGGGCGCTGACTGGCTCTAGTAAATCGGTGTGCATAGTGGCAACAAGGGGTACACAAACAGTTGATAATATTGACTTGGAGATTTGCTTCAAGTCAAGTTAAGTCAAGTCAAGTCAAGTCAAGTCAAGTCAAATCAAATCAAGTCAAATGGGGTGACCCTGGGGGCTCCCATCCCCCAGAAGGGGGGGCTCCGCCAAAAACACAGATTAATTTGAAATTATAGAACTACCTTTGCAATGTCGGCCAACAATGCAGCCTCGGTTTCCTCCCACCCCTCAGGGCTCGAATCTTGTCGACCTCTCCGTTGCCGGGGGGGGGACCGGGAGGTGGAGGGGGACTTGGAGCGTGAGCGGCGACCCATTGCATGCGAGGGTGCATGCGAGTTCTCAAGGGAGTGCACATGTCCATGCCCATGCGTGTGTGTCTGTGCGAGGCCATGCGCGTGTGTCTGTGTGTGTCCATGCGAGGGTGCGTGAGAAGCTCGGGGGTCGTGTCCATGCTTCCTAGCACGCTGCTCAGCCTCGCCGGCATGACCATCTGCGTCAAAGGAGCCCCTACTGGCACTAGAGTCCATGTGATTTGAAGCACGGCTTCTCGGGCCACTAGTGTCATCCCCCCACAGACCCCAAGCCGGTGCACCCCCGGAGCTGCGGTCAACTGACACCGGTAAATTTTCGTGGCGAATGAGGTAACCAGTCTTCGGAACCTTCTGGACCTTGTCCCACCCCCTTGGACCTGGGGGGGAGTAAGCTGGGGAGGGCGTACCCTCCCACTCATCCCCATCTGTCCCCGCCCCGCCCCCCCCAGCCTGCGGGGTGCTGGGTGTGGGGGTGCTCTGCCTGTTGACCAATTCCAGGTGATTATATATGGACACCTTGAAAGACTCTCGCAAGGTCCCATCTGCCCTTTGCAGTTTTGAAACGTTTCTGGCTCTCTTGGTGGCCTGGTCATGCACCTTCAAGGCCTTGCGGTATTTTGAATCTGCCCGCCGAGCAACCTTTTGAGCTGCATGATAAAGCAGTAGGCCCCGCCGGGTTGTCGCTTTTCTATGCAGTCTTGAGGCCTTAGCCTGAGAGGGACATGGAAGGAGGTAGAGGACTCAGGTTTTGCATTTACACGGTTTCATTGTTTGGCTCTTTTGGTGGTCACCGCATGTGCCCTCAAGGCCTTGCTGTAGCGTGATTCGGCACGCCGAGCAACCTTTTGAGCTGCATGATACAGCAGCAACCCTGCCGGGTTTTCGCTTTTCTATGCAGTCTTCAGACCTTGGCCTGAGAGGGACATGGAAGGAGGTAGTGGACTCTGTTGTTGTATTTACACAGTTTCATCGTTTGGCTATTTTGGGGGTCGCTGCATGTGCCCTCAAGGCCTTGCGGTAGCGTGATTCGGCACGCCGAGCAACCTTTTGAGCTGCATGATACAGCAGCAACCCCGCCGGGTTTTCGCTTTTCTATGCAGTCTTCAGACCTTGGCCTGAGAGGGACATGGAAGAAGGTAGTGGACTCTGTTGTTGTATTTACACAGTTTCATCGTTTGGCTATTTTGGGGGTCGCTGCATGTGCCCTCAAGGCCTTGCGGTAGCGTGAATCGGCTCGCCGAGCAACCTTTTGAGCTGCATGATACAGCAGTACGCCTTGCCGGGTTGTAACCTTTCGATGCAGTCATGAGGCCTTGGCCTGAGAAGGACATGGAATTGAATTTGAAACTGAATTTAAATTGTTCCATGTTTTTTTTCTGGGGCTGCACAAAGCAGCTTCTCGGCAGCTTCCTTGCCCCGTCCACGGGCCAAGCCTGAATCTAGGAAGCGCATCTGAAAGCTGACAGGACAGGCATTCTAGTGCAGCTAGAGGCTTTGGGCTTGACCCAGTGGCTGGCTTATAGAGCTGGATGGAAGCTGCTATGCGTATACCTCAAAATAAACAGTGCACACAAGCACGCGCCAAAGCCTGCACACTTGTCCAAACTCGCCTTTTGAATTCAAAATACTCAAATTACTGTTTGTATTATCAAACACAGCGCCAACATCCTTTACCACATTGCTCCAGCTCCCACCCAGCGCCCACTCACCCCACCACATTGTTCCTATGCCCACCCACCCCACCACAGTGTTCCTACGCCCATCTACACCACCACCTTGCTCTGGCCTCCACCTAGTGCCCACCCATCCCACCCCATTACTCCTGCGCCCAACTACCCCACCTAGTTGCTTCAGCGCCCACCCACCCACCCACCACATTGACCCAGCTCCCACCCAGCGCCCACCCATCCCACCTTATTGTTCCTATTCCCACCAACCCCAGCACAGTGTTCCTACGCCCATATACACCACCACCTTGCTCAGGCCTCCACCTAGCGCCCACCCATCCCACCCTACTGCTCCTACACCCACCCACCCACCCCACCACAGTGTTCCTACGCCCATATACACCACCACCTTGCTCCGGCCTCCACCTAGCGCCCACCCATCCCACCCTACTGTTTCCTACACCCACCCACCCACCCACCACAGTGTTCCTACGCCCATATACACCACCACCTTGCTCAGGCCTCCACCTAGCGACCACCCATCCCACCCTACTGTTCCTACACCCACCCACCCTACCCACCACAGTGTTCATACGCCCAGAGACAACCACCACCTTGCTACGGCCCCAACTAGAGCCCACCCCATCCCACTCCTATGTTCATACACCCACCCCCCACACACCCCACCACAGTGTTCCTACGCCCATATACACCACCACCTTGCTCCGGCCTCCACCTAGCGCCACCCAATCCACCCTACTGTTCCTACACCCACCCACCCCCAACCACAGGTTCCTGTTCGCAATATATCACAACCCACTTGCTGCGGCTCCACCTAGCGCCCACCATCCCACCCTAACTGCTCATACACCCACCACCCACCCCACAACAGTGTTACTACGCCCTATCACCACACCTTGTCCGCCTCCACCTAGCGCCCACCCATCCCACCCTACTGTTCCTACACCCACCCACCACCCCACCACAGGTTACTACAACCATCTAAACAATGTTAGCTAGTGCCCACCTACCCCAAACATTACTCCAGCTCCCACCCCGCGCCTCCAAGCCCACATTGACTCAGCTTCCACCCAGCGCCCTCCCAGCCCACCCCTTGACTCCAGCTCCCACCCAGCGCCCTCCCAGCCCACCCCTTGACTCCAGCTCCCACCCAGCGCCCTCCCAGCCCACCCCTTGACTCCAGCTCCCACCCAGCGCCCTCCCAGCCCACCCCTTGACTCCAGCTCCCACCCAGCGCCCTCCCAGCCCACCCCTTGACTCCAGCTTCCACCCAGCGCCCTCCCAGCCCCACCCCTTGACTCCAGCGCCCAGTTTGTATTTCAGAATTCCATTGGCCAGGTTGACTGGCAACTTGAGCTACTCAAGCCTGACTTCATGATTGTAGCATAGCCATCATATGGCGGAGCACAAAGCGTGGAGCCCGGGGGGTTCGGGGGGTTCATGTGTCACCATGCAACGACGGAACGGCGACGCGTTGTCGAACAAGTCATATTGCCGCAAGCAAAGCGGAAAATTGGCGGATAGTGCTGGCAACGGAACGACAGGTAGGATGGAGGTACGATGGAGGTGACCAAAGCCAGTTGGTTATGAGACGGTTGGCTGGCGAGTCAGGCTTCGTCTCGGTCGTCCGTCGGATGTTAGGTCGGACAAACGGACAGCGGGGTGAATCTGGGGGCTCCCGCCCCCAGGAGGGGGGGGGGGGGGGGGGGGGGGGGGGGGGGGGGGGGGCGCTAAAAAAACCTGTCCAGTGCCCACCTCCTGTTCAACGGCTTCTTTCTGGAAAGCAATGACCTTCTCCCAGGAATCTTTCAAAGCGTGGCGCAGGGCTTGATGTGCTTCCAGGCGCTTGCTATGTGATGCCAATTCATCATTCATGGCTACAGTCTTTCTGACCTGCAAATCCACAGAAAAGGTGTGTGGGTGTGGTGGTGGGTGTGGGTGTGGTGGTGGGTGTGGTGGTGGTGGTGGTGGTAGTGGGTGTGGTGGGTGGTGGTGGTGGTGGTGGTGGTGGGCGTGGTGGTGGTGGGCGTGGCGCAGGACTTGATGTGCTTCCAGGCGCTTGCTATGTGATGCCAGTTCATCCTTTATGGCTACAGTCTTTCCAACCTGCAAATCCAAAGAAAAGGGGTGTGGTGGTGGTGGTGGTGGGTGTGGTGGTGGTAGGCTTGATGTGCCTCCAGGCACTTGCTACGTGATGCCAGTTCATTATTCATGGCTACAGTCTTTCTAACCTGCTAAACCACAGAAAAGGGTGTAGTGGTGGTGGTGATGGTGGTGGTGGTGGTGGAGGTGGTGTGTGGTGGGTGTGGTGGTGGTGGTGGTGGTGGTGGTGGTGGTAGTGGGTGTGGTGGTGGTGGGTGTGGCGCAAGGCTAGATGTGCTTCCAAGCGCTTACTAAGTGATGCCAGCTCATCATTCATGGCTACAGTCTTTTGAACCTGTGCAACAACAGAAAAGGGGTGTGGGTGTGGTGTTGGTGGGTGTGGTGGTGGGTGTGGTGGTGGTAGGTGTGGTGGTGGTGGGCTTGATGTGCTTCCTAGCGTTTGTTATTTCCTGCCAGTTCATCATTCATGGCCACAGTCTTTCGAACCTGCGAAACAACAGACAAGGGTGTGTGGTGGTGGTGGTGGTGGGTTTGGTATGGTATGGAATGGAATGGAATGGTATGGAATGGTATGGTATGGTATGGTATGGAATGGAATGGAATGGTATGGTATGGTATGGTTTGGTATGGTACAGTACAGTACAGTACGGAGATGGTAAGCCACAGAAAAGGGGGATGCATGCCACTGTTTCATTTTTTGGCTACTCATGGTAGCTTCACGCCAGCTCCAATAGCCAGCCACTGGGTCAAAGTCAATGCTTGAAGCTGTATTGGGATGCTTGTCATATAAGCTTTCAGCCGCATTAGCAAGCGTCAGGTTTGTGTGTGTGCTTGTTGGACAGTGGGGGGTGGACAGTGGTGGACAGTGGGGGGTGGACTGTATTGGGATGCTTGTCATATAAGCTTTCAGCCGCACTAGCGTCAGGTTGGGATCAAGGACGAGAAAAAGTAGTTGCCTAGAAGCTGCTACGCGTAGCCCAAAACAGAAAAGGGGGATGCATATGGGACAGGCTTGTAGACATATGCATGTACATGTAAGGGTTGAGTAGATAGGAGACTGTATGATCATATGTATAAATTGTATTCATCCTTTCACCCATCTACTGACCTACCCATCCATTCATCCATCTATCCATACACCCATCTATCCATCTATCCATCCATCCATCCATCCATCCATAATTCCTTCCATCCATCCATCCATGATCCCTTCCATCCATCCACCCACCCACCCATCCTTTTATCCATCCATCCATCCATTCATCCATCCATCCATCCATCCATAATCCTTCCATCCATCCATCCATAACTACTTCTATCCATCCATCCATCCACCCACCCATCCACCCTTATATTCATCCATCCATCCATCCATAATTCCTTCCATCCATCCATCCATCCATCCATCCATAATTCCTTCCATCCAACCATCCATAACTACTTCTATCCATCCATCCATCCACCCACCCATCCACCCTTATATTCATCCATCCATCCATCCATAATTCCTTCCATCCATCCATCCATCCATCCATCCATCCATACATAATTCCTTCCATCCATCCATCCATCCATCCATCCATCCATCCATCCATCCATCCATAATTACTTCTATCCATCCATCCATCCACCCATCCATCCATGTTGACATGAATGCAGGGTTCGGTACTGTACTTCACTGTACTGTGTATCACTGTACTTCACGGGACTGTACCACACTCTATTCAACTCACCGCCTCTCTGTACCATGGGTTCAAGATCTCATCAATGTCCAGCTCATCATCATCGTCCATCCCTGGAACCATGGCCATGGAGAATGAGACAGGAGCAGGGTCCTCCCCCTCCCCATCCTCGTCCTTCTTGACGGCTGCGGCCTCCGCCAAGCACTTCTCGGGGCTCTTCCTACGCTCTGCGAATTCTATAGCGGCTTTTGTGGCTGCAGCCAACACGCTCATACTCTGCTCCGAGGAAGCTGGGTGGAAGCCAGATGGGCTGAGGGAGCGTTGTGAAGCCAAGCCACTTCCACCCGCCAAGCTGCTCATACTGATGGGTCGATCTTGGTTGGGCTGGAGGGGGCCGGAGGAGGGGGCTGAGGGGGGGCCTGCCCCCCCCTGGGGAAGCCTGGGTGAGGTGATGCATGAGGATGGGGGGGACTTTGAACTGGACCTGCTGCCTGGGGAGAGGGGGCCTCGCCCAGCAAGGGGGGCAAGCAAGCTGGCTCGCGGCCCAAGGTGTGACTTGGCCCGCCCGGCCTGAGCTGCACCTTTGCCTAGGCTGATGGTCTTGGCAGAGGGCCTGTCCAAGGGGGGCTGGGAGCCAGAGTCATCTGACTGCGAGCCTGACAGCTCATCGTCATCAACTCCAACCATCGTCCTGTTACACGTTTTGTTGTTGTGTTGCCAAACAGTTTGGGGTATACATAAATGGAGATTAGGGTTTAGGGTTTGGAGTTTAAGGCAGCTCGCCATCATCAACCCCAAACATTGCCCTGTCCCATTTGTAAAAGTTGTTATCTACACACTGGGAGCTTAGGGTCTGGGGTTTAGGATATGCAGAAGAGGGGTCCAACCGCAGACAGCAAACACGGACAAGTCCTATGCAGCGTCCCAAGCGACGTGGAAAATTGGCGGAGAATTGAAATGGAGCTGACCAAAGCCAGTTAGTTATGAGACAGTTGGATGACGTGTCAGGCTTTTTCTCGTTCTTCGGTTAATCTGACTGTCGGTCGGACGGACAACAGGGTGAATCTGGGGACTCTCGCTCCCCCAGAAGGGAGGGCTCCGACAAAAAACAAGCTCCAACATAGCTTGAGACTGAGAACTTATCAGATTATGTTGCGCCGCTGCTCCCTCCCACATTCCTGTACCCACCTGAAATTTCTCTATCACCATACCGCAGCATCAATTCCCCACCCACCCACCCACCCACCAACGACACACCACCTCCACAAGCACACACACACACACACAAAATACACACAGTACAACGCACAGACAAGCACACAAACACTGTGACCTCTGTGACCCACACAACAACAACACAAACACAAAAGAACAACAAAAAGAACAAAACAGCAAAAAAAACAAAAAAAACACAAACAACAAAAACAGCACACACAAAACACAAACAAAAAAAACAACACAACACAACACACAACAACACACAGCAAACAAAACAAAAAAAAAAAAAAAACACACACATACAACACACACACAAAAACACAAAAAGGACAGAAAGACAAAAACAAAAACAAACAAACACACAGCACCACACACACAACACACACAAAACAACACACACAGCACCCCCACCAAACAAACACAAAAAAAAAAAACACACAACACAAAAAAAAAAACACACCCACCCCCCCAACAAACGGCACAAACACCACACCCACACAAAAAAAGCAAACACACAAACAAACAAAAAGAACAAACACCAACACACAAAAAAAGAAAACACACAACAAACACAAAACAACACACAACACACACAGCACACACACAACACACACACACCACACACAAACACACAACAAACACACACAACACACAAACACACACACAGAACAAAAACAGCACACACACAGCACGCAAACAACCCCCCACCACACAACACACAAACAAGCCACCACACAAACACACCACAAACACACACACAGCACACACACCAGCACACAAAAAGCACACGCACACAAACAGCACACACAACAACCCCCCCCCCCCACACAGCACACACACCAAGCACACACACAGCACACACACAACACACACACAACACACAAACAACACACACACAGCACACACACAACACACACACAACACACACAAACACACAACACACACACAACACACACAACACACACACAACACACAACACACACACAACACACACAACAACACACACAACACACACCATATCTCCAAGCTTCTTTCTCACTCTCCAGTTTTCACCCCCTCCTGAACTTTTTTGATCAACACGCCGCAGCAACCACTCCCCCCCCAACCACCCCCCAACCACCCCCACACACACAACACTGCGACCTCAGCACACGCATGACACACATGATACCTGCCAGCCTCCTGCTCCCTCCCCAATTCCCAGACCTACCCACCTGATGTTTCTCTATCCCTGTGTCATGCAGCAACCATTTCCCCCCACACACGACTGAACACAAAACACCAGCCAGGGGGGTCCAAGGCTACTCACAATCTGCGTGTTACAATCAAATCATTCAGTTCCCACAGTTCGCTATTGTTTAAGTATACATTATTATAAAGGGCCTAGGAACCAACAACGTATTATTATTAATTACAATTATAATGTATACATTATTATAAAGGGCCTAGGAACCAACAACGTATTATTATTAATTACAATTATAATGTATACATTATTATAAAGGGCCTAGGAACCAACAACGTATTATTATTAATTATTCAGTTCCCACAGTTCGCTATTGTTTAAGTATACATTATTATAAAGGGCCTAGGAACCAACAACGTATTATTATTAATTATTCAGTTCCCACAGTTCGCTATTGTTTAAGTATACATTATTATAAAGGGCTAGGAACCAAAAAAACTTATGAGCATTGTTTAAGTATACATTATTATAAAGGGCCTAGGAACCAACAACGTATTGAGCATTGTGATGTAGCAGAGAATAACAGAGATGTATCTGTTTCCTAAATTGAAATTGAAATTGAAATTGTTACATCCGTGTAGAACCGTTACTCACAGGACGTGAAGTTAAGGACACCATAGCGTAAGCCGGAGCTAGCTATAGTCACCGTATCTGTTTCCTAAATCTATGTTTAATGAGCAAAAAAATACATTTGCAACATAATTCGGGACCGGCATATCATGTGATGTTGACCAAAGGCGAGTATGATATCATATGACATCATACAAATTGCATCATGTGATATGTACATAAATGGTAACTTTAGCCTAGTTAGACTGCCGGCATCATGTGATATCATATGATGACGTGATATCGTATGATATCATATTGCCGTTCCCTTCACATGATGGACCCTTCAAATCTGTGATTGAGATGTGAAACGCAACGTTCTGAACAACCCTGGGGGGCAGGGGGGCAGGGGGCAGGGGTGGGCAGGGGGCAGGGGTGGCTGGGTGGGTGCTGGCTGGGTGGGTGGGTGGGTGGGTGGTTCGTTCTGAACAACCCTGGGGGGCAGGGGGGCAGGGGGCAGGGGTGGCTGGGTAGCTGGCTGGCTGGCTGGGTGGGTGGGAGGGTGGTTCGTTCTGAACAACCCTGGGGGGCAGGGGGGCAGGGGGCAGGGGTGGGTGGGTGGGTGGGTGGGTGGTTCGTTCTGAAAAACCCTGGGGGGCGGGGGGCCCGGGGGCAGGGGTGGCTGGGTGGCTGGGTGGGTGGGTGGTTCGTTCTGAACAACCCTGGCACGAATCCCAAACGAAAGAAAACACCTTCACACACTGATATTTGACATTCACACACAATACACAGTGTAACCTTGGCACAAACACAACACACGCATGTCAAACACGACACCAACACTAACTTATTGAAAAACCTGAACACACTGGTAGTGGACAATCACCCACAAACACATTGTCACATCAGCACACACATCACACACCACAAACAATACACACTCATACAACAACACTAACGTACTGAAACACCCGAACACACTGCTAAGTGACAAAAACACCCCCACTTGAACAGTGATATCGGCAAAGCACTCAACACACACCGTAACCGCAAGCGTGCTGGTCGCTCCCCAATTCCCATACCCACCTGAACTTTCACTATCTCCTTTTTGCAGCGACCATTTCCTACGAATGTCAACTCGGAGCTCAAGACTGGTGGATGCAACCTGAGTTGCGATTAATTCGCCAGAGTATCAAAGAATCCGAATCCGCGCTCGTGGCACAGCTTGCAATACGGCAGGTCAGTAATGCACCACCATGCTTTCAGGTCGGAACTTAGAACCCGCTGCGAGTGTGTACGTCCGTATGTGTGAGTGGAGCGCGCAGGGGCGAGTGCAACCCTGTATACGGGATGATGCACGCTCGCTCTTGCGTCTGCGCAGGCTTAGGATTTAGAAGCAGCAGCAGGATGATGATGGTAATGAGCGTTATACACGAGAAGATGCTTCCTGGTTGCGAGAAATATAACGTGGTAGAAGCGGCAACAGCCAAAATTGTGTGTATTACGAGATAAGAGCTCTGAAGATGAAAAAGCAAGCAGGCAGGGACCCTGTAGATCAGGCTGCAATTGGCCATGGAGGGTTGAGTGCTACGGTCGGGTCCCGTCACGGCGTGTTACACTAAGCTTAATAAGCAGCCATGACGTAATGGGACGGAGCCAGAGGGATCAGGCCGCGGGCGCGGGCCTGGTTTCGTCCAGAGATTTCGTCAGGTGAGGGGAATGGCGGGGGCGGGGGGGAGGGGCGGGGCCTGGGCCTGGGGGAGGGGTGACACGAGTCAGCCCAGAGTCGTAGTACCGGTAGTTAGGTTTTGGGTAACTGGGTAAGTTACCCTCTGGTGCTTCCCACACTTGTGTTGGTCCTCACTGGATTTGGGTCCTCCCCTAGTCCCCTCCCTCCTGAAGTCCTGGTGCCGCACAATCTTATTATATAAAGTAGAGCGAGGGTTTAGCGCGTGGTTTCAGGGTATTGGTTTCAGTGGTTTCGGATCTCGATTTTCCGAGACCTGTCGCTGACGTGGCCACGGGGGTCTGCCTCGTCGTACCGACGGGCAAAACCCCGGTACGACGGGCTCAGATGCTAGTCCTATCTATAATAGCGCGTTGTCCGTCCGGGGTTTTGCTGCCACGGCTGGGGTACCACCTGGCAGGATCTCCCTATTTCGCCGAGCTGGCGCCGACGTGGCCCTGGATCTCGGGTCTGCGCTGCAGCCTGCGGCACGGGAGCGAGCTTGCTGACCTTTCATGACAGAGGCTGACCCGGGCTGACCTGTCATCATCGCGGATTGGCACCAGCGATTTTTTACCGCCCCTCCATGGGTAGCGACTTCGGTACATCAGGCGTACTGCCGGGTGCGCCAAACGGGTGCGCCAAACGGATGCGCCAAACGGATGCGCTAGGGAACCTATGGGTTCGCCCTACAAAGTGCATTTAGACCGCACCAACTGACGTTTGCAAACGGCAGGCAGCTCGATAAACTCGCAAGAACAGTCACCTCTTCTCCGACTCGAAGCAAATTTCAGACAAGTTGTATCTTCAGTCACGTCACCTCGTCTTCCAGGTAGATTTAAGTCAAACTGCGCCCTGAACCACTTGACGTTGGGATTCGACAGTCAAGTAATCCCGAAGGAGACTGCCTAGTCACAGCCGGAGGGTTCACAGCCCCAGTTTATGGTTCACGCGCAACTGTGTACCAAAGCGCGGGATACGAGACACACGTTCCGCAAGAACAGCCACGAGGGCAGCAACAAGGTTGCACACACCGCACATTACACACAGCACACAAAACAACCCTAGTGACAGCGGGGCTCAGCGAGGCTTCCTCGTACCTCCAGCGGATCCCCATTCAATTGCCAACACAAGGGCGGTCACGCCCTTGTTCTAGCCGTCCGCCCGTCCAAGGTTGCTCGGCATGGTGCCTCAAACTTCCTACCACTTCCAAAGGTTTCAGTGCCTTGCCGTTCGGCCCATAAATGCGACCATTTCGCGCCCATGCGCTTCCCTCTTTCTGACAGGCCAATCTCATCTTTGATTAGCCTTCCTCTTCTTCACCCGCCATGTCGAGGCCCCCACCACCGTGGGAGCTTTGCCCTCTCACCGACGCATGCGTGGTCCTCAACACTTTTTCTTAGCTGTTCAACCCCCTGTTGCTGCATGCCCTCGGCCGGGGACAACTTGCCCACCCACGATTTCATGCAACGCTCTGGGCCACCTGCACCACAGAATGAGCGAGCCAAGCGAATCCATGAGGAGAACAGGTGCGCACAGCTTTATACTGTAGTTTGCCTTCGTACTCGACACTTCCGCGGATGGCACGGACTTTCCCTTATTTTTCCTCCTCCAGGGATGCTCACCATTTCCCAGGCGCCACGGGAACGAGCTTTCTGACCTGTGATGAATAAAGCTGACCTGTCGTTCCTCTCGGAACACCTGCTCCGCCCATCGTCGTCCCAGGTTCGTGTATGTGTGGGGTGGGTGGGGTTGGGCTGGGTTGGTGTGTGTGTGGGGGGGTGGGGGGGGGGGGGGGGGCTTCATGTCGTACCGAGGGGGGGCTCTAGGCTAGCAAGTTCAACCAACTTGGCATCACATTGGAATTGGAAGGCATCAACGTCAATCCTGGATCTCCATTCCCCGGTCACCACTGGAACGAGCTTCCTGACCTGTGATGAATAAAGCTGACCTGTCGTTCCTCTCGAAACACCTGCTCCGTCCATCGTCGTCCGAGGTTCGTGTGGGGGGGGAAGGGTCCGGGGAAGGGGGGTGGGGGGGGCTTCCCGTCGGTACGACGGGCTCAGATGCTAGTCCTATTCATAATAGCGCGTTGTCAGTTCCATATCTTGCCGACCTGTCGCCCAGGTGGCAGCCAGTCTGGGATCTCGATTTCTCGGCGCAGCCACAGGAACGATTGCCTCTCTGCCGAGTGCCGACCACCCATCCACCCTGGCTCACATGCTAGCCATTTCGGCCCTGGCATGCCTGCAGGCAGTTGGGTCTTTGGTTTCATATTTTGCTGACCTGTCGCCCAGGCGGCAGCGATTCTCGGATCTCGATTTTCCGACACCACGTGGCCACGGGGGTGGTCCTCCCATCGGAACGACGGGCTCAGATGCTAGTTATCTTGATTATTCGAGGTTGAGCACGAGGGGGGGGGGGGGCGGGGGGGGGGGGGGGGGGGCAAGAAAAATATGTTGAACATGAGTTAGTTCAGGCGTACAAAAAAAGTGAGGGGGGCTGACTCCCCCCTGCCCCCCCCCCCCCCCCCCTTTAAATATAAATACTTTTTTTATAAACTTAGATATGGATTCAGAGGGTTTACAGTATGGTGCACACAATGGCCTCCTCGGACTTGTAGTGCAGCGATCGCACGAACGTCAAAAACCAGTTCTGCATCCTGATCGAACTTGCCGTGACAAACGCAAATCCAGTCATCCGATGTTTCGCCTTCTGGGCGCCCACTTTTGCGGGCAGGTACAATGGACGGACGAGCATCAGCATCATCTTGCATACGGTACAGAAAGAAGAAAGAAACAAAGAGAAAGAAAGACAGAAAGGGAATGTCGAGAGGCGCGGAAAAGGAAAGGAACAGAAGAACGGCGGTATTTTGATTCGATTCGGTTGCTGTCGGTTTGTGTGTGGGTTGGGGGGGGGGGGGTATATACTTATTGCTCGAGGTCCAAAGTGGTGCCAATAGACTGCCCTTACCAATGCCTACTCATGGGTGGTCTCAGAAATGCATTTGGAGGTATGAGTAAAAAGTTAGCAAAAAAACAAATGAAGGCTGACCCCCCCCCCCCCCCCCCCCCCCCCCCCCCCCTAAATAAGTGCCCAGAAAAATCTAAAAGCATGCTCAATAAATCGCAAATAATTATGTCATATGCATCCTATACTCGAAATAAATCGATCGGCTTGAATCAACTTTTCGTGGAGGATGCTACCTCCTGGTTAGTTGATAAATTTCAATCGATAGAGTTGTTACACAATGGAGACTGAAGAGCAGATAGCTTATCATCGCAACTCGTGCGGCTATATAGAAAAGGAAGTCTTCAGGAAGGTTCCGAAGACACGTGCGGGCCGTAGATAGCCTATGGCCCGGCGGCAGGCAACCCGGGTCCTGGAGCCACAGGACCACGCGTGCGCTATGCCAACTCAGTGTCCGACTCGACGGACAATAACATCCCCCCCAATTCAAGGTATTCTTGGGTACAAGAATCCCTGGAATTAGCTGAGGGGCATAAAGAAAATACAGGAGTATAAAGGCTGACAGGGCTATTAGATATGCTAACGGCTGGCAAGAGGAACTGTAAATAATAAATTATTTGGGACAGTCCAAAGGGGTGTGGCACATTGAAGGCAGGGATCTTTAGGTCAATATCTGCTAGGGGCCAGGAAGGCTGCAGGGGAAGGCATGAGAGGGACTAGGAGTATAAAGGACTGACTGGCTGTAAGCAATCTTCTTTTTAGGTAGACGTCCCCCGCTGGCTCATGTAATCAATCCAGATGGAGAGATATGCTGAGATACTTCCAAAGTCATCTATAAGGTAGCTTTAACTCAGAGTAGACTATTAATACTATGGAAAGCTATGGACTATGCTTAAGAGTTATGGCAGCTTAGGAGTCAGGCTGAGGCACAGGAGAAGCTGCCAGGTAGCTGCCAGTGGGGCTGCCAGGATGTCTGTCAGATAGGACTGATTCCCCCCATAATTTGGGATTACCCTAAATTAGAGAATTGTAGACATGCTGTAGAAGCTAAGAGAGAGATACTAAAGAACAAGAAAACAGCAGTACATGGGGAAGTACAGTGCATTACATTAATCCTAAAGTGTTCATGGCTAAAAACAAGAATGTCAACTATGGTCAAGTTAGGTGCCAGATGCTGGGTAACCATCAAGGTCCAGCTGGGTGTGGAGTTTCTCCAGGAGGGTGGAGAAAGATTTCCTAGACATTTTTGGGGTGTCCAGCATGTTGATGAATGTGAAATCCATAGGGCTCCAGTGCATGCTGAGGTTGTTGACACACATTACTCTGCCTCCAGGATACACACAGCTGATGGGGTGCATAAGCATCTTGGGCCAGGAAACCAGTACCCTTGCATGTGCTTGGACCATAGCTGCTTGGAGGCATATGGCCCACTGAATGGTGGGCCTGGCAGCTGTGGAGACAGTGGGGTATATGTGTACCATGTGTTGCAATCTGTTGACATGCTTGAGGAGGGGTCCACAGACTGAGAGGTGACTGTTGTGCATCTGTCTGCTGGGGAACTTGGACATTTCAGCAGCTAGAAGGGCAGGGAACTTGGTAGCTAGCTGGGCAATGAGGATAGGGACAGGCTGTCTAGGTCTGATGCTGAAGGCTCTAAGGGAGGAAGGGGAATTGTTGAGGGTGTTCAGCAGGGTTCCAAACTTGGTCCTGGAGAGGCCAGAGTTGTTCAGGAAATTGACTGGGTGGGTGTTCATGTTGACATGGGCTAGGGGCTGATCAGGAGAGAGAGAGGTAGCTGAGGGAATCCATTGGTCAAATCTATGGGCTTTGGATAGCTCCTGTTGGGTGCAGGACCCCTGTCCATCAATGGGATAGGGACTTTCATAGCTGGTTCTGGCTTGGTCCAGCAGGAGGTCCATCTCTCTTCTGGCTTGTGCTTCTGTCAGGTTACACAGCTCATCATGGGGAACAGTGGGCATCTGCTGGCTAGGGGCTGTGGAGTAATCAGTATCTGGGATGAAGTCATGGGATGATGTGGTATACAAGTCATCTTCCAGCAGGTCATGTTGGTGTGGTGAGAATTCCCCCCCATTGTCTGACTGGATCATGGAGGGCATGATGGTTTGAACAAGGTCAGGCATGTCATCCTCACCATTTGCAGGAACCAGGTCTGGTAGGCTGCTGGAGCTGCTGGCAGTGTCATGGGGAATGGTGCAACTGGCAGCATCATCATCATTGTAGCAGATGTTCTTGGGGTCTTGCTGGGTGACCATCATGATGACAGAAGGGAGGGTATTACAGGGGTATGGGGAAGAGGGAGGTATCTTAGAGGTGCTAGTGATGTAGAGGCCATTTTGTTTAGGGCATAAGAGAATAGTCTTGGAGCCCTGGGCAGTGGGGAGGGAGAGTGTAGCAGCAGCACTAGATGCATGGAGTTGGAGGTTGGGGCAGAGTTTGTGTGCTGCATGCACACTGAGTATATTGACCACAGTCAAGGGTGGAGCAAGGAGCACATCGTTGAGTGTGATCAGGGATCCAAGGTGACCCCTGATGTTGGCTTTTCCTTTCTGGAGGCAGAGCAGTGGTGATGCTCCAAGGTCTGCCAAGTGGAGACTAATAGGCTGGGGGAGATCCTGAATGTCATGCAAGATGGACGGGTTACTGGTGCAGTGGGAGTGGGCTGCACAGTCTAAAATCCACTCTGTCAGGAGGGCTGTCTGGAACTGGGCATGAGCACCCTTATGATCATCATCATCAGAGGTGCCATCACTGGAAACTAGGGCTGGCATAGACTCATCTCTCCTACTATGGCAAGCATCAGGATCAGGTGTGGGTCCAGGGAAAGCAGTGTCATCCATGGGAGCATGTGGGTCAGACAGGGGTTTGGACTTGCCTCTTGAGTCTGCAAACTGGAGGGGCTGTGGGTCATCAGAAGTTAAGGCCACGAAGTTGTGCTCATCCTCATTGTCTGTTGTGGACTGGGAGGTGGAACAGTCATCATCTGCAACATGGGCATGCCCACGTCTGTCACGGCGTCCTCTGGTGTCTCTGGCAGATGCTCTGCTGTCTCTCCTAGGAGACTTGGACTTGCTGGATGACCTCTTGGCTGCATCCTTGGGGGGTGATGAAGATCCTCGACGTGCAGATGTGGAGGAGAACGGTGGTGGCCTATACTTCAACTCTGTGGTGGGGCTAGGGCAAGTGATTGAGTTGTGCCCATAGCCATTGCAGTTCCAGCATGTCATCTGAGTAGATGGGAGACGGTCCTTTCTTGGGCGGCCTTGGAAAGCAGCAGCTGCCATGTGCTCAGTCTCTTCTGTAGAGATGCTGGAGTCAGAGATCTGGTTAGACACCTGGTACCTGATGATCTGGGTCTGAAAGGAGGCAAAATCAGGGCATACACAGTTGTGAAAGGAAAACCTGAATCCATTGTATTCTGGACGAGGTGTAAGTCCTTGAACAATTATGCTGAGGAATGCAGAGATGGAGGTGTTGCTGACCCCATTCACTTGGGAAAGCAAGGTATAGAGCTCATAAGTGCGAGAGAGGCAAGTTTGTAGTGGCTCAGTAGTTGTCATGCTGAGGTTATACATGGATCTCACTGCCCCTGTCTCAAGGTCAGAGTTCCTCTCTCCATATGAGGTCTTGAGAAACCTGTAGGCTTTAGCAGCAACGTTAGTGTTAGCTAGGACGGCCTGTTGGATGGGTTCAGAACAATGCTTGAGGATCTCATTCAGTGCAACAGCGTTCTTTACCATGTTGATTGGGTAGGGAACAGCACGAGCCGCAATAGCTGCATTAGCATTGTCCACATTCGGGTATTGAGACTCCTCCAGCGGGTATCCGTCGGCATCTGCTGGCTCATTTGCGGGGACAACGTCCTTCGCTGCCTCAATGGCAACGGAGATGCACCCCGGGTGGGACCTGAGGTGGCGGAGAAGGAAGGGTCCAAACTTGTGCCATGGGACAGCAGGTGTGCCGTCGAAGACGAGTGCAGGGAGCTTGGCTGGAGTCGCCATGGTGTCTGTCGCGGCGCTGGGGTCTTGGGGTCTTGATAATCACACCGGGTTAATAAACCGGCCTGTGGGTAATCCGGGTGTGAAGCTTGTCGGGCTTCAGTCTTTGGTGTGCGGTTCGGAGGTAGAGGTGATGGAGTGTTGACAACAAAGGGGGAACCAAATGGGTCTTGTTGGTCTGTAATGGTGGAGATAGTAGCGGGAAGTGGGGAATGGGTGACGGAATCAGGGGGGGGGGGGGGGGGGGGGGGGGGGGGGTCTTCAAGGGTGTGCAGGGTTGATACTCCGTGGCACAAGCAATCCTTGTGGGATTGCGCAACGCTGTGTGTGATCTGATGAGTTTGCAACTCACGTCGAAGATCTACTCAGACTCCTGGACTGCGTCTACGTTTCGTCTGTGACGGATGGTAGAGACAACGGGAGAGTTGTGTGGGCAGTAGGCGAGGCAGCGCAGGTCAGATTTCTCACGTGAATACGTAGACAATCCAGGGCCAAAAGCAGTACTCAAGCCGTCGAGCTAGTCTGAGGGAAAACTGTCACCTTGTGCAGGGCTGAAGATCCACTTGGCACGGGCGCAGGGGCGCTGTCTGCGGGTAGCGGTCGGGCCGATAACCTTTCAATCGATAGAGTTGTTACACAATGGAGACTGAAGAGCAGATAGCTTATCATCGCAACTCGTGCGGCTATATAGAAAAGGAAGTCTTTAGGAAGGTTCCGAAGACACGTGCGGGCCATAGCTAGCCTATGGCCCGGCGGCAGGCAACCCGGGTCCTGGAGCCACAGGACCACGCGTGCGCTATGCCAACTCAGTGTCCGACTCGACGGACAATAACAATAAAGACTCCAGCATGAGGCTGGTCATGAATCCTGATTTCTTAGAAACGTCGAAATATCTTCTGGCATTAATTAAAAGATAACAATCCCGTTAGGGATGAGAATTTAATTGTAATCGTATAATTAAATTTTCACTGTAGCACAAACTCAGGGCCCCTGTTGGTAAAACGATTGTTTGGGATTCAGTTCATCTGCGCCTTTTCGTTTTAATAAGCCCCTCCTGTCACGATTGGGTAAGTCCTTTAATCCTATTTGGCCTAGCCATGGATCATCACAACAACACAAAATGTATTTAGAGAGATGTGAATCGTACAATTTGCTATTACCGTATTACAGAGTGTACGGTAGTCACTAATTGATTTAAATGACAGTGGGTCGGGCAACTTTTGTTTTTAAAATAAACGTTTCAAGTCTGAAACGCAGATTACAGTACGCGCATTGGCAATTATCGGCAAACGGTTTGGCAAACGACCCTTTGCCAAACCGAATTAGGGATCCAGCTTGAGACCACTCCAGGTGGTTGGCCTTTGCCAAGTTATGGTTACCATAATACCCAGTCTACTAAGCCCTAGTTAAATGTTCCCGATTTGAATTGCTGCATGGTTTTATTTCCAGCAAGCTTGGGCAGACTACTTAGTGAACTTGTACTTGACCTTCAACTTGGGTACATGGCTTCAGCCAGCAATTCAGCCAGCTGGAGCCATGCATGCGTCCCCATGCATTGCCAGCTGGAGCCATGCATTGCCATTGCCAGCTGGAGCCATGCATTGCCAGCTGGAGCCATGCATTGCCAGCTGGAGCCATGCGTCCAGCTGGCATGCAATGGCTCCAGCTGGCAATGGCTTCAGCCAACAATTTGGCTGGCTGGAGCCATGAACCGGTCTGGCTACTAAGCCCTAGCAAGTTTAATGCTCCTGATTTGAATTGTTACATGGTTTTACAGCAAGCTTTGGCAAACTGCTTGGTGAACATGTAACAAGGAAATGTAACAGTAACATAAGACCCTTTGCCAACTGGATTTCAGATCTGAGCTTGAGACAGTCTATCAGCTTGGATAACACTCCGGAGAGTGGACTTAGTGTGTGCAGCACGCCAATCTATAAATGCGGAGACGAGAATAATTATTACAAAAGATAGTGGAACCATAAAGGGACACCAGCGGAGGAAAGGGGGGCGGTAGCCTGGAACCTGATCAGGGTACAGGTTAGACAGCGCGTGTCAGAAGAACCGATGACGCAGTCAACAGTAAGCTGACATAGTACTGTCAGGACCGATAGTTCTAAGGAAGTACATAAGTAGTCACCAAGTCATAAAACGCGTGAGAGCACCGCAATTCATGCTGACACTCCACCTATGACACAGGTGACATACAATACTACTTCTCCACCTATGGCACTGGTGACATAGAACTATATGTAACAGATTGAAAAAAAAAAAAAAAAAAAAAAATCAAAGAACTCCGAAAATTCGAGAGAACTTCAAATGGAAACCCAAAGGTTTATAGGAAGGAATGAAACACGGCAAAAACCAAAATTTGCCAAGTTAGAAAAGGATGAAAACCGAATATCAAAGATGGGTAACAACGGTATAGAAAACCCGATCCGGGAATAGGAACCTAATGCCATACAATGATAACCAAAGAAACCGATGTAACAAAAAAAAATTATATACCCTAAGAAGAAGCGGTCATCCCAAGCATCCGCATAAACCTCCAGAACACAGCAGGATCAAGGGGCTTGGTGAAGGGGTCAGCACAGTTGTCCTTGGTGTTAACATAGGCAACATCTAGTGAACCGTCCTCCACCAGCTCCTTGATGTAGTGATGAATAACATCAATGTGCTTGCTGCGAGGGAGGAGCTGCCAGTCATTGGCCCATCTCAGAGACCCTATGTTGTCACCCTGAATGGTAACTAAATCACAAGGCAGACCCAGATCCACCCTCAACTTCTTCAACCATTGCACCTCCCTGGCAGCCTGAGACAGGGCCTGATACTCAGCCTCACAAGAGCTAATGGCAACTGTAGGCTGCCTCTTGCTCATCCAGTTCACTATGCACCCTCCAGCCAGGACAGCAAAGCCAGTCTGAGATCTCCTGTCAGACCCATCATCAGCAAAGGATGAGTCACTAAAGACAGTAAAAGAGAAATCAGGGCTGTGTGTGTAAGTGAGTCCCAGGTGGGAATGTGACCTCAAATACAAAAGCAAACGCTTGGCTGCCCCCCACAGGGGGACGGTAGGGTGAGCAGAAAACCTGGACAGGTAGCTCACAGCAAAGGCAATATCAGGCCTGGTGCAAGTAGCCAGGTATAGCAAAGCACCAACAAGAGAGAGGTACTGGCTATTAGAGGACAGGGGTTCTCCAGGTGGGTCAGTGACGGTGGACTTGTCCATGGGGGCACCAAACCTGGGCTTGGCAGCAGCAGTCAGACCAAACTGCTCCACCAGATCAACAATGTAGGAGTGCTGGGAGAGGTTGATCTGAACACACCTGCCGTCAGAGTCAAGTGTACAAGCCATGTCCAAGGAGAGGAACTGAACCGGCACACCCATCTCTTTGGCCCTTCCAGGTCACCTTACTCCAAAGCAATTGTCTTCCTTGCAGGCTCAAATTGATGGGTTTGCTATGCAGAAGTAGCAGGTAAGCCCTGTCCTATTCTCCTGCACCTCTAGGTTCTCAAATGTGTGTAGTCCGAGCCTGTCTGAGGGGGTCTGGCATGTGGATTCTGGAGCTGGAATGTCCATCACAGGTGATAGATCTTTGTTCACTGTGTTTGATGTTCCACTGAATCTGCCATCAGTTCGATTTGGTGATGGTGTGGTTCAACGGGCAGTAGGTAAGGGATCCATTGAGTTATGTAGTGATTGGTTACCAACACCAATCATTCTAACTAATGTTCTCTACATACCTCACTGTCCGGTGAACCTCCTGTCAGTAAATGCTGTGGCTCATTCTCTCCACTGCAAGATTTCTTTTGATAGTATTAGTTGCACTGCCACTCAGGGCTCTTCTATTCTCTGGTCCTTCCCTGCCTCCAGTGATGGTGTTTACAAGTTTGCATGTAGGCCTTGTTACAAGGACCGTATAACCTATCAGCTTGGATAACACTCCGGAGAGTGGACTTAGTGTGTGCAGCACGCCAATCTATAAATGCGGAGACGAGAATAATTATTACAAAAGATAGTGGAACCATAAAGGGACACCAGCGGAGGAAAGGGGGGCGGTAGCCTGGAACCTGATCAGGGTACAGGTTAGACAGCGCGTGTCAGAAGAACCGATGACGCAGTCAACAGTAAGCTGACATAGTACTGTCAGGACCGATAGTTCTAAGGAAGTACATAAGTAGTCACCAAGTCATAAAACGCGTGAGAGCACCGCAATTCATGCTGACACAGTCAAAGCCATAAACCCTTTTGCCAAGTCAGTTTTGCCATGCTTTTCTGATACCCACTTTTAGGGGGGAAATGACATTTGCCAATACTTTATCTTGCTAATACTAAAGGGCGCGTATGGTACAAGGGTCGTTTACGTAACAGGCATAGATTTTTGCTGTGAGACTTCCACTAAGGCTCACGGATCTCAATTTTTTGCCCAAGAGTCATTACACACAGCTTTTGAAAACAGTTACAATCCCAAAACGTGGAGTTTTAAGGACCTTTGAAATTGAAATTAAAATTGTTACATCCGTGTAGAACCGTTACTCACAGGACGTGAAGTTAAGGACACCATAGCGTAAGCCGGAGCTAGCTATAGTCACCGTAAGGACCTTTGAACAAACTTGGCTGGGAAGTAACGAAAGGGATTCATCGGATACACGGCTGCTTTCCTAGGAAACTACAGGCGGCGGGATTCATCGGATAGACGGCGGCTTTCCTAGGAAACTACAGGCCTGTACCCCCTTAGATGTACATGTATGGGTGAAAGTCCTTTCACAACTTTTTAAAAAAATGTAGGTGTGCCTCAAGCCACATGTTGGCATAAGCTACGCAGAGGCGTCAGGCCCGTAGGCCTGTTTAATGTTTTCCCACCCGTTTTCACGGGAAGTGTGACGAAGTGTTTGTTATCTTCGACAGAGCTATTATTGCCGCTGCCGTGCTGCTGCCTTGTTACTCTGTTACAGTTTTGTAGCTTCGTAGCACCTGATACCATAGCGAGCCTTGTGCTATCACAGTCTTCAGGAAGGACTGGTCTGCTCAGCCACCGTCTCCATCCGATTTCTCCATTAACAATGTACAGGTACGTTACTGAATCATAAAATACAATTGCGACGAAATTGATGAAGGAGTGAGTTCGGCCTAACACAATGAAATGATGAAGTAGTGATTGAGGTCTAACACGATGTACTTGATGTAGTAGTGATGTAGGCCTAACACGATGAAATTGATGAAGTAGTGATGTAGGCCTAACACGATGAAATTGATGAACAGTAGTGATTGAGGCCTAACACAATGAAATTGATGAAAAGTAGTGATCGAGGCCTACCACAATGAAATTGATCAAGTAGAGATTTAGGGAATACAACCACTGAAAGCCAAACACCGTCCACTAAACTATCCGTTGTGATAGCAATCTGTACTTTAGAGTGTGGTGTATTAGACTTAATACTACCCACGTTTTCGGTGGTTGGAAAAAGCGCAAGCGAACCAACTGGTCCCCTCAAGGGACTGGCCCCCTCGACCACCAATCACCAGCCCCCCCTGCCTTCACACCCATAGCAGATCTGCCCCCCCCCTTGCCCACATCAGGCCTCCCACTTATGCAGCGGTTGGCTGCAGCCCCCCCTGACGCCCCCCCTGCCCTCACACCCATAGCAGATCTGGCCCCCCTCTTGCCCACATCAGGCCTCCCACTTATGCAGCTGCTGGCCGCAGCCCCCCCTGATGCCCTCCCTGCCTCCACACCCATAGCAGAGCTGGCCCCCCTCTTGCCCACATCAGGCCTCCCACTTATGCAGCTGCTGGCCGCAGCCCCCCCTGACGCCCCCCCTGCCTTCACACCCATAACAGAGCTGCCCCCCCCCTTGTCCACATCAGGCCTTCCACTTATACAGCGGCCACTTTGCCAAATACTCGTGCTTGAGGCCCTTACAGCATGGTGGTGGGTGCCCCCTTTGGGGCTGGCCGCAGCCCCCCCTGATGCCCCCCCTGCGTCAACACCCCTAGCGGAGCTGCCCCCTCCCCTGGGGGAGGGGCTTGCCGGGGGGGGACCTGGGTCCTTGTAGGCTTCCAGGCTAGCCATGGACCAGCAGCGACCATGGAAGCGATGACAGCCTGTCCCTGATGCCCCGGGGCTGTTGCCTAGAGGTAGGGATGTGATAGTGGGAGACTTGGGAGTTGATGCCACACGAGGGCTTAGAACAAAAGGTGGAGCTCCAGTAGAGAGGCTGTTAGGGACATTGCCACAAGACTGGCTATGTCTAGAAAGGGGGCTGTGTCCAGAGAGGGGGCTGTGTCCAGAAAGGAGTCTCTGTCCAGAAAGGGGGCTCTGTCCAGAGAGGGGGCTCTGTCCAATTGCAGTGGAGGTCCCGTTGGGTGTCGAGGGGTTGGTTAAGAGAGCGGTGGAGGCGGTGGTTGGGGAGGTGTTTTTACTCAAGCCTGTGTGTATGCTGAGGGGGGAGGGGGATTCCGACGGGGTGCTTGGAAAGGACACAGAGAATGTTTTTGACCTGCTGTCTGAGGAGGGGGGGCCTTGCTCAGCAGGGGGGGCTTTGGACGGGGTGCTTGAAAAGGACACTGAGCAAATTTTTGACCTGCTGTCTGGGGAGGGGGGGCCTTGCTCAGCAGGGGGGGCTTTGGACGGGGTGCTTGGAAAGGACACAGAGCAAATTTTTGACCTGCTGTCTGGGGAGGGGGGGCCTTGCTCAGCAGGGGGGGCTTTGGACGGGGTGCTTGAAAATGACACGTAGTGCATGTTGGATTGATCTCCAGATGTTGGATTATATGTTAGCTTGGTGTTGGAGGGTTTGGAGCTGACAGGGGGGATGACTGTCTGTGTGTCTGAGGGCAAGAGGCTGGGGGCAGGGGGCTGGATGGGAGGGATGACAGTTTGGAGGTCGTGGGAAGCAAAGAAGGCCTCCGGATAGGTTTGTGGGATGCCAGTTTGGGGGCCAGGTGTTGATTGGAAATGCCCATCGACGAAACGAGGAACTGTAGTCACACCAACTCTCGCTTCAGATTTAGTTTCAGCCTCAGCGGTAGCCTGACTACCACCAGTGGAAGGGCCTATTGTGGGTCCGAGAGGGAGTGTGGAAGCTCCACTGCCACCACTTTCTAAACCACTTTCTAAACCACTTTCCAAACCACTTTCTAAACCACTTTCCTCCGGCTGGTCACTAGGTGAAGCTGGCACTCCAAGGGTGTGGTGGTGTCGAATCCCAGCTGCAGAGCTGGAGCGTTGTTCTAGCGTGTGCCGCTGGGCAGAGTGGGATGAGAGAATGGCGCCCACCACAGGCGGGCCCATGGAGGGAGGGGTGTTGCAGGTGGGAATGCTCACCTCCTCCACCTTGTGTTTCACACTCAGGTTGGCTGGGTGGTTGAGCCCATAGCGGCTTCGGACAAGCCAAGCTGCGGCGGCGGGCTGGTTAAGACCTGAGTGACTTTCTACCGGCTGGGCACCAGGGGAAGGTAGTGCTGCAGTCACATTGAGGCGAGGGGAGGAGGGTGAGGGCGATGGGGTTGGCTTCAGAGGAGAGGAGGCATGCCTCCCTTGGTCAGTGGAGGAGGCATGGTCAGGCAAAGGGGCAGCCCTCCCCTCAGTTTCAACCTGATCAGGAGTTGATGTGGGATGTGAGTGGTTGGGACCAAAGTGGTTGTGATCTAAGTGGTTGGGACCTGAGTGAGTGGGACTAATGGTGCTTCTGAAAGCTGCCGGGGCTGTGTCGGGACGCGAGGTGACCTGAGCTGCGGGCACATAATTGAGAGGCTGTCCGGCATAGGCGCTGGACACACTCTTGGGGATCTGAGATCTGGGATCCGAGAAGATTTGAGATCTGGGATCTGAGAAAATCTGACATCTGGGATCTGTGAAGATCTGAGATCTGGGATCTGAGAAAATCTGAGTGGTATCTGGAGACAGGAGCAGTTCACTCTGTCGCCTCGAGGCCATGACACTAGGCGGAGCTTTTTTCTGCATGCTCCTCCCCTTACGGGCTTCAGCTAGGGCCAACATTAGGGCATTGGCATGCGTTGCCTGGGAGGTTGAGGCAGGCCCCTTGTCCAGGTTGGAGCGGGCGTAGGATCGGTCCCCAGACAGCCACATCAACGACAAATTCGACGCGGACTTGTTGGGCAGCTGGTGGTGTAGGTATCTATCACTACCGCGAGGGGTGGGGGGAAGGGAGCGGACCCTGGGAGAAGAATTTGCAGGAGAGCAGTTCTCATCACTAATGTAGTAACCACCACCACCACCACCACCACCACCACCACCACCACCAGCCAAGCAGCTCTCGTCACCATTGCAGTTACCACTACTCTCGTCACCAATGAAGTTACCACTGGGGTCTTCGTTCATCCAGTACGAGTCTTCTAGCCCAGTGGTCTTCTTGATCACTCTCTTGGCGGCTCTCATGCCGGTGGTGAAAAAGCCACCACTGCTCGACTCTTCCCCTGCTACATCCCCCTCTCCACCTCCTTTCTTGTCTGCCGACTCAGCCTCTGCTGCCCCCTCCATACCATCACCGTAACCACTACTTCGCCCCATGTCATGGTGGACATTGCCCTCCTCCCCCCCCTCCTGCTTGGACTCTGCCCACTCCCCCTTCTCCTCCTCCTCTTTCCCAGCCTCCCCCTGAACCCTCAGCCTGTGTAGGACCTCGTTACTCACAACGCCCTCTGCTAGCTTTGCACTGCTTGCCTCTGTAGGGGTGCTCACTCCCGTATTGGAAGTGCTTGCTACAGCTGCACCACTAGCCTCCCTAGGTGATCTCACACCATCAGAAGGAGAATTCTTCTGGGATCCACTAGTGGTGCTCGCACATGGGTCAAAGCTCACCTCCCCAGGGCAAGGCCCCCCCCTGGGGGTGGCTACCTCCCTTGGAGACTTGGGCACTTGGAATGAGGTGGCGTCCAGGGTGGGGTGGATGCCGGGGGAGAGTATAACCTCATCCCTGTGAGTCTTGAGCCTAGCTGTCTGGTCCCTCCTGGGGGGGAGGGTCAGGATAGGGGGGGCCACGGCCAAGGCCAAGCTGGGTGTGTTAGTGCTGGCACGGCCTGGAGGCATGGGGTGAGGTAGCTGAACAGGCAGCGGAAGGGGAGGCCGGGAGTCAGAGCAAGGGGGGGAGGCGGTGCTGTTGTGCTGGATACCCTCTCCGCCCTTGGGGGATTCGATTTGGTCTTGGTAGGCCATTGACAGCCTGGCCATCTCGGATAGGAGCTGCTCATTGTCTGCGTAGCTCTGACCATCCACACTGTCTGCGTCAAGGTCTGTTGTTGCGGCGTCAAACTCTTCGCCCTCGTCGATGGTGGGTACCATGGGAATTCGGAGTAGGTCGGGCGCCCAATCTGCTATGTCACCTGTAATTTGAATTTGAATTTGAATATAATATGTGTGTTAGATTGAATTTGAATGGTAGGGACCATGAATGGTAGGGACCATGGGAACTCTGAGAAGGTCAGGAGCCCAATCTGCTAAGTCACCTGTAACTTGAATTTGAATTTGAATGTGCGTGAAAGATTGAATTTGAATGGTAGGGACCATGGGAAGTCGGAGAAGGTCGGGAGCCCAATCTGCTACGTCACCTGTAATTTGAATTTGAATTTGAATTTGAATGTGCGTGAAAGTTTGAATTTGAATGGTAGGGACCATGGGAAGTCGGAGAAGGTCAGGAGCCCAATCTGCTACGTCACCTGTAATTTGAATTTGAATTTGAATGTGTGTGAAAGTTTAAATTTGAATGGTAGGGACCATGGGAAGTCAAAGAAGGTCGGGAGCCCAATCTGCTACGTCACCTGTAATTTGAATTTGAATTTGAATGTGCGTGAAAGTTTGAATTTGAATGGTAGGGACCATGGGAAGTCGGAGAAGGTAAGGAGCCCAATCTGCTACGTCACCTGTAATTTGAATTTGAATTTGAATGTGTGTGAAAGTTTGAATTTGAATGGTAGGGACCATGGGAAGTCGGAGAAGGTCGGGAGCCCAATCTGCTACGTCACCTGTAATTTGAATTTGAATTTGAATGTGTGTGAAAGTTTAAATTTGAATGGTAGGGACCATGGGAAGTCAAAGAAGGTCGGGAGCCCAATCTGCTACGTCACCTGTAATTTGAATTTGAATTTGAATGTGCGTGAAAGTTTGAATTTGAATGGTAGGGACCATGGGAAGTCGGAGAAGGTCGGGAGCCCAATCTGCTACGTCACCTGTAATTTGAATTTGAATTTGAATGTGCGTGAAAGTTTGAATATGAATGGTAGGGACCATGGGAAGTCGGAGTAGGTCGGGAGCCCAATCTGCTACGTCACCTGTAATTTGAATTTGAATTTGAATTTCAATGTGCGTGTAAGATTGAATTTGAATGGTAGGGACCATGGAAACTTGGAGAAGGTCGGGAGCCCAATCTGCTATGTCACCTGTGATTTGAATTTGAATTTGAATTTGAATGTGTGCGTAATATTGAATTATAATGATTGGGACAATGGGAATTCGGAGTAGTTCGGGCGCCCAATCTGCTATGTCACCTGTAATTTGAATTTGAATTTGAATGTGCATGAAAGTTTGAATTTGAATGGTAGGGACCATGGGAATTTGGAGAAGGTCATTAGCCCAATCTGCTATGTCACCCGTAATTTGAATTTGAATTTGAATGTGTGTGTAATATTGAATTTGAATGGTAGGTACCATGGGAATTTGGAGTAGGTCGGGCGCCCAATCTGCTATGTCACCTGTAATTCGAATTTGAATTTGAATCTGAATGTGTGTGTAATATTGAATTTGAATGATAGGGACCATGGGAACTTGGAGTAGGTCGGGCGCCAATCTGCTATGTCACCTGTAATTCGAATTTGAATTGAATGTGTGTGGAGGAGTGAAAGTATAATGGGAAGGGACCATGGGAACTCGGAGAAGGTCGGGAGCCCAATCTGCGATGTCTCCTGCAATTTGAATTTGAATTTGAATTTGTGCGTAATATTGAATTATAATGGTTTGGACAATGGGAATTCGGAGTAGTTCGGGAGCCCAATCTGCTATGTCACCTGTAATTTGAATTTAAATTTAAAGGTGGCGTGAAAGTTAATGCGAATGGTTAGGAATCATGGAAGTCGGGAGGTGGGGAGCCCACTCTGCTATATGTCCTGTAATTTGAATTTGGCATTGAATTGTGCGTTAATATTGAATTATAATGGTTTGGGACAATGGGGATTACGGGGCGTCGTTAGGGCGCCAAATCGCTACGTACCTTGTAATTTGAATTTGATTTGATGTGCTGTGATGAATGAAAGTTTAAATTTGAATGGTAGGGACCATGGGAATTTGGAGAAGGTCAGTAGTCCAATCTGCTATGTCACCCATAACTTGAATTTGAATTTGAATGTGTGTGTAATACTGAATTTGAATGGTAGGTACCATTGGAATTTGGAGTAGGTCGGGCGCCCAATCTGCTATGTCACCTGTAATTCGAATTCGAATTTAAATGTGTGTGTAATATTGAATTTGAATGATAGGGACCATGGGAACTTGGAGTAGTTCGGGCGCCCAATCTGCTATGTCACCTGTAATTTGAATTTGAATTTGAATTTGTGCGTAATATTGAATTATAATGGTTGGGACAATGGGAATTCGGAGTAGTTCGGGCGCCCAATCTGCTACGTCACCTGTAATTTGAATTTGAACTTGAATGTGCGTGAAAGTTTGAATTTGAATGGTAGGGACCATGGGAATTTGGAGAAGGTCAGTAGTCCAATCTGCTATGTCACCCATAACTTGAATTTGAATTTGAATGTGTGTGTAATACTGAATTTGAAATGTATGGTACCAGTGGGAATCGGAGTAGTAGTAGGTCGGGGAGCCCAATCTGCTATGTCACCTGTAATTCGAATTTGAATTTGAATGTGTGTGTAATATTGAATTTGAATGATAGGGACCATGGGAACTTGGAGTAGGTCGGGCGCCCAATCTGCTATGTCACCTGTAATTCGAATTTGAATTTGAATGTGTGTGTAAGATTGAATTTGAATGGTAGGGACCATGGGAACTCGGAGAAGGTCGGGAGCCCAATCTGCGATGTCTCCTGCAATTTGAATTTGAATTTGAATGTGCGCTTCAGTTCGAATTTGAGTAGGAGTAGGTCGGGCGCGCAATCTTTTATGTCACCTAGAATTTGAATTTGAACGTGTGTAGAAGTTTGAATTTGAATGGGAGTAGGTCTGCCGCCAAATCTGCTATGGAGAAGTTGACCAATACACAGCTAAGGCCAATACACAGCCAAGGCCAATACACAGCCAAGACCAATACACAGAAAATACGGACCCCCCAACCTCCACCCCCCACACCTCTGCACCTCCACCACCTGCAGCCAAAACTAACCCCCTCACTCATCAACCCTCTCACTCACCAGCCCTCTCACTCACCAACACTCTCAAATCCACCCCTCTAACTCACCAAAAAACCATTCCTCCTGCACCTCTGAACCTCTACCCTGCACCACCACCCTCCACACTTCTGCACCTCCACCGCCAGATGTCAAAACCAACCCTCTCACTCACCAACACTCTAAAAACTAACCCTACCACTCACAAACTCTCTCACTCACCAACCCTCTCACTAACCAACCCTCCCACCCACCAACCCTCTCACTCACCAACCCTGTCACACACCCCAAACCCTTCACCCACCAACCCTCTCACTCACCAACCCTGTCACCCACCAACCCTCTCACTTTACAACCCTCTCACTCACCAAGGATTGTGTCCATGGAAGCAAGCATGGCCTCCATGGCAGCCTTGGCTCTAGCTTTCACACACCAACACTCTAAAATCCAACCCTCTTACTCAGCAACCCTCTCACCCACCAACCCTCCCACCCACCAACCTCTGCACCTCTACCCTGCTCCACCACTGGTGCTGCTCCACCGCCATAAGTCAAAACCAACCCTCTCACTCACCAACACTCTAAAAGCAACCCTCCCACCCACCAACCCTCTCACTCACCAATACTCCCACCCACCAACCATCTCACTCCCACCCACCAACCCTCCCACCACCAACCCTCTCACTCACCAATACTCCCACCCACCAACCCTCCCACCCACCAACCCTCTCACTCACCAATACTTCCACCCACCAACCCTCTCACTCACCAACACTCCTGCCACCAAACCCTCCACCCCACCAACCCTCCCACCAACCCTCTCACTCCCACCCACCAGCCCTCCCACCCACCAACCCTCCCACCAACCCTCTCACTCCACCCACCAATCCTCCCACCCACCAACCCTCTGCCCACCAACCCTCCCACCAACCCTCTCACTCACCAACCCTTCCACCCAACAACCCTCTCACTCACCAACCCTCCCACTCACCAACCCTCCCACCCACCAACCCCTGCACCTCTACCCTGCTCTACCACAGGTGCTGCTCCACCGCCAGAAGTCAAAACCAACCCTCTCACTCACCCAGGTTTGTGTCCATGGAAGCAAGCATGGCCTCCATGGCTGCCTTGGCTCTAGCTTTCACCCACCAACACTCTAAAAACCAACCCTCTTACTCACAAACACTCTGAAAACCAACCCTCTCACTCACCCAGGTTTGTGTCCATGGAAGCAAGCATGGCCTCCATGGCTGCCTTGGCCCTAGCTTTCACCTTTGCAGCAGCAACCGCCGGCCTTGAAGGTCCTCGCAGTCCCGAGACATGGAGGGTGGCACGTTTCCGTTTCATTTCAGCATCCTTGGCATCGGCTTGTATCTGCGGCGTGGTTGGGTGTGTTTGGGTGGGTGGGGGGTGGGGGGCTGAGGTGGGGAATGGTGTGGTGTGGTGGTTAGGGGTGAGGAAGCAGTCCCGAGACATGGAGGGTGGCACGCTTCCGTTTCATTTCCACATCCTTGGCATCGGCTTGTATCTGCGGCGTGGTCAGGTGTGTTTGGGTGGGTGTGGGTGGGTGGGTGGGTGGGGGGCTGAGGTGGGGAATGGTGTAGTGTGGTGGTTAGGGGGGAGGAAGCAGTCCCGAGACATGGAGGGTGGAACGCTTCCGTTTCATCTCAGCATCCTGTGCATCGGCTTGTATCTGTGGCGTGGTTGGGGTGGGTTGGGTTTGGGTGGGGTTGGGTGGGGTGGGGTGGGTGGGTGGGTGGGACATAGGGGGGTGAGGGGGGGGGGGGGGGGGGGGGGTGAGGTGGGGAATGGTGTGCAAATGGTGGTTTGGGGTGAGGAAGCACTGTGGGTGTAGGTGTGGGTGAGAGGGGGTGAGAGGGAGGTGGGGAATGGTGCACGTGGTGGTTAGGGGTGAGGGAGCACTGAGATGTGGAGGGTGGCACGCTTCCGTTTCATCTCAGCATCCTTACATTAGCTTGTTTCTGCGGCGTGGTGGGTGGGGTTGGTGGGTGGTCGGGTGTGCGGGTGTGCGGGGGTGGGGGGGGGGGGGGGGGGGGGGGGGGGGGGGGGGGGGTGGTATATGTGTGTGTGTGTGTGAGGGGGGAGTTTGAGGTGGGGACTGGTGCACTTGGCGGTTAGGAGCGAGGAAGCACTGAGATGTGGAGGGTGGCACGCTTCCGTTTTATCTCAGCATCCTTGACGTTAGCTTGTTTCTGTAGCATGGGTTCTGGGGTCGGAAAGGAGGTTAGGGGTAAGGCGTGTGTGGGGTGGGACTGGGTGGGTGAGAGGGGGTGAGAGGTGAGGTGTGTGGGGTGGGGGTGGGGGTGGGTGAGAGTGGGTGAGAGGTGAGGTGTGTGGGGTGGGGGTGGGGGTGGGGGTGGGTGAGAGGGGGTGGGGGTGACAGCTTTCATTCACATATATACCAAATATACTTACGCCTGCAATGGTGTATTGGCAGCATATATTTGCACTTGTACCAACCGTTAGACCATGTATATTGACAGCATATATTTGCACTTGTACATCCGTTAGACCATGTATATTGACAGCATATATTTGCACTTGTACATCCGTTAGACCATGTATATTGACAGCATATATTTGCACTTGTACATCCGTTAGACCATATATATTGACAGCATATATTTGCACTTGTACATCCGTTAGACCATGTATATTGACAGCTTTTATTTGCACTTGTACATCCGTTAGACCATGTATATTGACAGCTTTTATTTGCACTTGTACATCCGTTAGACCATGTATATTGACAGCTTTTATTTGCACTTGTACCAACTATTACACCATGTACATTGACAGCTTTGAGTTGCACTTGTACAAACCGTTACACCATTACATTACATTACATTACATTACATTACATTACATTACATTACATTACATTACTTACATTACATTACATTACACTACACTACATTACATTATATGTTCAAGTCTACTTGACACTGCGAGGGTGTATGAGACTCTGTGCTTTGAACAAAAAGAAAAAGCACCCACAAAGCAAAAAACCATGTACATTGACAGCTTTGAGTTGCACTTGTACCAACCGTTAGACCATGTCCATTGACAGCTTTAAGTTGCACTTGTACCAACCGTTACACCATGTGTATTGGCAGCTTATATTTGCACTTGTACATTCGTTACACCATGTGTATTGACACCTTTTATTTGAACTTGTACCAACCGTTACACCATGCATATTGACAGCTTTGATTTGCACGTGTACCACACTTGCTCATGTGCAGTACAATTACTCACTTGCAGTACGCTCACTCATCTGTGCATTCACAGCTTTGATGCGCATCCAAATCACACTATTCCACGCCTCCATTCTCATGTGCATTACAATTACTCACTTGCAGGACACTCACTCATCTGTGCATTCACAGCTTTGATGCGTGTTTGAATAACGCTATGCCACGCCTCCATTCACTTCTCACGTGCAGAAAATTACTTACTTGCAGTACACTCACTCACCTGTGCATTCACAGCTTTGATGCGTGTTTGAATAACGCTATGCCACGCCTCCATTCACTTCTCACGTGCAGAAAATTACTCACTTGCAGTACACTCACTCACCTGTGCATTCACAGCTTTGATGCGTGTTTGAATAACGCTATGCCACGCCTCCATTCACTTCTCATGTGCAGTACAACTACTCACGTGCAGTACACTCACTCACCTGTGCATTCACAGCTTTGATGCGCATTTGGATAACACTATTCCACGCCTCCATGCGCTTCTCACGAATGGTGTCCTGTGCTGTCATGCGCCTCTGGTGCGACTGGAACATATCCAACATGGACAGCGAATTGCGGACCTGTGCAAGAGGGGGCGAGGCAGGGAGGGGGTGGGGGTAGAGAGAGAGGGGGGGAAGCAGGGAGTGGGTGGGTGGGGGTGGGCAGAGAGAGAGGGGGAAGGCAGGGAGTGAGGGGGTGGGGGAGGGGGGGCAAGGAGTGAGGGGGGTGGAAGGGAATGAGGGGGGAGGCAGGGAGTGAGGTTTGGGGTGGGGCGTTGGGGGTGGGGCAGGGAGTAAGGGGGTGGGGTGGGGTGGGGTGGGGTGCGACTGGGAACATATCCAACATAGACAGCGAATTGCGGAAGCAAGGAGTGGGTGGGGAGGGTGGGGAGCAGGAAGTGAGGGGGGGGGGGGGCAGAGAGAAGGGGGGGGAAGCAGGGAGTGGTGGCGGTGTGTGTGTGTGGGGGGGGGGGGGGGGGGGGGAGAGAGGGGGGGAAGCGGGAGTGGTGTGTGTGTGTGGGGGGGGGGGGGGCGGAGAGAGAGGGGGGGAAGCAAGGAAGTGGGGGGGGGGGGGGGGGGGAGTGGGGGGAGAGAGGGGGGAGGCAGGGAGAGAGGGGGGAAGGTAGGGAGTGAAGGGGGGGGGGGGGGGGGGGGGGACAGGGAGGGGGGATCCAGGGGGGGGACAGGGAGTGAGGGGGCAGGCAGGGAGTGAGGGGGGTACTTCCCTTCATTTTTACTTGAAGGGGGGATTTAATCAATTTGTATTTATACCCTTTCAAGGGGGGTCCCTTAAACTAAACAAATAGAAGTTTTGTCTTCTAATGTCATGACTATAAATGTCATGAATTTTAATGTTACATTATCCAATGGCTCACTTGGTTCCTAAACAGGCGGGGCATGATCTCGTCCTAGTCCTTGACAAAGAAGTCAACGTTACACTATCCAATTACTCACTTGGTTCCTAAACAGGCGGGGCATGATCTCGTCCAAGTCCATGACAAAGAAGTCAAAAGGACGCACAGAACCCGACACCCTTCCTGACTCCAGCACTCTTGAAGCAGCTGCCTTTTCGAGGATCTCAACAATGTAAGGTGGCGTGGCTTCCTCAAGGTTTGCCTCGACCTCCCTCGCTGACATCTGAGCAAAGTGTTTGGCGATGCCCTCTTCAGTTGGTACGGGGATCTTGTGTGTTGCGACCGGCTCCCTCACCGCATTGTCAGCAATCCAACCTTGGCAAGGAAAGGGCGGGGAAAGGAAAGGGTGAGGGGTGGGGTTGCTGACATGTGAGCAAAGTGTTTGGTGATGTGGGGGCGGGGATCTTGTGTGTTGCGACCGGCTCCTGCACCTCATTGTCAGCAATCCAACCTTGGCAAGGAAAGGGCGGGGAAAGGAAAGGGTGAGGAACACTGCAAATTGTGGGGGTCTTAGGCACTCTTTTCTGCACCCCTGAGGCACCCCTCTTATCCATAATGCACCCTTTCAAGCCAAATAAAAGGTCAGAGAGATAGCACATTTTGAGGGTCTTAGGCACTCTTTTCTGCACCCCTACGGCACCCTTCCCACCCATAATGCAACCTTTCAAGCCAAATAAAAGGTCAGAAAGATAACAGATTTGGGGGTTATTGGGCACCCTTGTCTGCACCCCTGAGGCACCCCTCTTATCCATACTGCACCCTTTCAAGCCAAACAAAAGGTCAAAAAGATAGCACATTTGGGGGGTCTTAGGCATTCTTTTCTGCACCCCTACGGCACCCTTCCCACCCATAATGCACCCTTACAGGTCAAATACAAGAGTGCCCTAGACCCCACAGAGTGCAGTGGAAAAGAAAGGCCTGGTAAAGGAAAGGGTTGGGTAAATAATGCGTGGGGTTGCTGACATGTGAGCAAAGTGCTTGGCGATGTGGGAGCGGCTGCCTCCCACGCCCCATCGTTTGCGATCCAACCTTGGCAAGGAAAGGGCGGGGCAGGGTAGGAAAAGGGTGCGGAAAGGAAAGGAAAGGGTGGGGAAAGAAATAGAAAGGAAAAGAAAAGGTGGGGAAAGAAAAGGAGAGGGTGGGGAAAAGAAAGGAAAGGTTGGAAAAGAAAAAGGTGGGGAAAGGAAGCTTTACACAGCCTGCACCTTTGTACTATTTACACAGCCTGCACCTTTGTACTATTTACACAGCACTATTTATACTCTTTACACGGCGCACAACTTAGCATAGCACTAGTTTATGCTATTTACACAGCACACACCTTTGAACAGCCTGTCCCTTTGTACCGCACTAGTTTATGCTATTTACACAGCACACACCTTTGAACAGCCTGTCCCTTTGTACCGCACTAGTTTATGCTATTTACACAGCACGATCTATATTATTTACACAGCACGATCTATATTATTTACACAGCACGATCTATATTATTTACACAGCACGATCTATACTATTTACACAGCACGATCTATATTATTTACACAGCACGATCTATATTATTACACAGCCCGCACCTTTATACACCCTGGCAGCATAACTCTGTCCCACTTCCTCCTGAAGATCGGTGCGCCTGCTGTTGTGCTGCATTGTCCTTGCTATCTCATTTGTCCTCTCCTCATGCAACTCCTTGTATATGGAGGCCTCATCCTCAGGCCTATCATAGGGGTTAGGGGTTAGGGGTTAGGGTTAAATCCTGGACTTATTTGTCCTCTCCTCATACAACTCCTAGTCTATGGAGACCTCATCCTCAGGCCTATCATAGGGGTTAGGGGTTAGGGGTTAGGGGTTAGGGGTTAGGGGTTAGGGTTCAATCCTGAACTAATGTGTCCTCTCCTCATACAACTCCTAGTCTATGGAGGCCTCATCCTCAGGCCTATCATAGGAGTAAGGGGTTAGGGGTTAGGGGTTAGGGTTAAATCCTGAACTAATTTGTCCTCTCCTCATACAACTCCTAGTCTATGGAGGCCTCATCCTCAGGCCTATTATAGGGGTTAGGGGTTAGGGGTTAGGGGTTAGGAGTTAGGGTTAAATCCTGAACTAATTTGTCCTCTCCTCATGCAACTCCTAGTCTATGGAGGCCTCATCCTCAGGCCTATTATAGGGGTTAGGGGTAAGGGGTTAGGAGTTAGGGTTAAATCCTGAACTAATTTGTCCTCTCCTCTTGCAACTCCTAGTCTATGGAGGCCTCATCCTCAGGCCTATTATAGGGGTTAGGGGTTAGGGGTTAGGGGTTAGGAGTTAGGGTTAAATCCTGAACTAATTTGTCCTCTCCTCATGCAACTCCTAGTCTATGGAGGCCTCATCCTCAGGCCTATTATAGGGGTTAGGGGTTAGGGGTTAGGGGTTAGGGGTTAGGGGTTAGGAGTTAGGGTTAAATCCTGAACTAATTTGTCCTCTCCTCATGCAACTCCTAGTACATGGAGGCCTCATCCTCAGGCCTATTATAGAGGTTAGGGGTAAGGGGTTAGGGTTAAATCATAAACTCATTTGTCCTCTCCTCATGCAACTCCTAGTATATGGAGGCCTAATCCTCAGGCCTATTATAAAAATACAAATGAGGGGACGATGTTATAGCAATTCAGGGGATGATTTGGGAAGCACACTTTGTACTTCGGACTTGGTTCCCAGAATCTCAGGCCAATTATCGAGAATTCTCGCGAGAATTCTCAGATTTCCAGGCCAAATTCTCGATTTCATGTACGAAGTCCGTGTTCTTCAGAAACCTTGAACCCAAATAATCCGCTGAATGGCTATAAGATGACTCACGAACTTTGCAATTTACCATGGCAAATGTCCTTTGTCATTTCGATTTTTTAATTTGCCATGGCAATTGGCAAATAACAGTACTCACGATATTTGCAATTTGTCATGGCAAGCTGTGGCAAGTGTCATTTGTCATTTGCAATTTGTCATGGCAAGTGTCATTTGTCATTTGCAATTTGTCATAGTAAATGGCAAATGGCATTTGTCATTGTGTATTTTTAATTTGCCATGGCAAATGGCAAAATGCAAATGGCAAATTACAGTACTCACTATATTTGCAATTTGTCATGGCAATTGTCATTTGCAATTTGCAATTTGTCATGGCAAACAGGTGGCAAATGTCATTTGTCTTTTGTAATTTGCCATTGCAAATGGCAAAAGACAATGGCAAATTACAGTACTCGCGATATTTGCAATTTGTCATGGCAATTGTCATTTGTCATTTGCAATTTGTCATGGCAAACAGGTGGCAAATGTCATTTGTCTTTTGTAATTTGCCATTGCAAATGGCAAAAGACAATGGAAAATTACAGTACTCGTGATATTTGCAATTAATCATGGCAAGTATCTTTTGTCATTTGCAATTTATTATGGCAAATGGAAAATGGAAAATGGGTAATTACAGTACTCGCGATATTTGCAATCTGTCATGGCAAGTGTCTTTTGTCATTTGCAATTTATTATGGCAAATGGCAAATGGAAAATGGGAAATTACAGTACTCGCGATATTTGCAATCTGTCATGGCAAGTGTCTTATGTCATTTGCAATTTATCATGGCAAATGGCGTTTATAATTTGTCATGGTAAATGGCAAATGGAAAATTAAAGTGCTCACGTCATAGCACATGTCATTCGTCGTTTGTAATTTGTCATGGCAAATGGCAAATAACAGTACTCACATCATAGCAAATGTCTCCCTCCACTTATCCGCTGCGATATATCATGCCCCGTATCGCTTGTACCATGCACCATATGCAATGTACCACACCCTGTATTGCTTGTGCCATGCATGGCAAATAACAGTACTCACGTCATAGCAAATGTCTCCCTCCACTTATCCGCTGCGATATACCATGCCCCGTATCGCTTGTGCCATGCACCATATGCAATGTACCATGCACCATATTGCTTGTGCCATGCACGGCAAATAACAGTACTCACATCATAGCAAATGTCTCCCTCCACTTATCCGCTGCGATGTACCATGCCCCGTATCGCTTGTGCCATTGCACCGTATGCGATGTACCATGCACCATATTGCTTGTGCCATGCATGGCAAATAACAGTACTCACGTCATAGCAAATGTCTCCCTCCACTTATCCGCTGCGATGTACCATGCCCCGTATCGCTTGTGCCATGCACCGTATGCAATGTACCATGCACCATATTGCTTGTGCCATGCATGGCAAATAACAGTACTCACATCATAGCAAATGTCTCCCTCCACTTATCCGCTGCGATGTACCATGCCCCGTAGACTTGTGCCATGCACCCATGCAAGGTATCATGCACCATATTGTCTATGTGCCATGCGACGGCAAAATAACAGTTCTACAAGTAATAGCAATGTCTCCTCCACTTATCCGCTGCGATGACCATGCCCCCAGTATCGCTGTGCCATGCACCATAGCGAGTGTACCAGGGCACCATATTGCTTGTGACAGGCATGGCAATAAACAGTAACTCACATCTAGCAAATGTCTCATCCACTTATCCGCTTGCGATTGTACCATGACCCGTATAGATCTGTGCCATGCCGAGTTGCGAGGTATCATGCACATTATTGCTTGTGCCAGCATGGCAAATAACAGTACTAACATGATAGCCAAATGTCTCCCTCCCACTTATCAGCCGATGCGATTGTACCATGCCACGTATCGCTTGTGCCATGCAGAGTATGCGATGTACCATGCACCATATTGCTTGTGCCATGCATGGCAAATAACAGTACTCACGTCATAGCGAATGTCTCCCTCGACTTATCCGCTGCGATGTACCATGCCCCGTATCGCTTGTGCCATGCACCATATGCAATGTACCATACCCTGTATTGCTTGTGCCATGCACGGCAAATAACAGTACTCACGTCATAGCAAATGTCTCCCTCCACTTATCCGCTGCGATGTACCATGCCCCGTATCGCTTGTGCCATGCACCATATGCAATGTACCATACCCTGTATTGCTTGTGCCATGCACGGATAATAACAGTACTCACGCCATAGCAAATGTCTCCCTCCACTTATCCGCTGCGATGTACCATGCCCCGTATCGCTTGTGCCATGCACCATATGCAATGTACCATACCCTGTATTGCTTGTGCCATGCACGGCAAATAACAGTACTCACGTCATAGCAAATGTCTCCCTCCACTTATCCGCTGCGATGTACCATGCCCCGTATCGCTTGTGCCATGCACCATATGCAATGTACCATACCCTGTATTGCTTGTGCCATGCACGGCAAAATAACAGTACTCCACGTCATAGCAAATGTCTCCCTCCACTTATCCGCTGCGATGTACCATGCCCCGTATTGCTTGTGCCATACACCGTATGCAATGTACCATGCACCATATTGCTTGTGCCATGCACGGCAAATAACAGTACTCACGTCATAGCAAATGTCTCCCTCCACTTATCCGCTGCGATATACCATGCCCCGTATCGCTTGTGCCATGCACCATATGCAATGTACCATGCACCACATTGCTTGTGCCATGCACGGCAAATAACAGTACTCACGTCATAGCAAATGTCTCCCTCCACTTATCCGCTGCGATGTACCATGCCCCGTATCGCTTGTGCCATGCACCATATGCAATGTACCATGCACCATATTGCTTGTGCCATGCACGGCAAATAACAGTACTCACATCATAGCAAATGTCTCCCTCCACTTATCCGCTGCGATTGTACCATGCCCCGTATCGCTTGTGCCATGCACCGTATGCGATTGTACCATGCACCATATTGCTTGTGCCATGCATGGCAAATAAACAGTACTCACGTCATAGCAAATGTCTCCCTCCACTTATCCGCTGCGATGTACCATGCCCCGTATCACTTGTGCCATGCAGAGTATGCGATGTACCATGCACCATATTGCTTGTGCCATGCACGGCAAATAACAGTACTCACATCATAGCAAATGTCTCCCTCCACTTATCCGCTGCGATGTACCATGCCCCGTATCGCTTGTGCCATGCACCGTATGCGATGTACCATGCACCATATTGCTTGTGCCATGCATGGCAAATAACAGTACTCACATCATAGCAAATGTCTCCCTCCACTTATCCGCTGCGATGTACCATGCCCCGTATCGCTTGTGCCATGCACCATATGCAATATACCATACCCTGTATTGCTTGTGCCATGCACGGCAAATAACAGTACTCACGTCATAGCAAATGTCTCCCTCCACTTATCCGCTGCGATGTACCATGCCCCGTATTGCTTGTGCCATACACCGTATGCGATGTACCATGCACCATATTGTTTGTGCCATGCATGGCAAATAACAGTAATCACGTCATAGCAAATGTCTCCCTCCACTTATCCGCTGCGATGTACCATGCCCCGTATCGCTTGTGCCATGCACCATATGCAATGTACCATGCACCATATTGCTTGTGCTATGCACGGCAAATAACAGTACTCACATCATAGCAAATGTCTCCCTCCACTTATCCGCTGCGATGTACCATGCCCCGTATCGCTTGTGCCATGCACCGTATGCGATGTACCATGCACTATATTGCTTGTGCCATGCATGGCAAATAACAGTACTCACGTCATAGCAAATGTCTCCCTCCACTTATCCGCTGCGATGTACCATGCCCCGTATCGCTTGTGCCATGCACCATATGCAATGTACCATACCCTGTATTGCTTGTGCCATGCACGGATAATAACAGTACTCACGCCATAGCAAATGTCTCCCTCCACTTATCCGCTGCGATGTACCATGCCCCGTATCACTTGTGCCATGCACCGTATGCAATGTACCATGGACCATATTGCTTGTGCCATGCATGGCAAATAACAGTACTCACGTCATAGCAAATGTCTCCCTCGACTTATCCGCTGCGATGTACCATGCCCCGTATTGCTTGTGCCATGCACCGTTGCGATGTACCATGCACCATATTGTTTGTGCCATGCACGGCAAATAACAGTAATCACGTCATAGCAAATGTCTCCCTCCACTTATCCGCTGCGATATACCATGCCCCGTATCGCTTGTGCCATGCACCATATGCAATGTACCATGCACCATATTGCTTGTGCCATGCATGGCGAATTACAGTACTCACATCATAGCAAATGTCTCCCTCCACTTATCCGCTGCGATGTACCATGCCCCGTATCGCTTGTGCCATGCACCGTATGCGATGTACCATGCACCATATTGCTTGTGCCATGCACGGAAATAACAGTACTCACGTCATAGCAAATGTCTCCCTCCACTTATCCGCTGCGATGTACCATGCCCCGTATCGCTTGTGCCATGCACCATATGCAATGTACCATACCCTGTATTGCTTGTGCCATGCACGGATAATAACAGTACTCACGTCATAGCAAATTTCTCCCTCCACTTATCCGCTGCGATGTACCATGCCCCGTATCACTTGTGCCATGCAGAGTATGCGATGTACCATGCACCATATTGCTTGTGCCATGCATGGCAAATAACAGTACTCACATCATAGCAAATGTCTCCCTCGACTTATCCGCTGCGATGTACCATGCCCCGTATTGCTTGTGCCATGCACCGTATGCGATGTACCATGCACCATATTATTTGTGCCATGCACGGCAAATAACAGTACTCACGTCATAGCAAATGTCTCCCTCCACTTATCCGCTGCGATATACCATGCCCCGTATCGCTTGTGCCATGCACCATATGCAATGTACCATGCACCATATTGCTTGTGCCATGCACGGCAAATAACAGTACTCACGTCATAGCAAATGTCTCCCTCCACTTATCCGCTGCGATGTACCATGCCCCGTATCGCTTGTGCCATGCACCGTATGCGATGTACCATGCACCATATTGCTTGTGCCATGCATGGCAAATAACAGTACTCACGTCATAGCAAATGTCTCCCTCCACTTATCCGCTGCGATGTACCATGCCCCGTATCGCTTGTGCCATGCACCATATGCAATGTACCATACCCTGTATTGCTTGTGCCATGCACGGCAAATAACAGTACTCACATCATAGCAAATGTCTCCCTCCACTTATCCGCTGCGATGTACCATGCCCCGTATCGCTTGTGCCATGCACCGTATGCAATGTACCATGCACCATATTGCTTGTGCCATGCACGGCAAATAACAGTACTCACATCATAGCAAATGTCTCCCTCGACTTATCCGCTGCGATATACCATGCCCCGTATTGCTTGTGCCATGCACCGTTGCGATGTACCATGCACCATATTGTTTGTGCCATGCACGGCAAATAACAGTAATCACGTCATAGCAAATGTCTCCCTCCACTTATCCGCTGCGATATACCATGCCCCGTATCGCTTGTGCCATGCACCATATGCAATGTACCATGCACCATATTGCTTGTGCCATGCATGGCGAATTACAGTACTCACATCATAGCAAATGTCTCCCTCCACTTATCCGCTGCGATGTACCATGCCCCGTATCGCTTGTGCCATGCACCGTATGCGATGTACCATGCACCATACCCTGTATTGCTTGTGCCATGCACGGAAAATAACAGTACTCACCGTCATAGCAAATGTCTCCCTCCACTATCACGCTGCGATTGGGTGCACCACCCCACGCTCACCCCTAAGCCCCCCCACCCACCCCCATGTACCATGACGACCGTATCGCTTGTGCCATGCACCAATGCAATGTACCATACCACTCGAGCAATAAGTGCTTGTGCCATTGCACGGGCTAAAAACCAGTAATCACGTCATTAGCAAATTTCTCCCCCCTCACACCTAAAATCCGCACACCCCTACCAACACCCTAGACCGAACAACCCCAATAATAGGATGGGGTGAACGCATGACAAACCCCGTATCACTTGGGAAACCAACGTGACAGAGTACGATGAATACCACACCCATTGCACCATTATGCTTGTGGGCAAGGCATGGCAAATAACACACCGTACTTCACTCATAGCAAATCCGTCCGCAACCCCCCCTCGACTTATCAGCCGCGATTCCTGTACCATGCCCGTATTGCTCGATGCCATGCACCCGTCACAACTTGTATTGCGGGGGACCAAACATGGACCATGCACCATATTATGGTGCAGCACGTGCAAATAACAGTACTCACGTTAATGCAATGTTCTCCCTCCACTTATCCGCCATGGATATTACCATGCCCGTATCGATTGGTGCATGCCACCATAGGGCATAGGTACCATGCACATATTGCTGTGTGCCATGCACGGACGAAATAACAGTACTCACGTCATAGCAAATGTCTCCCTCCACTTATCCGCTTGCGATGCTAACCATGCCGTATCGCGGTGCCTGCACCGTATGCGATGTACCATTGCACCCATTAGCTTGTTGCCATGCATGGCAAATAACAGTACTCACGTCATAGCAAATGTCTCCCTCCACTTATCCGCTGCGATTGTACCATGCCCCGTATCGCTTGTGCCATGCACCATATGCAATGTACCATACCCTGTATTGCTTGTGCCATGCACGGCAAATAACAGTACTCACGTCATAGCAAATGTCTCCCTCCACTTATCCGCTGCGATGTACCATGCCCCGTATCGCTTGTGCCATGCACCATATGCAATGTACCATACCCTGTATTGCTTGTGCCATGCACGGCAAATAACAGTACTCACGTCATAGCAAATGTCTCCCTCCACTTATCCGCTGCGATGTACCATGCCCCGTATCGCTTGTGCCATGCACCGTATGCAATGTACCATGCACCATATTGCTTGTGCCATGCACGGCAAATAACAGTACTCACATCATAGCAAATGTCTCCCTCCACTTATCCGCTGCGATGTACCATGCCCCGTATCGCTTGTGCCATGCACCGTATGCAATGTACCATGCACCATATTGCTTGTGCCATGCACGGCAAATAACAGTACTCACATCATAGCAAATGTCTCCCTCCACTTATTCCGCTGCGATGTACCATGCCCCGTATCGCTTGTGCCATGCACCGTATGCAATGTACCATGCACCATATTGCTTGTGCCATGCACGGCAAATAACAGTACTCACATCATAGCAAATGTCTCCCTCCACTTATCCGCTGCGATGTACCATGCCCCGTATCGCGTGTGCACAGTATGCGATGTACCATGCACCATATTGCTTGTGCCATGCACGGCAAATAACAGTACTCACATCATAGCAAATGTCTCCCTCCACTTAACTGCTGCGATATACCATGCTCCGTATCGCTTGTGCCATGCACCGTATGCGATGTACCATGCACGATATGCAATGTACCATACCCTGTATTGCTTGTGCCATGCACGGCAAATAACAGTACTCACGTCATAGCAAATGTCTCTCTCCACTTATCCGCTGCTATATACCATGCCCCATATCGCTTGTGCGCCTTGGCAGGGGCAGATTTAGAACGTTCCGGACGGGGCGCACTTTGCCACTCTGGCGGATGCCCTCCCCCATTGATTCCGGAGCCGTTGGTTCCGGAGCGTTGGTCCCGGAGCTCTTGTGCCAGGAAGTAACCATTGCCTGGGTATTGCTCCCACACTTTCTCAATGTTGGCATAGGTCTCCTCCTTGGACGCAGCCCCCCGCCTGGAGGGGGACCCTCTCATGGAGGCTGGTCTCTTAATGGAGGCTGAGCACTGTGAGGTAGACATAGCACCTGGGGATGGTAGAAGGGTTTGGGGCTTAGTGGAGCAGTGTGAGGTAGACATAGCACCTGGGGATGGTAGAAGGGTTTGGGGTTTAGTGGAGCACTGTGAGATAGACATAGCGCCTGGGGATAACTAAATGAATAGTGCGCCTTATTATGAGCAGCCCATTTGCTTGCACTGGGACTAACCACTAGTGCCTGGGGAGTATATAAGGGTTTGGGGTTTAGTGGAGCGCTGTGAGGTAGACATAGCGCCGGGGGATAGATAAATATATAGTACGCCTTATTACGAGGCGTGAGGTTGAGGGGGCCAGCCCGTTTGCTTGCACTGGGACCAACCACTAGTGCCCGAGGATTACTGAAGGGTTTGGGGTTCATTTTATCAATGTTTTTTATTTTTGGCCCTTCCTGTCACGATTTTTAGCATCGCTTGCAACGCTGCATAGAACTTGTTATTTTCAGCTATGAGCAGCAGCTTCTAGGCAGCTTTTCTGACTGGCTATGAGCAGCAGCTTCTAGACAGCTTTTCTGACTGGCTATGAGCAGCAGCTTCTAGGCATCTTTTCTGACTGGCTACGAGCAGCAGCTCCTAGGCAGCTTTTCCGACTGGCTATTCGACCTAACCTGACGCATCCATGCATTTGACTTGTCTTCGTGCGAGGCGTCGCAAATTGTGCGACTCGGTGCGACCCCAGGGCGATGCGTTGGCCCCCAAACCCTGCAAAGTGTGGAGTCCAAGGGGTTTTGGGAGTCCTTCTGACCAGTTTAGCCTGACGCAACCTAGTGCATCACAGAGCTGTGCACAATCAGCTGTCCAGCAGGGGAAAACAACCAGGTATCTCTAGCTTTGCACGATCCACGCGCACAAGCGGCAGCGGCAGGAGAACCAGAAAGAAAAAAAATAAGGGCATTGGCCCGCCTTCAAGTGCTCTCTCCTAGGCTCCTTAGGGCCGAGCCCATCCAGACCTCATGCAGCACATTCCAAGGTGGGAAGTGCTTCAGAAAGCATTGAGGATATGCAATCATGCTTGTGATGTAGGTTTCTGTTCCTGACTATAATGCTAGACTTCTGTTTCTATATTTCTGTTTCTGACTGACTAGGAGAAAACGACCAGCTTCACCTCATGCAGCAGGAGATCCAAGCTCGCATACGTCGTCAGATGGCACTGAAGGATGCGCAGGTTCAGATCAATAAATTGGATCAAGCTCACAAGAGGCAGAGGATGCAGATTAGGACACTGGCCCAGCAGGTGAGCTGGACATGGGTGGGTCTGTGCGTGTGTGTGTGGTGATGGGGGGGGGGGGGGGTGGTGGGTGTGCGGGGACTGGCTATTCGATGGGGGGGACTGGATATTCGATGGGGGGGACTGGCTATTCGATGGGGGGGACTGGCTATTTGATGGGGGGACTGGCTATTCCATGGGGGGACTGGCTATTCGATGGGGGGGACTGGCTATTCGATGGGGGGGACTGCCTATTCGATGTTGGGGGACTGGCTATTTGATGGGGGGACTGGCTATTCGATGGGGGGGACTGGCTATTTGATGGGGGGACTGGCTATTCAATGGGGGGGACTGGCTATTCGATGGGGGGGACTGGCTATTCGATGGGGGGGACTGGCTATTCGACCTAATTTGACGCAAGCTAGAGCATCACAAAGCCAGCACAATCAGCTGTCCAGGAATGGTGGAATAATTTGATGTAGCACAGTGGCTGGCTCAGAGAGCTGCCTAGAAGCTGCTAAGAAAATCCGAAAAGAAAAGCCTTAGATTATTGAAAGGGAGAGTGTAGGGGAGAGGTTAGCTTGCAAATCCTCCATGTACGCACACACATACACACACATACACACACAAGCATACACATACACACACATACACAAACAAGCATACACATACACACGCATACAAACACACACACATGCACACACACAAACAAACATAAACACACTCATACACACACATACACACATACACACATATACACACACTTAAATACTCATACACACACATACGCACACATACACGCACACATACACACTCGTATACACACACGTAAGAGGGAGCTTACGGGTATGTGGGTGAGGGTCTGGGAAAATGTTGAGGAACACACTCACATCCACACAAACACACACATACATTGACTCTCTTTCACACACATGCACACACATACATTGACTCTCTTTCACACACATACCCCTCCCCACCCCACCACCCTCCCCACCACCCACACACCCACACCCACATCAAACACTGTAACCATCACACACACACACTCTCAGGCCACTCGCACAAATACACAGCACACATAAATGTGCAAGCACACACACACCACCATCAATACCACCAAGAGACCCCCCATAGCCCCCCCACACCCACCCCCCCGGCCCTCACCCTCCTATACCAATTCTCTCCTCTCCTCCAATTCCCTCATCTCATCCCACCCTCCCCCCACCCCACCTCACCCCACCCCACCCCACCCAGCAACATACACACACACTCAAAACCAAACTCAAACCTCTTCACTACCACCCCATGCCATGAAGCTTAGCCAGCCATACCTAGTTAGCAGGATAGGCACGACCAATCCGAAACAGAAGTTGGCAATGAGACTACGAGGTATTCGTTTTGCTTCGCATGAAGCTCGCCATGCTGGTCGAACCCAGCAAGACCTCTAGTGTTGGGCTGGGCAGGATCCGTCTTAAAGAAGAGCTACAAGCAGATGTTCCGATATCTCGTATGAAGGAGATAAGTTACGTGTTAAGCGCAATGCACAATGTGCATGATGATAGCAAGTGATAGCGCATCCGACACAAGCAAGAGAGGTACACTTGCGAATTATGGAAGAGCGAAGTGCGAAATGTCTAGACAGCCATTTAGTTACAGACGAACGCTTTGCGCATTATGGCACGGTCTAGTGAAGCGGGGGATTCGCTTTGTCAGCGAGAGGGTATGACGTGAAGCATTCGACCGGTTGCCTGAATCCAGCTATGACCAGTATTATGACAGCTGGACATGTCTCGAGACTATCGACTTTCGACAGTCTACACCCATGTGATTCATTCCGTACTCGGCATTTTGGGGTTGTACTGTTCGTACTACCCACATGTACGCCTGTACAAGGTGAGCACTGAGCAGCCTTGAGACTGAAGTACCATGCAATGAAAACAAAACAACATTCGGTCCCCATTCAAGCCAGTCCAGGATCCTAAGTTGGGTTGTTCAAGGGGGCTCCAACTTCTGTTTTCAATGTCTTCGTTTCATGAGCCAACATCTTCGTTTCATGGGCCAACATCTGCGACCTCTGAGTAAAAATCTACGTTTGCAAAGCAACAGACCTTCCGGATTCCGTGTTTTGAGAAGTGAAACGTAACATTTTGAACAGCCCTGGTCCTATAGCAATTATGAAGACATTTTTATGTACGGTGTGTAAGAATGTTACAGTCCAGGGGTAGGCCAAATAGGCTAACCCACGTCCTGGGGTGAAAGTCCTTTCACAACTAAAAAAAAAAAAAAGGGACTTGCCCAACCGTGTAGGAAGGGCTCAATAAAAAGCACACACCAACCCTTGATTGGGATGTGGAGACCATTTATATACCCCGCTCTAGCACTACAGGTGTTGTAGACTGGATTATATACCGGCTACTGAGTTGCTTAGAAAAGCCAGTGTGTAGTCACTGACTGGCTCTACACTGTGCACGTGTCCATGTGACCACGTGCATCGCCGTGCACTACTAAAACAAAATACGTCTCTTGATATAGACTACTGTACTGCCACTGGCTAGTATATTATGCACGCCCCTGCGGCATCTAGTAATCAATTCCTTACTGTAACATATTCAGTAGCTACGTCTCTCCGTGTCCTGCAGTCTCACTCACTACGAGATACTAAAACAGGGCTTGTGTGTGAAGCAGGGTAGTTGAACACGTATATGCCCAGGTACAGGGCTTGTGTGTGAAGCAGGGTAGTGCAACACGTACGTGTCTGCATGTCAGCGTGCACACTTCAGAGGGGCGAGTGCATGTTACCACGCACACTTTCACTGGGATGTGCATGTTTGCACACACCTTGATGATGTATTTGTTATATTTTGACTGGGACGTGCGTGTTTCCCCTCACCTGTTTTTCTCAGGGTTTCGCTCACATTTTGACAGGGACTCAGGGAGGGGAGTGTTTGCACGCTTATTCCGGGGGGGGGGGGGGGGGGGGGGGGGGGGGGGGGGGGGGGGGGGGGCTATGCGTGAGGCACGTAACCTCTCACAGGGCTTTGAACAACCCTGGTGTGAATCCAAACAAGCATGGACATAAGAATTCCGTTTGCATAGGGAGATGTGTTCATAGCTGTTTGGCGGAGCCCCCTCTTTAAGGGAGCGGGAGCCCCCATGTTTACCCATTTGTCCGTCCGACCGGAAAAAAACAAAAATTTAAGCCCGACATGTCAGCCAACGATCGCGTAACTAACTCGCTTCGGCCAGCTCCATCTATCGTTGCCACCTTTCGATCCGTTGCCAAGACACTCCGCCAATTTTCCATGTCGCTTGCAACGCTGCATATGACTTGTTTCCTTTAGAAAGGCAGAATCCTCGCCCCCCCCCCCCACACACACACACACCACCACCACCACCACCACCACCACACACACACACCACCACCACCTCGCGGTATCTGTTGGTATTCACTGGCATGGTAGCTTTGTCCAGGTAAAGTAACAGCACGTTTTTTAACGCCGTACGACGGGGCTCCCTTCATACCACGACCCACCAGGCGTTCTCATTTTTAATGGTGTTCGAGCAGCTATTAGAAATGTGTCTAAAAGTCCAGGGTGAGCATCCAATTAGGCTGAAGGTAGAAGAAGAGATATTTAAATCCTTGGATGAAATGATGCTTTAATTATATTGTAGAAATAAATTATCGCTGTAGCACGAACTCAGGGCCCCCATCGGTTAAACGATTGTTTGGGGTTCAGTTCATCAGTGCTTTTCTTTGTAAGCCCTTCCTATACGGTTGGGCAAGTCCCTTTAGCCTATCTGGCCTACCCCTGGACTGTAACATACATACACACATACAGTCTGCTCCGTGGGTTCCTTGGGTATCGCACAGGGGGACTTAGGATTGGGTAACGGTGAGCAGCCCCAAGTTGGCTGAAAACTAATGTTACAATTCATTTCAGTTACTCAACAAAAAAATAATGTTACACTTCATTTCAGTTACTCAACAACAAATTAATGTTACACTTCATTTCAATTCCTCAAGATACTCACAAATTTAGTAGTAAGTGCAGGGATACAATCGTTGAATACAATTATCACTGTAGCATTATCTTGGGCCCCCGGTCGGTACAACGATTGTTTGGGGTTCAACAAATAAAGAAATACATACCGGTAAATAGAACGCCTTATTACGAGGCGTGATGTTGAGGGGGCCAGCCCATTCGCTTCCACACAATTTCCTGCCTCTCCCAATACCAAGTGGAAACTGATAGATGGAAACGTCCACTTGTTCCTTGGAAGGATCGAGCGTGTCACCTTCGAGATTATGGAACAGTTCAAGATGAACATTATGTGGTCTTTGAATATAATGACGAAGCCTTGCTGAATTCGAGAGGAAATTATCAGAACCTGATTTCCTAATCGAAGAGCAAAATGATTCCTCTACATTATCTGATGCGCAATCCAGAAGTTGAAGGTCGAGAGAAGCTTCTTTTGTTCATCTATGAATGGATGAAGAGGCGGGATAGAGAATTTGCTTTATAGGTATACATCGTTTTTTGTGTACTGTTTTTTATCGTTCAGGAGAAGAGGAGAAGCAATGGAAATGGGAAAACGAAACAATGATTTGTTCGCGTTTACATTTCCCTGGTAATTGTTTTTTTACTGCGGAAGACGGCGAGCAGCCAAATTGCTGGCTGAAGCTATGTAACCAAGCTCAAATTCAAGAAGGTTCCAAGGAGGACTAAGCAAAAAGCGGCAATCCGCGACTCGCGGCCCGCGAGCAGCTAGATTGCTGGCTGAAGCTACGTAACCAAGTTCAAGTTAGTGAAAAGACTAAGCTACAGGGTTGTTCAAACCGTTACGTATCACGTATTAACTCACATATTTTGGAGGGTCTCTAACGTTTTAAACGTATATTTTAGCTCACGAAACGTAGCTTTTGCGAACGGTTACGCCTCGAAACGTAGCTTTTGCGAAAGGTTACGTCTCGAAACGTAGTTTTTGAAGGACCCTACAACATCCCCACTATTTTGAAGGAGTGGCCACGCCATTCGAACTGAATCCTCGGGGCTGCTGGATTGTGTAGGGAGACCCATCTCCTGGGGTGAAACACCTTTCACAACTTAAAAAACCTAGTGCAGTATAGGAGTATATCTCACTTTCAGTATTTTTCTTTTCAGGTACGAGCACCAGCTTCTGAGCAGCTCCCCTGACTGGCTATTCAGCTTAACTTGGCGCAACCTCGAGCACCTTGAAGCTGACATAATTACCTTTCCAGAACTGCTGAATTAGTTGTGTGTAGCCAAGTGGTCGGCTCAGGGAGCTGCCTAGAAGCTGCTATGTATGTATGTATGTATGTATGTATGTATGTATGTATGTACGCATGTATGTAAGCATGTATGTATCATGTATGCATATTACAGTCCAGGGGGAGGCAATATAGGCAAAAGGGCTATGAAAAGACGAAAAGAAAAATCCTGATCACTCCTGATTACTCATGATAGGTTCAACTATGGACACATATCTCTATGCAAACGGAATTCTTATGGCCATGCTTGGTCAAGATAACACCAGGAATCCCCCCTACAGTCACCCTGAGCGTTGCAGGTCGTTGTCAACCGCGATGGTAGCCTGTCCAGTCAAGGTGGTAGACCGCTCTCTGCCCGTGTACGACGGGTTCCCTTAATACCACGCCCCACCAGGCGTTATCGTTACTTATCACACCAGGGTTGCTCCTTCAGGACAGTTTTTTTAGTAGTGAAGGTATTTCACCCCAGGAGATGGGTCTCCCTACACAAACCAGCAGCCCCCAGGGTTGCTCCTTCAGGACAGGTTCATGAGCGAGTTGATACGCATTCCCTGAGCGATGGAGTACAGCCCGACCCTGCATGAGTTGAAAGGAAATACATAGTTGTCTCGAAACAGCTCGAAAGCAAAAACAACACCAAGCATAATTGGCACCGCACAAGTTGAAAGGATAAAGATTGATAAGCAAAACAAAAACCAAGCATCATTGAAGCTACACGAATTGAAAGGAATGACATATTTGTCTTGAAAGCAAACCTTTAGGCCACAAGACCATGAGATCATGATACCAAATGATAATTATACCATGAGTACATTATACCATGGTATCGCCAGAGTTACAGGGCGGGAGACCTACCAGATTGCGAAGCCCTCCTCATCTTCAAGCTTTTTCAGCGCTTCATACAGACCGTTGATGGGGAGAGTCTCAATAGTAATGGCACCAGCGTCCTCCGCACATGGCGTGGGGTTGATGTTTTCAGGTGCATCCCCATCAATCTGATCATATGTTGGGAACGGCAACTAATATTAGTGTTTGGAAAAATAAGATTAACTGATATTATTATTGTGCCAAAATAATAATAGTTTTTCAAATAAATTCGAAATTCTGGTGAGACGGCTCGTAACTACTAATACTATGTTATATCATATTATTTATTCACTTATATTAAATAACATAGCCGACCCCTACTCATATGCCAGGTCAAGGCTCACATGTGGGATCAAGGTTCATATGCAATGTTTGTCTGTCTGTGTGGGGTTGACGTTCTCGGGTGCATCACCATCAATCTGATCATATGTAAGGTCAAGGTTCACATGCAATGTTTGTTTATCTGTGGGGTTGATGTTCTCGGGTGCATCCCCATCAATCTGATCATATGCCAAGTCAAGGTTCACATGTAAGGTCAAGGTTCACATGTATGGTCAAGGTTCACATGCAATGTTACTTGTCTGTGTGGGGCTGATGTTCTCGGGTGCAGCCCCACCAATCTAATCATGTGTAAGGTCAAGGTTCATATGGCATGTCAAGGTTCACATGCGATGTTTGTTTGTCTCTGTGGGGTTGATGTTCTCAGGTGAATCCCCACCAATTTGTTCGTATGTAAGGTCAAGGTTCATATGGCATGTCAAGGTTCATATGTAATGTTCGTTTATCTATGTGGGGTTCGACTCACCTCAACAAAGACGGTGACGATGCACTCAGGAGTGAGACCAGGTGACAGATACTGCCGACCTGTGGTCCCCACCACCTTGCCAGTGTAGCCGGTCTCCTCTTTCAACTCTCTCAGAGCAGAAGTTTCTACTGTCTCCCCTGGATCCACCAGACCTGAGAGTTGAATGAGGTGAGTGTGGGTGTGGGTGGTGGTGTTTGTGGAAAGTGGTTGGTGGGTGGCGATAGGGGAGGTATGACTAATTTGAATGATGTGAGACGGGGATTGGGAGCTGCCCAGAAGCTGCTACTCGTAGCCCCCAAGAGATACAGTGTTCACACCCTGGTTCACACCCTGGTTCACACCCTGGTTCACACATACTTTTTATCTTTGTGTGACGTATAAGTTATAACAGGTTGAGCGACTCGGTGCGACCCCAGGGCAACGCACTGCCCCCCGAACGGAGCGCAAATTGCGGAGCCTGAGGGGGTTTGGGGAGCATTTTTGACTAGTTTAGCCGGACCCATGCGTCGCCTTGCAGCGATGGAATGGCGACACGTCGCACAAAACAATTAAGCCCGTGCCCGTCATTCACACGTACAAGACTGTGTACAGGGAAAGTGAGCTGCCCAGAAGCTGCTACTCGTAGCCCAACATAGAAAAAGTGTTATAACTTACCTGCACACAGCTCCACCGTGAACTTTCCCAAGGGCGGGCGGAACTGGCACAAGGGGGAGGAAGGAAACAGGGGAGTGGTGATAAGTGATGAAGTCTAAACATTAAACCCTACCCCCCCCCCCCCCCCCCCCCCCCCCCTTTTTTTCCCTTTCCCTCCCGGCTTCATGACAACCACCAGGAAGTTGCGAACACCGTGTCCTCCCCCCCCCCCCCCCCCCCCCCCCCCCCGCCCCCCCCATGAACTTTCCTAAGGGCGGGCGGAACTAACACAAGGGGAAAAAAGGAAACAGGGGGTGGCGATAAGTGATGAAGTCCATGATGGCATACATACCTAAAACAATAACGCACGTCTAAACTAGAATGACCGCCCTGATCAGCTGGTTTTTGGTATATTTTTGTGTTTTCTTTTTTGGGGTTCGGGGTGGTGTGTAAGATGCAAGCATCGTTGTTCGGTAGGCATTGGGTCGACCGTGTGATGTGTGACTTGTCAGCTTGACTAGGGCAGTGAGCCTGTCGTACTGACGGCTAGACCTCCCCCCCACACAGGTAGAAAGGGAAGGAAACAGAGGTGTGGCGATAAGTGATGAAGTCCATGATAGTAAAAGTTGTTATTTTCACCCCTGACCACCCTCCTCCCCCTCCCCCCCCCCCCCCCCCCCCCCCCCCCCCCCCCCCCCCCTGCGCATGCCCCCCCACACACACACCACAGCATACACACCCATGCACCATGCCCCCCCCCCCCCCCCCCCCCCCCCCCCCCCCCCCCCCACACACACACACACACACACACACACACACACACAACACAACATGCACACTCGTGCACCATGCATCCCCCACGCACACCACATCATGCACACCCATGCATCATGTATGCACCCATGCACCCACCCATGTACACCACACCATCCACACCCATGCACCCACCCACGCACGCACACCACAACATACACACCCATGCACCATGCACTCAGCCATGCACACCACCTTGCCAGGTTGAGTGGTGGAGCGTACACACACCTGCCAAGTGCATATAGGACCTTCCTCCACAACACGCACACCCTTGCCACATACACCCACCCAAGCACACCACACACACCCTTGCCCCATGCACACCACACCATAGGTGTGGGGGTAGGGTGCGTGGGCAAGTGGGGGTAGGGGGGCAGGGGAGAGCGCTGATGGGGAGCTCTGATGGATGCTGACGTCGTACCCTTCCCCCCACACATCCACACACACACACACCACACACACAACTCTGCAGTACCTGCTTCACAATCAACAGCCGCGGCTCGTGGCTCTTTGATTTGACAACGCAAAAGCAAGACACAGCATCCACCTTGCCAGGTTCAGTGGTGGTGCGTTCACACGCCTGCCAAGTGCGGACGGGACCATCATCCAATTGGTAGTGCAAGTTCACGAACCTCAACCACTTAGTGGCTGCAAGCTCTTCCTTCTTTATAATTTTGGCCATGGCGGGCAAAGCGTTGGTCTTAATCAGGTGTGATCGAGTGCGAGAGAGATGCGGATCAACTCTTGTTACCGGTGGGCAGAGAGGGACAGGGCTAGGGGTGTGGGGAGGGGAGGATCGGCAGAGGTTGGAGTGCTTGTGCGTGCTTGTAACACGGCAGTAAAGCATCAGCTTTTGAAAAGAAGGAAACGAACGGGATGGAAATGCTTGAAGGTGCAATCCGATAAAAGCAGTGCGATTGGGGAAAGGCACCAGGGAGGCCAGGTGGTTGATGGGTTGTTTGGGTCGAGCGGTTGGGGTCACTATCGAGCCTAGAGTCTGGCCGAGTCTGGCACCTCTGGTCTGGCACAATTCCCTCCGATTCTGCCAGACCACGCCACTCGGTGTAACTTAAGCGTTACGAACGACCAAGACACCAAGTAGGCGAGTGACAGTGCGCTCCGTTTCCCTCCAGCTATTGATTTCGCAAGCATGGCCCATTCGCAAAGCTAACAGATACATTAATGAAGGCTATGGAGAAATGAATCGATCTTGAATTTGAGCAGCTGGATCCCCTAGCAGAGTTGCAAGCTTCCGATGATGAACGAAGGGACGAGCGGCACTAGTGCGGATGAAAAATCCTCTCTCCGGCGAAACTTGGTCCTGGGGCCACAGGTATGAACCAATTCATGCGATTCCGCAGAAATGCGCAATGATCAATTCGCATGGGAATCCCTCGCTTTCTTGCCCCCTCATAATTTGATTTATGACATGTTACTGGCACCATGACCGGGCCCCCTTAAATACACAGAATCCTGTGGACAAAGGTGGTGCGACCACTGGGGCGCTTAGAGAGCGAGCAGCTGTACATGCTACTCGTGGAGCGGATGCTGCTGCAGGCTCATCAAGGAACCGGCCCCTCACAGTCAGGAGAGCACCCAGAGCAGGCGCAGGTCTGTGCTTGGATCGTGGGACAGCCAGCAGCATGCATGCAAGCACTAGCTGCTCTGATGGGGGAGTCTAGCTGATAGGTGGCAGTGTGCACGGGGTGTGCTGCATTGGTGTGCTTGGGTCCCTGTGTGTGTTGGTGGTACGCATGTGTGGGGTGTTGATGCTGTTGGGTTCACTGTGTGCGCGTACATGTGTGTGTGTGTGTGTGTGCATGTTTGCAGGTGTGTTCGTGCGTGTGTGTGTGTGTGTGTGGTGGTGGTGGGGGGGGGGGGGTTGTGCGTGCATGCATGCCTGTGTGCACGAGTTTACGTGCGTGCATGCCTGTGTGTATGTGCCTGCATTTTTGCGTGCATGTTTGTGTGTGCATGGGTGAGTGTGGGTGTGAGCGTGGGTGTGGGTGTGGGTGAGGCTGTGGGTGTTAAATT
>JACBWV010000610.1:145393613-145451113 GCA_013435795.1 Chlamydomonas sp. ICE-L
AACATCACCCCACAACCACCACCATGCGCCAGCACCACCAACACCATTCACCACGCACAACCACCGACAACCACCACCACCAGCACCACCGACCACAATCACCACCACACCCCACCACCACACACCACCATGTCACCATGCACCACCACCACCTATTCAACACCACAACCACCACGCACCACCACTCACCACCAACATCCACCATTCACCACCACGCCACAATGCACACCACCACTACAACACCACCACCACCACCGACACCACAATTCACCATTCCGACCACCATCCCACCATCACCATCCCACCACCACCACCACCAACCATTCACCATTCACCACCACCACCATTCACACAACCCACCACCGACCCACGCACCACCACAACGATTCACCACCATACACCATCTACCCACCAAGCCACCACCCAGCCACACCATTTCACCCACCACCATTACCAACACAAACACCACCCCACCACCACTCGTGACATTCACCATCCCCCCCCCCCCTTCACCACCCAACCCGACCACCACCACCAACCACCATCACCATTCTCCACGCACACTCATTCATGCCACCACAACCACCACCAAACCACCACCAACACCATCACCATCACCACCGAGCCAACCCACCCTCCACTCACTTAACCACCACCATCTCCTCACCACCATCCAACCATGCACGCACCACCACCACCACCGACCACCATCACCACCCAGCCACCACCACCACACCACTACCACCGATTCACCACACCACCACCAACCACCACCACCTCCATGCAACGACCACGCACCATCACCACCCACCACCACACCACCACCCACCGGTGGGGGGGACCACAACCCCCACACCATTCCCACCACCACCTCCAAGCTCCCCACCACCCACCACCCCCTCACACAACCACCCCAAACCACCGACCATTCAACCACCACCACCACCAGCCATGCACAACCACCGCCCATGCTCCCACCACCACCCACAACACCGACACCGCCAACCCAACATCGCCAACCTTCCCTTAATTTACCTCTTACTCAATTACGTCTCCCCTCCTCTGGTCCCGCCCCCGTGGCCAAGACCACGCCAAAGATGAGGTTGAAGCTCCCCATCTCACCCAAGCCTTCCACACCCCCTGGCCCTCGATCCTCCACCAGCACCCCCTTGCCCATCCTGGGTGGTGGGAAGGTGATCCCCCCGGCTGGGGTGGTTATCAAGAGTCCCATCACAGTTGCTGGGGGGTCTGGCAGGACCAACCAGCCCATTCCAGGTAGGAGGAGTGTGACCAATGGGAATCCTAAACCACCTTAACCACCTAAACCACCTAAACCACCTAGACCACTTAATCCTAAACCACCTAAACCACCTAAACCACTTAATCCTAAACCACCTAAACCACCTAAACCATCTAAACCACCTAAACCACTCAATCCTAAACCACCTAAACCACCTAAACCACCTAAATCTAAACCACTAATAAACTCAAAGCTAGGGGGAGTGTGACCAATGGGGAAAACGTGGTGACTGACTAGTTAGCAAGAGTCCCATCACGGCCATGGGTGGGGTGGGGTGTGTGGGGGTGTGGGGTGGGGTGTGTGGGTGTGTGGGGTGTGTGGGGGGGTGGGGGGGGCCTGGCAGGACCAACCAGCCCATTCCAGGTAGGGGGATCGTGACCAATAGGAATCCTAAACCACCTTGACCACCTAGTGCTGATCAGCTTTCCCCTGCCCCCATCTCGAGAGGAGACTGGCGAGGACCCACAGGAGGGCGAGCCCCCCCCCTCCCACCCATCAAACCCCTCACACCCCTCACACCCCTCACGCCCCATCCCAGAGACTGGCGAGGACCCCCAGGAGGGCGAGGCCCCCCCCTACCAGCCGCCGGCACTGCTAGATGTGGAGGACAACCCCCGAAGTGAGGCGTCAGTGGCCGCACTCATGTCACCAGGATCCACTGACGGTGAGGCCACATGTAGCACCCCCCCCCACACCCACCAACCCACATTCCATCCACATCCCCCCACCCAACCCAACCCAACACCCCAGCCAACCCCAACTCCAAACCAGACCCAAACCAAACCAAATCAACTCCCAACCCCACAAGCAATGCGTCAGTGGCCGCACTCATGTCACCAGGATCCACTGACGGTGAGGCCACATGTAGGACCCCCCCACAAACCCACACACCCACATTCCACCCACATCCCCCCACCCAACCCAACCCAACCCCCCAGCCAACCCCAACTCCTAACCAGACCCAAACCAAACCAAATCAACCCCCAACCCCGCAAGCAATGCGTCAGTGGCCGCACTCATGTCACCAGGATCCACTGACGGTGAGGCCACATGTAGGACCCCCCCTACACACCCCCACACCCACATCCCACCCCCATCCCCCCCACCCAACCCAACCAAACCCAACCCCCCAGCCAACCCCAACTCCAAACCAGACCCAAACTAAATCAACCCCCAACCCCACAAGCAATGCGTCAGTGGCCGCACTCATGTCACCAGGATCCACTGACGGTGAGGCCACATGTAGGACCCCCCCACACACCCCCACACACCCCCATCCCACCCCCATCCCCCCACCCAACCCAACCCAACACCCCAGCCAACCCCAACTCCTAACCAGACCCAAACCAAACCAAATCAACCCCCAACCCCACAAGCAATGCGTCAGTGGCCGCACTCATGTCACCAGGATCCACTGACGGTGAGGCCACATGTAGGACCCCCCCACACCCCCACACACCCCCATCCCACCCCCATCCCCCCACCCAACCCAACCCAACACCCCAGCCAACCCAACTTCAAACCAGACCCAAACCAACCAAATCAACCCCCAACCCCACAAGCAATGCGTCAGTGGCCGCACTCATGTCACCAGGATCCACTGACGGTGAGGCCACATGTAGGACCCCCCCCACACACCCCCACACCCCCATCCCACCCCCATCCCCCCACCCAACCCAACCCACCCCCCCAGCCAACCCCAACTCCAAACCAGACCCAAACCAAACCAAATCAACCCCCAACCCCACAAGCAATGCGTCAGTGGCCGCACTCATGTCACCAGGATCCACTGACGGTGAGGCCACATGTAGGGCCTCCATCCCCCCCCCCCCCCCCCCCATCCACCCCCCCCCCCCCCCCCCCCCCCCCCCCCATCCCCCCACCCCCCCCCCCCCCCCCCCCACCCAACCCCAACTCAAAACCAGACCCAAGCCAAACCCCACCCTCCGAAGCGCGGCGTCAGAAACCCATCGGTAACGCTGAAATCACCCCTCACCCCACACCCCCTCCCACCCCTCACACCCACACCCCTCACACCACACTCCTCCACACCCACACCCCTCACACACCCACACCCCTCGCACCCAAGACCCCTCACACACCTACACAGCCCTCTCACCTCCATTCCCCTCAACCCAGCACCCCACCCCACCCCCACCCCACCCACCCACACACCCACACCCACCCACCCCTCACCCCCACATCCCCCCACCCACCCAAAAACCACACCCACACCCACACCCACACCTCTCACAGGCAAGAGTGAGGCCACTGTACAGGAGCCCCAGTTACTGCATCCTGGGGGGGTCCCAGACTCACCCCCTCTCTACACTTTCAACACAGCGGATCCTGGTGTGGTGATGCCCCCCCCCCCCCCCCCCCCCCCCCCCCTCTCAGCCTCCCTCAAAACCCCTCACACCCACACTCCTCACATCCCACAACCCGTCACACACCCCACCCCTCACAGGCAAGGGTGAGGCCACTGTACAGGAGCCCCAGTTGCTGCTTCCTGGGGGGATCCCAGACTCACCCCCTCTCTACACTTTCAACACAGCGGATCCTGGTGTGGTGACTGGCGCCCCCCCCACAGCCTCCCTCAATAAGTCCCGACTCAGTGCAGGGTTAAGACCAGGGTCACAATCACGACCAGGGTCACAATCAGGGCCAGGGTCACCAGAAGGGTCCGAGAAGACGCTCCGGCCTGGGACCAGTGGTTCCCGGCCTGGAACTGGTGGAACCCCCCCTTCAGGTGGGTTTGTCCTATGTGTGGGTGGAGCCCACCCTGTGCCCAGTGGGTCCTGGCCTGGGGCAGGTGGAGCCCCCCTTTCAGGTGGGTTTGTCCTTGGTGCGGGTGGAGCCCCCCCTGTGCCCAGTGGGTCCTGGCCTGGGGCAGGTGGAGCCCCCCCTTCAGGTGGGTTTGTCCTTGGTGCGGGTGGAGCCCCCCCTGTGCCCAGTGGGTCCTGGCCTGGGGCAGGTGGAGCCCCCCCTTCAGGTGGGTTTGTCCTTGGTGCGGGTGGAGCCCCCCCTGTGCCCAGTGGGTCCTGGCCTGGGGCAGGTGGAGCCCCCCCTTCAGATGGGTTTGTCCTTGGTGCGGGTGGAGCCCCCCCTTCAGGTGGGTTTGTCCTTGGTGCGGGTGGTACGCCCCCTGGGACCAGTGGGTCCAGGCCTGGAACTGGTGGAGCCCCCCCTTCAGGTGGGTTTGTCCTGTGTGTGGGTGGAGCCCCCCCTGGTACCAGTGGTTCCCGGCCTGTGACAGGTGGAGCCCCCCCTTCAGGTGGGTTTGTCCTTGGTGCGGGTGGAGCCCGCCCTGTGCCCAGTGGGTCCTGCCCTGGGACGGGTGGAGCCCCCCCCTTCAGGTGGGTTTGTCCTTGATGTGGGTGGAACGCCCCCTGGGACCAGTGGGTCCTGGCCTGTGACAGGCGGAGCCCCCCCTTCAGGTGGGTTTGTCCTTGGTGTGGGTTGAGCCCCCCCCTGGGACCAGTGGGTCCTGGCCTGAGACAGGAGGGCTTGTCCTTTGCGTGGGCAGAGCCCCCCTGACCCCCCTACCCCCACCCACCCACCCACCTCCTACCTTACCCTTACCCTACCTACCTTACCCCCCCCCCCCCCCCCCCCCCCCCCCCCCCCCCCCACACACACACACACACACACACCACCTCCACCTTTCCCTACCCCCCCCCCCTACCTTACCCTAACCCTACCTACCGTATCCCCCCCCCCCCCCCCCCCCCCCCCCCTACCCCTCCTGCCCCGCCCAGGCGCACCTGGCCCAATCGCTGAGGCGTCGGAAGGAGGCCAAGGGGCAGCTAGCGCAAGCGCTGCTACTAAATGGCTCAGTGCGGGCAGTGTCTCTGGCACACGGCGTGCAGGTGCTGGTGATGTGGGTGCAGATGGAGTGCCTAGCCCAGCCAAGCCCGTGAGATTCACACAAAAGCACGGGTCAGAGATCTCTCCCACTCCTGTGGGTGAAGCTGGTGATGTGGAGTCCAAGAGATCCAGATCTTCAAAGTCACAATCCTCTGCCTTCAGCCTCCCGTCGGTGACCGAGGAGGATGCGGAGGGGGGGGCCGGGGGCAAAGGCGTGGAAGAAGGTGGGTCATGCCACCGACGCCATGCACGTAAGCAAAAAAAAAAAACTAATAAAATAAATCAGACAAAAAACAACCACGGAGGGCATGGTAAGGAGGGCGAGGAGGTGGATCAGAAGGACGATGCTGGCAAGGACAAGGACAAGGGCAAGGGCAAGGAGGGAGGCGACAAGGGCTTGGTAGAGGGTTGGTTGGCTTCTCAGATTACACCCCCACCCCCACCCCACCCCACCCCACCCCACCACCACAACCACAACCACCAGCAACATGCTCAATGCACCACCTTGCACCACCACCACCGCCTTGCACCACACCCAAACCAAACCAAACCAAACCAAAGCCAAACCAAACCAAACCAAACCAAACCAAACCAAACCAAACCCAGCCCAGCCCAGCCCAGCCCAGCTCCGCCCAGCCCAGCCCAAACCAAACCAAACCAACATAAACCAAACCAAACCAAACCAAACCAAACCAAACCAAACCAAACCAGACCAAACCAAACCAAACCAAACCCAGCCCAGCCCAGCCCAACCCAACTCAACCCAACTCAACCCAACCCAACCAACCCACCCAACCCAACCCAACCCAACCCAACCCAACCCAACCCAACCCAACCCAACCCAACCCAACCCCACCCAACCCTGCCAACCCACCCAACCCTACCCAACCAACCCAACCCCACCCAACCCAACCCAACCCAACCCAACCCAACCAACCCAACCCAACCTGACCATGAAGGCCATGGAAGAAGAGCGAGGAGGTGGAAATGAAGGACGATGCGAACAAGGACAAGGACGAGGGGAAGGAGGGGGAGAAGACAAAGGGCAAGGAGGACGAAAAAACGAAGAAGACAAAAGCAGAGCTTGAGGCAGATTACGAGAAACAGATCATGCTGGTGAGTGCTTGTCTCCCTATTCTTGCATATTTTTTGCATATTTTGGTGGTTGGCCCCAGTGCAAGCAAACAGGCTGGCACCCTCAACCTTCCGCCTCATAATAAGGCAACCTATATATTTCTTTCTTTCTATTTTTATTATTCATTTATTTATTTATTTCTTTCTTTATTTATTCATTCATTTATTCAGGCATTTATTTATTTATTTATGTATTTATTTATGTATTTATTTATGTATTTATTTATGTATGTATGTATGCTATTCTGCCGATATGTGGGTGATGAACGGTTTACACACAGGAATCAAGTGGATGGGTTGTTATATGGGTTGGTGAGAGCTTGTATGTATGTGCATACCTCCCTGGTGTATGCGTAGAGTTGGGTTGCATGTATGAAATGCAATTGTTACATCCGAGTAATGAGCCACTCTCAGGACGTGAAGTTAAGGACGCCATGCTGCGTAAGCCGGAGCTAGCAGTAGTCACCATAAAAGAGCCTCCTTGTATAGGATGTAGGGAGGAACGCCAAAGGTGTAGACATAAGCATCAACTCTTCTTAAGCAGATCCACGGAAGCCCAGGGAGCGAAACGGATTAGAAACCCGTGTAGTCTGGACCGTTAAAAAATCTGAATAAGCCCCTTGGCAAGATCTAATACAAGGAGAACCAGGAAAAATGCTAATCCCCTGGTATTGAGCCCTGTTGGGTCTCCAGAAAGCTAGAGTTGGGTTGCATGTATGAAATGCAAGTTCCTCCTAATAGGCCACCTTGCTCCTATCAACAATTGTAATTTTACTTACTAACTTACTTACTCTCTTACTCACTTACTTACTTACTTACTTACTTACTTACTTACTTACTTACTAACTTACTTACTTACTAACTTACTTACTTACTTACTTGCTTGCTTGCTTGCTTACTTACTTATAAAATTACTTACTTACTTACTTACTTGCATTATATAACAATCATTGACTGTGCCTTGAAGATTGCGATATCATAGAGTCAGGCATATAACCTATGGGTGGGGGAGAGCTCATTTGTGTGATTATATTGTATAATTAAATGGGTGGGGGAGAGCTTATTTGTGTGATTATATTGTATAATTAAATGGGTGGGGGAGAGCTTATTTGTGTGATTATATTGTATAATTAAATGATCACTGTAGCACGAACTCAGGGCTCCTGTCGGTAAAACGATTGTTTGGGGTTCAGTTCATCAGTGCTTTTTCTTTGTAAGCCCTTCCTACACGGTTGGGCAAGTCCCTTTAGCCTATTTGGCCTACCCCTGGACTGCTACATACATACATAGGTAGGTACAAACGTGTGCACACATTGAATGAAGTACAGATATGAACACAAGTACAAACGTGTGCACACATTGAATGAAGTACAGATATGAACACAAGTACAAACGTGTGCACACATTGAATGAAGTACAGATATGAACACAAGTACAAACGTGTGCCTGTTGAATGAAGTACAGATATGAACACAAGTACAAACGTGTGCACACATTGAATGAAGTACAGAGATGAACACAAGTACAAACGTGTGCCTGTTGAATGAAGTACAGATATGAACACAAGTACAAACGTGTGCACACATTGAATGAAGTACAGATATGAACACAAGTACAAACGTGTGCACACATTGAATGAAGTACAGATATGAACACAAGTACAAATGTGTGCACACATTGAATGAAGTACAGATATGAACACAAGTACAAACGTGTGCTTGTTGAATGAAGTACAGATATGAACACAAGTACAATCGTGTGCCTGTTGAATGAAGTACAGATATGAATACAAAGTACATATTTCACGTGTTGAACTAAGTACATACATGAACATACGTGCATATGTGTACCCGTTGAATGAAGTACAAATAGGAATCCAGAAACCCACCGTTTCTCTCTCTTGTGTGATTGGGCAAGTCCCTCAGCCTATTTGGCTACCCCTGGACTGTAACAACATGCATACATTCATACATACATACATACATACATACATACATACATACATACATACATACATACATACATACATACATACATACACATACATACATACATACATACATACATACATACATACATACATACATACACACATGCATACATACATACATACATACATACATACATACATACACACATACATACATACACACATACACACATACAAACATCATCTGATTGACGCAGAGTGGGAGCAAGCTGCAACGAATCGCGTATGCCAACATGAAGGGTATTAAGAGGGCATTCCGCTCCATAAAGAAGGTGCTATTTGCCATCCCGTCACCCTTCAAGGTATGCTTTGGTTACTATCCAGAAAGATATACCAGTGATTTTGATTTTGATATACCAGTGATTTTGATATACCAGTGATTTTGATATACCAGTGTTTTTGATTTTGATATACCAGTGATTTTGATATACCAGTGATTTTGATATACCAGTGTTTTTGATTTTGATATACCAGTGATTTTGATATACCAGTGATTTTGATATACCAGTGATTTTGATTTTGAAGGTAATTATAACGCCTGGTGGGGCGTGGTGTTAAGGGAGCCCGTCGTACGCGGGTGGAGAGCGGCCTCCTACCTCAACTGGACAAGCTACCATCGCGGTTGACAACGACCTGCAACGCCAAGAGCGACCTAAGGGGGAGTCGAGCCCCCGACTCTTCATCCTCCAGCGATCTGGTCTACCACTAGACCATTGCACATCACTGAAAGGGGCTATCCATGAATAGGTAGCTTGTAAATTTGTGAAAAGCTTAATGACAACACTCAAATATGATATTAGCAATTATGAATGACTCGTAATGTGAAATGATGCTTCCACTAAAGTCTACCTTTTCATCTATATCAGTTCCTTGCCAAACCATTTCAACAACACCAGCACCACACTGACATAAACACAAACACCACACTGACACAAACACAAACACCACCCTGTCACCAGCACCAACACAAACACTAACACCACCCTGACACAAACACAAACACCACGCTGTCACCAGCACCAACACCAACACCAACACCACCCTGACACAAACTCAAACACCACCCTGTCACCAGCACCAACAAAAACTCCAATACAAACACCAACACTAACACTTACCTGACAGCTTAACAGCTGCAACACCACCCTGACACAAACACAAACACCACGCTGTCACCAGCACCAACACAAACACCAACACCACCCTGACACAAACTCAAACACCACCCTGTCAACAGCACCAAAACAAACACCAATACAAACACCAACACTAACACTAACCTGACAGCTTAACAGCTGCAACACCACACTGACACTAACACCAACACCACCCTGACACCAACACCAACACCAACACCACCCTGTCACCAACACCAACATTTACACCAACACCACCCTGTCACCAACACCAACACTAACACCAACACCAACATAACAGCTTAACGGCTGCAACACCACCCTGACACCAACACTAACACCAACACAACCACCCTGACACCAACACCAACACCAACACCAACACCACCCTGTCGCAAACACCAACGCCAATACAAACACCAACACTAACACTAACCTGACAGCTAAACAGCTGCAACACCACCCTGACACAAACACCAACACCATCCTGACACAAACACCAACACCATCCTGACACAAACACCAACACCATCCTGTCACCAACACCAACACTTACACCAACACCAACCTAACAGCTTAACAGCTGCAACACCACCCTGACACCAACACCTCCCTATCACCAACACTAACACCAACACCAACCTAACAGCTTAACGGCTGCAACACCACCCTGACACCAACACCAACACCATCCTGTCACCAACACCAACACTTACACCAACACCAACCTAACAGCTGCAACACCACCCTGACACCAACACTCACACCAACACCAACGCCCTGACACCAACACCAACACCACCCTGTCACAAACACCAACACCAATACAAACACCAACACTAACACTAACCTGACATCTTAACAGCTGCAACACCACCCTGACATCAACTCCACCCTGACGCCAACACCAACACCACCCTGACTCCAACACCATCATCAACACCATGTCACAAACACAAACACCAACACGATAACGAGCACTAACACTAACCTGACAAATTAATGGCTGCAACACCCCCTTACAAACACCACCACCAACTCCACCCTGACACCACCACCAACTCCACCCTGACACCATCACCAACACAACCCTGACTCAAACACCAACACCACCCTGTAACTAACACCAAAAACAACTGGAAAACCAGCACTAACACTAACCTGACACGTTAACGGCTGCAACACCACCTTGACACCAACTCTACCTTGACACCAACACCAACTCCACCTTGACACCAACACCAACTCCACCCTGACACCAACACCAACACAACCCTGACTCCAACACCATCACAAACACCACCCTGTCACAAACGCCAACACCAACATGAACACCAGCACTTACACTAACCTGACACCTTAACGGCAGCAAATCCACCCTGACACCAACACCAACACCACCCTGTCACCACCACCAACACAAACGACAACATCAACCTGAAATCTTGACGGCTGCAACACCACCCTGAAACAAACACCACCCTGCCAACACCAACACCACCCTGACACCAACACCAACACAACCCTGTCACCAACATCACCACTCACACCAAAACCAACCTGGCAGCTAAACGGCTGCAATATCACCCTGAAATCACAACCACCCTGCCACCACCACCACCTCCCTGCCACAACCAACACCAACGCCAACCTGGCAATACCAACCTGCCAACACCACCACCACCCTTCCAACACCAACACCACACCACTGCAATACCACCTTCCAACACCACCACCATCTTCCAACACCAATCCACCTGGCCTACCAACCTGCAACACCACCACCACCCTTCAATACCAAACACCAACACCAACCTGGCAATACCAACCTGCCAACACCACCACCACCACCCTTCCAACACCAATACCAACCTGGCAATACCAACACACCACCACCACCCTTCCAACACCAACACCAACACCAACCTGGCAATACCAACCTGCCAACACCACCACCACCACCACCCTTCCAACACCAATACCAACCTGGCAATACCAACACCACCACCACCCTTCCAACACCAACACCAACACCAACCTGGCAATATCAACCTGCCAACACCACCACCACCCTTCCAACACCAACACCAACACCAACCTGGCAATACCAACCTGCCAACACCAACACCAACACCCTTCCAACACCAATACCAACCTGGCAATACCAACCTGCCAAAACCACCACCACCACCCTTCCAACACCAATACCAACCTGGCAATACCACCACCACCACCACCACCCTTCCAAGACCAATACCAACCTGGCAATACCAACACCACCACCACCCTGCCAACACGGCCCAATCGCAGGTCATTGACGATGTGGTGATCATCCAGGTGAAGCAGATGCTCCTCAACTCCCTGCTCATCTTCCTCAACGTCAAGTGCGCTGTGGACCATGAACTTGAGCCGGACGAGCGCATTACCCTGGGTCAGGTGCGCCGCTCTTGTTCTTGCTGTGTTTGCTTCGTCTACAACCACCACCACAACCGCCACAACAACCACCAATACCACCACAACTACCAACACCACTACCAACATCAACATCACCACCAATACCACCATTAATACCACCACAACTACCACCACCACTACCAAGTCATCATACATCACGACCATACCCCAACGCAGATACCACCACACTACGCAACTACACTACCTACATCAACATCAACCACCACACACCACGCACAATACCACACACACTTACCAACACCAACTACCTACAGCACATCACCAACCAATACGGCACCACAATGACCACCACAACTACGTCAAAACCACTACCAGCAGCAAAGCACACCGATAACACCATTATAATACCAACCACAACTACGAACGGCATACAAACCAACGACCAACAACATCCAACATCACCACCAACAACCCCACAATACCACCACAACGACAAACACCAGCATACAGCATCACACTACCAGCCATCACCATCACCACCAAATACCACACATTGAAGACCACCACTACACCACACCACTACAACTCGAACATCACCACCACCACACCAAACCAATTAACACGCATCAACTACCACACCACTACCTAGCATCAACATCACAACCAATATACCAGAACCACCGAATACCACCTCAAGACTAACGCAACACCACTTACCAAACTCAACATCACGGCACGCACAACCACCACCAATACCACCACAACTACCAACACCACTACCCGCATCAACATCACCACCAATACCACTCATTATACCACACACTACCACCCATACCAACTCAACATCAACGCACCTAATACCAACACCAGATACGCACCGACAACTAACCACCACCACTACCAGCATCAACATCACCACCAATACCACCATTAATACCACCACAACTACCAACACCACTACCAGCATCAACATCATTATCATCAACAACCGGCATGAACTTGAGCCGGGCGAACTCCTCAGCGTGGGTCAGGTGGGTTTGTATGTGTGCTCTTTTTCTTGTTGCATCAATTGCTCCACCACTACCATTACCATGAACACTGCCACCACCACCACCATTACCACCACCACCACCATTACCACCACCACCACTATCACCACCACTATCACAACCATTATCACCAGCACAACCACAACCACCACCACGACCACCAGTACCACCACCACTAGCACCTCCACTACCACTACCACTACCACTACCACGAACACTACCACCACCACCACCACCACCATTACCACCATCACCACAACCACCACCACTACCACCACCACTGCCATCACCATTACCATCACCACTAACACCACCACTAACACCGCAAAATTACCATAACCATTACCAAAATCACTATCAAGAACAAGAACAACGTCAGCAACAACGACAACAACGTCAGCAACAACAACAACAACAACAAACAACACACAGTAACCAGCAAACGGCAAATGACAACAACAACAACAACAACAACAACAACAACAACAACAACAACAACAGCAACAACAACTACAACGACGGAAAAGACTATCTGCCAATCACCTCGTAATTACCCCTACCAAAAACAACCCTGGCAGCAAACACATCAAAACCCTCCCCCCCCACCCCCCACACCTCAACCCACACAAACACGTAAACAACAAGAAAAACGCACCATAAACACTGAACATACACTCACCACATCACCACCACTACCACCACCACCACCACCACCACCACAATTACCACCACTAACACCTCTACGACTACCACTAAACACACCACAAACACTAAACATACACTCAGTAAACACTCACGACATCACTGCCACCGCGTCCCCTCTGCAGCTCGATTTCCGGACCGAGGAGAAGTTGACCAAATCCAGCAGTGCTTTCAGAGAAAACTATGGCAAAGACCTTGTCACCCTTGCCGCTGAGAAGAGGCTTCGTACAGATGGTGTGCTTCCCGACTACGAGGCGCTGCCTGAGCCATCCAACGCACTTGAGATCAACGGAGTTGAGGGCGATGGCATTGTGTGCATGCAAGGGTATACCAAGTAAGTATGGCATTGTGTGTATTGCTTTGTGTGCATGCAAGGGTATACCAAGTAAATACGTATTGTGTGTTTGGCATTGTGTGTATGGCATTGTGTGCATGCAAGGGTATACCAAGTAAGTACAAGTGCATGCAAGGTTATACTAAGTAGGTACGCATTGTGTGTATGGCATTGTGTGCATGCAAGGGTATACCAAGTAAGTATGGAAGTGTGTGTATTGCTTTGTGTGCATGCAAGGCTATGCCAAGTAAATACGTATTGTGTGTTTGGCATTGTGTGCATTCAAGGCTATGCCAAGTTTATACGTATTGTGTGTTTGGCATTGTGTGCATTCAAGGCTATGCCAAGTAAGTACAAGTGCCTCTTGCATAATGTATTGACTTATGGATGGATGGATGGATGGATGGATGGATGGATGGATGGACGTACGTATGTATGTTCCATCCTGCAGGACCATTACTTGTCTAGTCTCACTCAAGTATGTACCCAGTGAGGACACGTGTCTGTTGTATAATATATATTGTATGTACCCAGTGAGCACACGTGTCTGTTGTATAATATATATTGTATGTACCCAGTGAGCACACGTGTCTGCTGTATAATTTATATTTTATTCATATTAATTTGTATTGTAATGTATATTGTATTTACCAAGTGAGAAATGTGTCTGTTGTGTACTTCATATTCTATTTGTTTTTAAATGTATATTGCATGTACCAAGTGAGAACCCGTGTCTGTTGTATAATTTATTGTATATTCATTGTCTTGTAATGTATAATGCATGTACCAAGTGAGAACCCGTGTCTGCTGTATAATTTATATTCTATTTATATTAATTTGTATTGTAATGTATATTGTATGTACCAAGTGAGAAACGTGTCTCTTGGAAGCAATCTGTATACTGCTTGCCATATTGTATTCTATGGGCAGTTACAATTGCAGCTGCATGCTGCAAAGTATTTGCGTAACACTGTCCACCAGGTCCCCATCCCTATCTATGGTGATGTGATGTAATCTAATGTAATGTAATGTAATGTGATGCAATGTAATGTGATGCAAAGTAATGTAATGCAATGTAATGCAATGTAATGCAATGTAATGTGATGCACTGGAATGCATTCTATTCTGTGTGTAGGTGGCAGCTGTATGCGGCCAAGTATGTGCGCATTCTTGTGCACGAGGTCCCCATCCCTGGCCATGAGGATCCAGATGCTAGGGCCTCTGTTGTTGTCATCCAGGAGGGGCCCGGTGCTGTGTTGAGTGACCTCTACAACAGGGAGGCTGATGAGGAACAATGTAAGTTGAAGCTGTTTGACTAAAGATTGATTGTGTGTATTACATGCATGATCAAACATGTACACTAACAAAGGTTGAAGCTATTTGTATGCAGGTTGATTGTGTACATAACATGCATGGTCAAATGCGAATCCTTACAAAGTTGAAGCTGTTTGTATGTAGGTTGATTGTGTACATAACATGCATGGTCAAATGCGTATCCTAACAAAGTTGAAGCTGTCTATAATAAGGTTGATTGTATATATTACATGCATGGTCAAATGCGTATCCTAACAAAGGCGATGCTGTTTGACTAAAGATTGATTGTATATATTGCATGCATGATCAAATGCGTATCCTAACAAAGTTGAAGCTGTCTGTAATTAGGTTGATTGTGTACATAACATGCATGGTCAAATGCGTATCCTTACATATTTGAAGCTGTTTGTCTTTTTGTTTATTGATTGTGTACACAACACGCATGGTCAAAAGCGTATCCTTACATATTTGAAGCAATTTGTCTTTTCGTTTATTGATTGTGTACACAACACGCATGGTCAAAAGCGTATCCTTACATATTTGAAGCTGTTGGTTTTTTTGTTTATTGATTGTGTACACAACACGCATGGTCAAAAGCGTATCCTTACATATTTGAAGCTGTTTGTCTTTTCGTTTATTGATTGTGTACACAATACGCATGGTCAAAAGCGTATCCTTACATATTTGAAGCTGTTTGTCTTTTCGTTTATTGATTGTGTACACAACACGCATGGTCAAAAGCGTATCCTTACATATTTGAAACTGTTTGTCTTTTTGTTTGTTGATTGTGTACACAACACGCATGGTCAAAAGCGTATCCTTACATATTTGAAGCTGTTTGTCTAGAGGTTGATTGTGCTTATTACATTCATGATCAAACACGTATCCTAAACGTGTCCAAACATGTCGAAACTCTGTCAACATAGTGTCAGAACCTTGAGACCACGAACTGCTAAAAGGAACGTGCCGTCTAGCCCAACACACACACACACATACACATACACACACACAGACACACACACACACACACACACGCACACATACTCACACACAAATGCACACATACATATACAACATGGTGTCAACATGGTGTAAAACTCCTCATTGCACATGCATCTCCCCTCACAGGTCACGGGCAACTTCATGCTGACCCCCCCACCACCACACCACCCTAAACCCTGAACATAAATGCCCTGGTGTCTGAGCGGATGATGATGACAATGGTGAGAACACATGAGAATATGTATGCCAACAGACCCTTAACCGCCCCACCCCGCTCCAGTCCACCCCACCCTAAACCCTAATCCCTAGGTGGCTGTGCGGATGATGAAGACGATGCTGAGAATGCATGGGGCGAGAAACAGCAAACCCTAAACCCTAAACCCTAATCCTTAGGTGGCTGTGCGGATGATGATGACGATGGTGAGAACGCATGGGACGAGAGACAGCTTATCCTGCCCAGTCCATTGATCCCCAACCCCGACGGGTCACCTGGCAAGGGTGTACTGCGGATGTACTTCATCGAGGAGCCACATGGCGACTCGTACATCGCCATCAACACCGAGACTGAAAAGCCAACAATCGAATTCCGGTCGTCCCGTCGTGCATTCAACGCCATCTATGAACGCTGGTGTATCTCAAACGAGCTCAAGTTCCGTGAGGTAAGACCAACCCAATGCCCAAACCCATACCTAAAATGCACTGACAATACAAAACAATTCAAAACTAGCACCTATTACAAACTAGCACCAATTCAAAACTATCATTAATTCAAAACTATCATCAATCCAAAACTATTGCTTATTCAAAACTAGCAATAATTCAAAACTAGCAATAATTCAAAACTAGCAATATTTCAAAACTAGCAATAATTCAAAACTAGCAATAATTCAAAACTAGCACCAATTCGAAACTAGCAATAATTCTGAACTATGATTAATTCATAACTAGCCCCAATTCAAAGCTAGCACCAATTCAAAACTAGCAATAATTCAAAACTAGCACCAATTCAAAATAAATCGAGCGCACCGAAGCCAGTTAGTTACGAGACCGTTGGCTGCCGTGTTACACGTTGGTCCCACAAACGCACATACAAACTGACGACAGGATCCCCCAAACAAATGAAAATTTAAACTGATTACAATTAAAAACTTATCCCCCAACCAAATGATAATTTACACTAATTAAAATTTAAAACTTTTCCCTTGCACAGGTACTTGATGAGCAGAAATTCCTGAAGAACCTGTGCATCACAATGCAGAAGAGGGTGCATGCACTGGTGAAGGGGACGAAGCAAAAGCGCTGGAACCGGCCTCCTAAAAGCAAATAACGTGCCAAAAGGAAATGCCCTGTGCCCTCCCAATTATAAACAACTACTCAAAATTCAAACCCTATCCCATGCACAGGTGCTTGATGAGCAGAAGTTCCTGAAGGACCTGCGCATTACAATGCAGAAGAGGGTGCATACACTGGTGAAGGGGACGAAGCAAAAGCGCTGGAACCGGCCTCCCAAAAGCAAATAACGTGCCAAAAGCAAATGCCCTGTAACCTCGCAATTATAAGTAACTACTCAAAATTCAAACCCTATCCCATGCACAGGTGCTTGATGAGCAGAAATTCCTGAAGGACCTGCGCATTACGATGCAGAAGCGGGTTCATACACTGGTGAAGGGGACGAAGCAAAAGCGCTCAGACCTGGCATCTGCCTTGGTGCAAGAGGACATACGGGGAGAGACAGAAAGGGCGATAGATGCCATCCTTGCAAAGCGTACCCCACCCATGTCGGAAGCTGGCAGTGGAGAGATGGAGGAGGGAGATCATGATGTACTGGATGCAACTTGGCCTAGGTCGTCGACTGGAGCGGGGCCAATGGACGGTGAAGCTGGTGACAGCCTCGGGAGGGTGAAGAGCCAAGCTTCCTTGCCTGTCCCTGAGAAAAGGCTGACTGGTGAGCGTGTTGGTGTGTGTGTCTGTGGTGTGTGTGTGTGTGTGTGTGGGGGGGGGGGTAGGGGGGGGGGGGGGGGGGGGGGGGGGGGGGAGAGAGAGGGAGGGAGGGGCAAGGGGGATAAGGTAGAGAGGGAGGGACAGAGGGGGGAGGAAGGGGTATGTGGGGAGGTATGTGTGTGTGTGTGGTGTGGGGGGGGGGGGGGGGGGGGATGTGTTTGTGTGATGAGTGGGGGGGGGTACTTGGTGGTGATGTGTTTGTATGTGTGGGTAGGTGCGGGGGTGAATGTGCGGTGGGGGGGTGGGTGGGTGGGTGGGTGGGTGGGTGGGTGGGGGGTTTTAAATGGTGGTTATTGTTTAGTGTGTGTGGGTGGGGGTGGGGGTGGGGGTAATTGGTGGTTATGTGTGTGTGAGGGGGGGGGGGGGGGGGGGGGGGGTAGTTCACAGCAATGGTCAGACTTTTAAGTTTTTGTTTTTCCACGTTAGTGTTCGTATAGCGCCCTCAACCTGGATTCTGCACTGTTTGCTGTAGGTTCATCCAGAGCCTTTCCAGAAGATTGCCATTGGCTAGGTGGTGATGTGTATTTTTTGTGTGTGTGGTGGTGTGTGTGTGGGGTTGTGTGTGGGGGGGGGGGGGGGGGGGGGGGGGGGTGGGGGTGGGGGGGGTGGGTGGGTGGTACCTTGGTGGTGTGTGTATAAGGTGAGGTTTTGGGTGGGCGGGGGGTGGGGGGTACTGTCAGCCTTCTAAGTGTTTGTTTGTTTTTCACATTAGTGTTCGTATAGCGCCCTCAACCTTGATTCTGCACTGTTTGCTGTAGGTCAGCTAAGCCTTTCAAAGCCTGTCATGGCTCCGAAAGTTGTCCATTAGCCCAGAAGTGTGCGCGCAGCCGAGGCACTCTCATGCAGGGAAAATTTATCGAGAATCGGCATCAGACGTGCTGGTGCTACGGAGGAGGTGAGTAGGAACAGCCCCCCTCTCTCTCTCTCTCTCTCTCTCCTCTCTCTCTCTCTCTCTCTCTCTCTCTCTCTCTCTTTCTCTCTCAATCTCTCAATCTCTCAATCTCAATCTCTCAATCTTAATCTTAATATACCGTTTCCAAGATTAGCTAGAAATCAACCTACATGCTTAAATTACAACGATCCTTATGTATCCAACAATTCAAGGTGGTGAAACACTAAAAAAACAATCACTACCACCTTCCGCCACCTACCAAGTACACCTTCCACCTACCAACTACCACCTTCCGCCACCTACCAAGTACACCTTCCACCTACCAACTGCCACCTTCCGCCACCTACCAAGTACACCTTCCACTTACCACCTACCAACTATCGTCTACTGCCTTTCACCTACCACCTTCCCCCACCTACCAAGTACACCTTCCCCCTACCACCTACCACCTACCACCTTCCGCCACCTACCAAGTACACCTTCCACCTACCACCTACCACCTACCACCTACCACCTACCACCTTCCAACCCAACCTATCTCCTTCTAATCACTAATTTCCAACCCAGGACATCGACTTACCTCACCAGTTCCTACCACCTACCACCTACCACCTACCACCTACCACCTACCACCAACCACCTACCACCAACCACCAACCACCTACCACCTTCCACCTACCACCAACCACCTACCACCTACCACCAACCACCTACCACCTACCACCAACCACCTACCACCTACCACCAACCACCTACCACCAACCACCTACCACCAACCACCTACCACCTACCACCTACCACCTACCACCACCCACCTACCACCTACCACCTACCACCAACCACCTACCACCTACCACCTACCACCTACCACCTACCACCTACCCCACCTACCACCTACCACCAACCACCTACCACCTACCACCTACCACCTACCACCTACCACCTACCACCTACCACCTTCCACCTACCACCTACCACCAACCACCTACCACCTACCACCTACCACCTACCACCAACCACCTACCACATACCACCTTCCACCTACCACCAACCACCTACCACCTACCACTTTTCACCTACCACCAACCACCAACCACCTACCACCTTCCATCTACCACCTACCACCTACCACCTACCACCAACCACCTTCCACCTTCCACCTTCCACCTACCTCCAACCACCTACCACCTTCCACCTACCACCTTCCACCTACCACCTACCACCTATATCCTACCACCTACCACCTTCCATCTTTCACCTTTCACCTAACACATTTTAACCAAGGACATCCAATTACTCACCAGTTGCTTGCAACTAACACCATCCAACCCCACCTACCTCCATCCGATTACTAACCTCAAATCAAACCTACCACCTTCCAATCACTACCTTCCACCTAACACCTTCCAACCCAGGACATCAAGTTGGTCGCCAGTTCCTTGCACCTACCAACTACCAACTACCAACTACCAACTACCAACTACCAACTAACGTCTTCTAACTCAGGACATCAAGTTGGTTGCCAGTTCCTTGCACCTACCAACTACCAACTACCAACTTCCAACTACCAACTACCAATTAACGTCTTCCAACTCAGGACATCAAGTTGGTCGCCAGTTCCTTGCAGTTAAAGAAGAGGAAAGGAAAGGCCTGCCAGGTAAGCCCAGATGAAATATAACACTTTTATTTATCCCAAACTAAAATCTAAAAGTAAATCAAACATATTGTCTTGCTAGTTTAGTAAAAGTAACATATTGTCTTGCTAGTTTGGTAAATATAACATATTGTCTTGCTAGTTTAGTAAAAGAAACATATTGTCTTGCTAGTTTAGCAAAAGAAACATATTGTCTTGCTAGTTTAGTAAAAGAAACATATTGTCTTGCTACTTTAGTAAAAGTAACATATTGTCTTGCTAGTTTGGTAAAGATAACATATTGTCTTGCTAGTTTGGTAAAGATAACATATTGTCTTGCTAGTTTAGTAAAAGTAACATATTGTCTTGCTAGTTTGGTAAAGGTAACATACTGTCTCGCTAGTTTAGTAAAAGTATCATATCTTCTTGCTAGTTTATTCTAACTAACATATCTTCTAGCTAGTTTAGTAAAAGTATCATATCTTCTTGCTAGTTTATTCTAACTAACATATCTTCTAGCTAGTTTTGTAAAAGTATCATATCTTCGTGCTAGTTTATTCTAACTAACATATCTTCTAGCTAGTTTAGTAAAAGTGTCATATCTTCTTGCTAGTTTATTCTAACTAACATATCTTCTAGCTAGTTTAGTAAAAGTATCATATCTTCTTGCTAGTTTATTCTAACTAACATATCTTCTAGCTAGTTTAGTAAAAGTATCATATCTTCTTGCTAGTTTATTCTAACTAACATATCTTCTAGCTAGTTTAGTAAAAGTATCATATCTTCTTGCTAGTTTATTCTAACTAACAGATCGTCTTGTTAGTTTAGTCTAACACACATATCTTCTTGCTAGTTTAGTAAAAGCAGCATATTGCAAGCAAGCAAACGGGGCTAACCACCCCAGCCCCCACCTCTACCCACACCAACTCTCACCACACCACAACTCCTCTCACCATATAACCTGTACCCACACCACCTCTCACCACACCACCCCTCACCACACCACACCACAACTCCTCTCACCACATCACCTCTACCCACATCACCTGCAACCATCACACCACCCACCCCACCTCCCCTCTCACCATCTCCCCTCTTCCCCCTACCCCCCCTCTCCCCACCCCCCCCAAACCACACCACCCCCCCCCCTCTCTCCCCCCCTCCCCCCCCCCGTTACCCCCCCACCCCCCCCCCCCACCATCACCATATCACCTCTACCCACACCAACTATACCCACACAGCCTCCCACCACACCAACTCTACCCACATCACCTGCAACCACACCACACCACAACACCTCACCTATCACCATATCACCTCTGCCTACACCACCTACCACCACACCACACCACACCAACTCTACCCACGCCACAACACCACAACACACCTATCACCATATCACCTCTACCCACACCAACTCTACCGACACCGACTCTACCCACACCACCTCCTACCACACAAACTATACCCACATCACCTGCAACCACACCACAACACAACACCTCACCTATCACCATATCACCTCTGCCTACACCATCTACCACCACACCACACCAACTCTACCCACGCCACAACACCACAACACACCTATCACCATATCACCTCTACCCACACCAACTGTACCCACACCACCTCCTACCACACCAACTATACCCACATCACCTGCAACCACACCACACCACACCACATCAACTCTACCCACACCAACTCTACCCACACAAGAACACAACACCACACCTATCACCATATCACCTCTAACCACACCTCCTGTAACCACACCACACCACACCACAACACCTCACCTATCACCATGTCACCTGTATGCACAACACCTCTCACCACAACACAACACAACACAACACAACACAACACCTCTCACCACAACACAACACAACACAGCACCTGTCCCCACTCCACAACAAAACACAACACAACACAACACCTCTCACCACAACACAACACTACACAACACAGCACCTGTCCCCACTCCACAACACAACAAAACACAACACAACACAACACAACACCTCTCCCCACACCACACCACGACACAACACAACACAACACAACACAACGCCTCTCCCCACAACACAACACACATGATCATGCGCATGCCCATACTCATTCCTATGCTGCAGAAACTGGTTGCTCAAATCAGGGCGAAGGACGGTGGCCCTTCCCTGGCGTTGGCTGCTGCTGCCATGGCAGACGAAAAAGATGCTGCAAATTCCAAAGACAAGGATTCAGCCAAGGAGTCCCATTCCAAGTCCACTGAGACCTCGAAGGAGGATGGCAAGGGAAAGAAGGAGGGGGAGAAGAAGGAGAAAGTGTGAGTTCCACTCGTGTTTTTGAGGGGGAGAAAGAGGGGAGAAGGAGGGAGGCAAGGAGAAGGAGGGGGAGAAGGAGGAGAAGGAGAAAGTGTGAGTTCGGTTGTTGTTTTGGGGGGGGAGAAGGAGGAGAAAGAGGGGGAGAAGGAGGAGAAGGAGAAAGTGTGAGTTTTACATTGTTGTTTTGGAGGGGCAGAAGGAGGAAAAGGAAAGGGGGGGAGGAGAAGGAGGAGGGCATGGAGAAAGAGGAGGAGAAGGAGGAGAAGGTGTGAGTTCCATTGTTGTTTTGGAGGGGGAGAAGGAGGGGGGCAAGGGGAAGGAGGGGGAGAAAGAGGAGTAGGAGAAGGAGGAGAAGGAGAAAGTGTGAATTCCATTTTTGTATAGGAGGGGGAGAAGGAGGAAAGTAGGGGAGAGAGAAACAGAGAAGGAGGATGGCAAGGAGAAAGAGGGGGAGAAAGAGGTGAAGGGAAAGTGGGAGTTCCATTTTGTTTTTGTGATGGGGATAAGGAGGGAGAAGTGGAGGAAAGTAGGGGGAAGAAGGAGTGGGGAGAAGGAGGGGGAAGAAGAGTGGTAAAGGAGCATGATGACATGTCGAGACGGATGTGAAGGAGGGTGAGAATGAGGGTGTCAGTTACTGATTCTCCTTCTTTCTCCTTCTTTTCCTTCTTTTTTCCCTTCCGCCCGCGTGATCAGTCTTTTCCGCTCTTTCTCCCTGCTCCTTCTTCTTCATTCTTTGTTGCCTTCCCCTTCTTTTTTCCCTTATTCCTTCTTTTCTCATCTTTTCCTCCTTTTTCTCCTTCTTTTTTCCTTCTCCTTCGTAGAAGGATGCGTGGGAGCATGTATAAAGTGTGCAGTTCCATTTGTTTTATATGATTGGCTACGTTCCATATTTTAATGGGCAAATGGGGGAAAGGAGATGGATGGCAAGAAGGGGGAGAAGTTCCAGATTTTAGTAGGAGGGGGAGAAGGGAAAATAAGTACACCTCATGCAGCGTTCACTCTCATGCACTGCATGTACACACACATACACACATACATACACATTCTCACATACACACAGACACATTTACACATTTACACATACACACACATACACACACATACAAGCACACACATACTCACATACACACATACACATACACACACATACACACATACATACACACATACACACATACGCACACATACTCACATACACACACATACACACAAATACTCACATACACGCACACACATACTCACATACACATACACATACACACACATACACACTTACACACATTCATACACACATACATACACACATACACACACATACTCACATACACACACATACACACATACACACTTACGCACATACTCACATACACACACAGGGACCTGCTCATGCAGCATGCTGCTGTGAAGGATACCAAGACTGACTCTCATTGTACTGCATATCCAGTGCTCTCTCTCATTGTACTGCATATCCAGTGCTCTCTCTCATTGTACTGCATATCCAGTGCTCTCTCTCATACACGGCATGTCCACACACACACATACACACACACACATGCACACATACACACACATACACACACACAGGGACCTGCTCATGCAGCAGTCTGCAGTGAAGGATACCAAGACTCACTCTCATTGTACTGCATATTCAGTGCTCTCTCTCATACACGGCATGTACACACACACACACACGCACACACACACACATACATACGCACACACAGGGACCTGCTCATGCAGCAGTCTGCTGTGAAGGATACCAAGACTCACTCTCATTGTACTGCATATTCAGTGCTCTCTCTCATACACGGCATGTACACACACACACACACGCACACACACACACATACATACACACACACAGGGACCTGCTCATGCAGCAGTCTGCTGTGAAGGATACCAAGACTCACTCTCATTGTACTGCATATTCAGTGCTCTCTCTCATACACGGCATGTACACACACACACACACACATACACACACATACACACCCACACAGGGACCCGCTCATGGAGCAGACTGCTGAGAAGGATACAAAAGCAGAGAAGGCCGCCCTGGCGGCTGCTATGGCTGAGAAAGAGGAGCAGGATAAAAAGAAGAAGCTCTTTGACACTCTCATGTCATGCCCTGATCCTCTAGCAATGTTCTTGAGGTCTGAGTCGGAGCCCACCGGTGAGTGCCTCGTCTTGACCGCCCCTGATTATTTTGTTGACCGCCCCTGATTTATATTTTGTTGACCGCCCCTGATTACTTTTTTTTAGTGCCCCTGATTATTTTGTTTACCGCCCCTGATTACTTATTTTGACCGCCCCTGATTATTTTGTTGACCGCGCCTGATTATTTTGTTGACCCCCCTTGATTATTTTGTTGACTGCCCCTGATTCCTTGTTTTGACCGCGCCTGATTACTTTTTTTTACCGCCCCTGATAACTTTTCTCGACCGCCCCTGATTACTTTTTTTACCTCCCCTGATTACTTTTTTTGACCGCCCCTGATTACTTGTTTCACAGCCCCTGATTACTTTTTACCGCCTCTGAGCCTTTTTGTACCGCCCCAGATTGAGGGAGCAAAGTATGTACGGCAGGCGTTCTTCTGAAAGGGCGAAATGGATGGGGAGTCGTGTCAACCGAAATGGTTCAGGCTTAACAGAAGCCTCCGCCCCACGCCACTCGTCGTTCACCTACACCTACACCACAGCATCCCACATCACACAAAAGCTGCACCTCAGCACGCCACACCACACCACACCACACATCACCACGAAACACCACTTCCTGCATAGGGTGGTCATCTCCTAGTTACACAGGACATTGAAATTGTTACATCTGTGTAATACCGTTACTCACAGGACGTGGAGTTAAGGACACCATAGCGTAAGCCGGAGCTAGCTATAGTCACCGTTACACAGGACACTACAATAACTGCAGTATTGCACCCACCACAAAACTGGATGCACTGCCAAAGGAAGATTCCACCTACACCAACACCACAGCACGCCACACCACACCACACATCACCACTCCACACCATTACCCGCTCAGGGCGGTCACCTTCTGGTTACCGCCCTCTAGTATGCAGCAGACACCCCACTGATACCCTGGTTACACCGGGGTGGGTGCCGTAATACCTTAGGGCTGGGCGCCGTCCAAGGCTACGGGCCCACGCCACCTGCGCATGAACCCATGACATATTTACCGCCCTCTAGTATGCAGCAGAGAACCCACTTTTACCCTGGTTACACGGGGGGAGGTGCCGTGATACCTTAAGGCTCGGCGTCGTCCAAGGCCATGGGCCCACGCCACCTGCGCATGAACCCTGACCTATTTACCACCACCGCCCTCTAGTTATGCAGGCCAGAGAAAACCCACTTTTTACCCTGGTTACACGGGGGGAGGTGCCGTGATACCTTAAGGCTCGGCGTCGTCCAAGGCCATGGGCCCACGCCAGCTGCGCATGAATCTGCAACATAGGCCGGTCACCTCAAGTTGGTTAGGGCGGTCAGGTTGTTTGGTAGGACTTTCACCCCAGGAAGTGGGACCGGAACTAACTATCTATCTATATATCCATATAACTATCTACCTATCTAACTTTCTTTCTATCTATCCATCTATCTATCTGTCTATCTATCTAACTATATATCTGTCTATCTGTCTATCTATCTGTCTATCTATCTAACTATTTATCTATCTATCTAACTGTCTATCTATCTATCTATCTATCTATCTATCTATCTATCTATCTATCTATCTATCTATTTATCTATCTGTCTATCTATCTAACTATATATCTGTCTATCTGTCTATCTATCTATCTATCTATCTATCTATCTATCTATCTATCTATCTATCTATCTATCTATCTAACTATATATCTGTCTATCTGTCAATCTATCTATCTATCTATCTATCTATCTATCTATCTATCTATCTATCTATCTATCTATCTATCTATCTATCTATCTATATGTCTATCTATCTATCTATCTATCTAACTATCTATCTATCTATCTATCTGTCTATGTGTCTATCTATCTAACTATCTATCTATCTATCTATCTATCTATCTATCTAACTATCTATCTGTCTATCTATCTATCTGTCTATCTGTCTATCTGTCTATCTATCTGTCTAACTATCTATCTATCTATCTATCTATCTGTCTATAAATCTATCTAACTTCTATTCTGTCTATCTATTCTATCTGTCTATCCGGTCTACTGTCTAACTATCTAATCTTCTCTACCTAACTAATCTATCTATCTATCTATCTTATCTATCTTCTTTCGATCTATCTATCTATCTTTCTTTCTATCTTTCCGAGGGTGGGGGGGTAGGGGTGGGGGGTAAGAATAAAGTTGGCAGACCGCATGTTCAGAAGTGGTTATTTTCACCCCTGAGCCCCCCCCCCCCCCCCCCCCCCCCCCGAGGCTACATATCTGGACACCCATTACATAGTAAAGTCCATGCACATCATCTCGTCCAGGCCTTTCCAACCATGCAACCAAAATATAAAATTACCAAGTTTGGAAAAAGTTATTTAGTTTTTAGTATTTTTACAACTTTCTTGGGCGCTCAGTTGTCCGCGCCCTTGGAGGAGATCACTCAGGTATGAAAAAGGATGAAGGCGTTATGTGTCTGTCTATCTATCATCATCATAATCATCAGTCATTATCATGGTTTGGATTGAACTTCAAAATGTATTCTGGAGTCCGGAGGTTCCTATGGTATCTGAATTTATTGATAGGGTGGTGGTGGGGTGTGGGTAGGGTTGGTTTGATTTGGGGGCGGGGAAAAGGTGAAAAGGCTCGGGGGTGGAGTGGGTGGTGGGGGTTGGGGGTGGGGGGGGGGTTGGGGGGGGGGGCTCTACCCTGGGCTATCGTCCTGCTTTTAGCAAACCTAGTCGGGGACCAGAATTTCAAACGCGCATCAAACGTGGTTGCAGCAGGCGCGGTTTCCTGCCCAAATGCGCCTCATGCGCGAAGCTGGGCTTGCAAGGTTAACATGACGCCCAGCCTGGCGTCAAGCCTGGATGTACCTTCCAGGGGATCCACTAATTACCACCTGGGTGTGGCCGACTAACAGTTGAAGATTCATACTCGTCTTCTCTTGTCTTGTCGTCTCGTCTTTTGTCGTTTGCCACCTCTCGATGGGTGTACTCACGCTCCAAAAAATTCTACGGCAAGAAGAAAGTTATTCACGAACCGAAGAAAGTAGTACAATAACGTTGGAGAAAAAAAAAAAAAAAAAAAAAACGGTGTTTTATTTTTAGACCCCCCCCCACCCCACCCCCTTGTCTCTCCGCCCCCCCCTGGGTCATGGCATGTGTTCGCGGTTGTCTACCCATTATCGAACAGTGGTACACAATGTTTTTCGTGCCCCCCCCCCCTGTTGTGTTATCGAGTCTAGCTATCTAGCTGTCTATCTATCTAACATTGATTAACATTATATATATATATACTATATATATATATACCGTAGGCCGCAGTAGTAGTGTAATAGTTTATTAATTGGCAGATTAAGAGTGGCAAATGGCTTTTTTTTGCATTTTTGATTGTCTCGAAATTATAATGGCAATCTTTTTGAATAACTTGGCAATTGTGATTGTACTTGTCCTGAATAAATTACTCAGGTTAGACCTGGGAAAAAACATTGGCAAAAATGGTTAATTGCCAAATTCACATTCCTGTACATGTTTATCACACCCAGCTAGCCACGGGAGAGAGAGTGAGGAGAGACGTGAGTTAGTTTATATTGTTGGTGGTTGTTTTTTGTTTTTTATTTGGTGGGGGACGGTCGGTTTGATTTGCAACTCTTAATTCTCTTCGTAAGAAGGGTTTGAGGCTTCCCAAAATCCTCCAAAGGTTACTATTCAGGCTTCTGAGGAGATCCATGCAACGGAAGACGGTGGGCGAATCACTCCGGATATTTTTAAGATTTGAATTATTTTTATATAGTTTGTTATTTTTTTTGAATACATTTTATTTAATAAAAATGGTTTGATGTGGCCGGAACCGGCCTTATTCGGGTCTGGGACATGGAAACGTTGGCATCCGATTAGCGTTTTTTTCAAACGCTGCGTTCAAAACCAGTCAGAAGTGTGAAAACAGGCGCGAACCAGGCCTTCGAACAGGCGAGGACCACTTCATAGGCGCGACCAGCTCAGTGCATTTCCGAAATCAAGTGCAGGCAAGGAACGATTCAAGGCGATCTGACAGTCGAACTGGAGTTTGTTGAATCGAAGTGTTGGACAAACTTGGCAAACGCCAGGCAGCTAACGACCCACCCAGCTGGCTCAGTTCTGGTTTATAATTCAAGTTTGGCAAACGGTCGTTGGCCAAACCAATTTGGTGCCAATACTTCCTGCGCCTACGGTATATGATATCTACTAGAGATTATATATTATATATATAATGGTAAAGACTAGGCAAAGAAGAAAAAAGAAACAGGGGCACAGTTCTGGTATTAGGCCAGAGCTACATGTCATCAATTATCTTTCTGCTATCTTCTACCTGTTGTCTTTCATTGGGGCACAGAAGCCCAGCAAGTATCTATCTAACTATCTACCTATCTTAATCTGCAGCCAACTTTGCCAACGACAGCTGGGGCATTGGGATCATGACCCACAGCTATAGGAATTGGCTGAAGATCCAGGCCTTGCAGGATGAGCTCGAGAACATGCAGGTGGGTTAGAGGTTGGATGCAGATAGCCCGATACCCTATGATAGAAAAACTACAGCATTTGAACACACTTTCAAAGGCTCAGTTCTAGGCCCTGGGGAAACGGAATAAGAAAAGAAAGAAAGAAAGACAGAAAAAGACAGAAGGAAAGAAATAATTATCTAAAGCGTATAACAAACAATTTTTAAGCATGGCTAAGTCTAAACTGATAAGCTACAGATTCCGGGGGGCATCGCAGGGATGGAAGCTCGGAGAAACATGCAGGTGGGCTAGAGGTTGGATGCCAAAGTTCAAATGTTCGGGAGGCCATTTCTGACTAGTTTAGCCAGGCCTGTACATGGTCATGCGGCGACGTAATGGCATATTGCGTTGTTGCACTTGTCGAAAAAAAACAACCAAAGTGAGTTAGGGCTTATAGGGCGGCCATCACACACAGCTACAGGAAACGGTAGCGGAGGTCCAGGGCCTCTTTGCTTTGACAGGATGAGCTTAAGATGATGGCACGTGAGGGTAGCACGTCTTGAATGCAGTGGGGGTCCATATGTAAGCGGTTTCGGAAGAGAGGAGATTCGACGCCCCCACGCGAAAAAAAATTCACGGTTTTAATACCAATAATGGGAAAGCGACGTGCCAAGGTCGAATGCATACAAAAACGTTTCTCATTTCTCAAAGCAGTAGTTAGATAGAGAAACGTTTACAGATCTCAATCAACAGGCTCAGTTCTGCCCGGAAAAAGAAAAAAGAACAACGAATACCTCAAGATTGCAACCAATTATGTAAGCATATAATAAGCCAAAACTGAAGCTACAGATCCAGGCCTTGCAGGATGAGCTTGCCAACATGCAGGTGGGCTAGAGGTACAGAAAAACTATGACTCTTTTGTGTTTTTAACGTGTGAAGCATTGTAAAATGAGCAACTCGGTGCAACCCCAGTGCGATGCGCTACCCCCCGAACCTCGCAGACATCATCATCATCATCATCATCACCATCACCATCACCATTACCATGACCATCATCGTTATCATCATCATCATCATCATCATCATCATCATCATCATCTGTATTGTCGTCGTCATCATCATTATCAGCAGCAGCAGCACCATCATCATCATCTCCATCATTACCAGCAGCAGCACCACCACCATCATCATTATCATCATCACCATCTCCATCATCATCAACACCATCATCATTATCATAATCATAATCATCATTATCATCACCAGCATCAGCATTATCATCAGCATCAGCATCATCTTCATCAGCAGCAGCAGCAGCAGCAGCACCATCATTACCATCAGCATTAGCATAAGCATCCCCATCACGATTAGCATCATCCTCGACATCATCCGCATCATCACCATTATCACCATCATCATCAACATCATCATCATAATAAAATCGTCATTATCATCACCATCATCACGATCATCAGCATCATCATCAGCATTGTTATCATCATCAGCATCAGCATTATCAGCATCAGCATCAGCATCATCCCCCTCCTCCTCATCAACTTCATCATCATCATCGTCATTATCATATTTTTAGAGGTATGAGCAACAGCTGGTGGACAATAGGGTGGCCCCATGAGGAAGTTCCATTTAAGCCGGCCCGCCGCGGTTTGCCCCCTCGGCCAGTGGATCCTTCCCTCCCCTCCCCTAACCCTCGCTCAGCTAAGCTCAGCTCCCGCTCCGCCTCACTACCGCTTCCTTTGGGCCTACCCTAAAACCTTCCTCACCCTCACCTCCACTCCCTCCCCTCCCCTCCCCTCCCCTACCCTTTCCCGCGAAAACCTAACATGAAACCTAACCGTACGAACCGAACCGAACCCGAACCTAACCGACCAACCGAAAGCGAAGATAACCGAACGACCCGGGGAACCGAGCCGAAATAAACCGAAACCGAAACGAAACCGAAACGACACGAACCGAACCGAACCGAAACCGAACACCGAACCGACCGAACCGAAAACCGAACCGAACCGAAAAACGACAAGGAACCGAACCGAACGAAACCGAGCCTAACCGAGACGAGAAACCGAACCTAAACCGAACCAACGAACCGAACCGGCACGACCCAAAACCGAACCGAATAAGAACGAACCTAAACCAACGAACGAAACAGAATGCGAACCGAACGAACAAATCCGCACCGACCACGAAAACCGAACGAAACCGACACGAAACTGAAACTAAACGAAACTGGAAACGAAACGAACGAACACGAACCGACCTAACCGAACTGTAAACCTAACCGAACCGAACCTAAACCTAACCTACGGAAACCGACAGAACCTAAACATAAAACCAAACCGACCTTACACCTACCTACACAACCTAACCGAACCTGAACTAAACCTGAACATGACCAAACCTGAACCTTACCTAACCAAATCTGAAACCTGACACCTAAACCTGAACCCTGACTAACCTAAACCTAACTAAACCTACCTGTGCAGGAGCATGAGCGACAGATTGTGGATGGTAGGTTGGCCCATGCGACAGCCATTGAGGATGCCAGAGAAGCTGCAAACAAGGCTATAGATCATTGCGAAGCTTTGGAGCAGGCAGCAAAAGAAGCCACTGAGAATACAGACCAGGTGATTTACAAGTCCTGCTTTGAACAGCCTATCAAGCGAACAGACAACCTCAGCCCACTCACCCACCCACCCACCCATCCACTCACCCACTCACCACTCACTAACTTCCAAACCTTACCCATGCACCTTACACCAGTGCTTCAATTGAAGCCTTGAACCAGCTATTCGGAGCCGAATAGTTCAAACCTCAGGCCAAGCACCCCTTACTCACCCACCCACCCCACCCATTCACCCCCCAAACATTCACACTCACCCATTCACTCTCCACATAACCCATGTCCCCACCTTACCCATGCACCCTTACCCCAGTGCTTCAATGAAGCCTTGAACAGCCTATCAAGCGCACAGTCACAAAACCTCCACCCACGCCCACCCCACCCACCCATTCACGCACTCCCCCCACCTTACCCATGCCCCTTCCCCATGGCTTTCAATGAAGCCTGAACAGCTATCAAGCGAACAGGGTCCAAACTCAGCCCACACCCCCCCACCCACCCACCCACTCACCCATTCCCCTCCCATCTCCACCTTACCCATGCACCCTTCCCCCGTGCTTCAATGAAGCCCTTGAACAAGCCTATCAATCAAACGTCAACCTCACCAAGCAAACCCACCCACCCAGTCAACCAACCCACTTACCCCTCACCCATCACTCACCCACTGCACCACCTCCCCACTCCACTTAACCCACTCACTCACCCACCCACCGCAACTCACTCACCCCAAACACTCGACCCATCCACTCACATCACCCACCGATCCTCACCCACACCCACCGCAGCGTCTCCACCCCCACCCACTCACCATCCACTTCACCTCCCCCCTCCCCCCAGTGCTTATCTTAGCCTGAAGCTCCTCCTCTCTCATCTTACTGCCTGCCCTCATTCCTTTCAACAATCACGCCCCTCCCCCATCCTCCCTTTCCCTTTTGTTTCTCCTGGACGCCTAGAGAGCGAACATTCACCGCTAATCTTCACCATTAAAGTGCAACCAGGACCCTACAAAAAATCCTCCCAACATCTCCATCCGCGGCCTTGCCTTCATTCCATGCAACAATCTTGTCAAACTCACTCCCGAGGAAATCCAGAAACGCTCCGCGGCGGCGGCTTTAGCCAAGGTACGAGGGAAGGGTGCTGGCCAAGCTAGTACACACCCCACCCACCCTACTGTGTGTGTCTGAAACCATACATATGGTCGGAGAACCATGAACTTGGGTTTACAACAATAGCTGCTGTTTGCCAAGTGGTGTGAAGGTGCATGCCAAGGTAGTACACCCCACCACCCTACACGCTGCAGTGCTGAAACCATACGATATGGTAGGGGGAAATTGAACTTGGTTATATGGCTCCTTCCAGCAATTTTGCTGCTCGCCGTCTTCAGCAGTCTGACACACCACCCTACACCACCACTGACACACCACCCACCACCACCAACACCACCAACACTAATGTACCACCCTACACCACCACTGACACACCACCTACAACCACCAACCAGCGCCTGCAGTTGCCAAGGTAGGGGCAGTGATTTTTGGCGGAGCCCCCCCTTCTGGGGGGCGGGAGCCCCCATGTTTACCCATTTGCCTGTCCATCCATCCATCCATCCATCTGTCTGACAGTGGAGAATGCCGACACGTCGCTACAATGGTCCTCGTACTAACTCGCTTCCGTTGCCACCTGTCGCTCCCCTCCCTCGCGATCGGGACTCTCCCGCCATTTTTTGTTATCCTTTCCTTTTTTTTTCCGCGTCACTTGCGACGCTGCATAGAACTTGTTCCAAGGATTGGAGCCTAAACTAAAATTATCGGTCTGAGCGATTCCCGGGTCTGGGGTTTGAGGAGATAGAAGCATTCATAATCAGAACTTGAACTTGGTTACATGGCCAGCCAGCAATATGGCTGCTCGCCTGCTTCAGCTTAAAAAACAGATTTACCTGGAAATGTTAATGGGAGCAAATATGTTTTCCTTTTTTTCTTTCTAAACCATGACAGGGCAGGAGAAGCTGGTCAGCACTTATCTAGTCAGCACTTAGAGACTTTTCCTTAACCGCCTAAACCACCTAAACCCTAACCTAAACCCACTAAACCACCTAGACTTCAAAGACCTGAACCCTAACCCAAACCAACTAAACCACCTAAACCCTAACACATTTAAACACAAGTGCTGACCAGCTAAGTGCTGACCAGCTTCCCCCTACCTGTTTTCAAGGCTCATCACCACCACCACCTCCACCACTTATACACCACCACCACCACCACCACCACTGACACACCACCACCACCCACCACCACCTAAAGGCCCAGGCAGATGCACAAGCCATGGGGGAGCTGGCAGTGCTGCTGGCAGCCGAGGAGTTCATCGAGCCACCACCGCCACCACCCACAGAGGTCATGAAGCTTGCGCAGAACCTGGATGCTGTGATCATCACCCCAGCAGAAGTGGAGGCCTTTGGGTTAAAGTACTTGGAGGAAGATTCGTATGACCTGGTAGGAGGTGGTGGTGGTGGGAAGGGGGAAGGGGGGAAGGGAAGTGTGTGGGTGTGTGGGTGGGGGGGGGGGGGGGGCTGGCACAGACCTGGACGCTGTGATCATCACCCCAGCAGAGGTGGAGGCCTTTGGGTTAAATTACTTGGAGGAAGATTCGAATTACCTGGTAGGAGGTGGTGGTTGTGGTGGTGGGAGGGGGGGAAGGGAAGAGTGTGTGTGGGGGGTGGGGGGGGGTGGGGGCTGGCACAGGCCTGGACGCTGTGATCATCACCCCAGCAGAAGTGGAGGCCTTTGGGTTAAATTACTTATAGGAAGATTCGAATTACCTGGTAGGTGGTGGTGGTTGTGGTGGGGGGGGGGGGGGGGGGGGGGGTGGGGGGGGGGGGGGGCTAATACAGAACCCTTTCTGTGTGAGCAGAGCCCCAACTTAATATATACCCATCACCCCACCCTGTTTCGGCAGGTTACGCTCCGCTCGCCAGCCCCTGTTTAGATCATATCCCCTGTTTAGATCATATCCCCTGTTTAGACTCCTATCCCTGTTTCGCTCTCTCCCACTGTTTTTCGCTCATATCCCCTGTTTCGCATCTAGCCCTTGTTTAAATCATCTCTTCCTCTCCCCCTGTTTCGCTCCGCTCAAAACACCCGGTTTCTCCGCTCCCCCGGTCACGCTCCTCTATTCCTCTCGCTGTGTTTCGCTCCTATCCGCCCGTTTGGCTCCTCTCCCTGTTTAGCTCCTATCCTCAGATTTCGATCCTATCCCCTGGTTAGCTCCTATCCCCTTGTTTCGAAATCTAGCCCTTAGTTTCCATCATCAGTATTTCTCTCCCCCTGTTTCGCTCTCAGCCCAGTTTCGCTCCATCTCCCCCGTTTAGACTCCTCTCATTCCGACGGGCCTGTTAATCTATCCCCCGTTTCGATCCCTAGCCCTCCCCCGTTTAGCTCCTCCTCCCCCCATTTAGCTCCTATCTCCCCAGTTACAGTCATATCCCCAGTTAAGCTCATTTCCCCGTTTAGCTCCTAATCCCCTGTTTAGCACCTTTCCCCGTTTAGATCCTCTCCCCTGTTCGATCAGCTATTCATCTCGCCATGTTTCTATCCTATCCCCTTTCGATCATCTCCACCCCGTGTTACTCCTATCGCCCGTTTAGACAATCATATCCCGTGTAGCTCTCCCCTTGTTCGACAATATCTTCTCTCGCACTGTTTATATCCTATCCCCTTTTTCGCGCCTAGCCCCGTTTAGATCATATCCCCAGTTAAGATCATATCCCATGTTTAGATCATTTCCCCAGTTTAGATCATATCCCCTGTTTAGATCATATCCCCTGTTTAGAACATTTCCCCTGTTTAGATCATATCCCCTGTTAAGATCATATATTCATATCGCCTGTTTATATCATATCCCCATTTTAGATCATATCCCCAGTTTAGATCATATCGCCAGTTTAGATCATATCCCATGTTTAGATCAGAAGCCCGTGTTAAGGATCAGAAATAATTCCTAAATAACTCGCCTGTTTATATCATATCCCCATTTTTAGATCATATCCTCAGTTTAGATCATATCCCCAGTTAAGATCATATCCCATGTTTAGATCATTTCCCCAGTTTAGATCGAGCCCCCTGTTAGATCATTTCCCAGGTTTAGGAACTATTAACAGGGGATGAAACTAACAGGATGTGAGGTGTCATGGTGCAAGTGCCCTACTGAACTCCAAATATGAAGTCAAAAACTCTTCACCCCTCATCCCCCCTCCTTATTACACAGTGCCAGTGAACTTGATTGACTTACAAAACCGTCCTAAGGACGCAGCATATCAGCAGCATCAACACCACACCACCACACCCACCATAACACCGCCACAACCAACACCAAACAAGCAGTCAACCACACTTCGCCCCACCCACCCCCCCGCCATCATACAGAGTGCCAGTGAACTTGAAGGACTTACAAGACCGTTCCAAGGACTCCAACCATATCACCACCACCACCACCACCACACACCACCAACAGCACTGACACACTTCGCCACTCCTCCCCCCTCCTCATTACAGAGTGCCTGTGAACTTGATGGACTTACAAGACCGTCCCAAGGACTCCAACCAGATCACCACCATTACCACCACACACCACCACACACCAACAACAGCATTGACTCACTTTGCCCCTCCTCTCCCCTCCTCAGTACAGAGTGCTCGTGAACTTGAAGGAATTGCAAGACAGTCCCAAGGACTCCAACCGCATCGCCACCACCCACCAGCAGCACCACCACCCACCCTCACCAACACATACACCAACACCACTGAACTGAGACACCAACACCCGACAAGACCACCACCACCAACAACAACACCCGCCACCACCAACAACAACACCCACCACCCCCACCCCCACCACTCACCCACCACCCACCAACACCACCACCAACACTGACCCACCAACCACCAACTCCCTCCTCCTCAGTACGAAGTGCTCATGAGCTTGAAGGGCTTGCAAGACTGTCCCAAGGACTCCAACCATATCACCGCCGCCACCACACACCACACACCACCACCACCACACACCACCACACACCAACAACAACACTGACACACTTCACTCCTCCTCCCCCCTCTGTAGTACGGAGTGCTCGTGAACTTGAAGGACTTACAAGACAGTCCCAAGGACTCCAACCGCATCATCTGGCTATGGATCGACGTACTGAACGTCATCATCCACGCAGTCTTCATCTGGGCGCTTGGTGCGCCCCTCTTGTTTGTGTGCATACAGTACAACAACGTGTATGGGGCCACCACTGCTGTGGAGCATCTGCTGACACTAAACAACTTCAGGCAGGATCCCAGGCTGTTCAACGAGCTCTACTTCGAGACCTTCCTTAGGGTAAGCACCACCCACCAACCAATACCACCCACCACCACCCACCCACCACCCATCGCCCACCACCACCACCACTGCCACACCCAATGTGCAGAACCTGCTCTTCATCGCCATCAGTTGTATCTTGTTTTGATACATCACCACCCACCACACACCACCACTGCCACCACGCACCATGCACCACCACACACCAATACAATACACTTCTTCTTCAGCTGTTTTATTTTCCAAGTTTTTGCGCATCGCACTGCGTCGCACAAAAACAATTAGTGCCACCGACCACCACCACCACCACCACTGCCACACCGAATGTGCAGAACCTGCTCTTCATCGCCATCAGTTGTATCTTGTTTTGATACATCACCACCCACCACCCACCACCACTGCCACCACGCACCATGCACCACCCACCAACCAATACCACCCACCACCACCCAATGTGCAGAACCTGCTCTTCATCGCCATTGGTTGGATTTTGTTTGGATACATCACCACCCACCACACACCACCACTGCCACCACCCACCAACCACCCACCACCCACTACCACCACCACTGCCACACCCAATGTGCAGAACCTGCTCTTCATCGCCATTGGTTGGATTTTGTTTGGATACATCACCACACACGACACACCGCGACTGCCACCACGCACCATGCACCACCCACCAACCAATACCACCCACCACCACCCAATGTGCAGAACCTGCTCTTCATCGCCATTGGTTGGATTTTGTTTGGATACATCAAGCTAGCTGTCTACTACACCTTTTCCGCCGATAAGTGGCAAACCCAGCCCTGGAGAGTGGTGGTGAGTGCAGGTGGCGGTGGAGTTGGTGGTGGGTGGTGGTGAGTGCAGGTGGTGGTGGTGGTGGTGGAGATTCAGTGTAGGTGGTGGTGAGTGTAGGTGGTGGATGGTGGTGATTGCAGGTGGTGGTGGTGTTGGTGGTGGGTCAGTTGTGGTGTTGGTGGTGAGTGCAGGTGGTGGTGGTGGTGGTGGAGATTCAGTGGTGGTGGTGGTGGTGAGTGTAGGTGGTGGTGGTGGTGGTGGTGGTGGAGATTCAGTGGTGGTGGTGGTGGTGAGTGTAGATGGTGGTGGTGGAGAGTGCAGGTGGTGGTGGTGGGGTGGTGGTGGTGGTGGCGTAGGTGGGTGAGTGATGGTGCTGATGGGGGGGTGGGGGTCAGTGGTGGTGGTGGTGGTGATGTGTCACTGGTGGGTGGTGCTTAAATGGTGGCAGTGGTGTTGGGTGGTGTGTCAGTGGTGGGGGTGTAGGGTGGGGGTTGGGGTGGGAGTGGTGGATGATGTGTCAGTGGTGGGTGGTGTGTAAATGGTGGTGGTGGCGGTGGTTAGTGCAGGTGTGTGGTGGTGGTGGTGAGTACCCTCCAACCTTCCAACAATCCAACCTTCCAACACTCCAACCATCCGTCCCTCCAGCCCTCCAACCAACCTACCAACCAACAAACCAACCAACCAACCAACCAACCAACCAACCTTCCAAAACTCCAACCTTCCAACACTCCAACCTTCCGACCATCCAACCCTTCAACCAACCAACCAACCAACCAACCCTCTAACCAACCAACCAACCAACCAACAAACAAACCAACAAACAAAACCTCCGACCTTCCAAAACTCCAACCTTCCAATACTCCAACCCTTCCAACACTCCAACTCTCCAACCCTCCGACCATCCAACCCTCCAACCAACCAACCCTCCAACCAACCAACCAACCAACCTTCCAAAACTCCAAACTTCCAACAATCCAACCCTTCCAACACTCCAACCCTCCGACCATCCATCCATCCAACCAACCAGCCAACCAACCAACCAACCAACCAACCAACCAACCAACCATCCATCCCTCCAGCCCTCCAACCATCCAACCCTCCAGCCCTCCAACCCTCCAACCCTCCAACCAACCAACCAACTAACAAACCAACCAACCAACCGACCGACCAACCAACCCTCCATCCCTCCAACCCTTCATTCCTCAAACCCTCCATCCCTCCAACCCTATAACCAACCAACCAACCAACCCTCCAACCAACCAACCAACCCTCCAAACAACCAACCAACCGACCAACCAACCAACCAACCGACCAACCAACCAACCAACTAACCCTCCATCCCTCCAACCCTCCAACCCTTCATTACTCCAACCCTCCAACCCTCCAACCAACCAACCAACCCTCCAACCCTTCATTCCTCCAACCCTCCAACCCTTCATTACTCCAACCCTCCAACCCTCCAACCAACCAACCAAACAGCAAAACAACCCTCCAACCATCCAACCATCCAACCATCCAACCATCCAACCAACCCTCAAAACATCCAACCCTCCAACCCTTCATTCCTCAAACCCTCCATCCCTCCAACCCTCCAACCAACCAACCAACCAACCAACCAACCAACCAACCCTCCATCCCTCCAACCCTTCATTCCTCAAACCCTCCATCCCTCCAACCCTATAACCAACCAACCAACCAACCCTCCAACCAACCAACCAACCCTCCAACCATCCAACCAACCAACCAACCAACCAACCAACCAACCAACCAACCAACCAACCAACCCTCCAACCATCCAACCCTCCAACCCTCCAACCAACCAACCCCCCAACCCTCCAAAACTCTAACCCTCCAACCCTTCATTCCTCCAACTCTCCAACCCTCCAACCAACCAACCCCCCAACCCTCCAAAACTCTAACCCTCCAACCCTTCATTCCTCCAACTCTCCAACCCTCCAACCAACCAACCAACCAACCAACCCTCCAAATCTCTAACCCTCCAACCCTTCATTCCTCCAACCCTGCAACCCTCCAACCCTCCAACCAGCCAACCAACCCTCCAACCAACCACCCCCCCAACCCTCCAAATCTCGAACCCTCCAACCCTTCATTCCTCCAACCCTCCAACCCTTCAATCCCCCAACCCTCCAAATCTCCAACCCTCCAACCCTTCATTCCTCCAACCCTCCAACCCTCCAACCCTCCAACCAACCAACTAACCAACCAACCAACCAACCAACCAACCAACCTCCAACCCTCCAACCCACCAACCCTCCAACCAACCAACCAACCAACCAACCCTCCAACCCTTCAACCCCCCAACCCTCCAAATCTCTAACCCTCCAACCCTTCATTCCTCCAACCCTCCAACCCTCCAACCCTCCAACCAACCAACCAACCAACCTCCAACCCTCCAACCAACCAACCAACCCTCCAACCCTTCATTCCTCCAACCCTTCAACCCCCCAACCCTCCAAATCTCTAACCCTCCAACCCTTCATTCCTCCAACCCTCCAACCCACCAACCAACCAACCCTCCAACTATCCAACCCTCCAACCATCCAACCCTCCAACTTTCCAACCATTCCTTCATTCAACCCTCCAACCCTCCAACCCTCCAACCCTCGGACCTTCCAACCCTTAAACCTTCTAACCCTCCAACCAACCCACTATTCAACCCTAAAACCACTTAGCCTTCCAACCGTCCAACCCACCATTCAACCCTCCAACCCTCCAACCTTCCAACCCTCAAACCAACCCACCATTCAACCCTAAAACCACTTCAAACCACTTATAACCGTACTCCTCCAACCATTCAAACTCCACACCTTACAAACCATGCCACCATTCAATCAAACCTCCAACTATCCATCCCCATCCCCACCCACCATGCAACAACCTCAAGACCTTCCAACCATTCAAAACCCATCCAACCCTCCAACCCTCAAACCTTCCAACCATTCAACCCTCCAACCCTCAAACCTTCCAACCATTCAACCCTCCAACCCTCAAACCTTCCAACCATTCAACCCTCCAACCCTCAAACCTTCCAACCCTCAAACCTTCCAACACAACCATTCAAGCCTCCAACCACCGAAACCGTCCAACCCTCAAACCTTCCAACCATTCATCAATCAACCCTCCAACCCTCAAACCTTCCCAACCATTCAAAAACCCTCCAACCCCTCAAACCTTCCAACCCTCAAACCTTCCAACCATTCAACCCTCCAACCCTCAAACCTTCCAACCATTCAACCCTCCAACCCTCAAACCTTCCAACCCTCGAACCAACCCACCATTCAACCCTTAAACCACCCAACCGTCCAACCATTCAACCCTCAAACTATCCAACCCACCATTCAACCCTCAAACCCTCCAACCCTCAGCTTCGTTCACACAGCTTCTTCTGGGCTCACCCCCCCCCCACCACCACTACCCACCACACAGCATCATCAACAACCTGATACCCCACACTCGACTTCACCCCCCACACCCCACCCTTGATACCCACCCACCCACCCACCCACCACACCACACCCTTGATAACCCACCCACCCACCCACCCCCACACCCCACCCTTGAATAACCCACCCCCCCCACCCACCACACACCCCACCCTTGATACCCCACCCACCCACACACCCCATACCACACCACACCCTTGTACCCACCTCCCCACCCACCACACCACACCCTTGATACCAACCCACCCACCCACACCCACCCACCACAACCCCACCCTTGATACCCACGCCACCCACCCACTCCCACCCCACCCACCCACGCCACCCACCCCCACCCACACCTTGATACCCACCCACCCACCCCCCACACACCCACCACACAGACCACGTCCACCCACCTCCCGATCCCCCCACCCCACCGCCCACCCTTTTCTAACCCACCCACCGGCACCCACCCACCCCAACCCACCTCCTTTATACGCCACCCACCCACCCACTGCCACCACAGTCGACACCCATTGCTAAGCCCCCCCATGCAGCACCCACACCCACCAGGGATTTTTATTTCCGCTATATATAGCGATCGCTAGTTTTGACACCGTTTTAGCAAAAATATCGCTATAAAAAAAAGCAAAAAACAAAGTTTTTTTTTCATATTTGCCCTCAATTGCCCTAAAAAGCTACAAAAAGCTATAAAAAGCTGCAGAAAGCACTAAAACGCTGTCCCTGGAGGAGGCCTAAAACCATAAAGCTAGGAAAAAACCACTTTCAGATTTGAAAAAAAAATCACTGCCACCCACCCACCCACCCACCACACCCCACCCTTGATACCCACCCACACACACACTTCTGATCCCCACCCACCCCAGAAAAAACTGATTTCCCCCCCCCACACACACCCCACCCCACCCCTGATAACGAACCCCAAAATAAAATCTGATATCCCCCCCACCCCCACCCCTGATACCCAACCCCAAAACAAAAACTGATAGCCCCCCACCCCCACCCCCACCCCTTCTCCCCACCCCTGATACCCAACCCCTCCTCAGCTCCGCACCCTCTTCTGGCTCTACTTGATGATAATGCTTGCCCTCCTGGTTGCATACATCTTCATGATCATGTGCTGGTGCGTGACAGAGTCTCGTCCTTTATATTCACCTCGTTGCTGCTGATCTTGCTTTTGATGCTTATTGTCCTTGTCCTTGTCCTTGTCCATGTTGATGTACGTGTCCCTGTTCTTGATGATAATGCTTGCCCTCTTAGTTGCATACATCTCCATGATCATGTGCTGGTACGTGACAGAGTGTAAACTGTGTACTCACCTCGTTACTGCTGATCTTGCTGCTGATGCTTATTGCCCTTGTCCTTTTTAATGTTGATGTACCTGTCCCTGTTCTTGATGATAATGCTTGCCCTCCTGCTGGCATAAATCTTCATGATCATATGCTGGTGCGTGACAGAGACTGGTCCTGTCTACTCACCTCATCGCTGCTGATCTTGCTGCTGATGCTTATTGCCCTTGTCCTTGTCAATGTTGATGTACCTGTCCCTGTTCTTGATGGTAATGCTTGCCCTCCTGCTGGCATAAATCTTCATGATCATGTGCTGGTGCGTGACAGAGACTGGTCCTGTATACTCACCTCATCGCTGCTGATCTTGCTGCCGATGCTTGTTGTCCCTGTCCATGTCATGGTTTTGGTTCTAGTAGTCCTTGCCATTGTTCTTTTTCCTTGTCCTTGTCCATGTCCATGTTCTGGTTCTAGTAGTCCTTGTCCTTGTCCATGTCCATGTTCTGGTTCTAGTAGTCCTTGCCCTTGTTCTTTATCCTTGTCCATGTTTTGGTTCTGTTTCTAGTAGTCCTTGCCCTTGTTCTTTATCCTTGTCCTTGTCCTTGTCCATGTTCTGGTTCTGGTTCTAGTAGTCCTTGCCCTTGTTCTTTATCCTTGTCCATGTTCTGGTTCTGTTTCTAGTAGTCCTTGCCCTTGTTCTTTATTCTTGTCCTTGTCCTTGTCCATGTTCTGGTTCTGGTTCTAGTAGTCCTTGCCCTTGTTCTTTATCCTTGTCAATGTTCTGGTTCTGGTTCTAGTAGTCCTTGCCCTTGTTCTTTATCCTTGTCCTTGTCCTTGGTCCTTGCCTTTGTCCATGTCCTTGTCCGTGTTCATGTTTTCGTACCTTTCCCTGTTCCTGTTCTTATTTTTGTTCTGAATCTAATCACCTTGCATATCCAGGATGGTTCTTGGAGCCGTTATCAACCCCAACAAGTACCTGCCCTATTGTGTGGCCACCATCACCCTGGTGGCTCATACAGGAGCTACCTATGCAAGGTGAGTTCTACATGACTTCATGCTATGTAATGCCATGCTATGTAATGCATGGCATTACATTGCATTTCATTATATTACGTTGTCAGAGGCAGCATTTTATCACACTGGTGGCTCATACAGGAGCTAAGTGTGCAAGGTGGGGCTGGTCATTTCTGTATTGTTTTTTATTTACGCATCCTTTGTTTGATTTATTATCGTAGCGAGAATCACATTATATTACCTTAAATGACATTGCATAATCTCGCTTGATAAACGGCCCAATGGTAGAGCTCGTTGAAACAAGAAGGTACGGAGCTCAAACGCTACGGGTGCGCTCTAGTGCTTGTGGCTGCTGTCAACCGCCATGGTAGCACTGTCCAGGTAAAGTAGCAGCCCGTTCTCTACCCCCGTAAGGCAGGGCTTCCTTTATACCACACCACACCAGGCGTCATCAATCATTTTTTGTACAGGTGATGCATCACATTGTCACAGGCAAGATTTTTCAACTCCAACTAGTACCCCCCCCCCCCCCCCCCCCCCCCCCTAGCATGATAGGTTACAATGTGATCACACTGCAGTCACTTTACGACAATTCATGCAGGGTTGCAACCTAATAAGTTGGCCGGATTGGCAGGATAAATTGGCTGGATTGGCAGGATAAATTGGCAGGATAGGCAGGATTGGCAGGATTGGCAGGATAAATTGGCAGGATAGGCAGGATTGGCAGGATTGGCAGGATAAATTGGCAGGATAGGCAGGATTGGCAGGATTGGCAGGATAAATTGGCAGGATAGGCAGGATTGGCAGGATAAATTGGCAGGATAAATTGGCAGGATAGGCAGGATTGGCAGGATAGGCAGGATAAATTGGCAGGATTGGCAGGATAAATTGACAGGATTGCAACCTAATAAATAAACAAATGCCTGGAGGGGCTTGGTGTTAAGGGTAACTCCCTGAACGCCGCATTTGGGGGAAATGGCCATTTTGCAACAGATGGCAACCTAATAATTAAGTTAGACCAACGTGTTGAATAATAAGAAAGACATACAAAAGCATTGAGAAAGTGAGAGAGAGAGAGAGAGAGAGAGAGAGAGAGAGAGAGAGAGAGAGAGAGAGACCATCCCAAGACATTACAGCTAATATCGCTCAACCCCTAGTACCTCCCCTATTATGTGGCCACCATTGCCCTGGTGGCTCATACATGAACTACCTATGCAAGGTGAGTTCTAAATGTCATGACGTGGCATTACATTACATGGCATTACAATGCATTTCCGTGTCATAGGCAGCATTTTATCGAGTATGTGTCAAGCATGAGGTTATGGACCGCTGCTGCTCCCCGTTGTACCCTTGCAATTTGTTGGCGACCAGGTATTATACTGCTTGGTAATTTCCCTCCAGATAGTCTATACTTTTCTGATGATTTGTAGTTGGGCAAGTCCCTCTAGCCTAATTGGCTACCCCCTAGACTGTGACATACATACATTAAACGCTTATTCTGGCCCACTGCTGCTCACACTTAACCCTAAAATCAATTTGTTTTCTTAGTACTTTTTCTGGCCTACTGCTGCTGCCACTACGACGGTGACCACTTCACCCTAAAATCAATTTCTTAACTTAATACTTTTTTCTGGCCTACTGCTGCTGCCACTACGAGGGTGACCACGTAACCCTGAAATCAATTTCTTAACTTAATACTTTTTTCTGGCCCGCTGCTGTTGCCACTACAAGGGTGACCACTTAACCCTAAAATCAATTTCTTATCCTAATACTTTTTTCTGGCCCACTGCTGCTGCCACTATGAGGGTGACCACTTTACCCTAAAATCAATTTCTTATCTTACTACTTTTTTCTGGCCCACTGCTGCTGTCACTATGAGGGCGATGAAGATCATGAAGCTGAATGAGAACAAGTGCAAGGCCATTGTCTTCCTTTTTTTTGAGCTCCACCACGTTTTCCTCTTTGTTTTTGACACTCATCTGAAACGTCCATCTCTCACTTCCAGGGTGATGAATGTCTAAAGATGTATGAGAACAAGAGCAAGGCCATTGTCATCCCTTTGTTTGAGCTCCTGCTCGTTTTCCTTTTTTTTTTGACACTCATCTGAAAATTGCATCTCTCACTTCCAGGGTGATGAAAGTCTAAAGATGTATGAGAACAAGAGCAAGGCCATTGTCATCCCTTTGTTTGAGCTCCTGCTCGTTTTCCTTTTTTTTTTTGACACTCATCTGAAAATTGCATCTCTCACTTCCAGGGTGATGAAAGTCTAAAGATGTATGAGAACAAGAGCAAGGCCATTGTCATCCCTTTGTTTGAGCTCCTGCTCGTTTTTTTTTTTTTTTTTGACACTCATCTGAAAATCGCATCTCTCACTTCCAGGGTGATGAAAGTCTAAAGATGTATGAGAACAAGAGCAAGGCCATTGTCATCCCTTTGTTTGAGCTCCTGCTCGTTTTCCTTTTTTTTTTTGACACTCATCTGAAAATTGCATCTCTCACTTCCAGGGTGATGAAAGTCTAAAGATGTATGAGAACAAGAGCAAGGCCATTGTCATCCCTTTGTTTGAGCTCCACCTCGTTTTCCTCTTTTTTTTTGACACTCATCTGAAAATTGCATCTCTCACTTCCAGGGTGATGAAAGTCTAAAGATGTATGAGAACAAGAGCAAGGCCATTGTCATCCCTTTGTTTGAGCTCCACCACGTTTTCCTTTTTTCAATACTCATCTGAAAAGTCCATCTCTCACTTTCAGGGTGATGAAAATTATGAAGATGTACAAGGAGAGGATCAAGGCCATTGTGGTACACGTGTTTGAGTCACCACATTTTGCAACCATAATTTGCAACCACATTGTTTTAGCTCCACCACATTTTTGTTTCGAACACTCATCTGAAAATCCCATCTCTCACTTTCAGGGTGATGAACATCATGAAGATGTACGAGGAGAGAGTCAAGGCCATTGTGATACACGTATTTGAGTCCAAGCTGAAGAGTGCCTTAGAGTTCGCCCAGAAAGCTGCAGGTGATATTGTGTTTTGTTATTTTGCTATTTTGTGTCTTTACACAAAGCTGCAGGCAACATTTGGTTATGTTTTGCTAGGAACATGCAAGTGCTATGTTGTGTCTTGCCAGAAAGATGCAAACGATGTTTTGCTTTGTCTTTCCATAAAGATGCGAGCGAATTTTTTGTTTGCTTTCAGTGCGCCGCACTGAAAGCAAACAAAAACCGCAAAGGTTGTATTTATGGTAATTCAAACTTTGAAAGTTTGTATTTATGGTAATTCAAACTTTGAAAGTTTGTATTACCATAAATATGCAGTTGATATTGTGTTTCGTCTTGCCAGAAATATGCAGTTGACATTGTGGTTTGTCTTGCCATAAATATGCAATTGCCATAGGCCGTTTCAGTGAAACGATTGATCTAGTGGTACACCAAATCGCTTTCACGACGAAAGGTCGGGGGTTCGATTCCCCCAACGGTCACCCTTGGCGTTGAAGGTCGCTGTCAACCGCGATGGTAGCTTGTCCAGTCGAGGTGGTAGACCGTTCTCTACCCACGTACGACGGGTTCCCTTAATACCACGCCCAACCAGGCGTTCTCATTACTTTTTTTGCAGTTGACATTGTGTTTCGTCTTTACAGAAATATGCAGCTTCCAATTCCAAGTCAATACCCACGGAAACCTGGGATTACAATAAGCAGATTAGACATTTTTGGCGGAGCCCCCTCTTCTGGGGGGCGGGAGCCCCCAGTGTTAGCCATTTGTCCGTCCGACCATCCGTCTGACCGCGATGAAGCCCGACACGTCAGCCAACGGCCTCGTAACTAACTCGCTTCCGTTGCCACCTGTCGCTGTCGCTCCCTCGCGATCACTCTCCGCCAATTTTTAGCGTCGCAGGCGACGCTGCATCAAACTTGTTAATATCAACCTGCAGCTTTCTGGGCGAACTCTAAGGCACTATTTAGCTTGGACTCAAACACGTGTATCACAATTAAGTGATAGACCAACCACACAGCAAGTTAGTTAGTTGTTACAGTCCAGGGGTAGATCAAATATTCATCATCATCATCATTATCATCATCATCATCATCATCATCATCATCATCATCATCATCATCATCGTCATCATCATCACCATCATCACCATCATCATCATCATCATCATCATCACCATCATCATCATCACCATCATCATCATCACCATCACCATCATCATCATCATCAACATCAACAACATCAACATCACAGGCCAAGCCCAAGCAGCACTGGAGGAAGCTAACGAGAAGATGAGCGATGCCGTGAGCAAGGTGCAGGACACAGCCAACAGAGCTGTGAACACGGCCTCTGGGGCAGTTGGAGGCGTCATGGCGAAGGTCCCAGGGGGGGCCACTGGTGATACCCCTTCCCCAGCCCCCCCAGCCCCCCCTGCTGTCACTCCTCCCGCCCCTGCCCCTCCGGCTCCTGGCTACCAGCCAGTGCCCACTACAGATTTCCCCCCCGGAGCAGTGCCCATGGGACAGTACCCTCCCTATCCCCAAATGCAGCATGGTATGATGCCAGGCTATGGCTACCCCATGCCCCCCGGTGGAGGAGGCTACATGCCAGTTGCAGCGGGTGATCCCAACGCACTGGCAGGTGTGCCTGTTATCCAGTCAGGACCTGCCATGGGTTGGGGACTGGGCGGAGTGGGTATCCCTGGACGTGGGTTCAACCTCATGCCCACTGTCAACCCAAACGCAGGGCACTTGCCACCGGGCGCAGAGGCAGGGGCAGCCCCCGCAGCAGCATCAGCAGGAGGCGCTGCTGGCAAGGAGAATGTGGGACCCAATGGCGAGCCTGTCCCCCTCAACCCCTTCCAGATCTTCAAGTTGTATGCCAAGGATGAGTCGGGTTTAGGGTATGTCGACTTCTGTCAGTTGCTTGACCACCTGGAGATCAAGCTTGTCGGGGACAAGCGCCGGGAGATGTTTGCCAACTACACGAGCAAGACGCGTAAGAAGATGGGCTACAAGGAGTTCGAGGCTTGCTACAAGAAGATCCAGAAATCGCTGGTGATGCAGAGCCTCATTGAGGCCGGCGTCACGAAAGGACGCATGATTGCTATCGTGATCTGGGCGGTGTTTGTCCTCATCCTCATCTTCATCTTCATCTTTGTGGGCGTGGCCGCCTTCACGGGAGCTGGCACGGTGGGTGCAGTCATCAATTCCTTGCTTGCAGCGGGATCAGGTATTGCTCTGAACCTGAAGGGAGGAGATGAGGCCAAGACGGAGCAGCAACAGCCGGTTGTGGTGAAGGTTGGAGATGAACAATTCCTGCAGGCTAGTGACGGCACGCTGACAGCCCTTAATGCGGACGGTACAGCCGCATCTTAGTTGCATGCATCTTACCATGTTCTTAGTTGCATGCATCTTACTGTGTTCTTAGTTGCATGCATCTTACCGCGATCTTAGGTGCATGCATCTTACCGTGATCTTAGTTGCATGCATCTTACCGTGTTCTTAGTTGCATGCACCTTACCGTGATCTTAGGTGCATGCATCTTACCGTGATCTTAGTTGCATGCATCTTGCCGTGATCTTAGTTGCATGCATCTTACCGTGATGTATGAGTGACTTAACTATGTATGTATGTATGTATGTATGTATGTATGTATGTATGTACGTATGTATGTATGTATATATGTATGTTACAGTCCAGGGGTAGGCCAAATAGGCTAAAGGGACTTGCCCAACCGTATAGGAAGGGCTTAAAAAGAAAAAACACTGATGAACTGAGCCCCAAACAATCGTTTAACCGACGGGGGCCCTGAGTTCGTGCTTCTGTGATAATTTAATTATACAATATTATTAAATCATCATCTCAGCTGGGATGATAATTTAATTGTGCGATTATTATCGCATTTTTTATAATTTGAATTAAGTATTTCCATCCTTCAAAGGAATCAGGATTCATTACCAGCTTCATACTGGTTTTTATCTACCAATTCATGTCCTGAATTCATGTCATGATATTTGCCTCCGCTACCAGAAGCTGTTTACAGATATTTATAGGCATGTCCATGAGGATACCAACTTAACCGTATGGAATGTGGAATTCTGCGATTCCACATTCAGAACCTTTATGAATGGAAATGGCACTAAGTCTTTTTGGAGCAACCTAGCCGACTATCTTTCTACTTGTAGAAGAGCAAGACAGGAAGCCCTGGACTGCTTAGTGGCACCGTAATTTATCATCCCTTTTTTTCTTCTTCTTGTGACTTCTCATTTGTTAGCTTCTTACCTCCGCCACTGTAAGTGGTTGAGATCTGGGTCCGGCTCTAAGGGGTTTAATACCTACGCCACCAAAACGGTGGTTGGGAGTTTGGTTTGTTTGTCCTCGACACACCCCTGATGTAATGGGGTTTTTTGCTTTGTGGGTGCTTTTTCTTTTTGTTTAAAGCACAGAGTCTCATACACCCTCGCGGTGTCAAGTAGACTTTAACATGTAATGTAATGTAATGTAATGTAATGTAATGTCCAGTGTTCATTTTCTCAAAAACAAAATTATATCCTCGGCGTATAATGGACATTCTAATATGAAATATCTATGCTGCCATGGAAGGGAAACGTAAAACAGTACATACACAGTAGACAGCAAAGTACAAAGCACTACACTAACTGTGCTGCCATGCAAGGGAAACGTAAAACAGTGCATACACAGTTCACAGCATAGTACAGAGAACTTACGGTAAATTGTATGCATTTTGAACGAGGTTGTTAGATGTTGTGAACCATGAATTCAAAACTTAAAACCATCCAAGGAACTAGGGTTGTTGGTAGCAGTGCATTACTCGCCAGGGCCGACGAACAATGAGGGCCTGAAGTTCTTGCTATGCAGAGAAATGAACATAAAGTATGTTGTCACATGTATACATAAATGTAACAAGTTGTTTCCATCCTCTGAATGAGTCAGGGTTCATTAATTTTCTCACATTGGAGTCGTTACCAAGTATCACAGATTTTGGCGGGTCCGTAGCGTCTGATGCAGATATTGGCCATGCAGATTACCCTGCTACAAGTCATGCATGCAGCCCCCTTTCTCTCAGTCACCACACATGCATTCAGCTCTCTCTCATGCCTGCGCAGCTGATGGGGAGCAGCAGAGCTAGCCATTCAGTCAGCTGGGCAGCATGCAGCTTGCTAGCTAGTAATTCATGTAGGTATAACAATGGCAATATCTTAATATGGCGTGGACTGGTTGCGACGTTCTCTCGAATCGCCTTCTTGTTCTCTTTCATTCTTTCTTCCTCTGCTTCGCCCCGCCTCTCTTTATTCTTTCTCGTCCTGCTTTTCAATTATGAACAGATAATTATGGACAATTATGGACAGATAATTCATCTCTTCATTATTCCCTTCTCTCAACTGCCGAGATCAACCACACTACTATAGCTATGCAAGATCCTGGAGCAGGCCATTTGTAGCATAAGTGCACAGGGGTACTGCATTGCTACATGATCCCCTTGGCCAATCTGGTCACATTTCCCTGACTCTTCCCCCTTAAACACCGAGATTCTTGATTTAGAGCGTCTGGAGCAACTCGCCACTCCGTTTAGATTTATAACTTCCTCCCACAACCTGAAGGTGGAAAACTGGAAACTGTTATTGTCCGGCTTTCCCGGCTTCTCTAGAGTGACTTAGAGCGCGCAGGCTCCCCGCCTAGTCGCGCCTAATGTAGTGCCACTGCCAGCTAGGGCACGCACACAGCCAACGCGGTACCTTGATGTGCCGCTGCCTATCCACTTCTTCAGCCGGTTATTTCCGTCTGATGAGTATTCTACTGTAAAGCTATTATCCTTCCCTTCTCCCAGACCCCGGAAAGTGAAAGAAACTGATAGGGAAGAAGGAACCGACACCAGGGTACTTCAAATTGCCAAATTGGCCAGCGCTTTAGCGCACTTGAAAACAAAAAACTGCGCTTTGTAGTGCAAATAGCGCAAAAATTGCTTGCTGCGTCCACAGGGGGTTGCAAAAAATTGCGCTTGAAGTGCAGAGGGGGTCAAAAAGTCAGCGCTCAAAAGCGCAAAAGCGCGAGCTTTGAATCACCCTGACCGACACACTGTCCCTTAGAAGGATGGATTGTGTCATATGTGTGATTCTGGAACCGTACACGATGAACACCATGTGGTCTTTCAATGCACTGACGAAGCCAAAATGAATTCGAGAAGAAAGTTGAAGAACCTGATTTCCCAATCTGAGAGTAACCTTATTTTATATATTCTGATGTGCAATCCAGAAGTAGAAGGTCAAGCGATGAATGTATGAAGAGATTGCACCAAGTCTTGTTTGATAGGTATGATAAGCCTTTTGTATTAATTTTAGTATCTTTCAGAAGGAGAAGAAAACATGGATGCTGAAGAGGGAGAAATATATTCACGTTTACAGTTTTCCTGGCAAAACATAACCGAAGACGGCAAGCAGCCAAATTGCTGGCTGAAGCTACGTAAAGTGTAACCAATTTAAATTTTAAGTTCACTCGCACTCAATATTTATCCTGGTGATGTACTTCCTGCCGTACACGCACACAAATCATCTTGTACCACCCTTCACCCCCTTACCCCACACTCCCGAGGTGGGAGCGCGTAGCCCCGTGTGTGCCCCCCCCGCCCCCCCCCCCTCGCCCACCCTTGCACTGATGTTTCATGCCAAACAGCTAAACGTCATTCATTGCTGTCAGAACGTACATTTAACAGTTAAGTTACCTTTTTCGAAGTAAATGACTAACAGGCTCAATACCCACACGCCCCGCACTTGATACTCAGTAGCCCGTAAGGCCAGCACTAGTGCACTACCACGCTTGTTTGTGATCCCCCCCCCCCCCCCCCCCCCCCCCCCCCACACACACACACAACCTCTATACTGCTCATGCAATTTAAGTGTGGATGTATTTTACAGTCCAGGGGTAGTCAGATAGGCTGAAGTGGCTTTTCCAACCTTCCAAACAGGAAAGGCAGTTTAAATAACAAGCATTGGTGAACCGAACCAACAAATCGTTAGCGACGGGGGCCTGGAGTATATGATATGCATATCATTCAACATTGCGTTTCTTTGTGATGCAAAATCACGTCTGTTTGTGATGCTCATTTCCCCACGAATTCCGTATATACTCGCAAAGACGAAGGATTGAACTTGGACTTGTTTACGGCCTGCCAAGTAGAAGAATGCGTACAAGGTTATATACGCCGCCAATCCGGCGTATAACCGTCTGCAGAATACAGTAGAACTGCGGACCAACTGTCCATGTCCAGTGTCCACCATCGAGAAAATCGAGGTAAATAAATAAAAAACTTCAGATCCTCGAGATAGAGTAACCACCGGTGTCGCACTAATCCTCGTACTGACGACAATATTTACGCCACCTCTATCCAGTCTTCTCAAAGTCCCCAAACACGGCGCCATTATTTCAGACGGAATAATACCAGAATAGTAGCATATGATCCTCTCATTCAGATAAGGAGCATAGGGAACATCCCAACGGCCAAAGTCGAATGCATTAAAAAAAACAAGTTATTCGCCACAAATTCACTTCATAGTTTCCACCACAAAATCACAAGTCTCCATCGGTCTCCGAAGCATCTACCGCCACCTAATATACCTAGCTGGGACGTCCTTCTAACCCCCTTGTGCAACAATACCCCCCCCCCCCCCTCCCCACCCCAGTTTTCAGAGCTGCGAGATACACAGCAAATCACGAAAACTTACCAACGGTGCTCAACCCTTGTCCGTTAGAAGTCACGTAGTGAGTGGTCTCTTTCTCACATCAATCCACCTGGGCTTCCCTTACACTCACTGCTCGGACCTTTTGCTGTACTGCCAAGTTTTCCTTTTTCTCATCCCATCTCGTTTCTCACTGACACCTAACGGTTTTCGAATAAAGGTGCTCAATCCAACTGCGGCGCCGAGATCCCGATCACATGATTGCAATTATTTTCAATCGTCACAGTCAGACCAGTGTTGACCCACGGCAATCCCACAGCAGAACCACCGGAGGGTTCTTCAAACCATCCTCTCTGAGTCAAGAGTCAACATGCTGAGCAGAGCTACTGCTAGCTCTACTAGTGTCCGAGCTCCAGGTAGATATCTCACCCCTCGGGTGGCTCAGGGCATCCTCGGCAATAGTTCAGGAAGTCGAGGAAGTCGTAGGATGCCTTCTTACTTGGTGGCTAAGGCCAGCAATGTGCAGCCAGATTTCTTCTCGCCACCTGATAGCTCGTCCCCTTTCAAAACTCAGAGTCGGGGTAAGCTGTGTGTATGCTGGATCTGAAATGTCGGGTAGATTGATCATGTGGTATAAAATCGCCAGGAATAACACTCTCTGTAATATAAGGTTTCAGGCTGCTCACCTTCATTACATGGTCATAGGCAGGTCAGTGTTAATCCAACACAAGCCCATACCACAGCTTGCAGGGGGGTCTTCCACGTATCATCTCATAATAATCAACATAATATAGGTATAGATGTAGGAATCATACAATGTGCTATTTAAGTGCAGACACAAATGTCCGGAACTGCTGGCATATTTGTAGGGGTCGGCAGTATGATATCATATGATATCATGTCATCATATGATATCATATGATACCAGTGGTCTGGCTAGGTAACTTTGGCCTGGGCCATCATATCATATGGTATCATATTCGTCTTTGGTCAACATCATATGATTTGCCGTTCACTACATATTTGGGTCTAGCTCAGTGGCTGGCTCAAGGAGCTGCTTAGAACCTGCTGCTCGTAGCGGAAAAGAAAAGCTATGCTTGACTTGCAACTACCGCCATTGTTTTTATTTTCAGCTAGGAGCAGCAGCTTCTAGGCAGCTCCCCTGACTGGATAGCTCACGCAAAGCTAATGCAAAACAGTGTGCCTGGAAGCTGACAGTATCTGCTGTCCAAAACTGTCAAAATCTTGGGGCTTAGCCCAGGGGCTGGCTCAGGGAGCTGCCTAGTAGCTGCTGCTCGTAGCTGAAAGTAAAAAACTATGCTTGAATTGCAACTACCGCCATTGCTTTTCTCTTCAGCTAGGAGCAGCAGCTTCTAGACAGTTCCCCTGACTGGCTAGTCAGCCAAGCCTGGTGCAAGCTAGTACACCTTATAGCTGACACAACCCGCTGCCCTGTATAGCTGCCATCTCGGGCCTTGGCCCAATGGCTGGCTCAGGGAGCTACCTAGAAGCTGCTTGCAGCTGAAATGAAAATTATGACCACAGCATGTTTCTGAGCATGTCTACCACATTCTTCACACACCCACAACTACAATCAGTTGAAAGGCTTGACAGGTAGGGCAGGTTTGAGACTGCACACCGTCCCCACCAGTGGTGTCCTCAGTCACAGTTATCACTGTGGCACAAACTCAGGGCCCCACACACCCACTTCTACAATCAGTTGAAAACTTGACAGGTAGGGTAGGTTTGAGACTGCATACTGTCAACACCAGCGATGTCCTCAGTCACAGGTATCACTGTGGCACGCACTCGGGGCCCCACACATCCACTACCACAATCCCACAGAGTTCACGTACACCCCTGCCAGCCTACCCCCCTTTACCCTACACCCAATCCAACCCAATCAAGATTCCACACCCCTTCTCTCTTTATGACAAGTACCCCAACCTAACCCAACCCAACCAATATTTCACACCCCTTCTCTCTTTATGACAAGTACCCCAACCTAAACCAACCCAACCAATATTTCACACCCCTTCTCACTATATGACAAGTACCCCAACCTAAACCAACCCAACCAAGGTTCCACACCCCTTCTCTCTATATGACAAGTACCCCAACCTAACCCAACCCAACCAAGATTTCACACCCCTTCTCTCTATATGACAAGTACCCCAACCTAACCCAACCCAACCAAGATTCCACACCCCTTCTCTCTATATGACAAGTACCCCAACCTAACCCAACCCAACCAAGGTTCCACACCCCTTCTCTCTTTATGACAAGTACCCCAACCTAACCCAACCCAACCAAGGTTCCACACCCCTTCTCTCTTTATGACAAGTACCCCAACCTAACCCAACCCAACCAAGATTTTACACTTCCTGTGTGAAGTAACTGATCACCGTAGCACAAACTCAGATCCCCCGTTGGTAAAACGATTGTTTGGGGCTCAGTTCATCAATGCTTTTTATCTGTAGCCCTTCCTGTCACGGCTGGTCAAGTCCCTTAAGCCTATTTGGCCAACCCCTAGACTGTATCGACATACAAACATACATACAATCCCACACACCCAACTATCCTGCTGGCAATCAATCACGATTTGAAAAGCTCGCGATTCCTGACATCAGAGCTAAGCTATCACCCAGGTGAGATGAACAAGTTCGATGCAGGGTCGCCTGCGACGCTAAATTGGCGGAGAGTGATCGCGACGGAGCAGCAGGTGACAAGGGAAGCGAGTTAGTTACGAGACCGTTGGCTGACGTGTCTAGCTTCATCATAGTCAGACGGTCGGCCGGTCAAACGGGCAAATGGGTAACACTGCGGGCTCCCGCCCCCCAGAAGGGGGGGCTCCGCCGATAATTAATGATAATTACAGAATATCATTATCTGTAGCACGAACTCAGGTGGGATGACGAATTAATTATTGTTAATTCGTCATCCCACGGATAAACAATAATTAATTCTTATTATACAATTATAATAAATAATAATAATTGTATAATATATTATTATTAATTATCTTGAAGACTGCTGTATATGTAAATTATCTGTGTGTTGGAGCACATAGGTGGGATGAATAATTAATGATAGTTGTAGAATACAATTAGAATGATAATTGTACAATACAATTATCTGCAGAACGAACTCAGGGCCCCCGTTTGTAAAACGATTGTTTGGGGTTCAGTTCATCAATGCCTCATATTTTTAGCCCTTCTCGACCTGGCTAGGCAAGTCCCTTTAGCCTATTTGGCCCACCCCTGGACTGTAACATACATACAGTGTTATATGAGCGCCTTCCAATGTTTTCTGTAGAAGTACATGTAGTGCCAATGGACGGCAGGCATCTAGAAGTACATGCAGTGCCGATGGCCGGCAGGCATCTAGATGAACATGTAGTGTCGATGGATGGCAGGCATCTAGAAGTACATGTAGTGCTGATGGATAGCAGGCATCTAAAGGTACATGTAGTGCTGATGGACGGCAGGCATCATACAGATGTACATGTAGT
>JACBWV010000610.1:145461113-145562116 GCA_013435795.1 Chlamydomonas sp. ICE-L
AACCCATGATGTGGATGGTCGTGAGAAGTTGCCTTTTTGTGGCTGATTCCTTTACATCACTTGATGTGCGACCCATGATGCATGCGGATGTTTGTGACAAGTTGCCTTTTCAACAATGTGATTCATTTTCATTACTTGATGTGTAACCCATGATGTGGATGGTCGTACTTGATGTGGATGGATGTACTTTACATGGATGGTCGTGAGAAGTTGACTTTTTGTCAATGATTCGCTTTTATACCCTGATGTGCAACCCAGGATGTGGATGGTCGTGATAACTTGCCTTTTGATCAATTATCGGATGAAGAGATTTGGTCAAGTACATTTTATACCCTAGCAGTAGCTGACACTGTAGATGCGACTGTAGCTGAGACTGTAGCTGAGTCTGTTACCCCCCTCCATCCAGGGATCTCGTGAGACGCATTGATATGATGGGCATCGACATGCTGTTTGTGGTGGGTGGAATTGGAGGCAATGCTGGAGCCCATGCATCCTGCCAAGTCTATGCCCCCCTCCCCCCCCCACTCCCACTCCCCCGGCACACACACACCTCCATTCAACCGCCACTGTGCAATAATTCTCAAGGTAGCTGAAACTGTAGCTGGGACTGTAGCTGAGACTGTAGCTGAGTCTGTTACCCTCTCCATCCAGGGACCTCGTGAGGCGCATCGACATGATGGGCATCGACATGCTGTTTGTGGTGGGTGGAAATGGAGGCAATGCTGGAGCCCATGCCATTCATGCATCCTGCCAGCGCTATGAAGTCAAGTGCTGTGTCGTGGGAGTGCCCAAGTCAATTGACAACGACGTTCTCCTCATCGACAAGTGAGAATACATTAGGCTTTAGGGTTTAGGGTTTGTTTTTTTGGGGTGTAGGGTGCAGGGTGCAGGGTGCAGGGTGTAGGGTATGGGGTGTGGATTGTAGGGTGTAGAGTGTAGGGTGTAGGGAGTGGGGTGTAGGGTGTGGGGTGTAGGGTGTTGGGTGTTGGGTGTTGGGTGTTGGGTGTTGGGTTTAGGGTTAGGTTTTACGGTTTTAATTGAAAACAATCTTCTTCTCATTCACAATGATGATCAACTCGGCCACTCCCCACCCACCATGTATGTGTTTGTATGTGACAGACCAGGGGTAGGCCAAATAAGGGACTTGCCCAACCGTGGTAGGAAGGGCATAAAAAGAAAAGGATCGATGAACCACCAGCCCCAAACCCCAACTGCTGCACTGCTGGAGTGCACAAGTCAATTGACAACGAGGTTCTCCTCAACGTCAAGTAATGTAACAAGAGAACTCCAGTTGCAGGTTCACCACCAGTCCGCTAACCTAGACCCGTGTCGGGACCCTTACGACACGGGACCAGAGAGCGTACCGCCGAGGAAGAGGGAAGTTAGCCCGGGGTTAGCCAGCCTGGGGGTGGGGGGGGTAACCCTAAACCCTGGACCCCTAACCCCCCTAAACTCCCTGAAACCTAAACCTAAGTCCCTAAGATAGTCTCGGGAGTTACCGGTTATGTAGTCCAGACTGTCTCTGTTGGTAGGGGTAGACTTTCTCTGTTGGTAGTCTGGACTGTCTGCGTCTTTAGGCTCAGGTAGGGGTAGTTGGGGACCAGGGGGAAATAAGGGGGGCCCGAGTCTGGACTGTCTGCGTCGGTAGGCTCAGGTAGGGGTAGTTGGGGACCAGGGGGAAATAAGGGGGGCCCTAGTCTGGACTGTCCCCGTCGGTAGGCTCAGGTAGGGGTAGGTGGGGACCAGGGGGAAATAAGGGGGGCCCTAGTCTGGACTGTCTCCGTCGGTAGGCTCAGGTAGGGGTAGGTGGAGACCAGGGGGAAATAAGGGGGGCCCTAGTCTGGACTGTCTCCGTGGGTAGGCTCAGGTATGGGTAGGTGGGGACCAGGGGGAAATAAGGGGGGCCCGAGTCCAGACTGTATCCGTCGGTAGGCTCAGGTATGGGTAGGTGGGGGCCAGGGGGAAACAAGGGGGGCCCTAGTCTGGACTGTCTCCGTCGGTAGGCTCAGGTAGGGGTAGGCGGGGACCAGGGGGGAATAAGGGGGGCCCTAGTCTGGACTGTCCCCGTCGGTAGGCTCAGGTAGGGGTAGGTGGGGACCAGGGGGAAATAAGGGGGGCCCTAGTCCAGACTGTCTCCGTCGGTAGGCTCAGGTAGGGGTAGGTGGGGACCAGGGGGAAATAAGGGGGGCCCTAGTCTGGACCCTGAACCCTAACGCTACACCTCTGTTGGCTCAGGTGCTTTGGCTTTGACACAGCCGTGGAAGAAGCTCAGCGTGCCTTGCAAGCAGCGAAGGTGGAGGCATCATCAGCCCGCAGGGGTATTGGTCTGGTCAAGCTCATGGGTCGGCAGTCTGGTTTCCTTGCCCTGCAAGCCTCCCTCGCTAGTGGTGTGTATATATTATATATTAGATTATATATTCATTGCCTTGTAAGCCTCCCTTGCTAGTTGTATTTATATAATATGAGAGGGGGGGGGGGGGGGGGGGGGGGGGGGGGGGGGCAAGAAAAAAGCTTCCGTACCGCATCTTCGCTTTAAACAGAGCTTATCCTCAAGATACACAAAACATGAGTTGAATAGAAGTTAGAGGGTCCAAAGTTGTTTTGACCCAAAGTCGCCAAAATCTTAACTTAGCGATAAATCTCGTTTGGGCAACCCCACGAAAGATGTAAGAGCACAACTGGAATGGGCAAGAAAAAATCTTTTAATGACCCCCAATTTAGGGGGGTTAGGGTGAGCTAAGCGGATTTTAGGAGGGGGTGGGGGGGGGTGGGGGTGGGGGGGTCAAAACTTGTTTAAAACTTTATTTCCCCCCTCCTTTTGTATGAAACTTCCACAATTCCAACTCCCATCTGAATCTGACACCATATTCAATATGCAGTCCAAAATCTGTCTTTCTGCCCCCCCCCCCCCCCCCCCCCCCCCTGTATATATAATTGTGTAATTGTGCAATTTGTAATGGCGCCGGTTGACTTAGTTGGGAGGGATGGGGCATTCCGGGCAAAACAATTTTATAGGTGCCATTTTTTTAAGGCTTCAATTAGTCTTAACTTCTAGCTATTGACATTTTTGAGGCTTAAAGTTTAGACTTTATGAGGCTTTACTTTTAACTCCAAAAGTTGTTGAGGCTGCAGTGGCCATATTCAACCATATATTTTATTTTCAGCTACGAGGCATATCCCCTGCCTGCCTATTGAGTCAAACCAAATGTGACCTAGTGCATCTTGAAGCAGACACAATCAGCTGTCCGTAATATTTCAGACTTAGTTGGCGGAGCCCCCCCTTCTGGGGGGCGGGAGCCCCCAGTGTTACCCATTTGTCTGTCCATCCATCCATCCGTCTGACCGTGATGAAGCCCGACACGTCAGCCAACGGTCTCGTAACTAACTCGCTTTCGTTGCCACCTGTCGCTCCCTCGCGAATTCGCGATCACTCTCCGCCATTTTTTAGTGTCGCAGGCGACGCTGCATAGAACTTGTTTTAACTTAGTTTTGGAGGTTCAAATCCCTACGGGCCCACGTCCTTCACTGGTGCTTGTTTTGAGTAAAGCCCTTCTATCCCGTTTTGACGACTGGCTCAATGGTAGAGCACGTCGAAACAAGATGGTGCTGGGTTCGAATACCTACGGCTGCACTTTAGTTTTTGCAGCCGCTGTCAACCGCCATGGTAGCTTCGTCCAAGTAAAGTAGCAGCCAGTTCCCTACCGCCGTAAGACGGGGTTCCCTTAATAACACGCCCTACCAGGCGTTATCACAACCCACTATTATTATATTATTATATTACCCACTATTATTATTAATTTGTGAGGCTCAATTTTTAGCCTTGACCATTTAACTCATAGGGTTTTTGAGGCTACAATGGCCAGGACTCGCCATGGCACCTTTGTCGAGTGAAGAATCTGACTGATCTGCAAATCTGTCGGATGCTCCACTCGACAAGGATGCCATGTCGAGTGCATTGGGATTGGCTGGGGTCAATTGACCCCCGTCTGTCCATAGCATTCTTTAAGCATGTGTTGGTGTTGGTTGGTGTTGGTTTGTTGTTGGTTGGTGTTGGTTAGTGTATGAGCCCCGTCTGTCCATAGCCTTCTCCAAGCAAGTGTTGGGGTTGGTCGGTGTTGGAGCGTTTATATAGCTTCATAAAATCAAGTGTCCGTGTTGGTTGGTATTGGTTAATGTTGGTTGGTGTTGGTTAGTGTCTGACCCCAGTCTGTCCATAGGATGCCTTCAAGCATGTGATGGTGTTGGTTGGTGTTGCTTTTTGTTGGTTGGTGTTGGTTAGTGTATGAGCCCCGTCTGTCCATAGCACTCTGGAAGCAAGTGTTGGGGTTGGTCGGTGTTGGTGTGTTTCCATAGCTTCATGAAATCAAGTGTCCGTGTTGGTTGGTGTTGGTTTATGTTGGTTGGTGTTGGTAAGTTTCTGACCCCAGTCTGTCCACATCATCATGCAAGCAAGTGTTGGTGTTGGTGTTGGTTGGTGTTGGTTGGTGTTGATTAATGTTGGTTGGTGATGGTTATTGTCTCACCCCAGTCTATCCATAGCATACAGCAAGCAAGTGTCAGTGTTGCTTGGTGTAGTTTGGTGTTGCTTGGTTGGTGTTGGTAATTGTTTGGACCTAGTCTGTCCATAGCATATTGCAAGCAATTGCTGGTGTTTATTGGTCTTGGTTGGTTGGCGTTGGGCCGTTGGCTGGTTGGTATTGGTTATTGTCTGGCCTCAGTTTGTCCATAGCATACAGCAAGCAAGTGTCGGTGTTGCTTGGTGTTATTTGGTGTTATTTGGTGTTAGTTGGTTGGGGTTGGCTGGTTGGTGTTGGTAATTGTTTGGACCTAGTCTGTCCATAGCATATTGCTAGCAATTGCTGGTGTTTATTGGTCTTGGTTGGTTGGCGTTGGCTGGTTGGTATTGGTTATTGTCTGGCCTCAGTTTGTCAATAGCATACAGCAAGCAAGTGTCTGTGTTGCTTGGTGTAGTTTGGTGTTGGTTGGTTGGCGTTGGCTGGTTGGTGCTGGTTACTGTCTGGCCCCAGTCTTTCCATAACATATTGCAAGCAAGTGTTAGTGTTGCTTGGTGTTGCTTGTTTGGTTTGTTTTATTTCTGACTGGGTCTTGGTGCAGCTAGCAGAACGACTCATTTCTTTGTCTCATGCCCTCCAGTTAGCACCCTTGCTGGCGTGTGATGTGCTCAAGTGCATGCTGGGGGAACTTGCATGGGACCTCTTATACCCATCACCCTCTGCTTAATGTGAGGACGCACCCCTCATTCTGCATGAGCTCGAGTCCCGGAACGGTTAGTTTTGAGATGCTCATGAGAACTCCATTGTGGTGGTGGGGGGACACTTCGCATGGGTGTTTGACAGCTTTCACACTAAATGATGAAGTGTTTGTGCCTATTCAGATCCCACTTCCATTAGACCAGGTACAAGCGGCCCGCTCTAACCGATGGTCAAGTACAGCATGGGAATTGGAAGTCTTGTTAGAAGTAGTGTGCATTTTCAAAGTTAGCATCGTAGTTTTCTTGGGGGTTTCCAGTAAAACAAAATCTTGCTAGAAAACGCCAAGAGAACTGCGATGTACACTTTGAAAGGTGCGTACTACTTTCAAAAAGACTTCCAATGCCCACGCATTGCTTGACGATTTATTTGAGGGGGCCGCTTGCACCTTGGCGTGAAGTGGAATCTGGATAGGCAAAGACAGTTCACCATTTGGTGTGAAAGATGCCAAACACATATGCGAAGTGTCCCCCCCCACCACAATGGATTTCTCATGAGCACCCCAAAACCGACCGTTCCGGGACTCTAGCTCGTGCAGAATGAGGGTTTCGTCCTCACATAAAGCAGAGGGCGAAGGGTATATGAGGTCCCATGCAAGTTCCCCTTGCATGCACTTGAGCACATCACGCGCCAACAAGCGTGCTAACATGAGGACTAGAGACAAAGAAATGAGTCGTCCTGCTGGCTGCGCCACGACCCTGCAGAAGTAAGAGGGATGGCTGAAATGTCCAGAACTAGCTAATGGAGTGACTCTAATGTATCGTCCAGATCAAGAACCGGCGCTGCAACAACGTTATGTGCTCAAGTGCATGCAAGTGCACTTGAGCACACAACACATTAGCAAATAACAGGGGGGCAGGAGACAAATGAATGAGTCGTCCTGTCAGCTGCACCACGACCCGGTCAGAAATAAGAGGAATGGCTGAAATGTCCACAACTAGCTTACAGAGTGAAAAAATAAAAAATAAAAAATAAAATCTGAACTTCCAAGATATGTCACAATGACTCTTCGAAGGACGTGGGGTTAAGGGAACGGGCTCGTAGGTATGCGATGGACGGGCTTACATCACACCTAGAGTCCAGTTACCATGCCGGTCAGAAATAAGAGGGATGGCTGAAATGTCCACTACTAGCTTGCGGAGTGATTCTAAAAAAGAATGAAAATTTAAAAACAAAAATGGAAATTGAAAATTGAAAATTTGAACATCCAAGAATTGTCACAATGACCTCTGAGGACGTGCCCAGTGGAATTAAGGGAACTGGGTCGTAAGTATATGATGCTCGAGCCGACATCACATCTAGATACCAGTTACCGCAGCTAGATACCATTTACTCTCATTTATTATCCAGATCAAGAACCGGCGCTGCAACATGTCAACTATGAAGCGTTGGAACCTAAACTCCTGGGTGGCAACGAGTTGGCATTTGGCACGGGTAAAACATAGGCACGTGAGAGTCCTTAATTTCACGTCCTGTGAGTGACTGCATTACACGGATGTAACAATTTCAATTTCAATTTCAATTAGGCACGTGAGCTGCAGCCCCTTTCAGTGATATACAATGGTCTAATGGTAGACCAGATCGCTTGAGGATGATGATTCGGGGGTTCGACTCCCCCTTTGGTCGATCTTGGCGTTACACGTCGTTTTCAACCACGATGGTAGCTTGTCCTGTTGAGGTAGGAGACCGTTCCCCACCTGCGTACAACGGGCTCCCTTAACACTACGCCCCACCAGGAGTAATCATTATCTAACAAGATTCGTGCAACATCGATGGGAGGCATCTTACTTACTTCTTCCATTATGTGCAGCGTGTCAGAAAGGACATTTGTTGGTGTATCTCGTGGCAGCAGTTTGAGTAGCTGAAATGTATGGGTCATCCTCCAAGTCCACTAAGACCTACTGCCCGTCACACACGACATCCACCGATTCCTCCAGTATATCTCCGCTGAACCACCAAGCTTCAGCCGGAGGAACGGCACGAGAGGGAAGCGGATCCTCCATAGGCGGGGACCTCGCTTCCTTTCTTTGCTAGATGCGTTGCCCCTGGTTTGGCGGTGTCTGCACTGGAGGCTTGCATGTGTCGTGCAACAACCTGCATGCCATATGAGCATGCACCTAGGCGGGCAAAAGTTTGGCAACACTCAGGAGGCACATCCACACCAGGCGCTAGCCAAGGGGCACCTGCTGGTCTACTCAGTCGAGGCCGATACATTGGCTAAGCCGCTACCAAACCACTATGGTTCGTCCTCATTACCAATAGCTCTGTAAAATTGCGATCGTGCTTATTGTGCTCCATCGTCTCGTCAACTCCACCAACCCAGAATAGAAACGGATGAGTTCTTGCTTCTTAGCTCTTATATCAATGCGGTAGTGACTCATGATAGGGTGCGAGATTAGTAGAGCAGGCACAAAGGGAAGCTAATCAAAGACTTCCGTCGTAGCTACCCCCGGCCATGGGTTACCATCGATCCTTCCATTGATCCTACCATCGAAGAGATCCTACCAACAAAAATATACTACCACCGATCCTACCATCAATCCTACCATCGATCCTACCATCGATCCTACCATCAATCCTACCATCAATCATATCATCGAAGAAATCCTACTAAAGATCCTACCATCGATCCTACCATTGAAGAAATCCTACTATAGATCCTACCATCGATCCTACCATTGAAGAAATCCTACTATAGATCCTACCATCGATCCTACCATTGAAGAAATCCTACTATAGATCCTACCATCGATCCTACCATTGAAGAAATCCTACCATAGATCCTACCATCGATCCTACCATCGATCCTACCATCAAAGAAATCCTTCCATCGATCCTACTAGGCTTAACTAAATTTCTAGATTAACTTAATATGTTGGTCTGGACAAGCTCATGGGTTGGCAGTCTGGTGTCATTGCCCCGCAAGCCTCCCTCGCTAGTGGTGTGTTTATATATATATAATGTGTATATATGTGTATATATATAATATTGTTTTCCCCGCAAGCCTCCCTCGCTAGTGGTGTGTTAATATATATAATGTGTATATATATGTATATATAATATTGTTTTCCCCGCAAGCCTTCCTCGCTAGTGGTGTGTTTATATATATAATGCATATATATATATATATATAATATATATATATATATATATATATATATATATATATATATATATATATATATATATATATATATATATATATATATATATATATAATATTTAGGGAGAGGCATCGATCTATATAGAGATAGATCTATATATATCTATATAGATATATATTGGCGAAGCTGGATTTTTGAAAATCGGCATAGGGCACCTTACAAAAATCAAAATCTGGTTTTACAATTATGGCATAGGCACCATATCATATTGCAGGAGCTTCGACTGCATTGTCCGGTGCCTATCTGATGTAACTGCATATGTTGTAGATATACACAATATATATATTTGCTATATATAGATCTATATAGGTCTATATTTTGGGGCAATATAGATATATTTGCCGCCCCCTAATAATATTGTTTCCCCCGCAAGCAAGCCTCCCTCGCTAGTGGTGTGTTTATATATATATATGTATATATATATATATATATATATATATATATATATATATATATATATATATATATATATATATATATATATATATATATATATATATATACATACATATATATATCATGTGTATATATATGCTTATATGTAATATTGTTTTCCCCGCAAGCCTCTCTCGCTAGTGGTAAATCGATATTTCTGAGCAGTTATTGATTATAATATTAACATTTCACAAATGTGTATGAGACACAACCAATAAGTCAGAAATATAATTAATAGTACGCCTTATTACGAGGCATGCGGTTGAAGGGCCAGCTTGTTTGCTTGCACTATGGCCAACCACGCTAGTGGTATGTATGCTTGTATGTACGTTTCATTTTCACGTGCATTTTTATGATGTTTCGACATCAAACTGAGGACGTGTGGGGAATCATCCTTCAGGCCCTTCTCTGCTAGTGAACCGGTACCCAAAGTCTGCAGACAACACTACCAGGCCTTATTGATACAAGCACCTTGGGCGCATACCTGCTGTGTGCATTATGCTCGTTGTACAGCCTTGTACTGCCTTGTACTGATACAAGCACCTTGGACGCATACCTGCTTTGTTTATTCTGATTGTTGCACTTCCTTATCTTGCTTGCAACCTTTCTGACTTGATATGCACCCCCCACACCAACACCCACAATCCCACACCCCCAACACCCAACACCCACCTCACCTATACAGAATGAACTATGTATGTGCTGTGTGTGGGTATGTACTGTGTGTGGGGTATGTACTAGGTGATGCCCTCACAGGTTTCGTACATGCTTGCCCATCATCCCCCCTCCCCCCCCCCCTCCCCCCCCCCCCCCCCCCCCCCCCCCACACAGGTTAGGTAGAGGCCTGCCTCATTACACCTCCCCCCCCCCCCCACACACACACACAGATTAGGTAGAGGCCTGCCTCATCCCCCCTCCCCCCCCCTGTCCCTCCCCCCCCCCCACCCCCCCTCACCCCACCCCCCCACATACACACCTACACACTTTGTTAGATGCCTGCCTCATTCCACCTCCCCCCCCCCCCCCCCCCAACACACACACACAGCTTCCATCCAGCTCCCCCCACTTCCCCCACCACGCACACACACTCACAGTTGATAGATGCCTGCCCATCCCATCCCCCCTCCCCCCCCCTGTCCCTCCCCCCCCACCCCCCCACCCCCACCCACACACACACACCCCCACACACACAGGTTAGGTAGATGCCTGCTTCATTTCCCCTCCCTCCCCCCCTCCCCTCCTCCCCCCACACACACGATAGGTAGATTCCTGCCTCATCCCCCCTCCTCCCCCCCCCCCCACACACACACCCACACACCTACTCACTTTTGTTAGATGCCTGCCTCATCCCCCCTCCTCCCCCCCCCCACACACCCACCCCCCCCACCCCACCCCCCCAACACACACACACAGCTTCCATCCAGCTCCCCCCACTTCCCACCACCAGGCACACACACTCACAGGTTTGATAGATGCCTGCCTCATCCCACCTCCCCCCACCCCCACACCCCCACACCCCCACACAGCTTCCACCCAGGTCCCCCCACTTACCGCCACACACACACACTCACAGGTCTGGTAGATGCCTGCCTCATCCCAGAGGTGCCGTACACGTTGAAGGGTCCACATGGCCTGTTTGCATACCTTGACAACCTGTTGGAAGAGAAGGGACACTGTGTTGTCTGCGTTGCTGAAGGATCAGGCCAGGTATGTGTTCCATTAATCCATTATCCTTTTTCATTTTGATTGGACTGTTACATACTTACCTGCCCAAGGATTGGAACAGATATCTGTTACATTATCTTTTGATTGGATCGCTACCTACTTACCTGGGTAACCTGTTGGAAGAGAAGGGCCACTGTGTTGTCTGCGTTGTCGAAGGATCAGGCCAGGTATGTGTTCCGATTTTTTTAATTGGATTGGATTGTTACATACTTGTCTTGACAACCTGTTGGAAGAGAAGGGCCACTGTGCTGTCTGCGTTGCTGAAGGATCAGGCCAGGTATGTGTTCCATTATCCTTTTTCATTTTGATTGGACTGTTACATACTTAGCTGCCCAAGGATTGGGCCAGATATCTGTTACATTATCTTATTTAGTTTTTGATTGGATTGTTACATACTTACCTGCCCAAGGATTGGGCCAGATATCTGTTACATTATCTTATTTAGTTTTTGATTGGATTGTTACATACTTACCTTGACAACTTTATTGAAGAGAGGGGCCACACAGTGACTGTGTTGTTGTGGTCGCTATTCAAGTAGCCACACAGTGACTGTGTTAGTTACAGGCCACACAGTGACTGTGTTATTTACAGGCCAGTTAGTTACAGGCCACACAGTGACTGTGTTGTCTGCGTTGCCAAAGGATCAGGCCAGGTATGTGTTCCATCATCCTTTTTCATTTTGATTGGATTGTTACATACTTACCTTGGCAACCTGTTGGAAGAGAAGGGCCACTGTGTTGTCTGCGTTGTCAAAGGATTAGGCCAGGTATGTGTTCCGATTTCTTTTAATTGGATTGGATTGTTACATACTTGCCTCGACAACCTGTTGGAAGAGAAGGGCCACTGTGTTGTCTGCGTTGTCGAAGGATCAGGCCAGGTATGTGTTCCATTCTCTCTTATAATTTGGATTGCAGTTTTACACACTTATCCGTATGTTACAGTCCAGGGGTATGCTAATAGGTTAAGGGACCTGCCCAACCTCGGTTTAGGAGGCGCTAATACGAAAATAATATGAAAACGAGACCCGTTTGCTTCCCTACCTCTCAAGGGTGCTGAGAAGGTAAACTGTGCAGCCTTCGCTGCCGAAGGATGGGGATAGGTATGAGTTATGTTCTTTCTTTTTGTTTGGATTTGATTGTTACATACTTGCCTGGGCAAGGTGCTGACAGAGACGGAAAACTGTCCTGTCTCTGTTGCCCAAGCCTTGGAGGACACTGCAAAGTTGGGGGGGGGGGAGGGGGGGGGGGGGGGGGGGGGGCACAGGTGAAGGGGTACATTGCACATTTGAGGGGAGGGGGGGGGGGGGGGGGGGGGGGGGCACCCTCCGTAGAAGGGTGCACTCTGGGTTGGAGGGATGTCGCAGGGGTGCAGAAAAGGGCTCAAAAGACTAAATTTCCAGTGTCCTTCTGCAACTCAGACATACAAGAGCCAACTGCTCCCTGTTGGGGTAAGTCCCCATTAGACGCCTCCCTTTTCGACGATAGGCTCAATGGTTGACTTGTTTTAATCAGGCAGAAGGTGAGAGGTCCGAATTGAAATTGAAATTGTTACATCCGTGTAATACAGTTACTCACAGGACGTGAAGTTAAGGACACCATAGTGTAAGCCGGAGCTAGCTATAATCACAGTAGGACCACCACATTGAAAAGGTTCACCGCCAATGCAAGCATCGTTGGCCACATTATGCGAATCCCTACTGGTGCGCCTTAGTGTTTGCGGTCGCCGTCAGCCGCCATGGTAGCTTTGTCCATGTAAAGTTGCAGCCCGTTCCCTACCGCTGTAAGACGGGGCTCCCTTAATACCAAAACCCTCACCCATCACCAGCGGTCTGAAAAACCATAACCCATAATTGAAGTATCACTGTAGCACAAAATCAGGGCCCTCGTCGGTAAAACGATTGTTTGGGGTTCAGTTCATCAGTGCTTTTTCTTTTTAACCCTTCCTATACGGTTGGGCAAGTCCCTTTAGCCTATTTGGCCTACCCCTGAACTGTAACATACATACGTACATACCCATCATAGTAGCCATTCTCCAGAATGTATGGCACATACAAACTAGAGGGTTCCTTCAACCCCACACCAGGGTACTTCAAATGGCCAAATTGGCCAGCGCTTTGGCGCAATTGAAAACAAAAAAACTGCGCTTTGTAGTGCAAAAAGCGCAAAAATTGCTTGCAGCGCCCACAAGGGGTTGCAAAAAACTGCGCTTAAAGCGCAGTGGGGGTCAAAATGTCAGCGCTCAAAATCGCAAAAGCGCGCGCTTTGAATTACCCTGCCCCACACCCTGCGGCAAGGTGTATGAATTTCATTTTTGTATGACCCTTGACCAAATCCCTAAATTTTGAATTTTGAATTTTGAATTTTACTTTTTGGATTTTGATGCTTCAATGGAAAAACTGGCTGGCGCTTTCCACAGCCACAAATGGAAACTTCATACCTTAACGAGCCTAGCGCAGAATTTTCTTTGCACCCGGTGATTGCGCATTGTGGGCCTCAAAGAATTTCATTTTTGTATGACCCTTCTTCAGGACCTGTTGGCTGATGGTCCAGCTCTTGGCTATGACGCTAACGGCAATCCGATCTTGAGAGATATTGGTACCCATCTCCGCAACTTGCTCAAGGAGCACTTCAAGGTATATTTGGGTTGGGTGTGAGGATGGATGTGTTTGTGTTTGTGTTTGTGTTTGTTTGTCAGTGTGTGCATGTGTTTGTGTTTGTTTCTCTGTGTGTGCATCTCCGCAATTTGCTCAAGGAGCACTTCAAGGTATTTTTCGGTTTGTCTGTGTGTGCATGTATTTGTGTTTGTTTGTCTGTGTGTGTGGACTTCAAAGTATGTTTGGGTTGGATGTGAGGATGGATGTGTTTGTGTGTGTTTGTGTTTGTTTGTCTGTGTGTGCATGTGTTTGTGTTTGTTTGTATGTGTGTGTGGACTTCAAGGTATGTTTGGGTCGGGTGTGAGGATGGATGTGTTTCTGCTTGTGTTTGTTTGTATGTGTGTGCATGTGTTTGTGTTTGTGTTTGTTTGTCTGTGTGTGCATGTGTTTGTGTTTGTTTGTATGTGTGTGTGGACTTCAAGGTATGTTTGGGTTGGGTGTGAAGATGGATGTGTTTCTGATTGTGTTTGTTTGTCTGTGTGTTCATGTGTTTGTGTTTGTTTCCTTTGTGTGTGGACTTCAAGGTATGTTTGGGTTGGATGTGAGGATGGATGTGTTTGTGTGTGCTTGTGTTTGTTTGTTTGTCTGTGTGTGCATGTGTTTATGTTTGTTTGTTTGTGTGTGTGTGTGCATCTCCACTAGCATCCTTACCACCCATACTCACTGACCCATACCCACCCAAATTATCGGCTCATTCACCCACCCATACGCGCACCCCCCCTGGGTCTTAATTGGTACCAATGAACTGCCCTTGTCAACACAATCTCAATGGTGGTCTCGTAATGCCATTTTGTGGTATGAGTAAAAAGATAGCAAAAAACCTGAGGAGGGCTGACCCCCTACCCCCCCACCCCACCCTACTCCCCCAAAATAAATTAGATGCTAAGAATGACCTGGAAATGGCTCAAGAAATCACCATGAATCATGCCGTTATAGCCCCATTCTCAGAATAAATCGATCGGGAGAAGCAAACAAATTGAGGCCTGAGCACCTCCAGGCAATAACATGATTTATATGACAATATTATGATATATGACAATAATATGTGTATGATATACAAAAACAGTATGATATATGACGGTTATCTATGACAATGACCTACATTGATTTCCTTCAACCATCACTTCCATCAATTCCATTAACTCCAGGAGGATGCTGAGATCAAGAAAATTAATCTTCCATACATGATCCGGGCCATTCCAGCAACCTCAAACCTTCACTTACATCACTTACAGTAACCTCAAACCACCACTTCCATCACTTATGTCATCTCTTGGAGGATGCCGATATCAAGTACATCGATCCCACATACATGATTCGGGCCATTCCCGCAACCTCAAACCTTCACTTCCATCACTTATAGTAAACTCAAACCACCACTTCCATCACTTATGTCATATCTTGGAGGAGGCTGATATCAAGTACATCGATCCCACATACATGATTCGGGCCATTCCCGCAACCTCAAACCTTCACTTCCATCACTTATAGTAACCTCAAACCACCACTTCCATCACTTATGTCATATCTTGGAGGAGGCTGATATCAAGTACATCGATCCCACATACATGATTCGGGCCATTCCAGCAACCTAAAACCTTCACTTCCATCACTTATATCACTTCCTGTAACCTCAATCCATCACTTCCATCACTTCCATCATCTCCAGGAAGATGCTGACATGAAGCACATTGATCCTACCTACATGACCAGAGCCATTCCCACCTGCTACAATCATCTTGCATGAGTAATGGCATTGCCTGATCAATTGTCTCCACGGAGATGCTGACATGAAGTACATTGATCCTACCTACATGACCAGAGCCATTCCCACCTGCTACAATCATCTTGCATGAGTAATGGCATTGCCTGATCAATTGTCTCCACGGAGATGCTGACATGAAGTACATTGATCCTACCTACATGATCCGGGCCATTCTCACCTGCTACAATCATACTGCTAGAGTAACCGCATAGTCTGATCAATTGTCTCGCATCAAGATGCTGATATCACGTACATTGATCCTACCTTAAGGATTCGGGCCATTCCAGCAACCTCAGATTCCCCCGCCACAAGCACCCACCACAACCACCACGCACCAACTCCAGAAAAATGCTGATATCAAGTACATCGATCCTACGTACATGATCCGGGCCATTCCAGCAACCTGAAACGATCACTTCCATCCCTTCCATCATTTCCAGTAACCTCAAACCATCACTTCCATCACATCCATTATCTCTAGGAGGATGTTGAGATCAAGTACATTGATCCTAACCACATGATGGTCCTGGCCATCCCCACCTGCCACAATCCCACCCTCCCTAGTCACACACACACACCCTCCCTCGCTCCCCCCACCCACCCCATTCACACAAACACACACTCCCTACCTCCCCCCACCCACCCACCGACCCACCCCATCCACAAAAAATATCCTGCCAGAGTAACCGCATTGTCTGGTCTATTGTCTAGTAGGGAGATGCTGACATAATACATTGATCCTACCTACATGATCAGAGCCACCCCCACCGGCTACAATCATCCTGCCAGAGTGACTGCATTCTCTGATCAATTGTCTCGCAGGAAGAGGCTGATATCAAGTACATTGATCCTACATACATGATCCGGGCCATTCCAGCAACTTCAAACGATCGCATCTACTGCAAGATCCTATCGCACAACGCAGTCCACGCTGCCTTTGCCGGTATGTGGTCTATATGTTATTTTTATTTTATATCTGTCTATATGGTTTTAGTAATGTCTATATGTTTTGTATATATATTTGTTTTGTATGCCTATATGGGTTTTTAAATGTCTATATAGTCGTTGTATCCTAAATATGTATATGGTTTTTGTAATGTCCATCTGTTTTTTTTCAATTACACCGGTATATGTTTTGTGTATGTCTACATGGGTTTTGTATGTCTATACGGGTTTTATTTATATATGGATTTTTGTATGCTTATATGGGTTTGTTAATGTCTATTTTTCTATGTGGTGTTTGTTATGTGTATATGTTCTTTGTATGTCTATAGTTTTTTAGTCTCTATCTGTCTAAGTGGTTTTAGTAGTGTCGAAATAGGGTTTTAAAGCCTGTATGTGTTTTGTATGTCTATGCGGGTTTTGTTATGTCTATGTGGTCTGTATGGTTTGTTTATATGTATGTATTTTGTAATCTATATCTACCTGTGGTTTTTGTTATGTCTATATAGGTTTGTTCAATATATATATATATATATATATATATATATATATTGTACATGCATTTATGGTTTTTTTGTTTGTCGTAATATTTTGTTATGCCTCCTTCAGTCTTTATGTCTTTACGTCTATATGGGGTGGTAAGACTTCATGGTTTTTTGTATTCCATGTATGTGTACACGTATATATATGTTACATCCCAATGTATACAATAAGGCTATCGAAATCCACCCGACCGCAAAGGGTCCCATCTACTACAAACTCCATGCTGCCTTTCACATCACAGCACAGCACAGCACAGCATAGCACAGCACAGCACAGCACAGCACAGCACAGCACAGCACAGCACAGCACAGCACAGCACAGCACAGCACAGCACAGCACAGCACAGCACAGCACAGCACAGCACAGCACAGCACAGCACAGCACAGCACAGCACAGCACAGCACAGCACAGCACAGCACAGCACAGCACAGCACAGCACAGCACAGCACAGCACAGCACAGCACAGCACAGCACAGCACAGCACAGCACAGCACAGCACAGCACAGCACAGCACAGCACAGCACAGCACAGCACAGCACAGCACAGCACAGCACAGCACAGCACAGCACAGCACAGCACAGCACAGCACAGCACAGCACATAGTATCACATCGCATCACATCGCATCACATCACAGCGTCACAACATCACAGCATAAATTCATCATAGCACCTCGCACCTCGCACCTCCCACCTCGCACCTTGCACCTTGCACCTTGCACCTTTCACCTTGCACCTTGCACCTCGCACCTCGCACCTCACACCTCGCACCTCGCACCTCACACCTCGCACCTCGCACCTCGCACCTCGCACCACCTCACACCTCGCACCCGTGTGGATAACCGAACTCATGCCAATCGCCACACACCACAAAAACTCCTTTCGTGAGTTGGGAAGAATTCTCAAAGTCAAGCCAAGAGTTCCTTTAACCGGTGAATGTTGCCAAATTAGCAAGAGATTGGTTAGTGGGTCTTGTGCAGACAAACTCACTCATGAACTATTTTCAAAAGTTGATTGCACTTTGTCTAGAAATTCCCGAGTTAGTTGAGATTGAACAATTGGATAGGTTTGTTACATGACTTCAGACTGGTGTCCAACAAGATGATGATGATGATGATGATGATTACACTTTCCTGGTGCCCTACGGGAAAAGTTGATCTGCACGATCCCAAAACCTGTAGAGAGGCAGTAAAAATAGCTGGACGTTGGGATAGCATCGTTGGTCAAAGACCCAATAACGGGAATGGGTCATTTAATCCATCAAACGTTTTCAAGCCTATTATATTATCCTCCAGATCCACTATCAATGAGGATAGATGCAAGTCTTCCCATCATATCGCCTTGCAAATCAACAACTCAAAAGGAGAGATATGAGAAGAAAAAATTATAAGGGGAACTTTTATTTCATCTGTCTCGCTACTTCATTCATTTTGAGGTATTTGGTGTTCATCCTCACCTAATTCTTGGTAGTCAGACGCTTTAAGTTTCCTATTTATTTCCTTGTACTAATCCATTACGGACAGGCTGCTAATAAATGTCCAGTCATCTTGCACAAATAACAAAGCTGGGGACGCCTAGGTGGATTATTATTTTGTTTATTATTTGTATTGTTATTGATATCATCAATCTCCATCGGTTGGGGTTGGTTCCTGGACTTCGAAGATCCAACAGGCTTGAAACTTGTGATGGATAAATGGCCTTCTATTCTCGTTATTGGGTTTTTGACCAACGATGCTATCCCAACGTTCAGCTATTTGTACTGCCTCACAACAGGTTTTGGGATGGAGCAGATCCACTTCTCGTCGGACGACAGTCTGAAGTCCTCTCACAACCCTATCCAATAATTCAATCTCAATGAAGTCAGGTATCTCTAGACATAGTTCAATAAAATGTCGAACATAGTTCCTAACTGAGTTGTTCTGCACGAGACCCGCTAACCTATCTCTAGCTTATTTGACAGCATTCACCGGTTTAAGTAACTCCATGATTGTCTTCAGGAATTATTCTCAACTCACGAAAGGAGTTTTTGGACATGCAACCTGAGGCCCCCACCCATGCCCCTCAGGCTACAACCACTCAGGCCCATACATACATACCCTTGCCCCTTAGGCAACAACAACTAAGGCCCCTACCCTTGCCCTTCAAGCAACAACCACTGAGGCCCCTACATTTGCCTCTCATGCAACAACCACTAAGGCCCCTAACCCTGCCCATTAGACAACAACCACCAAGGCCCATACCCTTGCCCCTTAGGCAACAACAACTAAGGCCCCTGCCCCTACCCTTCAAGCAACAACCAGTGAGGCCCCTACATTTGCCTCTCAGGCAACAACCACTAAGGCCCCTACCCCTGCCCCTTAGGCAACAACCACTAAGTCCCCTACCCCTGCCCCTTAGGCAACAATCATTGAGCCCCCTACCTCTGCCCCTCATGCAACAATCACTGAGGCCCCTACCCTAGGGGCCTCAATGGTTGTTGCCTGAGGGGCAGGAGTAGGGGCCTCAGTGATTGTTGCCTGAGGGGCAGGGGTAGGGGCCTTAGTGGTTGTTGACTAAGGGGCCGGGGTAGGGGCTTTAGTGGTTGTAGCCTGAAAGCCAAGGGTAGGGGCCTCAGTGGTTGTTGACTGATGGGCAAAGGAGAGGGAGGGGAGGGGAGAGGAGGAGATGTAATTTGCTATTTTCATTATGTACTTGGTGAGGAGGGGGTAGGAGGGGAGGGGGGAGGAGGAGAATGTGTGTGCTCTTCTCATTATGATATTGTTGAGGTGGGATGGATACCAACAGGCTTCAAGTTCCTCTAATAATGATGCAGCAAATTGAATGTGTAGTGCATCATCAGACACTTGGATCAGGTTGAAATATGGGCCTCCGCCTTTTTTGGGACTCCACAATCTTGGTGCAAGTAAATGCTCCAATATTATATAGCTCTGTTTGCTCCGCGTCCTTCTTGAATGGACGTTTTCCATGAATTGGATGGGATCTTCCAATTTCGAAATTGGTTTCATTCCTTATTGGCGTTGCATATTCTGATGGAGGCCTCACTTCGCCTGCTTGTAAGGCTACTCAACGGCATGTACTTCTCTAACCATCAAAAGTTTCCAAGAAAGCGTATGAGACTCGCCTTATCATTTATCTCATGCCAGAGAGAGCCATGGCATAGAGAGTCTAGGCCTATCATCTCATAGGCTTCCGCTTTGGTTGGCGGTCTCATTACTAATTGAAGATTCGAGCTATGACTAAAGCGGAATTAGGAGGACTTCCACGCTGGAAGTCACGGGAGGGAGGGACCAATGTAATGCAACACCGGGATAGTGCTTTGACCCATTAGGGTTGCTTAAAACGTCTGGTTCATAGGGGGAAGTTTTGTTTTGTATTCGAAATAATGATTATAGAAGCAGCGTGAGGTGGAATTTATAGTGCTCCCAAAAATCTAGAACTTAGGGTTCTGGGGGTTACGTTGCGGAACACGTAACGCGACACATGGATCTTTGTCTCTGCAAGATGATATCAGGATTTGTTAGATGGTTAGTTGGTTAGTTCATCGGTTGTTTAGTTGGGTTTGGTCTGTTGTGCAGCCGGATAATGTCAGGATATGTGGGTTGGTTAGTTGGTTAGTTGGTTAGTTGGTTAGTTGGTTAGTTGGTTAGTCGGTTAAGTGTGTGTGTGTGCGTGTGTGGGGGGGGGGTCTCTTGTGTGTCATGGTGGTAGTGGAATGTAGGGGTGGGATGGATCTGCGACGCTTCCCGCTACACATCAGATAAATGTAACAGTCGACAGTTCAAGTATGTTGTCGGATATCGTTATGCTTTGCGATATATGGGCAATTAATGCCTACGCAGTATGTTAATTCAACTATACTCGGATATCGTTATACTTCGCAGTGTCCAAGCGAAGCTATACGTTTTGTTACAACACCACACACCAAACACCACGCACCACGCACCAGGCACCGACCACCACCCACCACCCACCCACTCACCCAACCACATTCCAACACACCAACACACAAAGACACAAACACACGAACACACACGAACACACACAAACACACACCACACCACATTGTCATACGAAGGCCAGGTTTGACCCAAGACAAGCCCACACCATAACTTCCGGGGGGGTCTTTCTACTATCCTCTCAAAGAAATTCAGCATATAATTTGTATTTGTTTTTTTAAAACACCATGCAGTTTGTAGTTCGTACCTCAAACTTGAGAAAGTTGTCTTAGAATTCTGATATTTTGGCCTGTGAATTGAGAAATATGAGAATTGTGAGATTTGTTTGGAATTATGGCATTTTTGCCAATTGTGCTCGGAAAAGTGGAGAGGTACAAGTACGAGACCCAAATCAAAACCATTAAGCTAAATTGCTGCAATCGCCGCAATTAATGTGGATAGAGGTATGGGAATCAATGGGAATCAATGGGAATCAATGGGAATCAAAACAAAACAATGTAATGTATGTGCATAATCACGAAGTAAACTTAAATATAGTCAATTTATATGTTGTCAATTATGGTAAATTATATGTAATAAATTCTGTCAATTTGCCACTGTGTCACTGAGCTACTCCCAAATATGTTGTCAGTCTTGGGCAGCTGATTGTGTTGACAGCTAATTTGTGGGTTGCTTCAAGTTGCACTAGGTTGCGTCAAGTAAGGATGCATAGCAAGGGAACGGCAACTTATATTATTATTAGGAGGTTCACATGTATGTTACTAACCAATTGAGAATAAAACCCGGAATTAAATTATAGTCCAGCTGCGAGGGTGTTGGCATGATCCCTAAGATAAGTCATGCATTGCCTGATCTTATTGCGCATGCCAACACGCTGTTGGCCAAGACCTTAGCCAACCATTTGTAATCTCTGTTCAGCAGATCTTTTGGGAATCTAGAAAGGCAAACACTTCCGACTGTTCCTGAGCTTTCAACACCTCCGGTAAGAGTTGAAGAAAAACCTTCAACTTTTACCTGAGTTGTTGAAAGCTCAGGACAAATCTGGAGTGTTTGCCTTTCTAAATTTCCCAAAAGCGTATGACTCTGTGGATCGCTCTTTCCTTTTTAAATGCTTGGAGGCCGCGGGCCTAGGTGGTGGCTTCCTCACTTGGGTGCATCTTCTCATTTTCTCCACCTTCACTCGAGCTATGGTAAACGGCTTTCGATATCAAGCGTTTGAGTATTAGCAGGTGTCCGACAAGGCGACCCGCTTTCCCCGCTCCTCTTCCTCTTCCCCATGCAAGCCCTCCAACACTGGTTGCTGCACCAAAATATCGGGCTGAACATAAAACCTGGCATACGGTGTGCAGGATGTACATATGTCGGTGATACCATTGTCTTGTTACGCTCCCTTGATCTCGCTCACGTCCATGATCTCCTGACATGTCTGACTGGTTTTGGTGCGGTTTCTGATGGGGACTTACCCCAATGGGGGGCAATTGTCTCTAGTGGTGGTTGATATGCACCAACCAACCAACCAACCAACCAACGAACCAACACCAACCAACCAACCAACCAACCAACCAACCAACCAACCAACCAACCGACAGGACCGACGAAAAGACTTGTAACCACCCGCTCCCTTCCAAAAAACGGACGCACCTAGTAACGACTCCTCTAAGATCTCATATCCGTCCCCGTCGAAGAAAGAAATAGATCTTAAGATAAGACCCTAGAAGATTCCCCTGTCCCCTTCCTCTCCGATCCTATCCAGCAACACCCTCTTCTTTCCACTCCTTCCCTTCCCCCAATTTCACCTCCCCCAACCCCCCATCTTTCCCCCCCCTCCCCCTTACCCCTCCCCCCCCTCCATACTCTCAATGACCCAACGCAGCACCCCACACGAGAAGGACCCAAGAAAAGAACAGACCCCAGACCCAAGCAAAGATTCCCATCTTTTTTCTCTCTCACAAGGATTTCCAAGGACTTTAAGATCAAGATCCATCCCCCCCTCTTCCCCCCCCCCCTTCCACTCTTTGCCCCGACCTCCTTATGCCATCCTATCCCTTCCCCCCTCCGTCGCCAATCCCTCTCATACCCCCACATCTCGCAATAACTCCTCCCCTTAATGAACTCCTTTTTTTTCTCCTTTGGCAAGACCAAAGAAAGACAAGACCAAAAGATTAAGGACTTCCCTTCCCAGTACCGACAAACAACCAACCAACCAAACAACCAACCAAACAACCAACCAAACAACCAACCAAACAACCAACCAAACAACCAACCAACCAACCAGATCCAACTGCCACAAGATCCAACCACCACATGATCCAACTATTGGGGTAAGTCCAACCATTTGGGTAAATCCAACCATTGGGGTAAGCCGCCCAAAACCAGACAGACATGTTAGGAGATCTTGAACGTGAATAGGATCAAGGGAGCGTAACAAGACAATGGTATCATGGATGTATCTACGTCATGTACACTGGATGCCAGGTTTGTTGTCCAGCCCGATATTCCGGTGCAGTAACCAATGTTGGAGGGCTCGCATGGGGAAGGGGAAGATGAGTGGGGAAAGCAGGTCGACTTGTCGGACACCTGCCAAGAATTCAAACAGGTTTGATGCCCAGCCATATGTAGGGAACGGCAAGGATTTGAAAAACCAATATTATAGTGTCACAATAATATTATAGTGTCACAATAACATTAGGTTTTCCAAGAAAGTCGAAATTCTGGTGAGACAGCTCGCCCGACTAATATTGTATGATATTATATAATAATATTTTTTCACTGATATTATATAACATAGCCGACCTTTATTATATGTATAATCACTAAGTAATCTTAAATGTTGTACATTTCTATTTAGTCAATTCTGTCAATTTATATTTAGTCAATTCTGTCAATTTATATCTAGTCAATGTATATGTATAATCAATAATTGACTGAAGGGATGACTCCCTAATACGAATGGAATCTGAGGGGATTGGTGATTGGCCCCAGTGCAAGCAAACAAGCTGGCCCCTCAACTTCACGGCTTGCCATAAGGCATATGATTTATTTGTGAAGGGATTACATATTTGTCTACCGTGGCAAGATGCTATTTTGCTTCACCGTACTACACGCATCGCATGCCACTGTGCCAGTGTGCTACACCCATTGCCTGCCACTGTGCCACTGTGTCACTGTGCTACTCCCAAATATTTTGTCAGTCTTGGGAAGCCGATTGTGTTGACAGATGATTTGTGGATTGCTTCAAGTTGCACTAGGTTGCGTCAAGCAAGGACGCATAGCTGCTAGCTAGTCAAGCAAGGACGCATAGCTGCTAGCTAGTCAAGCAAGGACGCATAGCTGCTAGCTAGTCAAGCAAGGACGCATAGCTGCTAGCTAGTCAAGGAAGATGTCTAGAAACTGCTGCTCGTAGCTGAGAAGAAAAACATTGACATGTTTCCTTTCAATTCTCCTTCTTAACAGCATGTACGTTTCTTAAACAGCACAAATATGTACTGAAGCACTCATAAGTAGGTGGCTGTCCCTAGGGCAAGCAAATGGGCTGGCCCCCACAACCTCACACCTCGTAATAAGGTGTATTATTTATTTATTTGTTTACTGATAAGTGGGCTAAGGAGAATCAGAGGGAAAAGTGACACTTTTCTTTCTGATAATCAGATTCTACTTGACATTACATTACACTGTCAAAGACAAACCATAGTTTACTCTAGGCGATCCCCCTCGACAACATCTAGGGGGTCGTCCAACCATACTCAGAATCACAACAGCATGTCAGGGTTTTTCAGGACGCGGCGTCTTGCACCGCAGACATAACGTTGAAGGGTCTGTTTTGTCGCAGACGCAGCTTCATTGGATGGGTTGCGTTGCAGGACACAGACAATGGGCCAGTTATATGTCTGCTCCGGGTCTGTTGCATCTCAGGACGCAGGCTATGCTGGTTTAGTTGAGTCTTAGGACGCAAGCTATCGAATTAATTTCGCCTCAGGACATAGGCTGTAAAATTGGTTGCGTCTTAGGACGCTTATGTGGGGGCTAATAACATGACGCAAAACCCACTCTCGATTCCGGTGCCACCTGCCGCTCCGATAGCCAACACACTACGCCAATTTTCTATGCCACTTGCAATACTCCTGAGACTTGTTTCACTGGAATCCACTTCGAATACAGAAAAACAACATTTAACTTATGTCCCCTACTAATCCACTAACTCTTGTCATGCGCACTTCATTGACTATGAGCTAAATGTTTGGGTGCGGAGGTGGCCGGAATATTTCAAAGGACTGGAGAGACGGAGAGACATGGGTGGAACTTGGAGCTTCAGCCCCAGGTCCGTGGGGGGTCCAGATAGAGCGGGCTAAATTAAAAAAACAATTTACTTATATCCCCTACTAATCCAGTAATTCTGCTTCTTTCTCATCTCTCTCAGGGTACACCGGGATTACTGTCGGTCTGGTCAACAACCACTACACATACCTTCCCATACCCCTGGTTATTCAAGCTCCAAGGCGGGTAAGTTGTGGTCTTCTGGATTGGACTTGGTGGACCTTATGCTTCACTTCCTTGCTTTTGTGTTTTTGCCACATTGCTGGATTGCTTGTAATCTATGATTTTTAGAATGGTTGGAAGACCCCCCAGGGAGGGTTTGGGGCAATGGGGCGGGCTTGTCTTGGGTCAACAATGGCATGTCGATGACAATCTAATGTTAAGCTATTAAAGCACCAAGACAAGAACGTTTGTTTTGAAATGAAAGGATTCTGAGCTCATTTGGATGAGTCTCATAGTCATTTGTTGCTTCATGCCAGCTTGTACGCCAGTTACCGTTGCGTAATGATAAAGCCTGGTGGGGCGTGGTATTAAGGGAACCTGTCGTACGCGGGCAGAGAACGGTCTACCACCTCAACTGACAAGCTACCATCGCGGTTGACAACGACATGCAACGCTTATGGTTACCGTAGATGCATCCGAAAGAGATGGCGAGCCGTTAAATATCGCATAGTTCCTTTCACGTGAAATCAAGAAATGATTTATCAACGTTATGGTAATGATAACGCCTGGTGGGGCGTGGTGTTAAGGGAGCCCGTCGTACGCGGGAGGGGAGTGGACTCCTACCTCAACTGGACAAGCCACCTTAGTACCATCACGGTTGACAACGACCTGCAATGCTAAGAGCGACCGAAAGGGGAGTTGAACCCCCGACTCTTCATCCTCAAGTGATCTGGTCTACCACTAGACCATTGTATATCACTGAAAGGGGCTTTGACAACGTAAAATACGCTAAGGAGCAATCCGCAAACGTAAACAGTAAACAGTACATAAAGCTCAAGAAAGCAAGAAAATACCGTAAATCCTTCCAACTGACGTACGTCCCAATATGTGTAAATCAAGAATCCTTTCAACTGACGTACGTCCCCAAATCCCCAAAATACAGAATCCTTCCAAGTGACGCACATCCCAGCATCCCCAAATCAAAAATCAAAAACACCCAAATCCTTCCAAGTGATGTACATCCCCGAATCCATAGATCAAGAATCCTTCCAGCTGACGTACACCATCTCATATGGTTGCAGGTTGATCCCCGAGGAAAGGCTTGGAACAGGTTGCGCTCATCTATTGGACAGCCTAACTTCTTTTAGGCTGGATCGACTTGATTGACTGTAGAAAGTATCCCCGTTCGACGAATGGCTCAGTGGCAGAGCTCATAGAACGACGAAATTCCCGGGTTCGAATCACTTCGGGTGCGCTTTAGTGCTTGAGTGTCCGCGGTCGCTGTCAACCGCCATGGTAGCTTTGTGCCGGTCAAGTAGCAGCCCGTTCCCTACCACCGGAAGAGGAGGTTCCCTTAATACGACGCCCCTACCACGCCCCCACATAGTGGCTACGGGTTCTGTTGATAGTGGGACGTAGCCTGAAAATATGACTGCGTCCTAAGGCGCAGTCTACCGAATTGTGTTAGTCCCACGCCGCAACAAACCTAATTAGGGTGCGTCCCACGAGTCCCTGGGGTCCGTTTGAAGTACCCTGCCCACCAAGCTTTATCATTACTAACTGAAGAAAGTCGTTTATGATGTACAGGTATATATTACATTTGTTGTAAGCGATGGTTGGAACCAGTCGACCATCAAATCATATTAGATCTTGCAACAATATTACTGTCCATAGCCATAGGCAGGCAAGTGTTGACCCAAGACAAGCCACGTCACAACTTCGGGGGTGACTTACAACAATCCTCTCATAGTCTTGCTTTTGATGTTTTCGTGTTTGTTGTTTTTGTTTTTGTTGGTGATGGTGGTGGTGGTGGTGTTGTAACAGTCTAGGGGTTGGCCAAATAGGCTGAAGGGACTTTCCCAACCTTGACAGCAGGGGCTAAAACGAAAAAGCACTGATCAACAGAATGTAAACAGATGTATAGGAATCATTGAGGGATCATACTATTTACTTCATAAGTGCATTAACTAATTGGTGAACATCATAAACAAGTGTTAGTTTACCCAAGTGTCCAATACAACATCGCTTAGTTACATTTCATAGTCATCGACAGGAGATTGTTTGTTATGGTACCATACTGACCCTGTGTGCATGAAGTCCGGCAGGGTCTGTGACCTTGGACCGCAGGCCAGCTAGTGGCTGGTACCACCAGCTAGCTTATTTCACTCTCTCAGGGTTGATGTGATCAGCAGGGATGGAGAAGGTGGCTTCATTGTAGGGGCCATAGGTGGTCTTCATGGTGGGTTCCTCCTAGTAGCCTAAATCACACTAAGGATGTTGATAGGCTCGGAGCAGGATCCCATCAGAACATCACTTAAAGTCACCATCACTCCACGGTGCCTGTCTTTGAAGTAAGCTGTTCATGTCTTCTCACAAAGGACAGAGTGGCCTTCCCAGTGAAAGGTCACAGGTGTGGCCTAGTCTAACATGGCTCAAATGGTTTCATTACTACTGGTGAAGAGCATGGTGGCACTTGTATCCACAATCCACTTCTTTACCTCGAGTTCTTCAAGAGCCATCCTCATCTCCTCATGTACGACAGTGACAATTTAGACATGTTTTTGCGCTATTTGCTCTAGAAAGCGCTGACCAATTTGACATAAGTGGTACCCTGTTGAGTACGCTAGCTTGGGGGTATTTGGAAGTTGGAAAGGTTGGCGGTGAACAGCCCAGAGTTTGGCTGGATTAACATGTAACTATCCAATCTTCAGGGCAGGCTTCTGAAAAAGGGCTCCAATGGCCGTGGGAAAGTTTCGTTGGTCAATTACAAAATGGTGAAAATTACTTGTTACTCACAAAATACGATGAATACGAAGGATGATTTAGTTCAAGGTGTAGCATTCTACCGGTATGGGGGAGTATACACTGGCCACCTGGTGTATGCAAGAGACTACACTACAGATCAAGGTGTAATCTCTCCAATAAATGCAGGGTATGACAATACAGGGTACACATACGGTATATATATCTGGCGTTCATGTCACCTGGTGTATAAAAGAGGGCGTACTCTCTTTAACAAATGTGGGGTACGACAACACGGCGAGCAGCCAAATTGCTGGCTGAAGCTATGTAACCAAGTTCAAGACAATACAGTGTCAAATGTGGTATAACATGTACCTAGATATTATATTCTAAACTGCCTTTTCTGTTATTCAGGTTGGATAAGTCCATATGTCCATTAAGCCCCTTAAATCCTGCAGTCCATTGAGTCCTGGAGTCCCTTAAGTTCCTTTGGCTGCCCCAGACAGTAAAATACACACAGATTAGAAAATGGCAACCTGCCCCGGAGCTGAAGATATATCCCAGCTGTAGGGGCTACGACGGTATAAAACAAATATATACGGGGGTGAGGAGAAAGCAGGGTCCCCATACTCAGACTCCCCACTTCGTGTGTGTGTGTGTGTGTGTGTGTGTGTGTGTGTGTGTGTGTGTGTGGGGGGGGGGGGGGGACGAAGCAGAGTCCCCATAGAAGTTTGTAAGTGGATCGACAGGAGCAACGAATCGATGTAAAAACTGTTCGAAACTGGAAATAAATACCACCTAGTATGGTACGCAGGATCCGCGTTTATGCAGCTCATGCCAGGTGATAAATTGAGTACCGAATTGAGAAGGGGAGCTTGCACACTTTTAAATGTAGCAAGCTTCGTTTTCAAGCGACGAAGCAATTGTTTGGGCTACACGTGGCAGCTTCTAGGCAGCTCGCTTTCCCCATCCTTGGGCCAAAGCCAAGGCTAGAATGTGTGTCTGAATGCAGACAGGGTGGGCATTCCAATGCAGCTGAAAGCTATGGGATTGGCCCAGTGACTGGCCGATGGAGCTGGCTGGAAGCTGCCATGAGCAGCCCAACAAATAAACAGTGGACCTGGACTTGGAAGCTGGCTGGAAGCTGCCATGAGCAGCCCAACAAATGAACAGTGGACCTGGACTTGGAAGCTGGCTGGAAGCTGCCATGAGCAGCCCAACAAATAAACAGTGGACCTGGCCTTGGAAGCTGGCGAGAAGCCCAGAGTTGGCTGAACGAGTTCTATGCAGCGTCGCAAGCGACGCAAAAAAATGGCGGAGAGTGCTCTCATCGGAGCGACAGGTGGCAACAGAAGTGAGATAGTTACGAGACCATAGGCTGACGTGTCAGGCTTCGTCTCCGTCAGACGGTCTCACGCACAGACGGACAACGGGGGAAGAGGGGGCTCCGCCCAAAACCATGTCCCAATCCGATATATGAAGGCAGAGGGCTGTAGGTGTGCAGATCAAGAGCAGACACTAATACAGGGGGAAGCCAGGGTGTGTGTGGTGGGGGGAGGGAGGCTAGGTGCTAGTATAATAGTGAATTACGTTCGACCGTAATTTACTATTACTCATAGCCTGGTGCAGCATTTTCAGCTGGGGGGTAGCCAGGCGGACGTGAGTGTACTGACTCCATCGCCTCAGCAGCCTGTACTGCCTGTACTGACTGCATTCCCTCAGCAGCCTGTACTGCCTGTACTGCCTACATCGCCTCAGCAGCCTGTACTGCCTGTACTGACTGCATTCCCTCAGCAGCATGTACTGCATGCACTGACTACATCGCCTCAGCAGCCTAGCACTTGTCGAAACCAGTGCAGAACGAGAATTCACCAGAGCTACCTTTGCTGACACAGTCCACATTCTCGTACTGGAACCAGCTGGGACAAGGGGCCCTGCTACCGCTGCCATAGGAGGCACGGCACTTGATCCGTCCCAAGCAGGTCATCTTCTTATCGTCCGGGTTGCAAGTAATAGGGAATGCGCCGGCCCACGTGCCGAAAGCCATGAAGTCGCAGAATGCCAGGCTGGCATCCACATCGAATGCACAGTCACCCTGCAGCTTCCTTTCCGCCCCTTGCCGGCCACTGTCAAGCAAACTCCTCCTGCCCTTGACACTACCACCAATCATGTACCAATGCTTATTGATGCAGTCTTTGTTATCCATGCCTAAGGCGTTGCCTGAGCAGCCGGACTTGGCACAGACGCCGGTTCGGGTGCTGCAGCCTCCATGGCACACACCCAGCCCACAATCCGCCTCACTGCAACCGGAATTTTTCATATCACACTGTCCGACATAGGTGTTCAGGTCGTAAAGGGAGGGGAGCTTCCAGGCGCCGCATCCTCTGTGCGTAGTGGGGGCTTGGGTGGCCTTAGGTTGCTCCGGCAAGACGGCACTTCTGGGGGTGCCTGGGAGGGGAGGTACATGGGTGGGCATTGGTGGGCATGGGTGTCAATACATGATGATTAGGGTTCTGGTGATGGTGGTGCCCGGGTTGTCAAGGGAGAGGAGCTTCCAGGCGTCGCATCCTCTGTGAGTAGTGGGAGCTTGGGTGGCCTTAGGTTGCTCCGGCAAGACGGCGCTTCAGGGGGTGCCTGGGAGGGGAGGTACATGGGTGGCATTTGGTGGGCATGAAGGTCAAGACATGATGATGAGGGTGGTCATGATGGTGGTGGTGGTGGTGGTGTCTGTGTTGAAAAGGGAGGGGAGCTTCCAGGCGTCGCATGATATGTGAGTACTGGGGGCTTGGATAACCCTTGGGGAAAAGGGAGGTGGCGAGATTTGACATGGGTGAGCATTGGTGGGCATGGGTGTCAATATCTGATGATGATGGTGATGGTGGTGGTGGTGATGGTGGTGGCGGTGATGATGATGATGATGATGGCCATTGTGATTAATGAGGTGATGGTGGTGGTTGTGGTGATGGTGGTGGTGATGATGGTGATGATGGTGGTGATGGTGATGATAACGATTGTGATTGCAACTCAATCTCACATACTTTCAGTGGTTGGCCCTAGTGCAGGCAAACGGGCTGGCCCCCTCATCCTCACGCCTCGTTATGAGTAGGGATCGGCAAATCATATGATACTGACCAAAGGCGAGTATGATATCATATGATATTATACAAAGTGCATCATATGATATTGTATGTACATGGTAACTTTAGCCTAGCCAGGCCGCCGGCATCATATGTTATCATATGTTATCAAATTGCATATCCCTAGTTATAAGGCTCACTATGTCTTTATTTATCTATCTCATATACCTGGGTAACGGAAAAAAGCTATCATATGATATTGTGTCATCAAATGACATCATATGATGCCGACGGTCTGGCTAGGATTAATGTACCATTTATATACAATATCATATGATGCAACTTGTATGATATAATATCATGTCATACTCGCCCTTTTGTCAAAATCATATGCTATGCCAGTTCTTACAATAAACCCACCTGCACACACATACACACCGCCCCCCACCTTCCCACCCACCCCAACCATTGAACCCTCCCGCACACACACACACGCACTAAACCCACCCCGCACACACACACCCTGCACAAACACGGTCCGTACACATACCTGGGTAACAGAAGCGAGCGATACAACTGTTGATCAAGGCATCAAAGGTGCCAAAGCCGCAGAAGCCATCGGGATGTGTCCTAGTCGAGCAGCTCTTCATCTTTCCACATTGCTGGCAGCAAGAGAGCTTAGTCATGTCAAGCTTGGGATCAATTTCAATTTGTTTTTCTTCTTTCACTTCAACATTGCCAAACTTGTCATACTTGACCTCGTCCTTTCCGCGGGCAGTGTACAGGTCTTGACCGTCGAACACTTCCCGCCAGGAAAGAAAGTCGATGCGATTCTTGTCCTCGGTGAAGAACCCATCACTGCAGTAGATAAATACGTATGTCTGAGTATGTAGTAAATAAAGGAGTACGGGGGGGCAGTGTACAGGTCTTGACCGTCAAACACTTTCCGCCAAAATAGAAAGTCAATGCGATTCTTGTCTTCGGCGAAGAATCCGTCACTACGGTAAATAAAGGAGTATGTCTAAGTACAAAGGAGTGTATAATAAATGACGTAGTAAAAGAAAAGAAGTCAATGCAATTCTGGACGTACTGGACCTTGTCATTTTCACAGGCAGTGTACAGGTATTGCATGCATGTATGTAAGTATGTATGTATGTATGTATGTATGTATGTATGTATGTATGTATGTATGTATGTATGTATATGTATGTATATGTATGCATGTTACAGTCCAGGGGTAGGCCAAATAGGCTTAAAGGACTTGCTCAACCGTGACAGGAAGGGCAAAAATAAAAAAGCATTGATTGACTGAACCCCAAACAATCGGTTTACTAACAAGGGCTTTGAGTTCGTGCTACAGAGATCATTTCATTTGCACAGGAGGTGTGAAATATTGGTTGGGTTGGGTTGGGTCCAGTTAGCTTGGGGTACTTGTCATTCCGAGAGGAAAGGTGCGAAATCTTGATTGGGTTGGGGCTGGAATTGGGGTTGGTTGAAGGGAGGTAGGGAGGGGTGGTAGCGAGGGTAAGGGTGGTAGGGAGGGTAGGGGTGTTGGTAAACTAACCACAGGGAGAGGAGCTGCGAAATCTTGGTTGGGTTAGATTGGGGCACTTAAAATCTTGATTGGGGTGGGGTTGGGATTGGGGTTGGGTGAAGGGAGGGTAGGGGTTTAGGTGAAATCACCACACGGGGAGAGGAGCTGCAAGATCTTGGTTGGGTTAGAATGGGGTACTTAAAATGTTGATTGGGTTGGGGTTGGGATTCGGGTTGGGTGAAGGGAGGGTAGGGGTGTAGGTAAACTCTCCACACACAAAAAACGGGGAGATGAGCTGCGGAATCTGGAAGTGCTTTATTTTAGAATGTCAACAGCCTAACGTCGACCCCTATGTCGCATCGACCAGCCGAACACATAAAGCAGGGCACAATAAACTTACCAAACAGGAGAGGAGCTGCAAAATCTGGGGCTTGGCAGCAAAGAGAAGGAACCATTACAACAAGAGGGTAGGGAGGGTAGGGAGGGTAATGGTGGTAGGTAGGGTAAGGGCAGTAGGGAGGGTAAGGGTGGTAGGAGGGTGAGGGTGGTAGGGAGGGTTAGGGTGAGGGTGGTAGAGGATGGTGGTAGGTAGGGTAAGGTAGGGAGGGTAAGGGTGGTAGGGAGGGTGAGGGGGTAGGGAGGTATGAGGGTGGTAGGGAGGGTAATGGTGGTAGGTAGGGTAAGGGCAGTAGGGAGGGTAAGGGTGGTAGGGAGGTAGGGAGGGTGAGGGGGTAGGGAGGGTAGGGAGGGTGGGGGGGGTAGGGAGGGGAGGGAGGGGGGGGGTAGGAGGGGTATAGGGAGGTGAGGTAGGAGGGGGGAGGGGTGAGGGTGGTAGGAGGGTGGTAGGGAGGAGTCGTGAGGGGTGTGAGGGTCGATGTGATGATAGGGAGGGGTAGGAGGGGTTGAAGGTCGGTAGGGGAGGGATGGGGAGGTGAAGGTGGTTAGGGAGGGTAACAGGAGGGTGAGGGGTGGTAGGAAGGGTAGGGAGGGTGAGGGTGGTAGGGAGGGTAGGGAGGGTGAGGGTGGTAGGGAGGGTAGGGAGGGTGAGGGTGGTAGGGAGGGTAGGGAGGGGGAGGGTGGTAGGGAGCGGTTGAGGGGGGTGAGGTAGGCGGTGAGGGAGTCCGGGGAGGTGAGGGGGCACGGTGGGGGTGAGCGGCGGGGCAGGGAATCGGAGGCGAGCGGTGGTGAGGGAGGGGGGGGCGGAGGGCGGAGATGGGGGGGTTGAGGGTGCAGCAGGGGGCGGACGGGGTGTGGATGGGGTGGGAGGGGTATGGGTGACGGGAGGGTGAGGGGTGGTGGGGGAGGGGAGGGAGGGGTGAGGCGGGGGAGGAAGGGGAGGGAGGGGGAGGGGGTTTGGAGAAAGGGGTGAAGGGAGGGGGGAGTTGGGGGGTTGAGGGATATGTCCGGAGGGCAGCCGTGGACGGAGGGGGGGGGCCAGAGGTGAGGAGGGTAAGGGAGGGCGGAGGGGGTGAATAGATGAGGCGGTCACGAGGGAGGAGGAGGGGGTTTGCTGGAGGGAGGTGTTTAGGGAGGGGGCGACGGGGGGTAATGGTGTGAGGGAGGGTAGGGAGGGGGGAGGGCTGGGGATCGGAGGGTTAGGAGGGGGGTGGGGGGAGGGAGTTTGGGGGAGGGTAGGGGTGAGAGGTGGTAGGAGGAAGGGGCCGGAGCGCGTCGAGGGTGGTAGGGAGGGTTGGGTAGGGGAGGGTGCTGGGTGGTCAGGGAGGGGAGGGAGGGTGGAGGGTGGACTAGGGTAGGGAGGGTTGAGGGTGGTAGGGAGGGAGGGAGGTGAGGGGGGTCGGGGGGTCGGGAGGGTGGGGTGGTTAGGGAGGGTAGGGGGGAGGGTGAGGGTAGGGAGGGTAGGGAGGGAGGGTGGAGGGTGAAGGTAGTAGGGAGGGTAGGGAGGGTGAAGGTGGTAGGGAGGGTAGGGCTGTAGGTAAACTCACCAAACAGGGAGAGGAGCTGCAAAATCTGGAAGCGCTTGGCAGCAAAGAGAAAGAACTACTACACCTAGAGCGCACTCCAAATGGAGGCGGTTGCGTTTAAAGCGCAACCCAAAATGACAAATGTAGTAATCTGGTAGGGGTGTAGGTGAACTCACCACACAGGCAGAGGAGCTGCGAAATCTGGAAGCGCTTGGCAACAAAGAGAAGGAACCACTACACCAAGAGCTCCTGCCCCGTCACATGAGTAGACGTGCTTCTGCTCCGAGCCAATGGCCACAGCGAGTGTGGAAGCGCAAGGGATCAACGCAGTGAAAGTAAAGAAGCCAAGGTCGTTATTCGAATCATCCTGGCCCAGCTGAATGTTCTTGTCCAGGAGAGCGACTCCGGCTAGAGCCTGCGACGTGGGGATACATTCGGTGTGTGTGTGTTTGTGTGCGAGGTGGTGTGTGTGGTGGAGGTTACAAAATGGAGAGTGGGTTGGGGTTAGGATTGGATGTGGCGTGGGGGTGCAATGGATGAAAGCAGAGAATGCAAAGAAGCCAAGGTCATTATTTGAATCATCCTGACCCAGCTGAATGTTCTTGTCAAGAGAGCGACTCCGGCGAGAGCCTGCAACATTGGGATACATCCGGTGTGTGTGTGTGTTTTTGTGTGTTTGTGTGGTGGTGTGTTTGGTGGTGTGTGTTTGTGTGGTGGTGTGTTTGGTGGTGTGTGTTTGTGTGTGGTCACAGTGTGTGTGTGTGTGTGTGCGTGGTGGTGGTGGTGGTTCGTTTGTGTGCGGTGGCAGTGAGTGTATTTGTGTGAGTGGTGTGCGTCTGTGAGCTACTCCTGCGAGAACATGTAACATGAAGATTGGGTTGGGGTTAGGATTGGGTGTAGCTGTGTAGGGTGTAGGGATGCAAGTGAAAATAGGATTGGGTGTAGGGAGGTAGGGGTGTAGGTGACAAAATAATTGGGTGCAGGGAGGTAGGGGTGTAGGTGAAAAGAAGGTTGGGTGTTGGGAGGCAGGGGTATAGGTGAAAAATAATTGGTTGCAGGGAAGTAGGGAGGTAGGGGTGTAGATGGAAAAATGATTGGGTGTAGGGTGTAGGGAGGTTTGGGTGTAGGTGGGTTTGGGTTAGGATGTAGGGAGGTAGGTAGGGGTGTAGGGGTGTGGGGGTGTAGGTGGGTTTGGGTTAGGATGTAGGGAGGTAGGTGAACAAATGACTGGGTGTAGGGAGGTAGGGGTGTAGGGGTGTAGGTGGGTTTGGGTTAGGATGTAGGGAAGTAGGTGAACAAATGACTGGGTGTAGGGAGGTAGGGGTGTAGGGGTGTAGGTGGGTTTGGGTAAGGATGTATGGAGGTAGGGGTGTAGGGGTGGAGGTGGGTTTGGGTAAGGATGTAGGGAGGTAGGTGAACAAATGACTGGGTGTAGGGAGGTAGGGGTGTAGGTGGGTTTGGGTTAGGATGTAGGGAGGGAGGTGAACAAATGACTGGGTGTAGGGAGGTAGGGGTGTAGGGGTGTAGGTGGGTTTGGGTTAGGATGTAGGGAGGTGGGGAGATTAGGGTGTTGGTAGGTTTGGCTCAGGAGATTGTGATTCTCAAACTAATCCTGCCAGTATCCAACTCACGCCTGCGATGAGTCCAGATGTGAACTTGGCTTCAACTGATACGGATGTGGTGTTGGGTATGGTGTTGGGTATGGTGTTGGGTGTTGGGTGTTTGTTGCTGGATGTTGGGTGCTGGTTGCTGGATGTTGGGTGCTGGTTGCTGGATGTTGGGTGCTGGTTGCTGGATGTTGGGTGCTGGGTGTAGGGTGTTGGTTTCTGGATGTTGGGTGCTGAGGGTTGGTTGCTGGGTGTTGGGTGTTGAGTGTAGGGTGTTGGTTGTGAGGTGTAGAGTGTAGGGTGCTGGGTGTAGGATGTTGAGTGCAGAGTGTTTGGTGTAGGGTGTTGGGGTTGCTGGTGTGAGTGTGGGTGGTGGTTGTGAGGTGTTCTGTAGAGTTGGCTGGGTGCTGGATGTAGGATGTTGAGTGCAGAGTGTTTGGTGTAGGGTGTTGGGTGCTGGGTGTTGAGTGTAGGGTGTTGGTTGTGAGGTGTAGAGTGCAGGGTGCTGGGGTGGAGGAGTTGAGTGCGAGTGTTGTGTAGGGTGTTGGGGGCTGTGTGTTGAGAAACAGGGTTTGTTGTGAGGGTTGAGTGTATGGTCGTGTGCCGGGTGTTGCGCCAGGGTGTGGTTGTGAGGTGTGAGTGTATGCTATGGTGTTAGGTGCTGGGTGTGAGCACAGGTGTGTGGTTGGTGAGGTGTTGAGGTATGGTGTGGGTGTTGAGTATTATGGGTTGGGTGCTGGGTGGTGGAGGACAGGGTTTGCTTGGTGAGGTGGGAGTGTATGGGGTTGGGTTGTTGAGTCGTATGGTGTTGGTGCTGGGTGTGAGCACAGGTGTTGTTTGTGAGGGTTGAGTGTTGGTATGGGTGTGAGTGTAGGGTGGGGGGTGCTGGATGTTGAGCCCGGGTGGGTTGGTTGTGAGGGGTTGAGTGTTCTGGTGTTGGTGGGTGCTGGGTGTTGAGCACAGGGTGTTGGTTGTGAGGTGTTGAGTGTATGGTGTTGGGTGCTGGGTGTTGAGCACAGGGTGTTGGTTGTGAGGTGTTGAGTGTATGGTGTTGGGTGTTGAGTGTAGGGTGTTGGGATAGGGGCATGACATTGCCTGCACAAAATAATGGTGTGATTCTTAAACTAATTCTAACAGTATCCAACTCACATCTGCGATGAGTCCAGATGAGAACTTAGCTTCAACTGATACGGAGGTGGTGGAGGGTATGGTGTTGGGTGCTGGGTGTAGGGTGTTGAGTGTTGGGTGTCAGGATAGGGGATAGGGGGTCGGGGGTAAGATAATGTTGTGATTCTTAAACGAATCCTGACAGCATCCAACTCACGTCGGCCATGACGCCAGATGTGAACTTAGCTTCCACTGACACGGAGGTGGTGGAGGGTATGGTGTTGGGTGCTGTGTGTTGTGGTTGGGTGTGTTGGGTGCTGGGTGTTGAGTGTAGGGTGTTGGCTGTGAGGTTGTGTGAGTGTAGGGTGTGAGTGTGGGTATGGGTGTAGTGTGTTGGGTGGGGTGTGAGTGTTAGGGTGTTGGCTGTGAGCTGTGGGTGTGAGGGTTGAGGTGGGGGTGGTGTGGGGTGTTGGGTGAGTGGGTTGTGGATAGTGTGTTGGGTGCTGGGTGTTGAGTGTAGGGTGTTGGCTGTGAGGTGTTGAGTGTTGGGTTGGGTGTGAGTGTGGGGGGTTGGGTTGTAGGGTTGGGTGCGGGGGGTGTGAAGTGTAGGGTAGGGGTGTGGGCTGTTGAGGTGGTTGAGTGTTGGGTGAGGTGGGGTGGGTTGAGTGTTGGGTGTTGGGTGTAGTGTGTTGGGTGCTGGGTGTTGAGTGTAGGGTGTTGGCTGTGAGGTGTTGAGTGTTGAGTGTTGGGGTGTTGAGTGTTGGGTGTTGGGTGTAGTGTGTTGGGTGCTGCGTGTTGAGTGTAGGGTGTTGGCTGTGAGGTGTTGAGTGTTGAGTGTTGGGTGTTGGGTGTAGTGTGTTGGGTGCTGGGTGTTGAGTGTAGGGTGTTGGTTGTGAGGTGTTGAGTGTTTGGTGTTGGGTGTTGGGTGTAGGGTGTATGGTGTTGGGTGTTGAGTGTAGGTGTAGGGATAGGGGTCTTAAACAAAACCTAACAGCATCCAACTCACGTCGGCCATGACGCCAGATGTGAACTTAGCTTCCACTGACACAGTGGTGGTGGAGGAGAGGGCTCCAAGTCCCAAGACGGGAAGCATCTGAAGCTTTAGAGTTTTTGCAAGGGCAGACTCGGCTCCGAGGATTTGGGAGCCCTCCAGCCCACCACCCGGGTTGGAGACCTTGAGGAAAACGCTGATTAAAGGGCAGCAGAGGGTGGACATGGCCTGGATAATACCGGTGCCTACACAGGCGTACTCCTGGGGGGGTGAAGGGTGGTGATGGTGGGGTGGTTGGGGTGGTGTGTGTGTGTGGGGGGGGGGGGGGGGGGGGGGGGTAATAAATAACAGCTTCTTTCCGGCAGTGGGTACTAAGGATCATAGTTGGGAGTTTCAGCAAGGAGTGAGAGTAAGAGGAGATGAGAGATAGGGATGATGGGGATGACAGGGACGAGAGATAGGGATCAGACGGAAGAGAAGTGCTAGAGATAAAGATGAGAAGGGAGAGAGGGACTAGAGATAAAGGTGAGAAGGAAGAGAGGGACAAAAGGTAGGGATGAGAAGGAAGAGAGGGACGAAAGGTAGGGATGCGAAGGAAGAGAGGGACGAAAGGTAGGGATGCGAAGGAAGAGAGGGACAAAAGGTAGGGATGAGAAGGAAGAGAGGGACGAAAGGTAGGGATGCGAAGGAAGAGAGGGACGAAGGGTAGGGATGAGAAGGAAGAGAGGGACGAAAGGTAGGGATGCGAAGGAAGAGAGGGACGAAAGGTAGGGATGAGAAGGAAGAGAGGGACAAAAGGTAGGGATGATGATAGGGATGATAGGGGTGAGGGATAGGAACAAATGATTACCTGTGCAAAGGCGGTGCCAGCTACAAGGGAGATGGTCGAACCGCACGGAATCTGCAGAGCGTCAATCATGCCCCCTGTCTTCTGGCGGATGCTGTTGCTGAGCACAGCCCCGCCCTGCTGGGCCTCGGTGAGGGAGCCTGAATAAAACAGGGCCTGGAGTGTGACGTCATTGCTAGGGATCGTCACTCCGGGGGCAAAGATCTCGGCGTCGAGACCAGGTATGCGGAGCTGGGATTTGGTGAAGTTGATGGTGCTGGACAGTGGCGTGGCCCAAGGGGTAAGCGGAGACTGGACCCTGAGCTTTACCACGGCGGAATTGGCTGTAATAACACAGCACAGAGACGGGTCCTGGACGTAGGTGCCTGTTGTAAGTGCGGGGTCTGCGGGTGCGCAGCCGTATGTCGTCTGGGAGATTCCGACGAGGCTGGTGGTGACGGTGGAGCCGCATGGAGCCAAGCTGCTGGTCCTGACGGCTCTGTCCAGGAGTTCAATGATGATGTGGGCCTGGGAGTAGAAAAGTGGGAAGAAAAGTGAGCAAATATTGTGGGCAAATACAGTGGGTACATAAAGTGGGTAAATAAAGTGGGTAAGAGGGCGTTTACACGAGCCGGTTATCTTGGCCAGTTAAGTTAGCGAGATAACCAAACAGTTATCGCCACGTAAGCTCGAACCCTCAACGAACACAAACTTAACCAGTTTCTGTTTACCCGAGCATTTGCGCTTGCAGTTCGCGTTTGGTCAGTTTGGTCGTGTACTGCTGGATAGCTTCAGGATGTTTGAATTTGGGGTGACAGCAGGGTACTACGAAAAGCGCGCAGCGGCGCGATTTCGCGCACGATTTTTGAGCCCCAGTGCGTGTTTCACGCAATTTTTTCAACCCCCTGTGGGCGCAACGCGCAGTTTTAACGCTTTTTGCACTACATAGCGATGACCAATTTGACGTTTGTGCGCTTTAAGCGCTGACCAATTTGACCAAAGGTAGTTCCCTGGGTGACAGACGAGCTATTTCCGGGTCGTGCTCCCCAGCATGAACCGTGCTGTGAAGCAAGTAACTTCGAGGCTCCGCAGCGCTCTGCAGAGAGCCGCCAATCGAGATAGTGATATGGGCGGGGGGAAGTGGCATGCTGCTTCATGAAAATCTCTCCGTCAATTGCCTTCTTGATCTGCTCAAATTTTGTCTGCCAAATTGACTAAATTACCTGAAGCTAGCGTTGCCAAAAAATATCTCACATATCGATGAAACGAACGAACTCAACAAACCACATAACCTTAACCTATAAATATAACAAGGGGGGGGGGGGGGGGGGGGGGGGTATCTAGAAAATGGTTTACTGGCGAGACCAAGTGATCAAAAGTGTAAAACGCTATAAGTTAGTCATCTGTACGACATAACCATAACTGGCCAAGATAACCGGCTCGTGTAAACGCCCTCTAAAAAAAGTGAGTAGAATAGTGATAACACAAATGAGCAAATACAGTGGGTTAAGACAGCGAGTAGAAAAGTGAGTGTAAAAAGTGAGTAGAGCGTGAGCAAATATAGTGGGTAAATATAACAAGTAGAAAAGTGATTACACAAACAAGCAAATACAGTGGGTTAATACAGCAAGCAGAAAAGTGGGTGTAAAAAAGTGAGTACAACGTGGGCAAATATAGTGTGGGTAAATATAACGAGTATAAAAGTGACTACGAAAATGAGCAAATACAGTGGGTTAATACAGCAAGTAGAAAAGTGGGTGTAAAAAAGTGAGTACAACGTGGGCAAATATAGTGTAGGTAAATATAACGAGTAGAAAAGTGATTACACAAATGAGCAAATACAGTGGGTAAATACAGCGAGTAGAAAAGTGAGTGTAAAAAGTGAGTACAACGTGGGCAAATATAGTGTGGGTAAATATAACCAGTAGAAAAGTGATTACACAAATGAGCAAATACAGTGGGTTAATACAGCGAGTAGAAAAAGGAACAGGACAGAATACATGCATACATAAACCAGGTGACACAAACTGTACCTATGATACAGAGGCCTGAGATATGGCCCAATGTCAAGGGATCATATTTAACCATGCAGACATATGATTAACTCAAGCAGTACATAAAGAGAAAGTACGCCAAACTTGTACGCTCTGATACAGGGCCTGTATAGGCCATGTCAAGGGATACATATTATAACATGCATATACATATGACGTAGGCATACATAAAAAGTATTTGATACCCGCCTGTACCTCTGATACCGGGCGGTTAGGCCATGGAGGAAAGGGAGATTAATAATGTACTGCATTAAATGAAACACAGTATACCGACTGTACCTCTGATACAGGGCCTGTATAGGCCATGTCAAGGGATACATAATGTACATGCATACATAAACAAGTATACCGACTGTACCTCTGATACAGGGCCTGTATAGGCCATGTCAAGGGATACATAACTTGTTAGGGCCATATATACAAGTATACCGGATGTACCACTCTGATACAGGGAGCCTGTATAGGCCATGTCAAGGGATACATAATGTACATGCATACATAAACAAGTATACCGACTGTACCTCTGATACAGGGCCTGATATAGGCTAGTCAAGGGTACAAATGTAAATGATACATTAAACAAGTTATACAACGATGTACCTCTGATAAAGTGCCTGTATTGAGCCATCGGGTTCACTGGATGCCGGCAATATAATGCATACCAAGTACATGGACACAAGAAACTGTACCTCTGATAGGGCGTCTGTATAGGCACATGTTGTCAATGGATGCCTAAGTACATGTATCATTACAAGTACCAAGTACAGCAACCTGTCCTCTGAGCAGGGCCGATATTGCCATGTCAATAGATGCCATATAAGGGGAGCTCTGCCCGGCGTTGACTGTGATGGCAGGAGGGCCACCAGCAATTCCAAACAGTAGCTGTCTGAGCGGCGCCACCAGAGCAGCAGCATCAATCTTGGCACCCCAGGAGAGACGCGGAGTGGAGTTAATCTTCATACCATGGCGGGTGGGGGTGGGGAGTGGGGGTGGAGGGTGGTTGGGGTGGGAGTGGGGGGTGGGGTGATGTGTAAGCAGGAGAGAGAAAGTGGTGTGGGGTTGGGGGGTTTTTTTTTGGAGGGTGGTTTGGGGATGGGGGTGGGGTACCGGTTGTGGTGGTGTGGGGGGGGAGGTGGTGGAGGTGGGGAGGGGGTGTGGGGGAGTGGGGGGGGTAATAGATGTTGGTGGTGGCGGGGGTGTGGTGGGGGGGTGATTGAGACAGGTTAAGGGCGGGCGGGTTGTGGTGTGGCGGGGGTGAGGGGGGGGGTAACAGGTTCTTTAGGGGGTAAGGTGAGGTAGTGGGGTGTGTCTGTGGGGGGGGGAGATCAGACAGGTCGGTAGGGAGGTGGGTGGGTGGGTCGGGAAGGGTGGGCGGTGGTGGGGGGGGACAGGTCAGGGGGGGTAAGCGTGGGTAGGGCTGTGTGTGTGGGGGGGTGGATGAGACAGGTTTGGGGCGTGTTGTGTGTGTGTCGGGGAGTGGGAATGTTGTGTGTGTGGGGGGGGGGACAGGTTAGGGGGGTAAGGGGGGTAGGGAGTGGTAGGTGGGGTAGAGGGTGTGTGTGGGGGGGCTGAGAGACAGGTTAGGGGAGGTGGGTGGGGGGGTGTGGGGGGGCAGGATAGGAGGGCAAGGTGTGTGTGTGGGGGGGTAAGGGGGGGGATGAGACAGGTTAGAAGGGGGCAGATGGTGGTTGGTGGGGTGGGGGGGGGGGGAGGGGGGACGGGACAGTGTAGTTTTGTGTGTGGGGGGGGGACAGTGTAAGTGGTGTGGGTGGGGGGGCAAGGTGGTTTGTGGTGGTGATGAAGCAGGGTGAGGTGGTGGGGGTGGGCGGGGGCAAGGTGGGTGGTATGGGCGGGGGAGGTGGGTGGGTTGGTGGGGGGATGAAGCAGGGTAAGGTGGTGTGTGTGGGGGCAAAGTGGTGTGTGTGGGGGGTAAGGTGGTGTGTGTGGGGGTAAGGTGGTGTGTGTGGATGAAGCAGGGTAAGGTGGGGGGGATGGGGGGGGGGGGGGGGGGGGGGGCAAGGTGGGCGGCGGGGGAGGTGGGGGGATGAAGCAGGGTAAGGTGGTGGGGGCAAGGTGGTGGTGTGTGTGTAGGGGAGGTGGTGTATGTGTGGGTGGGTGGGTGGGTGGGGGGAGCAAGGTGGGGGGTCGTGGGTTGTGTGAGATAACACATTAAACTTCATTACCTGGACAGCACAGCGCATCGAGCTGTACAACCTGTCCCACCAGAGGGGGCATGAGTGCGGGCTCGCACTGGTACTGGTACTTCATGGCAGCGCCCACGCCCACAGTGATCACAGAGCCGCACTCAATGTCGGATTCACTGAGCAATAGGCTGATATAGGAGTTGAGTCCAATCGCAGATGATCAGCCTAAAAGGAGGCAATGCACAGCGGTGGTGGGGGTGGGTGGTGGTGGTGGTGGTGGGTTGATGGTGGTGGTGTGGGGACAAGGTGGTGGGGGGGGGGAGGATGGTGTGGGGGGGGGGGGGGCAGGGTGGGAGATGTGGGGGAGGCAGGGGGGGGGGGCAGGGTGTGGGGCAGGGGGGGGGGAATGGCGGGGCAGGGTGGGTGGGGGAGGTGGGGGGGCAGGGGGGGTGGTGGCAGGGTGAGTGGGTGGGGGGCATAGGGGGGGTGGGGGGTGGGACGGGGTGGGGGGGTGGTCCCGGGGCGTGGGAGTGGGGGCAGGTTGGGAGGGGGCGTCATCACACACACATGGACGCTAGGCCCACCTCATATTGCCCTGTTGTGATGGACAGGACCTGGCATACACTCACTCATTCACTCACAAATGCACTCACTCATTCACTCACACATACACTCACTCATTCACTCACACAAATACTCACTCATTCACTCACACAAATACTCACTCATTCACACATAAACTCACCCAAACACTCTCTCGTATACTCACACATACACTGACTCATTCACTCACTCATTCAGCCATGCAGTAACTCATTCATTCACTAATACATGGGCGCTGGGCTCACCTCGGATTGCGACTGGAAATCATACGCCGAGGTGAACGACTGCACTTGGGACGCGTGGAAGCTCACAACAGGGGTCGAAGGGAGTGCATGTTGCCACTGTTGCAAGAACCTTGCATACACTCACTCACTCACTCACTCACTCACACATACGCTCACTCATTCATTCACTCATTCAGCCATTCACTCACTCATACGATCACTCATTCATTCGTTCAATAACACATGGACATGGACGCTGGGCTCACCTTGGATTGCGTCTGGAAATCATACGCCAAGGTGAACGACTGCACTTGGGACGCGTGGAAGCTCACAACAAGGGTAAAGAGAGTGCCTGCTGCCAACACAGACATAACCTTGCATACACTCACTCACTCATTCACTCACACATACGCTCACTCATTCACTAACTCATTCAGCCATTCACTCACTCATACAATCACGCATTCATTCGTTCAATAACACATGGACATGGACGCTGGGCTCACCTCCGATTGCGACTGGAAATCATACGCCGAGGTGAACGACTGCACTAGGGGCGCGTGGAAGCTCACAACAGGGGTGAAGAGAGTGCCTGCTGCCACCACAGCCATAACCTTGCCCACTACTGCATCCACTGCACTGAATTCCATCGGTGTGGAGGTGCTGAACGCAACGTTCAGCTCAACACTGCAGCAAAGCTTAGGTTGGCTGACGAAAGGTGTAGCATACCTGACGGAGGGATTGTTTGGGTTCAGTTTGTTGTTTTTTCTTTGTAACATTCCATAAGCGTTGAATTACATGTTCAATGCAGCAAAGCTGAGGTTGGCTGACGAAAAGAGTGGCATACCTGACGGCAGGATTGTTTGGGGTTCAGTTTGTTGTTTCTTCTTTGTTACAGTCGATAATCATGCAATTACATGTTCAATGCAGCACAGCTCGGGTTGGCTGACGAAATGTGCGGCATACCTAATAGCATGATTGTTTGGGGTTCAGTTTGTTGTTTCTTCTTTGTTACAGTCGATAATCATGCAATTACATGTTCAATGCAGCACAGCTCGGGTTGGCTGACGAAATGTGCGGCATACCTAATGGCATGATTGTTTGGGGTTCAGCTTGTTGTTTCTTCTTTGTTACAGTCGATAATCATGCAATTACATGTTCAATGCAGCACAGCTCGGGTTGGCTGACGAAATGTGCGGCATACCTAATGGCATGATTGTTTGGGGTTCAGTTTGTTGTTTCTTCTTTGTTACAGTCGATAATCATGCAATTACATGTTCAATGCAGCACAGCTCGGGTTGGCTGACGAAATGTGCGGCATACCTAATGGCATGATTGTTTGGGGTTCAGTTCGTTGTTTCTTCTTTGTTACAGTCGGTAATCGTAGAATTAAACGTCCAATGCAACACAGATGGGGTTGGCTGACGAAGTCGGCTGCATACCTGACAGTAGGATTGTTTGGGTTTCAGTTCATCAATGTTTTTTCTTTGAAGTCCATCCTATCACGGTTGGGCAAGTCCATTTAACCTACTCGGCCTACCCCCGGACTGTAACATACATACATTCATACATTTCATCAATGCTTTTCTTTTGAAGCCCTTCCTATCACGGTTGGGCAAGTCCCTGTAGCCCATTTGGCGTACCCCTGGACATACATGGATATCGCTATTGACCGGCATATTCTTCGCGGTGACGCCCTGACCGGCATATTCTTCGCGGTGACGCCACACGCACACGCCACACGCACACGCGCACGCCTACCTGGAGTTCACGGGTGCAAATTACGTAATGCCCCCCCTAAAAAAACCGAACCAAATTAATCCTCCAGGGCCGCTTCAATTTTAGCAGCAGTTTGTCGCAGCAATTTTTTCAATTTCCGCAGCAATGTTTTCAAACTCGTGCCCATTTCCTTCTCTTTCTTTCTACCTTCCTTCCGCATCATGCTTCAAAGGAAATTCAAATAGTTTAAATCCTTCGTCGACTTTGTTTGCTCCTAAGCGAACTTCAGCACTCGTGTCCCTCAGGCTGATTGTGTACAATTTGTTGCTCCTTGAGGCCACCATGGCGCACCAGCAGCCAATTCCAGGAGACAGAAGAGCTGGAACCACTGCCACTCAGCGAGCAAGGCGAGCTCTTCACAACGACGAGCAAAGGAGCGATGCAAACCAGCGACGTCGTTTAGAAGAAGCGATCATGCCTTAAAATGAGCGCCTGGCCGCTAACCTGACCAGGCGCGAGGGACCATGCTGAAGCCAATGCTGCAGGGCAAGCTGCGCAGGCAGAAGCTCTTGCTGCTAATGCTGCAAGGCAGGCTGCGCAGGCAGAAGCTCGTGCTGGTAATGCTGCAAGACAGCCCTCTCTTGCGACTTTCATGGTGATTCCGCTGTGACCTCTTACCCTTGTACCTATCATCGCATCTCATCAGGACGTTTCCCTTGCTTCGAGAACCCTGTCCCACAGGATGCTACAGCCAGTTCGCAACAGAGAAGGAGGAGGAGGGATGGGCGTTTTTCCGGTCAACGGCTTGCTTTAGTCAAGAAAGCAAGTCTTTGCACACCCAGCAAATTATCTGTGCGCAAAGATCCGTTCAATTGCTGCAGAAAAGTGGCTGCCCCTGCGCGCGAGTCTGATGTTTTCAGAGGGGCAGGACTTCCCAACCTGTTCTTTGCCTCTATCGTTTTTCGATACGAGCACTTTCAACAGCTTTAGTGGCGCGGAATAGAATGGACGGGAAGCAGGGGGTATGGCAGGGGGGCATTTGGAGGGGGGCATGTAAATGTGGGTGGGTGTGGAGAGAAAGTTGAGGGAGGGTGGAGATGGCTGGGTGGTGTGGTTTGCAAGGGGAAGAAACAGAGTGTGTGTCAAGGGGATGGGGGGCAGGAATATTTAGGGAACAGTAGGGTATCATGCAGGTCATGTAGGTGGGCAGGGGTGGGGGGGGGCGGGCGTACAAGGGCGTTATCCGTTCTGTAACCCAGATTAGGGTCAATGACCTGGGTGGGAGGGGGGTGGCCTCCGGCCACACGGGCAATGTACTAGTACATACATACATACATACATGCATACATACCTTACATACATACAAACGTACATACCAAACATACAAACATACATACATACATACTAAACATACATACATACCATCCATACATCCATACCATACATACCTGACTGTAGGGTTGGGGGTGCAGCCGAACACACCAAGGAATACACCATCTGTGCTGATGGCGATGGTAGAGCCGCACGGGATGTGTGCCCCTCCGATGAAGACACTGATTTGGGAAGCCAAGAACCTAGCTCCAGACTTTGCCTGCACGAGCAAGATGGCAGGAAGGAGTGGGAAATGGTATATTTATACATGTGTATTATTTATGAAGTTGCATTATTTATGTATTTGTTTAATTTATATATGGTACACTTGCATCGCATCGGGGCACCACCGATGAAGACGCTGATTTGGGTACCTAGCTCCAGGCTTTGCTTGCACAGGCCAGTCTCACAGACTGAGGGACAGAGCCTAATCCTCCTAGCCTTATAGCAATTCAGGGGATGATTTGGGAAGCACACTTTGTACTTCAGACTTGGTTCTCAGAATCTCAGACCAATTATCGAGAATTCTCGCAAGAATTCTCAGATTTCCAGGCCAAATTCTCGATTTCATTTACGAAGTCCGGGTTCTTCAGAAACCTTGAACCCAAATCATCCGCTGAATGGCTATAACAGTACTCAGGTTCACATTTGAAGGCGAGTTCACCTCAGTTGTCATCACCATACATTACACACACCACGCCCCACACCCACAAGTACACATCACTCACCACAAAGTCCGCGCCAGCACCGTACAACGCCTCGACCTTGACATCCACGGCAGTGGAGTCCGACGCCAGGCGCACAGACTGAGAAACTGAGCCTGATCCCCCTAGCACACCCTTTATCAAGGCCTTAACAGTGTCCTGGTTCATGGCCGAAGGCGAGTTCACTTCGACTGTCATCACCACAACAGCGGAGCAGCACAGTGGGTCAAGCTGGACATAGGTACCGACCGCCAAGGGGGTGAAGGCTGGGGGGCAAGCATACACGTACTGGACTTCATAGTCCACGAGGATGGTGATGCTCGAGTCACAGGGGATAGCGCCGTCAGCGATGAGGGTGCTGATCTGGGCATGTACAGCGTTCACGCCGTCCTTAGCCTGCTCATGTGGTGTGGGGGTTGGAGTTGGTGGAGGGTGGGGGTGAAGGGGGGGGTGGGGTGGAGTTGCAGGGGATGCCGCCATCAGCGATGAGGGTGCTGATCTGTGTATGTACAGCGACCACGCCGTCCTTAGCCTGCACGTGTGGTGTTGTTGGTGGTGGAGGGTGGGGGTGGGGTTGGGGTGGAGTTGCAGGGGATGCCGCTGTCAGCGATGAGGGCGCTGATCTGGGCATGTACAGCGTTCACGCCGTCCTTAGCCTGTAAATGTGGTGCTGGTTTTGGAGTTGGTGTTGGTGCTGGTGGGGGTGGGGGGTGGGGGGTGGGGTGGAGGAAGGGGTACAGGTGTGTGTGTGTGTTATGCGGCCCCTATGTTATCCTCCAAGGCAGGCAAAACTCATACCCCACAGGTTATTACTAGCTAACTAACTAACTAACTAACTAACTTACTTAATTCACCACCATCCATACTACCACCACCACCTCCACCTGTGCTGCAAATTGCTGAAGTGCACACACACACACACACACACACAAAACACACACACACACCATCACACACAGACACCAAGTATCATACCCACCTCGTCCAGATTTCCAGACAGATATGCGGCCTCTACGTTATCCTCCAGGGCAGACAAAACTAATAACCCACAGTTTACACTTACTAACTGCACCACCATCCACACTACCACCACCACTACCTGTGCTGCAAATTGCTGAAGCACAAACACACACATGCACGCACAAACAAAACGCACACAAACAAAACACACACACACTATCACCCACAGACACCGAGTATTTAACACACCTCATCCAGATTTCCAGACAGGTATGCAGCCTCTATATTAACCTCCAGGGCAGGCGAGGATGACATGAGTCCTTCCTCAATGGGGGCTACTGAAGTGCCGTCAAGCAAATTTTTGAGATGCTTCATGACGTTGTCTCCATTCACCGGAGTCACCGCCGATTCGACATCCAGCATCAGTACGACGGATGCCGGGGGCAGAATGGCTTCTGGGGGGCAGCAAAGGTCGTCAAGGACAACTGGCGTTGTGGAAGCAAGCAAGCCCCGGGTCATTCCGCTTGACACAACGTCGCCATTGCACGAGTAGAAGTAGGCGGTTTCGAGGTTCACGGTGATGGTGATTGTAGAGCCACAAGGGATGGCGGCACTGTTGACGAATTTACCCAGGGGGGAATGCGCCAGGGGTCCAGCTGTGCCAAACTGAAGGTTGTCGTCGAAGCGGAAGGCTCCATTGAAAACCTGTAGGACAGGATGGTGGGTGGGTGTGGGGTGGGGGTGGGTGGGGGGAGGGGGGGGGGTATGTATGTGGGTGGGTGGGTTGGTATGTGGGTGTGGGTGTGTGTGTGTGGGGGGGGGATCAATGGATCAATGCTGGATGTGATGAGAAGACAGATGGCAGTACAGTATAGGCCCCTGTCAGTACAATTATTGTTTGGGGTTCAGTTCATTAATGCCCTTTAGCCTATTTAGCCTACCCCTGGACTGTAACATACATATATAATGCTGCTTCTCTTTAGCCCTTGCTGTCCAGGTTGTGCAAGTCCCTTTAGAGTACTAAATAGCAGCAGTAGGTGGCACAAACAGGAGGCAAAAACAAGAGGCAAGCAGGCTAACTTCGTGTGCGTTGCTGTTGTAGTTACAGGAGGCTAAAACATCATCAGGTGGAAAAAACAGGAGGCACAAACAGGAGGCAAAGACAAGAGGCAAGCAGGCTCACTTCGTGTGCGTTGCTGTTGAAGTAACAGGAGGCTAAAACATCATCAGGTGGGAAAAACAGGAGGCACAAACAGGAGGCAAAGACAAGAGGCAAGCAGGCTCACTTCGTTTGCGTTGCTGTTGAAGTAACAGGAGGCTAAAACATCATCAGGTGGAAAAAACAGGAGGCACAAACAGGAGGCAAAGACAAGAGGCAAGCAGGCTCACTTCATGTGTGTTGCTGTTGTAAAAACAGGAGGCAAAAACAGCAGCAGGTGGCAAAAACTGGAGGATAAAACTGGAGGCAAAATGGGAGGCAAAAATAGGAGGCAAAAATAGGAGGCAAAGACAATAGGCAAGCAGACTCACTTCATATGAGTTGCTACTGTAAGAACAGGAGGCAAAAACAGCAGCAGGTGGCAAAAACAGGAGGCAAAATGGGAGGCAAAAATAGGAGGCAAAGACAATAGGCAAAGACAGTAGGCAAAGACAATAGGCAAGCAGACGCACTTCATATGAGTTGCTGTTGTAGTACTTGGCTTTTACCGACGCAGACTTCTCAGAGCCTCCGCTTTCAACCTCAACTTAGGGATTCTTGTCACACACACACCGTACCCCCCTTTGCCTGCCCCTGCAGGACCGCCCGCATCCTCCCCCCCCCCATATCCCCTCACAGACACTAGGCAAGCAGACTCACTTCATATGAGTTGCTGTTGAAGTACTTGGCTTTTACCGACGCAGACTTCTCAGAGCCTCCGCCCTCAACCTCAACTTGGGGATTCTTGTCACACACACACCGCACCCCCCTTTGCCTGCCCCTGCAGGACCGCCCGCATCCTCCCCCCCCATATCCCCTCAAAGACAATAGGCAAGCAGACTCACTTCATATGAGTTGCTGTTGTAGTACTTGGCTTTTACCGACGCAGACTTCTCAGAGCCTCCGCCCTCAACCTCAACTTGGGGATTCTTGTCTGGGAAAGTGTCGAGTAGCTTGATGCTTGCGCCGCCGATTCGCGTTGGGTCCAAGCCTCCATTGACTGAGGCTATGTTCACGTACATGACCTCGAGAGGGCAGCACAGTTCCGGGACGCTGATTTCGGTTGAGTTGTTGGGGTCTGGAGTGCACTTGAACACACCCTTGGGCTCGGTGCCGACAGCGATGGTGATGGTCGATTCGCAGGGTAGCTTGGCAGAAGTGCTGAAGAAGCCGATGTCGGAATGGGCAGCACCACCGGTGCCGAAGACAACACCGTCGACTGCACGGTCAGCTCCGTCATTGACCTAAGGAGGGTGGGAGGGTGCGTGGGTGGGTGGGGGGAGGTGGTGGTGTGTGTGTGTGTGATCGTGCTCGCGTGGTAGCTTGGCAGAAGTGCTGAAGAAGCCGATATCGGAATGGACAGCACCACCGGTGCCGAAGACAACACCGTCGACAGCATGGTCGGCTCCGTCATTAACCTAAGGAGGGTGGGAGGGTGCGTGGGTGGGTGGGGGGAGGTGGTGGTGGTGTGTGTGTGATCGTGCTTGCATGGTAGCTTGGCAGAAGTGCTGAAGAAGCCGATATCGGAATGGGCAGCACCTCCGGTGCCGAAGACAACACCGTCGACAGCGCGGTCGGCTCCGTCATTGACCTAAGGAGGGTGGGAGGGTGCGTGGGTGGGCGGGGGGAGGTGGTGGTGTGTGTGTGTGTGATCGTGCTCGCATGGTAGCTTGGCAGAAGTGCTGAAGAAGCCGATATCGGAATGGGCAGCATCACCGGTGCCGAAGACAACACCGTCGACAGCACGGTCGGCTCCGTCATTGAACTAAGGAGGGTGCGTGGGTGGGTGGGGGAAGGTGGTGGTGTGTGTGTGTGTGATCGTGCTCGCATGGTAGCTTGGCAGAAGTGCTGAAGAAGCCAATATTGGAATGGGCAGCACCACCGGTGCCGAAGACAACACCGTCGACAGCACGGTCGGCTCCGTCATTGACCTAAGGAGGGTGGGAGGGTGCATGGGTGGGTGGGGGGAGGTGGTGGTGTGTGTGTGTGTGATCGTGCTCGCATGGTAGCTTGGCAGAAGTGCTGAAGAAGCCAATATTGGAATGGGCAGCACCACCGGTGCCGAAGACAACACCGTCGACAGCACGGTCGGCTCCGTCATTGACCTAAGGAGGGTGGGAGGGTGCGTGGGTGGGTGAGGGTGGTGTGTGTGTGTGTGCGTGTGTGTGTTCGTGCTCGCATGGTAGCTGGGCAGAAGTGCTGAAGAAGCCAATATTGGAATGGGCATCACCACCGGTGCCGAAGACAACACTGCCAGCAGCACGGTCAGCTCCGTCATTGACCTTAGGAGGGTGTGGGGGAGGGGAGCTGGGTGGAAGCTGTATGGGTGGGTGGAGGTGGGGTGGGGTGGGGGTTGGGGGAAGGGGGCGAAGACAACACCGTCAAAAGCACGGTCAGCTCTGTCATTGAATTAAGGAGGGTGTTGGGGAGGGGAGCTGGGTGGAAGCTGGATTGGTGGGTGGAGGTGGGGTTGAGTTTTCAGCGTGCATCAAGATTACACCTGCGCGCCATCGCCCTCTCCGCCTTTTTGACTGAGCCGAATACCCATCCAAATCCCTACCCAGATTTCGAAAAATGACAGAGCAGATGAATGCAAAGCCGATAATCTATTCCGCATTCGATCTGAGCGTTAAAACCAGTAATGGCGCTCAGACTAATTGTCTATAATCTTTTGCTCCTCAATGCGACCATGAATGCGCACAATCAACAAGATTTATGGAGTGACTGTTGGCTGACGTGTCAGGCTTCAAGCAATTTTCGGTCGGACAAACAGACAAATGGGTAAACATGGGGGCTCCCGCCCCCTTGAAGAGGGGGCTCCGCAAAAAATATAAGTCCAGTGTTGTACTCAACAGTGCTGTACTGTTGCTGAGATGCAAACTACAGACCAGTATTACTTATATCCTTATTACAAACAGGGAACTTACATCCATTAACAATCCTGTGCTGTACTTATGCAGTACAACTTGCATCCTCGTTATCAAAACAGGGATTTTTCATCCATAAACAATCCAGAGTCGTACTTCACTGTTCTGTACTGTACTGTGGATGAGATGCCAAATACAGACCAGTATTACTTATATCCTTATAGAAGCAGGGAACTTGCATGCATTAACGATCTAGTGCTGTATTGTACTGTGGCCGACATGGCAGTTGTACAGATGGCAACTACAGACCAGTATTACTTAAATCTTTATTACAGAACAGGGAACTTACATCCATGAACGATCAAGTGTTGCACTCTACTGTGCTGTGCTGCATTGTACTTGACTGTGGCTCAGATGGCAACTACAGACCAGTATTACTTCTATCCTTATACAAAACAGGGAACTTCCTTCCATAAACGACCCAGTGCTGCACTCTACTGTACTGTGGCTGAGATGCCAACTACAGACCAGCATTACTTATATCCTTATAAAATACAGGGAACTTACATCCATAAACGATCCAGTGCTGTACTTTACGATGGCTGACATGGCAGTCGTATAGATGGCAACTACAGACCAGCATTACTTATATCCATATTAGAAAACAGGAAACTTACATCCATAAACGAGCCACTGCTGTACTTTACTGTGGCTGACATGGCAGTCGTAGAGATGCCAACTACAGACCAGTATTACTAATATCCATGTTAAAAAACAGGAAACTTAAATCAATAAACGAGCCACTGCTATCCCTTACTTTACTGTACTGTACTGTAGCTGAGATGCCAACTACAGACCAGTATTAGAAGTCAGGGAACATACATCCATAAACGATCCAGTGCTGTACTTTACTGTGGCTGACATGGCAGTCGTAGAGATGCCAACTACAGACCAGTATTACTAATATCCATATTAGAAGTCAGGGAACTTACATCCATAAATGATCCAGTGCTGTACTTTACTGTGGCCGACATGGCAGTTGGTGAGACGGCATAGCCAGGAGTAGGGACGATGGTGTACGAGTTGGGCGAGGGTAACGGGTAGGAGGTCAGTAATGCCTGCAAGCCATGAAGGGGGGACGGTTGTGTGGGTGGGTGGGTGGGTGAGTGGATAGTGGTGGTGGGTGGGTGGATAGTGGTGGTGGGTGGGTAGTGGTATCGGGTAGGAGGTCGGTATTGCTTGCATACCATGAAGGGGGGAGACGGTGGGTGGGTGGGTGGGAAGTGGTGGTGGGTGGGTGGGTGGGTGGGTACTGGTATCGGGTAGGAGGTCAGTATTGCTTGCATACCATAAAGGGGGGAGATGGTGGGTGGGTGGGATGTGGAGGTGGGTGGGTGGGTGGGTGGGTATTAGTGGTGGTGGGAGGGTGGGTAGTGGTGGTGGGTGGGTAAGTGGGTGGGTATCAGTAGTGGTGGATTGTGGTGGTAGGTGGGTGGGTGTGTGGGTAGTGGTGGTGAGTAGTGGTGATAGGTGGGTGGGTAGTGGTGTTGGGTGGGTGGGTGGGTGAATAGTGGTGGGTGGGTAGTGGTGGGTGGGTAGTGGTGGTAGGTGGGTGGGTAGTGGTGGCGGGTGGGTGGGTGGGTGGCGGTGGTGGGTGGTTAGTTGTGGTGGTTAGTGGTGGTAGGTGGATGGGTAGTGGTGGTAGGTGGGTGGGTGGGTGGGTGGGCAGGTAGTGGAGGCTGTGTGGCTTGGCTTTGTGGGTGAAGGCAGCCAGGGCAGTTCGTGCAACAGAGGAAGTTGTGCCTGTTGACGCGGTAGGGGGAAGCTGGTCAGCGCTTAGTGGTGGTGGTTGGTGTGTCAGTGTTGGTGGTGGTTGTTGTTGTTGGTGGTGGTGGTGGTGGTGTTGGTGGTGTTGGTGGTGGTGTGTCAGTGGTGGTGGCGGTGGTGTGTCAGTGGTGGTGGTGGTAGTGGTGTGTCAGAGGTGGTGGCGGTGGTGTGTCAGTGGTGGTGGTGGTGGTGGTGGTGGTGGGCCTTGAAAACAGGTTAGGGGAACATACATACATACATACGTACATACATACATACATACATACATACATACATACACACACATACACACATACATACATACATACATCTATATATATAAAGAAATCATGGTCGTGGTCGCGGTCGCGGTCGTGGTCGTGGTCGTGGTGGTGTCATCATCGCGTACCCACGTGCCATGGGCGTGCGAAGTGTAACCGACTTGCAACCGACTTTCCGTACACCCAAGTCTTCGCCCAGTGATTTCAATTGCCGAAACAGCAGATGCGCTAAGCTATGCGCGCGCGCTCATTTCATGTCCACAACTGCCTCCTATACTGCGACTGCAATGAATTGCAATGAAATGAGTGAGGAGATCCTCTCGGAGGTCATTTGCTGACCCTCAGATCGCTTGGCATGGCGCTCGGAATAATAGTTTTCAGTGTATTGCTTCACGGAGCGACCTGCGGCTCATGCTCTAGGACTTTCACTTCGGCTCATGATTCGGCTGGCCCTTGACTTTCACTTGGCTCACGCATGCGCACTTCTTTCTTCATCTCAACATTACATTCGTCATCGCATTATGCTATCACATAGCCTGAGTCGCTATCACATCGCCTGATTCTTGATTGGAGGTAGTTGACTTCCATTCTCCAGCCTTTCTGCAGGCTCTATTGATAAATTCATCTTGCTGCAAGCTTAGACACAGGCGCGGCTCATGGTATCTCTGCACGATCTAAGTCCCTGCAACCCTGTGACGTTCTCCCGACGTCCAACTTCCTTCTTGCTGCGTGCTCCTTGCACCGCATGCAATACCTCTTCAAGATCTTCCCCCCCACCCCACACCACTCACACCCTGCAACGATAAGGTTATTTTCGCGCTGAGCTGTAGCGAGTGCGTGACAGAGTTGACCGAGCGAAGGCCCTTTCGGGAAACAGCTTGCACGCCCAACTAGGTATCTATGCGCGAAGAGGAAGCTACAGGTAAGCCCCTCTGCTCTCGCGCAATTCCGATCTTTCAAGCTGAGTCTGAAACTGCGCAGACGTTCGTTTGCAATTTCCAAAAGTCTTCGCATTTCCACGTCGTCTGACGAAACGTCTGAACGTCTGCGCGATTTCGAACTCAGCTGGAAACATCATAATCGCTTCTGTTAAACCCATCTGCTAAAGTCATACATACACACATACATACAAACATACCCTTACCTGTAAACCCTGGGTCACGGAGCCCAGGCCCCCCTGAGGGTTGGTGACTTCAAACGAGAAGGATGTGGGGAAACTAGGAACCTGGTCAACGGTCACGACAGGGCAGCACCAGGCAGGCACGGACTCTGCAGCCACGCCGCCCACAGCACCTCCTTCGCATGAGAAGGCGCTGATGGGTGAAGTGCCCATAAAGAAAGAGACAGTCGAGCCACAGGGGAGGGCGGCGGCGTCAGCAAAGAGGAGGTTCTGGCCCACAGTGCCGGTGGTGCCTGAGAGAATGTTTGCCCTCATCTGGTAGTAAGCATTCTTCACCCCCTGCGAACACAAACACAAAGTTAATGGTCAGCACAGAGAAGGTTCTTGTGGTGGTAGTGGTGGTGGTGGTGAGTGGTGGTGGTTCTGGCCCACAGTGCCGGTGGTGCCAGTGAGGATGTTTGCCCTCATCTGGTAGTAAGCATTCTGCACCCCCTGTGAACACAAACACACAATCAATGGTCAGCACAGAGAAGGTTCTTGCGGTGGTAGTGGTGGTGGTGGTGAGTGGTGGTGGTTCTGGACCACAGTGCCGGTGGTGCCAGTGAGGATGTTCGCCCTCATATGGTAGTAAGCATTCTGCACCCCCTGTGAACACAAACACACAATTAATGGCCAGCGAAGAGAAGGTTCTTGTGGTGGTAGTGGTGGTGGTGGTGGTGGTGAGTGATGGTGGTGGGTGGTAGTAGTGGTGGTGGCGGTGGTTCTGGCCAACAGTGCCGGCGGTACCAGAGAGGATGTTCGCCCTCATCCGGTGGTAACCATTCTGCACCCCCTGCGAACACAAACACAAACAATCCATGGTTAATTTTGAGAATAAGTTGGAAGACCCCTCCCGGATCTTGTGGAGCGGTCTTGGATCCACGATGGACTGTCGTCATCCATTCATACATTCACTCATCCATTAATATATTCACTAAATCATTCATACATACATTCATTCATTCATTCATTACATCAATCAATCAATTATATTCACTCATTCATTTATATATGCATTCATTAATAGGTTCATTCACTAATTCATTAACATATTCACTCAATCATTCATACATAAATTTATTTATATGATCATTCATTCATTTATTAATATATTCACTAAATCATTAATTTATGCATGAATCATTAATTCATGCATTCATAAATTCATTCATGTACTCACGCGCAGGTCACAGTTGTACTACAGGGATGAGACACAGGTAGGACAAGGCGGGGCAACTACTTTCATAAACACAAGGTGAAGTACTTTCTGCCTTCGACTTAGACACAGCACATCTTTCACTCAGCTTCCTCAACTGATGGAAGTGCATATCTCGATAGCAACGCAAGAGAAGGACAGCTGCCTTGACCCACACTTACTTCGCTGGGATTCGTGGTCGTGAAGAAGGCCATAAAGGACACCTGTGTGCCATCGCCATTCGCGGGGCTGAGAATGGGCCAGGGCTTAGGAAAGGATGTCAACAGTGAACCTGTAGCTTTAAAGATCTTAGCCGCATCCAGTCCACCTTTGGGATTGGAAACTTTCATGTCCAGGAAGGTAACACTGTGAGTGGCGGGGACAACTGTGTCAGCAAGACACTATGAGGGTGGAGAGGAATGGGGGAAGAGAAAAATAATGGCAATACACCAAGTCGTCGTGAATTGAGGAAGCTGCCCTAACGAAACGCTGCAAAGCCTTGGGATGCGCGCAGTACAGCCATGACGCAGAAACGCAGAAACGTAGATAGACAATAATGACAACAATGAAAGCAGACACAAGGCCGACTCTGCCAACTGCCATGGAAACGGATTGTCGATAAAAACAGGCGGGGAGGAATTCAACCGAGAGCTAAATGAGAGAGGTAACGGAGGGACTAGGGCAAAGTAGGGAACCAAGAGAGTCGCTACACCGACGCGTGCAATGCCGGGGTGAGGGCGCCCCGTAATGAGATCTACGCTCAGTAGATCAAAGCACCTACTTATAACAGAGTGGACCAGCAAAGCTTTGGGGGATGCAAAAAAGTAGCAGCAGCAGTACACGAAAACGATTGATCTCTGGGGCTGGAAGTCGAATAGTATGCATGCTCTGAAAATACTCAAACGTGCACAGGAGCCGGATATCTGGGAGGGCGCAGCTGGCTGATTAGCACTGAGCTCGTTCGAGAATTGGGATATCGCATGGGTGACAATCTCCTTCAACGTAGCAGAAGCCGCATGGGCTTGGAGTCTAATAATCCAACCAGCGCTAGAAAGCAAAAGTAGCAAAAACGCACTCTGCTGAAACATAGTTAGCCAGAGTCACCAAAGCCAGCAGAGCGATAAGAGCCCTCATGAGTACTATCGGCGAAGACTGGAAGCCTACGATGGAATATTAAGAATGCACGCTATCACTGGATATCGAGGAGGATCAGAAAGAAGGGTCAGAAAGGAGGATCAGAAAGGAGGGACGGAGTGGCGCCTAACCTGAGGCGGGTGTGATTAGGCGGTAAGGGTGGGGCTGTGAAAGGTTGGTGACGGAACAACCTGAGGATTAGGGAGATCCTCAGAGTATAGAACTGACTGCTTGGATGACAAGCTGTGAGCGGCGAGCGCTAGTTAGATACCACCGCCGAGCCAAGTTCTCTCGCCCCGCAAACCGACGTACATCGTGAGAAAGACGGCAGTTTCTTTCGCAGTACATAGCCATCGTACAAGACAACGATTTTCTGTACTGAACAGAAAGGCTGAAGATGGTGGTGTACGAGGGCGAGGGCCCGGACCATTTGGATCATTGGACAGCTTCCTATCCTCCTAAATCCACGCCGACTACTTTCCTTTTCTTTTCACCACGCCGCAGCGCGGTGGAAGGTAAATAACACGGCGCTGCGCGTTCGTTGCTTTTTCTTTCCCGTTCATCATTTGGTGACGGTGGACGATATCAACTAGAAATTCAACGAGAATTCTAAGTATTGAGAGACACCGGGTGACCGGGAGATATCGGGAGGTACGAGGTTTGAAGGTACGAAGAACTTATCAACCGCCCCCCCCCCACCCACCCACCCACCCACCCACCCCCTATTTGAACACCATAACGCGGTAACGCGTCTTCAAACCTTCTTGGGTAGTTGAAGAATTGAACAGCCTGACAACCTCATTATAGCCGTCCAGCGGATGATTTGGATTTGGGTCTCGTAGTTCGTACTTCCACTTTTTCAGGCCAAATTCCCGAGAATTCTCAGAATTCTCGATTCTCCGGCCAAAATGTCAGAAGTCTCGGGCCAAACTCTCAGGGATGCCCATGAAGGAGGACCTGAAGTGCATCACAAACAGTTTAATTCCACGTCTTTCATCACTCTTCTGAATAAATTTGACTAGGATAGATACTTCCATCCCACGCAAGATTGAGGGCTCATATATATGATCATGCATGATCACCCTCACCATCTGATTATGACTCTATGAGTAATCACATCGTTTCCCCTCCCAACTTCGCAACCACATTAACTTCACGTCTTCAGAAGATAAGGTAAATTCCATCATATAGTGCATCGCATCCTCAAAAACCATCATATCACAACAATTGCACAATCTACGGGAGCTCGAAACACCTCAACCACCGTGTTTCAGTCTGAAGTCTTAACCTCCAGACTGTGCTTGTAAGCGCAGTCTTGCAATGCAGCTAACATTTGTTTACACCAAATCACTTAAAATAAGGGCGGGGCGGGGTTCGATCAGGGGGTTCGATTCCCCCTACAGTTAACCTGAGCGTTGCAGGTCGTTGTCAACCGCGACGGTAGCTTGTCCAGTCGAGGTGGTAGACCGTTCTCTGCCCGCATACGACGGGTTCCTTTATATCCTACTAATATGTAACGGGTTTGATAAGTTACAGCTATTCCACTAAGTTTTCCAGTTAAAAAATCTAACTAGATGTAAAACTAATAAAGACTAAGAAAATAGTCAAAATCAAACAATTAGAAAACGTCGAATTCGAGGATTCGAGCAATCGAGCATTCCCGTATCCTACTAATATCACGCCGAGCCAGGCGTTTTCATTACCGTACTTACATTTTTTTGCCATTCAACAAGTTGATGTAAGAGGGTGTGACGGTGTGAAGACTGCCTCTTCTAAAGACTTCATCCAAGCTGAATAGGTGACACTTTTAATACCACTTCATTGATCATCACCAACCTCTCGTTGTGGGGTCCTATGCTACTTGGGCTGACAAATTTATAACTGATGCCCTCGCTCGATATAGCTTCATCATTTATTCCTAAATCTGTTTTATAGAGCTTAGTGGAATTAATACTCACATGTATGATGGCAGAACAAATTTCAAGAACGAACACCTACATATCCTCAGAACTCTGACTTAGTATTCCGTTTTTCAGCATGGGAGCTTCTAGCCAGCTCCACCAGCCAGCCACAGGACCATTGCCAAAGCTTTCAGCTACAATCGAATGCCCTGTAAATCAGCTTCCAACACTAGCTAGCTTCAGTTTTGGTCCAAGGACAAGGAGCGGGAGCTGCTTAGAACCTGCTAGTCGCAGCCCAAAAAAGAAACAACGCTTTATATGAAGACATTAAATTACATTACATTACATGTTAAAGTCTACTTGACATGTAAGTAGCCCGTGGGGGCAGCGACTTTAGGCACCCCTCTGATGATGGGTACCCTGGGGACCAAGCCCTGAATGATGACATGTATGCGGCAACCAGAGAGAGGGATCCCTGTCTCCCTGAATGTGTTGAATGAGACACAGGTGGTCGGCGACAGCTTGCTCATAAATTCATAATACATGTGCATGTATAGGTACATACCGGTATGGATATTATGTGAACAGCAGTAGCTAGCAGGATCCAACGACTGCATGCGCATGGATATCATGATGTGTATAATTGTATATAGGTTCTTTCAGTCCAAGGGCAGACCAAATAGGCTACATGGAATTTCCCAACCGTGATATTAGGAGGGGCTGAAACGAAAAAAACAGATGACTGCCCCCATTACATAAATAAAACAAGCAAGGATGTATGCGTGCACTTTCTTACTTTTCCTTTGAGGTGTGTGTTGCGATCCTTGCCTGCTCCGATCAACGAATGAAATGGATAATAATTATTGATATCACTGAATTAATGATTATGTTATAAAACAACTGACGATATATAATTATGCATGGAGTCGTCAGTCGTGCGTGAGGTGCGTGTACCCAGGCGGCTTATAATGTATATATCATGCGTGGATCAATATGCATGGGCTACTTACAAATGCTGAGGATTGGAACTGCTTTATTGAGCTGGAAAAATTGTGAACACCAAGCAAATGCTTGCTAATAAAATATAAACACAAAGCCTCCCCCCTTCATACATTCCAGCACAGCCATCAACCTATTCCGGTCCAAAGATCCGAATCAAATTTGAAGATTATCCGGCCAGCTGATTACGGCAGCTCTTTGCCGGTTTTCAACCTGATGTGACATGGTGTTAAACATGTGTTCAGGGTGTTTAACTACCCTAGTTGAACATGTGGTGTTGACTATTTGAACATGCTATACAGGGTTGTTAAACACCTGACTAACTACCCTGATCAGGGTGCAGGGCTCCGCAAAAAAATGAATTCCAAATTATCCGCTGAATGGCTCTAAGCACACTCCGAGGACCCAAACCCCTTGTATGCAGCCTCTGATGCAGTCTTGTATACATGGGCGAGAGAAGCTGAACGCCAGAAACGCCATGTGAATGGAACCAAGAAAGCTACTGGAAGGTGCCCCGTATCCCGAACCAATATTCAAACTCTCCTTGGCACAGCTGTTTCGATTTTTGAGTGACCTTACCAGGGATGTGCTGAGTGAGTCATGTGACCAGCGAGGTGTGATATATGACAGTCGACGACTGCAGTCGCTTCGCAGCAGCCCCCCCCCCCCCCCCCCCCCCCCCCTCCCCCGGGGGGCCTGTTGCGAAGCCTGTTGCGAAGCACGCGGCGCGATTCGTTCATCATCATACGCTCGCGCTCAGCCGGTCCGAGGAAACGAGGAGTCTCTTCACATATATGTCTAACAACCGCAAGGAAGGCGCACGGAAAGACAGGAGAATTTCTAGAATCGCAAGAAGATTATCACTTTATCAGCCACTTCCAACAGGTGAGCCTCATGACTGCGATACCTACGTATTGTGACTGCTGACCGCTTCCCTGTCTAGTTTTGACCGCTTTCTTCTAGTTTTGACCGCTGTTCTGACCGTGCAAAAACACTGGACCAAGACGTAGTAAACGGGGACAAACGGTTGAGCTTCATGACTGCGATACCTGCGGGGAAGCCAGGAATCATACTAGGTGGATGAGACAGTTTAAGGACTTGTCCAGGTCATTACACGGTTGCTAGTCTAAAGTTCTGTGCCAGCTTTTCATCAACATCGTCCTGCGGCTGTTGTCTACCTCCACCAATTCGGCTTGCGCTGAGGTGGCAGCGTTGTTACCGAAACTTCCCGAAACAGCTTCCTGAAGTCACGCCGACTTGGCGTACTGCTTTTCTTTTCTTTTCAAACAATGCCTCTTCCCATCCCTTTCCACTTGACCTGGAAAATTCTATAAATAAATAAATTGTGCGCCTTATTACAAGGCGTGAGGAGGCCAGCCCCTATGCTTGCACTGGGGCCAGCCACCTATACAATTACAAGCCGCTTAATACACAGCTTTCCTTTTCAGCTTTTGTGTCCCTAATCTTTTGTAGGAGTGGCAACGCTATTCGACCTGAATCCTCGGTATCGCTGGTTTGTGTAGGGAGACCCACCACCTGGTGTGAAATTCCTTTCACAATCAAAAAAAAACGACAGCATCTAGGCTGGACTGACTATTGAGCCAAACCAAACGACCTGGTGCGCCTTGAAGCAGACACAGTCAGCTGTCTAGAACTGCTGAAATATTTGGATTTAGATCAGTGGCTAGCTCAAGGAGCTGCATGGAAGCTACTGCTTGTATCCGTGGTATTGAGTTATTTTATGGGAGACTTGGAATGGGACAAGTTCGATGGATCGATGGAAAATTGATGGAAAAATTGGCGGAGAGTGATCGCGAGGGAGCGACAGGTGGCAACGGAAGCGAGGTAGTTAAGAGGCCGTTGGCTGACGTGTCGGGCTTCATCACGGTCAGATGGATGGACGGACAAATGGGTAACACTGGGGGCTCCCGCCCTCCAGAAGGGGGGGCTCCGCCAAAAATGGTGAGCAGCAAAGAGATGGCTGAAAGCCATATAACAATCCAATCCAATTCGCATACCACTCACCCTACCCCACCTTTGCCCATCCACCCCCCCCGCACCCAACCTGACCGCCCCCCCCCCCCCCCCATCATCATTCAACCCAACCCAACCCACTCCCGCACTTACCAGCACTTCCTTTCTCATCGCATATTTCCCCGCATCAGAACCCAGGCAGACTCACAAGATAGCTAGAGGGGATGGACAAACTGATATGTGGCCTACTGCTCACGCTCGCATTACTGCAGGCTGTTGCAGCCCAACCCAATAATGGTGAGTGGCTGCAGAGTGGCTGGTCCAAAAGTGTCATCAGTGGTCACGCTTGCTTTGCTGCACCTTACTGCAACCCAGCCCAACCCAGCCCAGCCCAGCCCAGCCCAGCCCAGCCCAGCCCAGCCCAGCCCAGCCCAGCCCAGCCCAGCACAGCCAGCCCAGCCCCGCCCAGACCCAACCCAACCCAACCCAACCCAACCCAACCCAACCCAACCCAACCCAGCCAGCCCAAGCCCATCCCAGTCCCAGCCCAGCCCAACCCAACCCAACCCTACCCAAGCCCAAACCCAACCCAACCCAACCCAACCCAACCCAGCCCACCCAGCCCATACCCAGCCCAACCCAACCCACCCAACCCAACCCAACCCACCCAACCCAACCAACCCAACCCAACCCAACCCAACCCAACCAACCCAACCCAACCCAACCCAACCCAACCCAACCCAACCCACCCAACCCAACCCAACCCAACCCAACCACCAACCCAACCCACCCAACCCAACCAACCCACCAACCCAACCCACCCAACCCAACCCAACCCAACCCAACCCAACCCAACCCAACCCAACCCAACCCAACCCAACCCAACCCAACCCAACCCAACCAACCCAACCCAACCCAACCCAACCCAACCCACGCCAACCCAACCCAACCCAACCCAACCCAACCCAACCCACCCACCCAACCCAACCCACCCAACCCAACCCACCCAACCCTACCCAACCCAACCCAACCCAACCCAACCCAACCCAAACCCAACCCAACCCAACCCAACCCAACCCAACCCAACCCAACCAACCCAACCCAACCCAACCCAACCCAACCCAACCCACCCAACCACCCAACCCAACCCAACCCAACCCAACCCAACCCAACCCAAACCAACCCAACCCAACCCAACCAACCCAACCCAACCCAACCCAACCCAACCCAACCCACCAACCCAACCCAACCCAACCCAACCCAACCCACCTCAACCCAACTCACCCAACCCAACCCAACCCAAGCCCACCACCAACCCAACCCACCCAAGACCCAACCCAACCCAACCCACCCAACCCAACCCAACCCAACCCACCCAACCCAACCCAACCCAACCCAACCAACCCAAACCCAACCCAACCCAACCCAACCCAACCCAACCCCAACCAACCCAAACCCAACCAACCCAACCCAACCCAACCCAACCCAACCCAACCCAACCCAACCCAACCCAACCCAACCCAACCCAACCCAACCCAACCCAACCCAACCCAACCCAACCCAACCCACCAACCCACCCAACCCAACCCAACCCCAACCCAACCCAACCCAAACCCAACCCAACCCAACCCAACCACCAACCCAACCCAACCCAACCCAACCCCAACCCAACCCAACCCAACCCCACCCAACCCAACCCAAAAACCCCAACCCAACCACACCCAACCAACACAACTACACCCCAACCCAACCCAACCCACCCACCCAACCCAACCCAACCCAACCCAACCCAACCCAACCCAACCCAACCCAACCCAACCCAACCCATCCCATCCCATCCATCCCATCCCATCCCATCCCATCCCAACCCAACCAACCAACCAACCCAACCCAACCCAACCCAACCCAACCCAACCCAACCCAACCCAACCCAACCAACCCAACCCAACCCAACCCAACCCAACCACCCAACCCAACCCAACCCAACCCACCCAAACCCCAACCCCAACCCAATCCCAACCCGAACCCAACCCAACCCACCCAACCCAGAATGTTGTCTTCACTGATTATACGTTCCCTTTGCTCTATTGATGGTGAGACCTACGGCAATGAGTGTAGAGCCAAGTGTGACAAGGTGCTCATCGCTTACACGGGAGAGTGCAAGGAAGGTGAGGGAAAATCTTTGGAGGGGGTGGGGTGGGAGAGGGTATGGTGGGGTAGTGTAGGGAAGCATATGGTAGAGCAGGGTGGGGGTGTGTGGGTGGGGTGGGGTGAGGTGGGGTGGGGGGGTGGCGCACACACACACACACACACGCGTGTACCACATGTGCGTATAAGCCTGTGTGTGATGGAAATCCTTGCTTTGCTGACTGCAACACACCACCTGTACCCCCCCACCCCCACCCCACCCCACCCACCCCACCCCACCCCATCCCACCCCACCCAATGACCCAACCTCCCACCCCACCTCTACCCCCACCCCCATGTCCTATCCCCCACCCCACTCTTACCCCGACCCCCATGTCCCACCCCCAATCCGAACCCCACCGCACCCCCACCTCCACCCCCACCTCAACCCCACTTCTACCCCACCTCTACCCCACCTCTACCCCCATGTCCCACATGCAGAGTGTGCGTCCTGCCCAGCTGCGTGGAAGCCTGTGTGTGATGCCGAGGATGAGGAGACCGCCGCTATTGCCGCCACCTATGCCAATGCTTGCTTTGCTGGCTGCAATGGTGTCGAGCTGCCAGTCAGGTTGGGTGGAAACTGCAAGAGCCTTGGTAAGGCTCATGTTTGTAATCCAATGTGCAGGTGTGGGTGTGGGTGTGGGTGTGGGTGTGAAAACGTCACACTGTAGCTGCCAGTCAGGTTGGGTGGAAACTGCAAGAGCCTTAGTAAGGCTTATGTTTGTAATCCAATGTGCAGGTGTGGGTGTGGGTGTGGGTGTGAAAACGGCTCTGCATGCATTGCAGCTTGCACTTGTTTCAAGCTGCCAGTCAGGTTGGGTGGAAGCTGCAGGAACATTGGTAAGGCTTGTGTTTATAATGTAACTTCACTCATGGCACATTGTGCATGTGTGGGTGTGGGTGTGAAAACGTCACACTGTACATGTGTGTGTATGGGTGTGGGGGTGAACACGTCACACTGTACATGTGTGTGTATGGGTGTGGGGGTGAAAACGTCACACTTTACATGTGTGGGTGTGGGTATGGGGGTAAAAACGTCACAGTGCACATGTGTGGGTGTGGGTATAAAAACGTCACATTGTGCTTGTGTGTGTGTGGGTGTGAGTGTGGAATCGTCGCACTGCACATGTGTGGGTGTGAGTGTGGGTTTGAAAACATCACATTGTGCATGTGTGGGTGTGGTTGTGAGTATAAAAACGTCACATTGTGCATGTGTGGGTGTGGTTGTGAGTATAAAAACGTCACATTGCGCATGTGTGGGTGTGGTTGTGAGTATAAAAACGTCACATTTTGCATGTGTGGGTGTGGTTGTGAGTGTGGAAACGTCACACTGCACATGCGTAGGGAACGGCAACTAATATTAGTGTTTGAAAAACTAATATTATTATAGTGTCACACCGTGTCACAATAAAATTAGTTTTTCAACTAAATATGAATTTCTGGTGAGACGGCTCGTCTGACTAATATTATATAATAATATATACAATTATTTATTCACTAATATTATATAACATAGCCGACCCATACACATGTGTGGGTGTGGGTGAGTGTGGAAACGTCACGCTGCACATGTGTGGGCGTGGGTGTAAGTGTGAAAAGGTCGCACTGCACATGTGCGGGTGTAAGTGTGAAAAGGTCGCACTGCACATGTGTGGGTGTAAGTGTGAAAAGGTCACGCTGCACATGTGTGGGCGCGGGTGTAAGTGTGAAAAGGTCGCACTACACATGTGTGGCTGTGGTTGTGGTTGTGGGTGTGAAAAACGGCTTTGGATGTGTTGCTTGCTGGTTTCAAGCTTCCAGTCAGGATGGGTGCACGGGTGATTTTTGTTATAGTAATGATACAACAAATTATTACAACAATTGCTTTTATTATTATTATTATTATTATTATTATTATTATTAATATTATTATTATTATTATTATTATTAATATTATTATTATTATTATTATTATTATTATTATTATTATTATTATTATTATTATTATTATTATTACTATTATTATTATTATTATTATTATTATTATTATTATTATTATTATTACATTATTATAATAATAATAATAATAATAATAATAATAATAATAATAATAATAATAATAATAATAATAATAATAATAATTATTATTATCATCATCCAAATGTCCCTAGTAACACCATTCCCTACCTGTCCTACACAGCTGGTTGCGCCTGCATTGATATCTGGGCACCTGTGTGTGGAGCTGATGGAATAACCTACAGCTCTGAGGCCTGGTGAGTTGTTGGTTATGGTCTCAAGTAACATCATAATAATACAATTTTGGACAGCACCCCCGCATGCCCCCCCCCCCCCCCCCCCCCCCCCCCCTCCCCCCCCCCCCCCCACACACACATGTAGACACAACATGGCATGACCAAATCCCACCCCATCCAACCTAACCTTGATACCAACAACAACCCCTATAATAACACCAACCTTCGCTCCTATACCAATACCAGCACCAACACCCAACCCTATACCACCTCTACCCCCCACTCCTATACCAAAACCAACCCCCAACCCCACCCTTATACCAACCCCAAACCCAAACCCAAACCCAAACCCAAACTCAAACCCAAACCCAACGCCAACCCCAACCTCAAACCCAACCAAACTAACCCCAACTAAACCAAAGTAAACCAAACCAAACCCTATACCTTGTCCCATCTTCCAGTGCTGAATGTGACAATGTGCCTCCCCCACCTCCCCCGAAACAAATCCAACCCAAACCCCACAATGCTGAATGTGACAATGTGCCCGATGTGAGTGATGGTGAATGCACTGGCACTGATGCTGACGATGCACCCCCCCTAACACGCCCTAAACCCATCGCCATATAACTAAACCCTAACACGCCCTAAACCCATCGTCGTATAACTAAACCCTAACACGCCCTAAACCCATCGACCTGTAACTAAACCCTAACACGCCCTAAACCCATCGCCATATAACTAAACCCTAATACGCCCTAAACCCATCGACCTGTAACTAAACCCTTACACGTCCTACACCCATCGCCCTGTAACTAAACCCTAACACGCCGTACACCCACCTCCCTGTAACTAAACCCTAACACGCCGTACACCCATTACCCTGTAACTAAACCCTAACACACCCTACACCCATCACCCTGTAACTAAACCTAAGTCCCAGAACCAAACCAGCCCCCCCCTCCCACCCACCTACCCACCCACCCAAACCTCACAGTGCTGACTGTGCTGATGTACCCGCTGTGAGCGATACCTCCCCCCCAACTCCCCCCCCCCCCCCCCCCCCCCCCCACACACACACACGCACACTAAACTAACCCAACCCATCCCCCATCCCACCACCCAAACTCCACAGTGCTGACTGTGCTGATGTACCCGCTGTGAGCGATGGCGGGTGCACTTACCCTTACTACTATGATGATGATGATGACATCGTCCTGGTTTCCGTTGATGATGACAAAGTGGATGCTCCAGTTGATGACGTCGTCCTGGTTTCCGTTGATGATGACAAAGTGGATGCTCCAGTTGATGACATCGTCCTGGTTCCTGTTGATGACAATGTCCTGGTTCATCAAATGATTCCCTTTGATTCAAGAGTTGATGCTCCGGTCGATGAAGCAGTTGTTGATCCAGTTGATGATGATGATGATGATGACTATGTCCTGGCTCCCATTGATGGCACTGTCATGATTCCCATTGACGACATTGTCGTGGTTCCCATTGACGACACTGTCGTGGTTCCCATTGAAGTTGATGCTCCGGTTGATGAAGCAGTTGATGAAGCAGTTGATGATCGAGTTGATGATGATGATTACAATGTCCTGGTTCATCAAATGATTCCCTTTGATTCACGAGTTGATGCTCCAGTTGATGCTCCAGCTGATGCTGATGATGAAGCAGTTGCTGATCCAGTTGATGAAGCAGTTGATGCTGATGATGAAAATGTCCTGGTTCCCATTGAAGTTGATGCTCCAGTTGATGCTCCAGCTGATGCTGATGATGAAGCAGTTGCTGATCCAGTTGATGAAGCAGTTGATGCTGATGATGACATTGTCCTGGTTCCCATTGAAGTTGATGCTCCGGTTGATGAAACAGTTGATGCTCCAGTTGATGATGATGATGGCATTGTCGTGGGTCCCATTGAAGTTGATGCTCCAGACTGTGTCTGCACTAAGGACTACCGCCCTGTGTGTTCTATTAATGGGGAGACCTACGGCAATGAGTGTGTAGCCAAGTGCAACAAGGCGCTCATCGCTTACAAGGGAGAGTGCAAGGAAGGTGAGGGTTTTCAATGTGTTTGGTACAGGTTTGTGTATATTTGTGTGTGTGTGTATATCGAGTCTGCCTCTGCCCCATGAGTACCGCCTTGTGTGCTCCATTGATGGGGAGATCTACGGCAATGAGTGTGTAGCTAAGTGCAACAAGGCGCTCATCGCTTACAAGGGAGAATGCAAGGAAGATGGGGGAAGATCCTTGGTGTGCTATACATATAACATTTGCTTTAAGTTATCTTATATCTGTATGCTATATATTTTATGTATCTATATTCCTTTATGTACATGACGTTCCTTTATGTATCTATATTCCTTTATGTACATGACGTTCCTTTATGTACATGACGTTCCTTTATGTATCTATATTCCTTTATGTACATGACTTTCCTTTATGTATCTATATTCCTTTATGTACATGACGTTCCTTTATGTACATGACGTTCCTTAATGTACATGACGTTCCTTTATGTACATGACGTTCTTTTATGTATCTATATTCCTTTATGTACATGACGTTCCTTTATGTATCTATATTCCTTTATGTACATGACGTTCCTTTATGTATCTATATTCCTTTATGTACATGACGTTCCTTTATGTATCTATATTCCTTTATGTACATGACATTCCTTTATGTATCTATATTCCTTTATGTACATAACGTTACTTTATGTATCTATATTTCTTTATGTACATGACGTTCCTTTATGTATCTATATTCCTTTATGTACATGACGTTCCTTTATGTATCTATATTCCTTTATGTACATGACGTTCCTTTATGTATCTATATTCCTTTATGTACATGACGTTCCTTTATGTACATGACGTTCCTTTATGTATCTATATTCCTTTATGTACATAACGTTACTTTATGTATCTATATTTCTTTATGCACATGACGTTCCTTTATGTACATGACGTTCCTCTATGTATCTATATTCCTTTATGTACATGACGTTCCTTTATGTATCTATATTCCTTTATGTACATGACGTTCCTTTATGTACATGACGTCCCTTTATGTACATGACGTTCCTTTATGTATCTATATTCCTTAGTTTATGTACATGACGTTCCTTTATGTATCTATATTCCTTTTTGTACATGACGTACATGTATCTGTATATTATATATATACTTATACCGTTATATGTATGATGCTATATATATTTATAGATATGATAGATGTTACATGCATGCCGTAACATGTATATTATATTGTGTATGTATACGAATACCGTTAAATGTATGCCGTATCCTATATATATATATATATATATATATATATATATATATATATATATATATATATATATATATATATATATATATATAAGAAATATATATATATAGAAATCATGGTCGTTGTCGATATATATATATAAAGAAATCATGGTCGTGGTCGTGGTGGTCGTGTTAGTCGTGGTGGTCGTGGTAGTCGTGGTGGTCGTGGTGGTGTCATCGCGTAACCGACTTAACCGACTTCCCGCCCAGCCATTTCCCGCCCAGCCAATTCCCGCTCAGCCAATTCCCGCTTTTAATCCCTCCTGCTTCAACTTCTGCCTGATTGGCCTCCTGCGAATTCTGCCTTATGCAACCTTCGCCTCCTGCGTATTCTACCTGTTGCGCATCCTGCCCGATTTCTCCTTTTCCCGCCTGAGTTCATCCACCTGATTTCGGTAGCGCTACAGTTCGTCTTCCTACAAGCTTTTCCCCCTGCATCTCTGCAAGACCTTTCCCTTGCATCAAGAGACCTGTCGCTGCGCACAACGGGTGGTGACGTGGTGAGTCAGCGGACCTGTCAGAAATGTCCGAATCGCATCCATCCCATGTCACAAACTTGACTGCAAATTCTTCCCACTGCATTGAGAAACATGTCGCTCCGCATTGTGCCATAGCAAGTACGCATCAAAGTTGACCGAATGAAAAATCTCGCTGAGCATTCTCGCACCCACTTGACCGAACATCTCAAATCAGCAACTTGACTGCAACTTCTTCCCACTGCATCGAGAAACACGTCGCCGCTGTGCATTTTGCTATAGCGAGCACGCGGCAAAGTTGAATGGATGAACCTAGCGATGTTTCCAAGTCTCAGATCGAGTTGACTTCGGGAGCAGTTGCGGTTAACAGGATTGTTCTTCGGCCGAACTGAACACATGCTTGCTAAAAAGATGCTTTAGTTATGTAAAGGTTGCGATTGCGCAGGTTCAGCTTTTTCAGTGGGGTCGACTATCGATCACAGCTGAGGTGGCAGGGAAGCAGGTCCGATGCTTTTAGCGGAGTCGGATGATGCGCAAACGTTGTCGGTGCTCTTCGTCCCGTTTGCCTTTCAGCTATGGCAAAGCCCACAGCTGAAGTGGAGGGAGGCAGATATAGAGTGTGTGTGCTAGTGGGTGCGTGTAGGAGGGACGGGAGGGATGAGAGTGGGGAGAGGGTGGGGGCTGGTGGGATGGCTGGGTTAGGGGGAAGGGATGGAGTCAGGAAATATGTCAGAAGAGTAAGGGCGTATGTTTGTGGGCGGGGGTACATGGTTGGGTGGGGGTGGAGATAACTGGGGGGGGGGGGAGGGGGGGGAGGACGGTGGTGTTTGTGTGCTTGTTGGTGCACAAGGGAGACCATCGCAAATCCTTCAATGTTTGAAGTTGCATGCACTGCAGAGAAAACCGTTTTGCAACCCAGCCCAAAACAGGTGTGGGCCAACGGGAGGGAAGGGGGGAGGGGGCGGATAATGGTTTGGTGGTGGTGGTGTGTGAATGGGGGGGGGCTTCAAGTGTAAACCATTATGTAACCAGCTCCCAATAGGTGTGGCCAAAGGCCAAACGGGCACCGTACTATGATTGGGGTGGGTGGGTGTGTGTGTGTGTGGGGGGTCTTCGTGAGAGTAGGTGTGGCCACCGGCCACACGGGCTACCGTACTAGTATATATATATATATATATATATATATATGTTTGCTGTTGTATACGGTATATGAAACATATATACCGTATACTTGAAATTGTGATGCATGCAGAGTGTGATGCCACGGCAAAGCTACCCCCCCCCCTTTCCACCCACCCCACCCCACCCCACCCCACCACCACCACCACCCATACCAACATCAAACCTCCCCATCCTTAATGAGCTACAACATGTGCCTGCGGACTCAGATATGCTGCTCTGGCACTTGACCTCTACCCCCACAGCCACCCACCCCCACGCCTCCACCCCCCACACCTACACCCCTATGTCCCACATGCAGAGTATGCTTCCTGACCAGCTATTGGAAGCGTAGTTGTGATGTGTCAACAAAGCTACCGCGTGGGCCCCCCCCCCCACCCACCCACCCACCCACCCACCCACCACCCACCCACCCCCACCCACGCACCCACTCCCACCACCCACACCCACCCACCCACCGCACCCACCACCACCCCACCCACACCACCCACCCTCCACCCCCACCACCACCCCCCCCCCCCACCCACCCCCCCCCCACCACCCATCCCACCCACCCACCCACCCCCCCACCCACCCACCCACCACACACCCACCACACACCCACCACACACCCACCACACACCCACCACACACCCACCACACACCCACCACACACCCACCACACACCCACCACCACCCCACCACCCCCCACCCACCACCCACCCACCCAAGTCCCCCCACCCACACACCCACCCACCACCCCCGCCACCCACCCACCCACCCACCACCCCCCCACCACCCCCCTCCCCCCCCCCTTACCCCTACCCCACCACCACTCACCCCACACACCCCCCACCCCACCCACCCACCCACCACCCCCCCCCATTCACCACCCACCCCCCACCCCGCCCCCCCACCACCCCACCACCCCCCCCCCCACCCCCCCACCCGCCCACCACCCACCATCCCCCCCCCCCACCCCCCCCCCCCCACCCCCCCCCCCACACCCCCGCCACCCCCCCCCCCCACCCCCCCCCCGCCCCCACCCCCCCGCCCCCCCCCCCCCCCCCCCCCCCCCCCGACCCGCCCACCCCCCCCCCGCAGTCAACCCCCCCGCCCCCCCCACCCCCCCCCCCACCCCCCCCCCCCCTACCACCCACACCCCCCCCGCCCCCGACCCCCCCCCCCCCCCCCCCCTCCCCCCCCCCCCCCACCCCCCCACCCCCCCCCCCCACCCACGCTCACTCCCCACACCCACCACCCCCCACCACCACACCCTACCAACCCACCCACCCACCACACCAACACCCCAACCAACCACCCCACCCACCACCCACCCACCCACCCCCCAACCACCCACCCACCCACCCACCCACCACCAGCACAAACACCCAACCCACCTCACACCCCCCACCCACCACCCCACCCACCAACCACCACCCACCCACCACACCCACCCCACCACCCCCACACCCCACCACCTCACCCACCACCCACCACCACCACCACCACCACCACCCACCCCACCCACCCACCCCACCCACCCACCACCCACCCACCCACCACCCACACCCACCCACCCACCCACCACCCACACCCAACCACCCACCCACCCACCACCAGCACACAATCACAAACATACAACATCATCACGCATGCCGAGAGTGCTGCTCTGCCAAGTTATTGGGAAGCCTGTTGTGATGCGGAGGAACAACGAGGCTGCTTCTGATGCTGCCACCTACGGCAATGTATGCTTTGCTGACTGTAATGGTGCCAAGAACAAGTTGGGCGGAAACTGCAAGAGCCTTGGTAAGAGTTTTGTTTTTTCATGACCTATGCTGGTATGTGTGTGTATGTACGTGTGTTTGTGCATATGTATGCATGTGTTTGCTGTATGGCAATTTATGCTTTGCTGACTGCAAGAGTGCCAACAACAAGATGGGCAGAAACCTTTTAGTGCAATGTTTTTTTTTTGAAATGTTTTTGTATTGCATATTTTTCTTTGTTGCCTTCTGTTGGTTTTGTTCTGTGTCTGTGTGTGTCTGTTTTCCATATGGCAGTGTTTACCTTTTTTTTGCAATGTTTTCTTTGTCTCTCTATTTGTCATGTTCTGTTTCTGCGCAGCTCTGTAATCCTTGTTGACTGCAACGGTGCCAAGAACAAGATGGGTGGAAAGTGCAAGAGCCTTGGTAAGCTTCGTGTTTCTCATGACCTAGGCTAGTTTGTGGATATGTTGGGGCTTCTGGGCATAAGTATGTGTGTATGTGCATATGTATGCGTGCTTTTGCTCTATGCCAATGTATGCTTTTCTGACTGCAATGGTGCTAAGAACAAGTTGGGTGGAAACTGCAAGAGCCTTGGTTAGAGTTTTGTTTTTTATTGCAAATTTTTCTTCCCCCCCCCTTGGTTGCCATCGTGCTTTTGCCATTCGGTCGGTCTCTTGTGTAGCTGATGGGAGGACATGAAACATAGATACAAATAACATACAAATAATATTGCACAATTAATACAATTAATTATTAGTAATTCGCCCTGTCCTGATTCTCTCCTCCTCATCATAATCCTCACTACTAACCTCATCCTTCTTCTTCTTATTCTACTGCCTCTTCCTATCTTCTTCGTTGCTTCGTTCTTCTTTCTTCTTCACTCTTCACTGTCTTCTTCTTCTCCTTATTCTTCTTCTATCTTCTTCTTCCCTTCTTCTTCTTCTTTCCTTCGCTCCCCTCTCTTCATTCTGTCTTCTCTTCGTAACTTCATCTCTCCTTCTGTCTTCTTCTTCTTCTTCTTCTTACAATTCTTCTTCTTCTTCTTCTTCTTCTTCTTCTTCTTCTTCTTGTCTTCTACTTTCTTCGGATTCTCGCTTCCTTACTTCATTCTTCTTTTTCTTTCTATCTTCTTATCTCCTCCATTTTCTCCTTCTTCTTCTTCCTTCTCCTTTTACCACTATCTTTTTTCCGTTTATTTCTCATTATCTTTTCTTCTTCTTCTTTGTCCTTACTTCATTCTTCCTCTTCGCCTCTCTTCCGTCTCCTTCGTGTCTCTTCCTCTATTCACTAATGACGTATCCTCCTTCTTCTTCTTCTTTTTATATTTGCCTTGTCGCAAGGAATCTCTTCCGCCTTCCTTCCCCGGGTTCCCCTTGCCTATGCAGCTGGTTGCGCAAGCACTCAGTTGTTTGCACCTGTGTGTGGAGCTGATGGAGAGACTTTGAAACAATATAAAAAATACAAATAAGAATCATTATATTTTTTTTTTTTTTTTTTTTTTTAGTTGAATACTGGTATTGCCTCTATTAACACCATTCTCTCCCTTGCCTATGCAGCTGGTTGCGCATGCACTGACCTGGGCACCTGTGTGTGGAGCTGATGGAGAGACTTTGCAACAAAATTCTACAAAACTTAATACAAATCATCATGATCATTATTAAAGTTGTGTGTTGCCTCTATTAACACCATTCTCTCCCTTGCCTGTGCAGCCGGTTGCGCATGCACTCAGTTGTTTGCACCTGTGTGTGGAGCTGATGGACTCACTTACGGCAATGTGGGCTGGTGAGTTACAGCTTCATGTCTTAAGTATGTATTATCAGCATGTACTGTCACTATGTACTATCAGTATGTACTGTCAGTATGTACTATCAGTATGTACTGTCAGTATGTACTATCAGTATGTACTGTCAGTATGTACTATCAGTATGTACTGCCAGTATGTACTATCAGTATGTACTGTCAGTATGTACTATCAGTATGTACTGTCAGTATGTACTGTCAGTATGTACTATCAGTATGTACTGTCAGTATGTACTGTCAGTATGTACTGCCAGTATGTACTATCAACTATGGTTGTTGGTGTTGGTGTGACCTGGAGCAAGACCAAGAAGCTGTGTTCATGGTAATCCATCCTGAGCAATGTGGTTGTTGGTAGTTGTTGTTGGTGGAATATTCGTGGGATGGTGGTGGTGGTGGTTTGACCTGGAGCGAGACCAAAAAGCTGTGCTCAAGGTAAGCCACCCTGAGCAATATGGTTGGTGGTTATTGGTGGAGGGATGGTGGTGGCGGTGGTGGTGGTGGTGGTGGTGCGACCTGGAGTAAGACCAAGAAGATGTGCTCAAAGTAAGCCACCTGAGCAATATGGATGGTGGTTGTTGGTGGTGGGATGGTGGTGGTGGTGGTGTGACCTGGAGCGAGACCAAAAAGCTGTGCTCCAGGTAAGCCACCCTGAGCAATATGGTTGGTGGTTGTTGGTGGAGGGATGGTGGTGGTTGTGGTGGTGGTGGTGCGACCTGGAGTAAGACCAAGAAGATGTGCTCAAAGTAAGCCACCTGAGCAATATGGTTGGTGGTTGTTGTTGGTGGGATGGTGGTGGTGGTGGTGTGACCTGGAGCGAGACCAAAAAGCTGTGCTCAAGGTAAGCCACCCTGAGCAATATGGTTGGTGGTTGTTGGTGGAGGGATCGTGGTGGTTGTTGTGGTGGTGGTGCGACCTGGAGTAAGACCAAGAAGATGTGCTCAAAGTAAGCCACCTGAGCAATATGGTTGGTGGTTGTTGGTGGTGGGAATAGTGGAGGTGGTGGTGCGACCTGAAGTAAGACCAAGAAGATGTGCTCAAAGTAAGCCACCTGAGCAATATGGTTGGTGGTTCTTGGTGGTGGGATGAAGGAGGTGGTGGTGCGACCTGAAGTAAGACCAAGAAGATATGCTCAAAATAAGCCACCCGAGCAATATGGTTGGTGGTTGTTGTTGGTGGGATGGTGGAGGTGGTGGTGCGACCTGAAGTAAGACCAAGAAGATATGCTCAAAGTAAGCCACCTGAGCAATATGGTTGGTGGTTCTTGGTGGTGGGATGAAGGAGGTGGTGGTGCGACCTGAAGTAAGACCAAGAAGATATGCTCAAAGTAAGCCACCTGAGCAATATGGTTGGTGGTTGTTGGTGGTGGGATGGTGGAGGTGGTGGTGTAATCTGCATCAAGAAGCTGTGCTCAAGGTTTAGGCAGTCCTGGGCAATTTGATTTTGTTGTTTGATTTCACCCTACCTGTGCTATCATGCATGGCTGCTTTGTGTGTATGTGTGGTTGGTTGGTTGGTTGGTTGGTTGGTTGGTTGGTTGGTTGGTTGGTTGGTTGCACCCTACTTGTGCCCAATCGCATGCTATCATGCATGGCTGCTTTGTGTGTGTGGTTGGTTGGTTGGTTGTTTATGTGTGTGTGTGTGCGTGCGTGCGTGTGTGTGGATGCAGGCAAGGAATCATCATCACCACCAACACCATCACCAACACCAGCATTATCACCAGCATCCTCGTCACCTTTTTGCCTGCCCCTGACTGGACATACATACTTACGTACCCACCTGCCCAAAAGACCAGCAGGGGAAATGTGCAGGCATGGAATCATCATCACCACACACACCATCACCAACACCAGCATTATCACCAGCATCCTCGTCACCTTTTTGCCTACACCTGACTGTAACGTGCATACTGACATACCCACCTGCCCATGCAACCTGCACAAAACGAATAATAATATAATGCATGCATAGGTTAATGCATGGTCACCTATTCACTTACCCCCTAAACTGAGGTACACCATAGCATACCCACCTGCCCATGCAACCTGCACAAAACGAATAATAATAGAAAGCATGCATAGGTTAATGTATGGTCACCTACTCACCTACCCCCTAAACTGAAGTACACCATAGCATACCCACTTGCCCATGCAACATGTGTATATGCATGCATGGTCCTCTATTTTTCCACCCCCTTGACTGTAACATGCACACTGTCAGTGTTGCTTATTTCAGATTTATCTAGGCAAGGTTGTGTAGCTGGGTGGGCTACTCAAGCCTGATTTCAGAAAATTGAGTAGCCCACCGGAATGGGCTAATCAAGCCTGATTTCAGAAAGTTAAGTAGCCCACCGGAATAGGCTAATCAAGCCTGATTTTTAGAAAGTTGAGTAGCCCACCGGAATAGGCTAATCAAGCCTGATTTCAGGAAAGTTGAGTTGCCCACCGGAGTGGGCTACACTCGCTTGATTTCAGAAAAGCTGAGCAGCCCACTGAGTTGTATGATGTACCCGCTAGCCCTTGCGACCTGCACAAGATGAATATTATTAATAATAATAATAATAATAATACTAATAATACTAATAATAATAGTAATAATAATAATAATAATAATAATAATAAGAAGAAGAATAATAATAGTAGTAGTAATAATAATAATAATAATAATAATAATTAGAGTAATAATAATGATAATAATAATAATAATAATAATAATAATAATAATAATAATAATAATAATAATATCATGCATGCATGCATAGGTTAATGCATGGTTCCCTATTCGTCTACCCTTGGACTGTGATGTACATACTAACATACCCGCTTGCCCTTGCAACCTGCTTAGATGCATGCATGGTCCCCTATTTGCCCACCCCCTTGACTGTAACATGCATAATGACATACCCACCAGCCCATGCGACCTTCAGGGGACCGTGTGAGGAAAAAGAAGCTTCACCAGCATCACCAGCACCAGCACCATCACCACGAACGCCAACAAAAACACCAGCATCATCACCACCAACTCCAGCACCAGCATCATCAATTGTGTACATCATACAACACCAGCACCAGCATCATCAATTGTGTACATCATACAACACCAGCACCAGCATCATCAATTGTGTACATCATACAACACCAGCACCAGCATCATCAATTGTGTACATCATACAACACCAGCACCAGCATCATCAATTGCTTGCCTACCCCTGACTGTAATGTACATACTATCATACCCACCTGCCCACGAGACCTTCAGGAGAAAATGAGCAGGCAAGGAAGCCGTGTCTATGCTGGAGTCCACTTTACCACCACCACATCACCACCACACCACACCACACCACTGCAGGGGGAAATGCGCAGGCAAGGAAGCCGTGTATATGCTGGAGTCCACCCCTTGTGTCCCAGGGGGTCCTCTGTTCAAGTGCAAGGGTGAACCCTGTGCGGTAAGTTAACTCCACCCAACTCCACAAATATTGGTAGTAGGGTGCAAGTCGAACCCCTGTTCGGTGAGTTCACCCCACCCAACTCCACAAATAGTGGTATTAGGATGGTGGGCTGGAAGCATAGGAGCTGGAGGGTGGGAGGACGAGGGTAGTAGGATAGGAGTGTTAGGGTCGGGTGGGAGGAGGAGAAGTATAGTAGAAGGGGGGGGGGGGGGGGGGGGGGGGGGGGGGGGGAGAGGAGGAAGCCATATCTATGCTGGAGTCCCCCCCTTCAGTCCCAAGGGGTCCTTTGTTAAAGTGCAAGGGTGAACCCTGTGCGGTGAGCCTAACTCAATCCAACTCCACAAATGTTGGTAGTCAGGTGCATGGCAGACCCCTGTTCGGTGAGTCAAACAGTTCATTAACAGGAGGGAGCCGTGTCTATGTTGCAGTCCACCCCTTGTGTCCCTGGGGGTCCTCTGGACAGGTGCAAGGCTGAACCCTGTGCGGTGAGTCAAACTCCACAGGTGGTGGTAGTAGGGTGGCGGGCTAGAAGCATAGAAGAATGAGGGTTGGAGGAGGAGGGTTGGAGGAGGAGATGTATAGTAGGAGGAGGGTTATGAAGGATATGCGTGAGCTATGAGGGTTATGAATACAACATACCCTACAACTAACAAACTATAGCTTGCCCTATTTTTCTATGCTCTGTAACTTTTTTTATGGACTACTGTATTACTACAACTGTTTTTATATGCTCTGTAACTTTTTCTATGCACTGCAACCTACGAACAATAGCTTTCCATTTGAATATTTTATGTTTTTATGTTTTTACCATGCAGGAAGTGGGACCACAAACCAGACCGAACACAAACCAGCCCCACCAAGGAATCAGACAGAAAGGATATAGGGCTGGCTTATCCTTGGCATCAACCGAATAGATAAATACATATATACATAAATGAATAAATACATAAATAATTTAATTAATGAATTAATTAAGTGATTGATTAATTAATTAAATACATAAATGAATAAATAAATGAATGCAGGATGAATACATAAATAAGTAAATAAATAAGCAAATACACAAATGAATTTATTTATTATTATTTAATAAATAAATACATACACACACAAATAAATAAATAGATACATGAATAAACAAATAAATAAATATATGGTACGCCTGAATAGGAGGCATAGGGTTTAGGCGGCAGTCTATTTGCTTGCACTGGGGTCAACCACCAACATAATCAACACGCCCTACAAAAACAACATGCCCTACCAACATAACCAACATAACACACCCTAAAACCAAAGAACAAAGCTTGACTTCTAAGACTATCTTATATTTGAAATCAATGCGATGAGACCATTCATATTGTATCGCTTATTAGCTTGCCCTACCAGATCGCTTGAGGAAGAAGAGTCGGGGGTTCAACTCCCCCTTCGGTCGCTCTTGGCGTTGCAGGTCGTCGTCAACCGCGATGGTAGCTTGTCCAGTTGAGGTAGGAGACCGCTCCCCACCTGCGTACGATGGGCTCCCTTAACACCACGCCCCACCAGGCGTTATCATTACCTTTTATTATTAGCTCGCCCTAGGAGCCTGGCTTGTGTGTATCTTGCTACAATCCAGGGGTAGTTCAAATATATGCTGAAGAGACTTGCCCAACCAGCTAGCCAGACAGACCGACAGCCTGTCAGCCGGTGAACCAACCAACATTCCATACAGCCAATCCATGATCCAAACAGCCATAAACTTAAACGGCCAGCCAGCCAGCCAAGGACCCACCAGCCCCAGCCAGCCAGCCCCAGCCAGCCAAGCCAGCCAAGCCAGCCACCGCCAAGACAGCCAGCCAAGCCAGCCCACCAGCCCCAGCCAGCCAGCCCCAGCCAGCCAGCCAGCCAGCCAAGGACCCACCAGCCCCAGCCAGCCAGCCAGCCAGCCAGCCAGCCAGCCAAGGACCCACCAGCCCCAGCCAGCCAGCCAGCCAGCCAGCCAGCCAGCCAGCCAAGGACCCACCAGCCCCAGCCAGCCAGCCAGCCAGCCAAGGACCCACCCAAACAGCTAGACAGACAGACCGGCAGCCTGTCAGCCGTTGAACCAACTAACAATCTATCTAGCCAACCAGCCAGTATATACATGTATGTTACAGTCCAGGTGTAGCCAAATATGCTGAAGGGACTTGCCCAACCGTGACAGGAGGGGCTGAATCGAAACAAGCACTGATGAAGTGAACCCAAACAATGGTTTCACCGACTGGGGCCCTGAGTTTGTGCTACAGTGAAAATTTAATCATACGTTATATAATTTAATCATACGGTTATATAATTTAATCATACGGTTATATAATTTAATCATACGGTTATATAGTTTAATCATACGGTTACATAATTTAATCATACGGTTATATAATTTAATCATACGGTTATATAATTTAATTATACGGTTATATAATTTAATCATACGGTTATATTATTTAATCATACGGTTATATTATTTAATCATACGGTTATATTATTTAATCATACGGTTATATAATTTAATCACACGGTTATATAATTTAATCATACGGCCATATAATTTAATCATACGGTTATATAATTTAATCATACGGTTATATAATTTAATCATACGGTTATATAATTTAATCATACGGTTATATTATTTAATCATACGGTTATATTATTTAATCATACGCTTATATTATTTAATCATACGGTTATATTATTTAATCATACAGTTATATAATTTCATCATACGGCTATATAATTTAATACGGTTATTTAATTTAATCATACGGTTATATAATTTAATCATACGGTTATATAATTGAATCATACGGTTATTTAATTGAATCATACGGTTATATAATTTAATCATACGGCCATGTAATTTAATCATACGGTTATATAATTTAATCATGCGGTTTTTATTTGATATCAATGCGATGGGACCATTCGTTGTTTCAGAACGAGAATTTTGGGGAACCTGGGACAGCTGATCGAGTGTACTGCTATACTGTCCTGCACTGGATCACAAGCAGTACAATGTGCCGCTCTGAAGTACGACTAAACAGTGAAATTCATATTGCTCAGGTGACCAGCTGCAAGCCGACTCACCGGCTCTTTTGTTGCCACCTAAATTTGTACTGCCACCTAAATACGTACTGCCCAGGTGAACAGCTGCAAGGCAGACTCATCTGCTCTTTGTGTGTCCAACTACTGCCAGAAGTTTTACGGGTAAGTCACCATTGCACTTACTCATAGGGACCTGCATATCATATGACATCTTATTGCCGTTCCATACTTATTCTCTCACCCTCATCACACTCCACCCTTATCATCACCCCCATACGTATTCTCTCACCCTCATCACACTCCACCCTTATCATCACCCCCATACTTATTCTCTCACCCTCATCACACTCCACCCTTATCATCACCCCCATACTTATTCTCTCACCCTCATCACACTCCACCCTTATCATCACCCCCATACTTATTCTCTCACCCTCATCACACTCCACCCTCATCATCACCCCCATACTTATTCTCTCACCCTCATCACACTCCACCCTTATCATCACCCCCATACTTATTCTTTGTATTATTACCACCAACTGGCAGATATTTTACGGGTTGTAGCACAAACTCAGGGCCCCCATCGGTAAAACGATCGTTTGGGGTTCAGTTCTTCAATGCTCTTTCTTGCTAGCTCTTCCTAGCACAGTTGGGCAAGTCTCTTTCGCATATTTGGCCTACCCCTAGACTGTAATATACATACCACAAACGGGTGAGCCACCCTTGCACTTGTTCTCTCGCCCTCACCCTCATCGCCCTCACCCTCATCACACCCCACACTTATCACCGTCCCAACACTTCACCTTTTTCTGTTTTTTACCAAAAGGACTTCGCCTCCCGAAAGCCTCATTAAACTCCCTAGGGGGAGGGGAAGTGACAGTGTTTCATTTTTCGACGATGCGTCGCCATTCTGTCGCCATTCCGTAGAATGCTACACCCCCCGGACCCCCCGATATCGGGACGCGCTGCCCCCCGACCCCCCCAGGCTCCACGCTTCGCGCTCTGCCATGCGATGGCTACGCAACTATCCTGAAATCAGGGTTGAGTAGCCCAAGTAGCTACTCAACCTGGACTACAGAAATCTGAAATAAAAAACACTGGGAAGTGATTGTACCGGCCCTCCGAAGTGATTGTACCGGCCCTTTTGATTGTACCGGCCCTCCGAAGTGATTGTACCGGCCCTTTTGATTGTACCGGCCCTCCGAAGTGATTGTACCGGCCCTTTTCTATTTCAATGTTTACATTAGCTTTCAAATGGGCATTTAGAATACAGGTTTATCGAGGACGAATGTCTCTATGTTTAATTGATGAGAACTAAGCTTTCCTTACTTTGAAACCAACTTGAGTATAGTGGCCCAACCTCTTGTGTCTGCCTTCCCCCAAGCATACTCAAAGGGGTAGCACTAACACACCAAAAGGTAAACTAATACTTATTCTTTGTCTTACCACCTAATGCCGGGTTTTTTACGGGTGAGCCACCCTTACCCTCACCCTCATCGCCCTCACCCTCATCAAACCCCGCACTTATCACCGTCCCAACACTTCACCTTTTTTCTTTTTTTACCAAAGGATTTTTGCCTCAAAGGTTGGGTCTCCGTGCGCTCGCCCTAGCCCTAGCCCTAGCCCTGCCTCACCTTACCCACCCCCACGCCACCACCACCACCACAACACCACACGACACCCCTAGACCTAGACCTAGACCTAGACCTGCCTCACCCTGCCCACCCCCACGCCACCACCACCACCACCACCACCACAACACCACCACAACACCACACGACACCCCTAGACCTAGACCTAGACCTAGACCTGCCTCACCCTACCCACCCCCAGGCCACCACCACCACCACCACAACACCACCACACGACACCCCTGGACCTAGACCTGCCTCAACACTACACACCTTCTATGTGAACCATGTGAATAACACATGGTGAATACAGTAATCTCATCAACAATCTTGCACCCTACAGGTTGTGATAGATTCTAAAAACAAGGCGCTCCTACCCTCACCCTTCCCCCCAGCCTCACGCTTACCCCTACCCACCCCACCCCACCCCCAACCTCTTCTGTACAGCTTTGAGTACATCCCGACAGGCTTTCCCACACCCTCACCCGTATTCTAACCCTCAGCCTCATCTACCCTTATTCTTTCCACACACACACAACCAACCTCACCTGTACAGGTTTGAATACATCATGACAGGCGTTCCCTCACCCTGACCTGTATTGTAACCCTCCGCCTCATCTACCCCTCCCCCCCTCCCCCCCAAAAATTGAAAATTGAAAAATTGAAAATTGAAAATTCGAACATCCAAGTAAGTCACACTGCCGGGGACAGTTGACCCTACTAAGGACGTGGTGTTATCAACGCCGGTTCGTAAGCTCACCTTGCTCCTCCTCCCAAACTAATCTGTACAGGTTTGTGTATAGCTTGACACGCGTTCCCTCACCCTCACCCGTATTCTAACCCTCTGCCTCATCTACCCATATTCTCTCCGTACACAGACAACCAACTACCCTTGCCAGTCCAGGTTTGCATACATCCAAGCAGGCTTTCCCTCACTCTCAAGCTTACTCCCACCCGTATTCTCAACCTCAACCTGATCTACCTCTATTCTTGCCACACGCACACGCACACACACAGAAACACACACACACACTCACAGAAACACACACACACACACACACATTCACACACACACAGACACACACAACCTCGTACATGCAGGTTTGAGTTCATCGATTCAGGCTGCACCGCCACGTTCTTGGATGCTAAGACTGGGAGGGTGGTCGACTGTGATTGTGCTGGTGGTGAGCTAACTCCCGTTTAGTGTCACTGATCTAGATATTGGCCTGGGTCTGGCTAGAAGCTGGCAGGCAAAGCTTGCAAGCCAGCATAAAGCTGGATCTGACTAGACGCTGGCATGCAAAGCTTGGAAGCTGGGTAGATCTGGCTGGAAGCTGGCATGCTGATCTTTGAGGGCAAGCAGGGAAGCCCAAATCCTGAGCTTAATTCATCAATGGCCTCCTTCTATCTCCCCATACCTGATCCTATTTTATAAATCATGTACATTGGTCCATTGACCCTTTTCATATAATTGTACATCATTTCAAGTGGTCCTTGCCTAAGACTTGCTTAAAATCACTGATGGCAATGTTAACATTTTTGCCTTGGAGCTGCAGCTTCTACGAGATTTTTAACTTGGAGATGCATTTTCCATTCAGACTGCTGGGGTTACTTTTGGGGGGGGCAAAATGGCTTTTATTAGCACTCCAAAGGCATCTAGAAGCACCATGGTGCTACGTAAAGGAACTGGTGTATTTCCTTAGGAAACACGATGTGCCCATCAACATGAATGGGTGTATACAGTATTGTTTTGGAGAATTGTGGCATTACATTACATTACATTACATTACATTACATTACATTACATTACATTACATTACATTACATTACATTACATTACATGTTAAAGTCTACTTGACACCACGAGGGTGAATGAGACTCAGTGCTTAAACAAAAAGAAAAAGTACCCACAAAGCAAAAAAAAACATTACATCAGGGTTTTGTCGAGGACAAACAAACCAAACTCCCTACCACCGTTATTATGATGGTGTATTTACTGAATTACGTATTTGCTCCTTGCTCAGTGCCCCGGGTATAGCAACTTGTTGTCCGCTAATGATAAATCGCTTGAGAACATGATGTAAAAACAACCCCTGCCCCCTTGGCCTCCAGGCCCCCCTGGCCCTGGAGAACATGATGTAAAAAACAAAACTGCCCCCTTGGCCTCCAGGCCCCCCTGGTCCCCTTCCCCCCCCCCTGGCCCTGGAGAACATGGTGTAAAAACAACCCCTGCCCCCTTGGCCCCCAGACCTCCCTGGCCCCCAATAAAATTGAGCCAAAATCCACGTTTTTGTTGTTTTAGTAGTGAAAGGACTTTCACCCAAGGAGGTGGGTCTCCCGACACAAACCAGTGACCCGGAGGATTCAGTTCGAATGGCGTTGCCCCTCCTACAATGTGCAAAGTATACGTAGGCGCACTTGGCGCACATCTACAACATAACGGGCCCCCCAGAATATGCGTTTTATATGTTGACCACGCCTGAGTCCTGACTCCCTTTTTTTAGTTGTGAAAGGATTTTCTAAACGCCGTTCAACAAATTGCTCAGTGGCAGAGCTCCTTGAACGACAAAGGTGCCGGGTTCGAATCCCCACGGGTCCGCCTCAATGTTCGCGGTCGCTGTCAATCGCCATGGTAGCTTTGTCCAGGTACAGAAGCAGCCCGTTCCCTACCGCCGTAAGACGGGGCCCCCTTAATACCACGCCCCCACCAGGCCTTACTTTTTCTAAAGGATTTTCACCCCAAGAGGTGGGTCTCCCTACACAAAGCAGCGCCACCGAGGATTCAGTTGGAATGGCGTTTCCTGGGGTTATACCATGGTAATTATTTTTGGCGGACCCCTGCCTTCTGGTGGGCGAACCTGCTTCCTTAAGGTGATCCGTGCCCCCTCCCCCCATAACCAGTCGTAATATCTAGCCCCACCCCACCACCCCACAACAACACTCCTGAATGACCATGCTGTCCAGGTGTATGTCTGCTGTGTTGTCGTAACCCGGGCCCTAACTGTCCCCCGGCTCTGTCGTAAACCCTGGCTTGGGTCGGCTGCACTCGATTCCGGTGCCACCTGTCACTCCAGTAGCCAACACTCTCCGCCAATTTTCTGGGTCGCTTGCGACGCGCCTAGGACTTGTCCACCCCTCCCCCATCTAAATGTTGGTTCTGAAGGCAACGGGCCCGAACTCGGAAAGACCAGTGGCAAGATTTCATCCCCCCCCCCCCCCCCCCCCCCCCCCCTTGAATTCACATTTTAATTTTAAAATTTTGTCGTCTGCCAGGTTGAATCATTACACATTATCTGCTGAGATAGCTGGGTGAGATAGATATGGGTGGACTGCGCTTTTTTGCTTTGTGGGTACTTTTTCTTTTTGTTTAAAGCACAGAGTCTCATACACCCTCGCGGTGTCAAGTAGACTTTAACATGTAATGTAATGTAATTTATGCACACGGAGTAACCGTTATTTGTGTTCAGGTAGCCCACGGCTCTGACCCATTCATCCCCCCTCCCCGAATGAGATAAATCAAAGGTCTGATTGATTTCAGGGATGTTTTTCAATGTTGGTGTACCCCTAGACATCAGTAACAACTAACTATACAAGCAAATTGTTGCCATCGATGGTACTTGCCGTATTTACGTGACGTATGTAGGTCTATGCATGAACCTACGTTGAATGCCATCGACGGTTCTTCCTGCTTGTACGTGAAGACAGTAGGTATATGCTATTTTGCTCCGGGTCTGGAGTGCGGGATTAAGGATGGCCCCGAAACCAAGGGCAAGCCCGGATCAGATATGCAGGTAACCGAAGCAAAGTAGTTACAAGACCGTTGACTGACATGCCAGGCGTCTCGGGGCGAATTCATCTCTCTCTCTAGGTTGAGTGCTGACGAGATCCACATGTAAGTCTGATCTGATGTAGCTGACTCTGATCTGATGTAGCTGGCCCTGTCGCTGACTCTGATCTGATGATGTAGCTGACTCTGTAGCTGACTATGGTCTGATGTAGCTGACTCTGATATGATGTAGCTGATCCTGTCGCTGAATCTGATCTGATTTAGCTGACTCTGTAGCCTACTCTGATCTGGGTCACTCCTAAGCTGAGCTACTGGGCTATAAAATACATACATCAACATCCTATATATATAAGAAGAGGAATTGTCACACGGTTCGATACACCTGCACTTCGGCGTTCTAACCGTCTGCATAATACAAGACTTCCCCCCGTGTGATAGCCACGGAAACCAGGGAGTGTGACATGGTTTGAACTCAGACCGATTATAGGCATGTCCAAGTTTCTACACCGACAGTTTAACGAATACACAAAGATCAGTTGAGGTATAAAACATATATACAAGTATACTGTTGTCGCCACCACAAACGCAGTCTTACTACCAGCAGCACTGTTTTTTGGCGGAGCCCCCATGTTTACCCATTTGTCCGTCCGACCGACCGACCATCCATCTGTTATTGTCCGTTGAGTCGGACACTGAGTTGGCATAGCGCACGCGTGGTCCTGTGGCTCCAGGACCCGGGTTGCCTGCTGCCAGGCCATAGGCTAGCTATGGCGTGCACGTGTCTTCGGAATCTTCCTGAAGACTTCCTTTTCTATATAGCCGCACGAGTTGCGATGATAAGCTATCTGCTCTTCATTTGACATTTTCAACATTCGAACTTCCGATGTAACTTTCTCGCTGCTCATTTTCCTTCTTAGCATTCGCGTAGCATATTCGCATTCTCATGCGTCTGCGCTATCGAATGCTTCCACATGCTCTCTGTTCCATGCAGTTTCGGTCAACTCTTCCCGAAACAGCAACCAAACAGGAGCTCATGCTTTCGCAGAGGCAATGCTGCTATCTAAGTCGCCGTCTACAACATCTGACGCGACTCGCAGCAACTTCTGTGGTCGCAGGGTGGTAGACGGTTACTTTGGTAGCGAGCTGCACCTCTGGGCAGCCGAAAGTATGCACTACCGGATAGAATGCGCCTCTCCCTGGACTTCCCAACAGGGGGGGGGTGCGAAGCGCACATCCCTGGCGCATTCTTGATGGTCGCTGCCAGGAGCGAAGGCTCCATGCAATCGAGAAACTCACTAACGAATCCCCTTTTCCCCCATGCAGGACTCCAGGACAGACACCTGCTCTTTCAAATCGGGACGCTGCCAGTCATCATATGAACTGGAGCACCCTGGGGCTTAACGCCTCTTATTGCCGACCCTTGACAACCACTGTTCGCGGCGCCAATCAATTCATGGACCCTGCTAATTTCTGCCAGTTTTTCAAATCCACTCGACAATACCAATCCACTTTCGAAAACACCCCCCACGCGCTCTGTTACCCCACGCACCAACTTCATAGCCAGGAGAACGGAAGCACAGGTTGGTCCCCAATCTGCGACCTCAAAGCTACGCGGAATCAGATTTACGCGGATAGTAGGAGTCAATGCGCTCCTCTCCACCCCGTTTCCCTCCAATGTGCCTCCCGCTATCCTAGCAACACTACCCTGATGCTCACTCAACACGCTGCTCTCTCCTCTTACGCTGCTCTCTTCCCTTACTCAACTTCTGCTCACAAGCACATGCCCCTTTCTGCTTTCTACCCTAACACTAACCATAACCAATACGATGCGTCTCGGCCTACGGGGCTCCAATCTCACTCCCCGATCAACCTCATGCTCACGACAAGTCTCGAGCTACCTATCAAACTCATAGGAGCTACGATCTTACCTGCCTGCCACATACCATCAATAATTATTATCATCATCCCTGGACCGTAAAAAATGGTCGCCGACGACACGATCATACCTTCGAGAGACTGCTGTCGTTGCCTAGCCTGCCCGCTGTCACTGATCAGATATGCAACCATCACCTTAACTCTAGAGATGTTAGAACCCACGTCCTTCTCGACCAGCAGCCAGAGCCCCCTTTATCTCATCTTCATGCCCTCAACTGGTTTACTACCCAACACTCAATCCGTTTTTTTCCCTTCAACTTGCTCAGATCCATCACTATGGAGAGCCACGGCGGGCTTGGACTCCTCAAAAGCCTGAAGTGGACTTGAGTACTTTCCAGGTACGGAGTCCTCCCACCCCCAACCTACGCCTCTACCCAGAGTCTACCACACCCAACCTATGCCTCTAACCCTGAGTCTACCACCCCCAACCTATGCCGCTACCCTGAGTCTACCACCCCCAACCTATGCCTCTACCCTGAGTCTACCACCCCACCCTATGCCTCTACCCTGAGTCTACCACCCCCAACCTATGACTCTACCCTGAGTCTCCACCCCCCAACCTATGCCTCTACCCTGAGTCTACCACCCCACCCAATGCCTCTACCCTGAGTCTACCACACCCACCCCATGCCTCTACCCTGAGTCTACCACCCCCAACTAGGCCTCTACCTGATCTACCACCCCCCATGCCGCTACCCTGAAGTCGACCACCGCCCACTCAATGCCTCTAAACCCTGAGTCTCACCACAAACAACGCCCACCCCATGCCTCTACCCTGAGTCTACCACCCCACCCTATGCCTCTAACCTGAGTCTAAAACCACCTCCCACCTATGCCTCTAACCCTGAGTCTTACCACCCCCACCCTATGCCTCTACCCTGAGTCTAACCACCCCCACCTATGCCGCTACCCCTGATCTAACCACCCCAACCGATGTCCCCCCCCCTCTAACCCGATCTACCACCCGCCACCTCATGCCTCTCCCCCTGAGTCTACCACAAGCCCGCCCCCCGTATATGCCTCTACCCCTGAGTCTACCCCCACAACCTCTGCGTCTACCCTTAGTACTTACCACCCCCCAACTCATGCCTCTACACCCTGAGTCCTAACCACCCCCAACCTGTGCCTCTACCCTGATCTACCACCCCCAAAACCTAGGCCTCTACCTAGTCTACCACCCCCAACCTATGCCTCTCCCCTTAGTCTACCACCTCCCACCCTATGCCTCTCCCTGAGTCTACCACCACCCCCACCCTATGCCTCTAACCTGATCTGGCACCTCCCAACCTATTGCCTCTACTACCCTGGTCTAACCACCCCCACCCAATGCCTCTACCACCGGATCTACCACCCCACACCCCTGCCTCTAACCCTGAGTCCATAACCACCCCCACCTATGCCCGAAACCTAGTCTAAACCACCCCCCCCACTCAATGCCTCTAACTACCAACCCTAATCTATAACAACCCCCCCCATGCCTCTACCCTGATCGAACCACCCGCACCCCCCCCACCCTATGCCTCAACCCTGATCTACACCCCGCACCCTATGTGCCTCTCCCTGAGTCTCCCACCCCCCAACCCTATGCCGTCACCCCTGAGTCCACACCCCCAACCTAGCCTCTAACCCGGAGTCATACCACCCCCAACCTATATTGCCCTACCCCTGAGTCTAACCAACACAAACCAGTCTACCTGAGCTACCTACCACACCACCTATGCCTCTACCTGAGTCTACCACCCACAACCTATGCCTCTACCCTGAGTCTACCACCCCCAACTCATGCCTCTACCCTGAGTCTACCACCCCAACCTATGCCTCGACCCTGAGTCTACCACCCCCAACCTATGCCTCTACCCTGAGTCTACCACCCCCAACCTATGCCTCTACCCTGAGTCTACCACCCCCAACCTATGCCTCTACTCTGAGTCTACCACCCCCACCCTATACCTCTACCCTGAGTCTACCACCCCCAACCTATGCCTCGACCAACAACCTACCACCCCCAACCTATGTCTCAACAGAGGGACTTCCTGCCCTAATCCATGCCTCTATCAAGAGACCTCCTCCCCATATCCTCCGCAAGAGGACGTAACCACAAGGCCCTACTCCAAGGCCCTCGCCTCAACCCCCTGGCACGCGAACACCCCCCTTAACCAATCCCACTCCAAACCCTCCAAATCTATAGGGGACCCCCTCATAAAGCTGGGAAGTAAAGCAAACAAGAAGTACCTGTGGACCAACAGCTACTTCACCCTTCTGCCATGCCGAAGTAACAAGCCCAGCAAGCTGGCGAAGATTCTGGCTCCCAACATAAAAAATGGTGTAGCGCCTTACCCCAGTTCCACGGTCTCGCAAGACATAAGTCACATGGACCACTTCGACACACCTCAATTTGTAATAGAGTGTACTACCCCCCAGTACCACATCAGCCCCATGCCCACCTCTCCCATCCCAAATAATACCACTAAAGCCATTAACTTGACTCTGTCCTGGGATACGTGGCACACACACCCCCTTGATTCGGAATCAACTCGGTTGATTTGGTGGCTCCTTTGGAACATACTTCCGTTGCTACACTGGATGGCCTACAGGGTCTCCTTACAGAGACGGTGCCTCGGTGCAACGCACACAAAAAATGAAGAACGTCTCCTCGCCCCCACCTGTATTAGGGACATACTTTTTCAAAAATACGCATTCAATGCCTATCTCTAGCCCCCCCATGACCCGACATGTAGAGGAGGAAAGCGCACCCCCCCTCAGCAAGGCCAGCCCACAATCCCGGCCCTAAGCACTATCCTACCATACATTGAGAAACAAATCTCAAGCCACTGCCAAGTGCACGCCATCAATGCCTACCTCGGTGGACCACATGTCAACACAGGGGAAATTTTCAAATTTGGGGAGAGACATCACCAAATACTCAAAGCAACCCGTAGCGACCTGGGTATTAGGCCGCTTCAATTCACCTCAGCGGGAAATTTTTCAAATTTGCTGATGCAGGCCTACATGCACACTGAATGCCCCCAGATGGGCATACTCCACCAAATTGCACAACCCGATTATAACCCTGAACACACCAATCCCCACAACCTTTCCTCTGATGAATCCTACAACTTTGGAATCCTACCTGGTAGCAGCAAAAAATAAATCCTGGAACGTCTACAAGGACATAATAAATGTATCTTGCACTTTACTACCCCCCTCCCAACCGCATATGGACATGCCGGCTGTCTCAAACAATACCATAACACCTGGTATTGGATAGACTCAGAAAACCTCTCGCCCATCCCCTTGGACTCCACACCGGGCGCCTGGCAGGCCATATATGGGCAAATCCTCATCCTTAAAGATGAGAGCGCAGACATGAGGTTTTTGGACCCCCAATTCCAGCTTGGAAATGCGTCGGCTGTTACCAAAGATACAACCCCTCCGAACCCAATGCCTACGCTAACCAACATGGAATATACCATGATGGAGGACACCAGCTCACCCCAACGCACCTCCCCCCCAAACACACGAATGGACTGCAACATGGGAGATGTTGCCTTAGACCCAACCCTGAGTGCTATCCTACCATACATTGAGAAACAAATTTGATGCCACTGCCAAGTGCACGCCATCAATGCCTATCTCGGTGGACCATATGTCGACACAGAAAAAATATTCAAATTTGGGGAGAGACATCACCGGATACTCAAGGCAACCCGTAATGACCTGTGTGTTTGGCCGAACCACTTCATCCCTCGCAGGGGGAATTTTACTAATATGCTGATGCAGGCCTACATGCACACCGAATGCCCCCAGATGGGAATACTTCACACCGAATCGTACAACCTGATTATAATCCGGAACACCCAAACCCGCACGACCTTATCCCTGATGAACCCTACAACCTTGGGATCCTACCTGGCAGTAGCAAAGACCAAATCCTCCAACGTCTGCAAGGACACAGTAAATGTATCTTGCACTTTACCACCCCCCCTCCCAATCGCATATAAACATGCTGGTTGTCTAAAAAAATACCATAACATCTGGTATTGGATAGACTCAGAAAAACTCTCGCCAATCCCCTTGGACTCCACACCGGGAGCCTGGCAGGCCCTATATGGGAACATCTTCATCCTTAAAAAAGAGAGCGCAGACATGAGATTTTTGGACCCCCAATACCATCTTGACGTTGCGACGATGGATACTATAGACACAACCCTACTACAACTCCTACAAAACCCATGCCTTCACAACCCAACATGGAAGATACCATGATGAGGACGCCAGCCCGCCCGAATCGCACATCCCCCCCCAACACGCAAATGGACTGCGATAGAGGAGATGCTGCCCCTTCAACTGTCACCAACCTGAAAAAACGTGGTAACACAGAGCACCCCCCCCACCAAAAAAATATCAGGCACCCCAACAAGCATCTGAAACACTCGCAAAACCTGGGCCCCAACATTAAACTCAAACAACACCAATCCACAACTTTTTTCCCCCCCACCTCTACCACCACCAATTCCAAGGGAGCCCCACCCCCCCTAACAGGCTAAGAAGCTCAAACAAACAAGCTTTAAACCAACCATTCCTTTTACCCCTAAGGATAATGGACCTGCCCAACACCCACCCACCATGCCCAGTCACCCCACTACTACATGGATAACATACATTTCTACTCCTCAACTGCAGAGGGCTGAGGAGCTCCTGGGAGCTAATTCTCACAATCACATCCTAGACACAAACCTGATGTGGCTATTCTTACAGAAACCAAACTGCTCTCCTGCCTCTCCTTCATCCAATTCATCAAGAAGGAACTCCCCAATACTTCCCTTCACCACAGTAGTGTGGCCAAAACCCCGGACAACAACCACGGTAAAGGAGGGGTCATAATCCTCACCCACAAAGCAATTAGGGCCCCCCGTCCACCATGAAGTCAATGCAGACCTGGCTGGTTGCCTGGTGCACATCACCTTCGGCTCAACCACCCCAACTCCTACACACATCATAGGCGTCTACATGCCCATGACCAACCCCAGCAACGGCAAGCCGCCTATACATACATCGGGACTCACACCAAAAGCCCGATCACACCACACTCTGTGGAGGGGATTGGAATGCAACCCTCTTTCCCTCAGATAGATCTACCCACGCCACTTCCCACACAGACCAACATCACATATCTATGTGCTCCCAACTCAACCTCCACCCCACCAACCCTTTCACTAGAGCACCCACCTTCCATTGCTACCAGGAAGGCAACCTCGAGCACCACAGCAGAATCGATGACATCATCATCTCCCCTTGCCCCAACCCCCTCCACCCCCATATTCGTGAAAAGACCAGGGAGGTCGGAGGATACCTAGACCACATGGCCCTCCACCAAATTATCCCCCCTATTTACCTTCCCATACCCCTGACTTTGACTGACAACCCCCCTCCTAGACCCCAACAACTAGTCACCCCCGTCAGCAAGGCTTCCATGAACGCCACTAGAAAGGCCATTGAAGAAACGCACACTACCTTCTTCATGGAACACACCCAAACCATCAGGGACTGGTGGGACCAGGCCACCAACCTCGTAGGAGACAATTCCCTCCCATCCCACCTCCACCAAGTCAAACACACTCTCCTTGCAAAAGGATTAGACCTCGACCATCTCAGCAACCAGATTATGGAACCTATTAGGATGGCCCTCACCACTATGTTTGAAACCTGCCCTACCAGGAACCAAATCCCAGGGCACTTCTTTGACAGAAAGAAGAGCAAAGCCCACGCCAAAATCAACTCCCATATCCAACAGCTTAAGACGTACAGGAAAATCCTAACCACCGACCCCAAATCCTATCACACCGCCCATTCTACTCTCCTAGAAACATGCCATAACCATCCTACCACCCTCACCCATATCCAGCTTGCCTCAGACCATGCCTCACTCTTGGCTGCAATCAATATATCCCTCGATGAGGCCCTCCCTGCCCTCCGGAGAATTCTCACAAACAGCAGACAAACAGCTACCGCCACTGGCAAAGCAGCCTTCATGACCCAACTATCCAACAAACCTAAACAAGCCCACAGAAACATCTTCAAAACCTCTGATAATCCGACGTCACCCCCAGACCCTCCAAGACCCCACCACTGGCCAACACAAAACGTCCACTAATGACCCTCCTGGACATCTTGGGGGAGCACATGGGACACTTGATGGCCCCCCCTCACCACACGTGCACCGGAAAATACCTACCCCAAGACAGACAGACCGCCCCCCCTCCATGGCCTCTCTGCTAGACACAGTCTCCCTAGAAACCAAGGCCCAACCCCACCAACACTCCAACCCCATCCTACCCTACCTCATGGAGTTCTCTAATTACCAACATGCATCCAACTCGTAGCAAAAGCAAACAGGCTGGCCCAGACGGAATCCCCAATGAACTACTAACCTGCCTCCCCTGGTCTTGGCACCAACACCATACATAAAATGTTTGGGCTTATGTGGATCACCGGCTACACCCCCATTTGCTGGAAGACCTCCAACACCATCATGCTTTACAAGAAAGGAGACCCCACCCAAGCCAACCTCTACAGACCTATTGGCCTCAACAACACGATGGGTAAATTGTGGACTAACATGGTTACAAACAGTGATGTCCAAATACTTGGACCAATACCAAGTCCTCAGTGACTCCCAAGAGGGATTCAGACAGAACAGAAGCACCCATAGGCAGCTCACCCACCCACCTCCTACATGACATCGAGGATGCGGCCCACTCAAAAAGAGACCTGTTTGCTGCCTACTTTGACTTCTCATCTGCCTTTAATATGGTGGACCATGACAAGCTGCTCCAAACTATGTATGACCTTGGAATCCCGGTAGATGTCATTGAAACAGTGAAAGGAATTTACAACGGGGCTACTACCCACATGTACCTCAACAACACTCAAGGCAAACCAATTCAAATCACAAGAGGCACCATCCAAGGTGACACCCTCTCCCCCCTACTCTTCATCATCTTCATCGAACCTCTCCTCAGATGGCTACAAGCCGGGGGCAGAGGATACAAGCAAGCATTACCTCAACATCCAATACTGACCAAGATAAAACAGGTAGCCTAGGATATGCTGATGACACCATGTGGTCACTAACACAGCAGACAACCTCAAGGTACAATGCCTTAAAGTGCAACAATTCAGCACTTGGTCTGGGATTCCTCTTAACGGGGGTAACTTGATCACAATGGCATATTGCAATGGCTCCCAACCCCAAGGATCCCACCAACCACAAGGCCCCTAACCAAACTTCTCCACAACACCATCCTCATTAACGACACATGGGTTATATACCTTCCCCCAAATGAACCATACAAGTATCTAGGGGTGCCGGTTAGCCTCACCCTAAACTGGAGACCCCTCTTGAAACAAGCCTTGGCCCTCATACATAGTAAAGGACACCAATCCTCACCATTGCCACAACAAAAAGGCCGCCACCCCCTCTCCAATGTCTCAGACTCATCACCACGTGTATTAAACCTGCCATCACCTACCCTATGACTGTAGCACCCTACAGCTACTCGGATATAGGCATCTTAGACAAGGCCTTATGGACCCTGGCTAAAAAATGCTGTTGACCTACACCCTCATTCCAACTGCTAGTGTTTGCCTCCCCTTGGGACAGGCAGATTGGGTATCCCCTCCCTAATGGTGGACTATGCTCAAATGACAGCAGCCCACCTCACTAGTCCCTCAAAGACCGGGGAAACTAGGCAGGCTCACTACAGCCCCTCCTACAAGAACTGCTATGCTCCAGGGTATGGATCCTCTTACCTTGCCAGCCACACACTTCAATACTTTAACTTGGCCCAGGCAAATGCACATCCTCAAAGAGCCTCCATCCAAATCCATAGAGAGGATGAAACCCTACTCAACCCCCTTCAAGACTCCCTCCCGGACTCCCCCAAACAACCATTCCACCCAACCTTCTCAACGCCTCATCCCTTGGGCATTACTTCCCTGCTGGACATTGTGAGCCTGATGGGACCACATCATCCCCGCCAATACCCTCCCTCTCGCACACTATGGCCACCAGAGTCTCCACTAAGCTAAAGATGCCCTCAACAACTCAGCCACACCCTGTGCTCTCCACCCCCACCGGAGCCCACCTCAACCCTACTCCTGCCACACCCCCATGCCTTGGCATCGAGGCACCTCTCCCCATCACCTACCATTCCCCAGAACGGCACATTACCAAGTTCTTTCTCCACATATACTATCATACACCACCTTACAACTGGGCCAACCCGCCCCCCAACTGCGCCCGCCCCTGACCCCCATGCCGGCATCCTTAACCCCACCCAACAACAGCCCCCCCTCAAATATCGAGGAGATCCCTGGCCTCCCAATGCACACATTGGTGGGTCCAGAGAGTCCTATCTGCACCCCACCAAGTATGCTCAAGCCTGGAGCACTGACCCCCGAAATTGCTTGGACTCCGAATGCAATTCATCAAATGACAACCCACAAATGTACTGCGCCTCCTAAACTACAAAACACCCCATCCGTAGAACAGCTCCCCCCTACGACCTCGGTGCATGCGGGCTCCTACCCAGACATTCTGCCCCCCAACCCCATGCCAGCTCCTCTCCACCTCCGATATGGAACCAACACCGCCTGAAACCACCCCATGGCTTCCGAGCCCAAAAGAGAGGCTAAACGAACCTCGAGAAACCCCCCATCACAGATATTTGGATGGTCCAGAAAAGCCCCATGCACCATTCTCCTGCCACCATCTCCCTTGTTACAATATCTGCTGGCCTCCCCGTGCATTCCCACAAGAACTACTTACTCCTCGGCGGCCACCGATCCCTTGGTGGTCACTTGGTGTCCCACCGTCCATCTCACAGAGGAACGAAAAGTCACCCTGCTGGTTGGCCCACCAGATTTTCAGGGACTCCTCCATGCCTACAACACTGAAACACCCCCAAAAGCCTCCTCCCCCTCCATTCCCCCCGCACAGACCTCCCCCTCACTATAACCTCCAACAACAATGGACAGTGGGCACGGGAGGAGAGTTGAATGCCAAGGGTATAGCGAACTCAGGCAAACCCATCATCTAAACGCAGACCACCACCACAGACTTGGGATATCCACCCCCCCGGCAAATGCCACATACAGGCTGGTACACTGATACAGGTACCAACCACCTCCCTCCCCAACTCAAGAACGAGATCCACACACTAACATCTACCTCACAACAAGCATGTGTCGGGTTCATATACCCCTCTCCAACTATCCACCTCCATCCCCACAGATACCATACCACCAAGGCACACTCTCTCCCCCCTCTGGACCCTCTCAAGCACAGGAACCTTCGCTGGAGACCGTAGCCACCCTCTATCCCAGCACAAAGATCACTACCATCTTCCAATGTCCCTCCCCTGCCAAACCAAAGCTATGTCACCCTGGGGATACACGGACCTTTACACCATCACCCACCCATCCTAATGAGTTTCCCACCTCCCCATGGGCAACAACCCCCCACCCCACATTGGCCAATCTGTTTGTGCTTAGGAACCCCCACTGCTACAACCCAACCTTGGTACGGGAACACACACCTCACCAGCCATAACCCCTGAAGAGGCCCACAAGGCTGTTCGATGGGCACTAGTGCAGTGCCATACATGCTCACAAGCCCCTGAATCCCTCCCTCCCGCTGCACCCTTCCTTGGTCCCCACAAACCCCACATATGCCATAAACGCCCTCCTAAATCACCCTGGGCATGGAACTAGGCCACTCTGCCTCCCAATTCCAACCCTCAACCCCCTCCCTACTCTGACGTGGGAAAACTCAACCCTGCCAAGAGACACCAAGAAGAACCTACAAACTCATTGCCATCTCAAACCCAGCTGGCCATTAGCCCACGTACCTCCACCCTCCTCCAAACCACCCACCACATGGGCCCAAACCATGGGGGACATGGGGCCCCTTCCATCCCACGACCAGGTCCCCCCCCGTCCAACGGGCCTTCCTACCACCCCACCTACCCTGCCTTAGCTCCCTCCTCAAGACCTTGCAACAACAACTCCACCCCCATGCAGATAGACCCACATACCCATAACACCCCCTGCTCCCTTGCACACATGCTATCCACCAGCACCATGCCTCCGCCTCTATACACGATGGAAGTGCCATCAGACAAAGACGGGCGTCCTACCCTAGGGGCCGGGCAGACGTATACTCCCCCCGGGCCGCTGCAGTTTCCTCCGCATTAAGACCCTGCGGACAGGGCATCACTGCCGACATCAATCGCGCCGAAACTCGTGGCAATCCACAAGCACTCATACACTCGAAATGTATTAAGAACTCACCATCTACTCCGACAGCTTATGTCCTTGCAGCGTATTACCTGCACATTTACCATCCACAGGACCCGGGGAAACAACACCGCGACCTCCTGCAAGACTCGCCATCCACATATCAACAGACACAACGCCTGCTCTAAACCACGACGCCTGCTTAAGGTCCATCATCACTCAGGAATCATAGGGAATGACGAGGCAGACACTCTCGCGAACGAAGCGACCAACAGTATCAATGTTTTTGGGCATAACGGGAACATGCGCACCTCAGTTTGCATTGGCCCCCCCCCACCCCCCGTCTGTCCGCCCCCCCCCAAATCTATTAATGGGACCACCCCCCGTCACCCGCCAACAATCTCACAAGGGTTCAAGGCTAACCTCAACCTCAAACTCCCCCACCGCCCCCGGCCACACCGGCATGCCAGACAAACACCACGGCCATATTCTCCTCCATGGGGACCAAAGCCCAACCCCTTCCTCCCTCCCTCAGGCTAGGAATCTTTTTCTGGGGCAAGCCACCGACATGAATGGTGCAAAAAATACAAATCCACCAGGCTCGTGGGGAGCTTATGCCAGGAAATTGGCGACAGATCAAACGCCCTATGGTACTAGCACTAGCCCCCCCCTGATGAATAACTGCCCTCTTTTGCCGCCAGCACGGACGGAGCTGCCATTTCTTTGCTGGGTGCAGCCACCCTGTCCTTCAAGGATGTATTTAACAGACTAATAAGGCGGTCCACATCATCCAAAAGGCAGTAAGCCAAAGGAGCTCTGGGGTCTCTCCCCATGTACATTGATCAGGCAACTTGTGAAGCGACCC
>JACBWV010000610.1:145566616-145679116 GCA_013435795.1 Chlamydomonas sp. ICE-L
CCAATGCCTCTACCCTGAGTCACCACAAGCCCACCCCATGCCTCTAACCCTGAGTCCCACACGCCCAACCGATGCCCTACCCTGAGCTACCACCCCCCACTCATGCTCTACCCTAAGTCTATACCACACCCACCCCATTCGCTCTACCCTGATCTAAACCACCCCCACCCTATGCCTCTACCCTGAGTCTACCACCCCCAACCTATGCCTCTACCCTGAGTCTACCACCCCCCACCTATTCCTCTACCACCCGAGTCTACCACCCCCCACCCAATGCCTCTACCCTGAGTCTACCACACCCCCAAGCCTACCTCTACCCTGATCTACCACACCCACCCTCTGCCTCTACCTGAGTCTAACCACACCCACCTTCCTCTACCCCCTGATCTACCACCACCCACAACCTATGCCTCTACCCTGATCTTAACACCCCCCCACTCATGCCGCTCCCTGATCCTACCCACCCCCAAACTAGGGCCTCGACCCTGATCTACCACCCCAACCTATGCCTCTCCCGATTCTACCACCCCCAACCTATGCCCTCTCCCTGAGTCGACCACCCCCACCTAGGCCTCTACTCTGCGTCCTACCACCCCCACCACTATAAACCTCTACCCTGATATCCACCCACCCCCAACCTATGCCTCGACCAACACCTCCCACCCCCAACCTATTCTTCAACAGAGGGACTTCCTGCCCTAATCCATGCCTCTTCAATAGACCTCCTCCCCATACCTCCGCAAGAGTACCGTAACCACAAGGCCCTACTCCAACCCTCTCATCCGCCTCAACCCCCTGGCAATTGCACGCGGAACACCCCCCCTGAACCAATCCCACTACCAAACCCTCCAAATCTATAGGTGCTCCCTCAATAAAGCTGGGAAGTAAGCAAACAAGAAGTACTGTGGACCAACAAGCTACTTCACTCACCGCTTCTGCCACATGCCGAGTAACAAGCCCAGCAAACTGCGAAATTCTGGCTCCGAACATAAAAAAATGGTGTAGCGCCTTTACCCCCAGTTTCCACGGTCTCGCAATACATACGTCACATGGAACCTACTTCGAACACACCTCAATTTGGTAATAGAGTGTACTACTACTACCACCCAGTATCCCAACATCAGCCCCAGCCACCTCTCCGCCTCCCAAAATACCACTACAGCCATTAACTGACTCTGTCCTGGGATTACGTTGCACACCCACCCCCTTGATTCGGAATCAACTCGGTTTATTTGGTGGCTCCTTTGAAACATCACTTCCGTTGCTAAATTGGGATGGCCTACACAGGGTCTCCTTAACAAGAGACGGGCTCGGTGCAAGCACACACCCAAAAATGAAGAACGTCCCCCTCGCCCCCACCCACCTGTCTTAGGACATCTATTTTTTCAAAAATAAACCATTCAATCCTATCTCTATCCCCCCCCCATTACCGACCACATGTAGAGGAGGAAGCGCACCCCCCCTCAGCAGGGCCAGCCCCATCCCGCCCTAAGCACTCCTACCATACAATACTTGAGAAAACAAATCTCAGCCAACTGGCCAAGTGCACGCCATCAATGCTCCCTCGGTGGACCAACATGTCACACAGGAAATTTTCCAATTTGGGGGATGAGACAAATCACCAATACTCAACGCAACCCGTAGCGACCTGGGTATTATGCCGCTTTCATGCAATGTCACCTCAGCTGGAAATTTTTTCATCAAATTGTTGCTGATGCAGGCCTACCACATGCAACTGAATGCCCCCAGAATGGGCATACTCACCAATTGCAACACCCGATTATAACCCGAACCACACCAATCCCCACAACCTTTCCTCTGAATATCCTACAACTTTGGAATCCTACCTGGTCGCATCACAAAAAATAAATCCTGAACGCTACAAGGACATATAAATGTATCTTTCACTTTACTACCACCCCCTCCCAACCGCATATGGCATGCCGGCTGTCTCAAACAAGCAGAACACCTGGTATTGGATAGACTCCGAACTCTCGCCCATCCCTTGGACTCCATACCGGCGCCGGCAGGCCATATATGGCAAATCCTCATCCTAAATATAGAGCGCCACATGAGGTTTTTTTGGACCCCCAATTCCAGCTTGAATCGTCGGCTGTTACCAAGATACAACCCCATCCGAACCCATGCCTACGCTAACCAACAGGATATACCATGCTGCGGACACCAGGTCACCCCAACGCACTTCCCCCCCAAACAACACGAAGGACTGCAGACATGGGAGATGTTGCCTTAGCCCACCCTGATGCTTCCTACCATACATTGCAAACAAATTTGATCCACTGCCATGCACGCCAATCAATGCCTATCTCGGTGACCATATGTCGACAGAAACAATATTCAAATTTGGGGAAGACATCACCGGATACTCAAGGCAAACCCGTAATGGACGCTTGTGTGTTTGGCCCGAACCACTTCTCATCCCTCGCAGGGGAATTTTACTATATGCTGATGCAGGCTCTTACATGCACAGAACCGAATTCCCCCAGATGGGAATACTTCACCAATCGACAACCTGATTATAATCCAATCCGGACACCCAAACCCGCACGACCTTATCCCTGATGAACCCTACAACCTGGGATCCTACCTGGCAGTATCAAAGACCAAATCTCCACGTCTGCAAGGACAACCCATTAAATGTAATCTTGCACTTTAAACCACCCCCACCGACACCCCCCTCCCAATCGTCATATAAACATGCTGGTTGTCTAAAATACCAATAACATTTGGTATTGGATAACCTCAGAAAACTCCTACTCTCGCCAATCCCCTTGGACTCCCAACCGGGAGCCTGGCAGGCCCTAAGGGAACATCTTCATCCCTTAAAAAATGAGAGAGCGCAGACATGAGATTTTTTGGACCCCCATCCCAGCGTGACTTGCGACTATGGATACTATTAGAACACAACCCCTACTCACTCCTACAAACCATGCCTTCACAACCCCACATGAAGATACCATGATGAAGGCGCAGCCCGCCCGATCGCACATACCCCCCCCACCACGCAAATGGACTGCGATAGAGGAAAGCTGCCCCTTCAACTCGGCCCCACCTGCAAAAACGTGGTACCAAACACGAGCCCAACGCCCCCCCACCAAAAAAAATATCAGCCCCCACAAGCATCTGAAACACTCGCAAAACCTGGGCCCCAACATTAAACTCAAACAAACACCAATCCACAACTTTTTCCCCCCCCCCTCTCCACCCCCCCCCCCCAAAAGGCCCACCAATTCCAAGGGCCACCCCCCCTAACAGGCCTAAAGCTCAAAAACAAGCTTTAAACCAACCATTCCTTGTAACCCTAAGGATAATGACCTGCCCCAAACCCACCACCCACCCACCAGCCCAGTCCCCACTACTACAGGAGACATACATTTTTCTACTCCTCAACTGCAGAGGGCTGAGGAGCTCCTGGGAGCTAATTCTCAATCACATCCTAGACCACAAACCTGATGTGGCTATTCTTACAGAAACCAAACTGCTCTCCTGCCTCTCCTTCATCCAATTCATCAAGAAGGAACTCCCCCAATACTCCCTTCACCACAGTAGTGTGGCCAAAACCCGGACACCCCCACGTTAAGCGGGGTCATAATCCTCACCCACAAGCAAGTAGCCCCCCGTCACCATGAAGTCTGCAGACCTGGCTGAGTTGCCTGTTGCACATCAACCTTCGGCTCACAACCACCCCTCCTACACACATCAAGCGTTCTCTCCCCATGACCAACCCCAGCACGGCAAGCCGCCTATACATACATCGACTCACCCAAAAGCCCGATGCACACCCACTCTGTGGAGGGGATTGGAATTCAACCCTCTTTCTTCCCTCAATAGATCTACCCACGCCACTTCCCCACACGACCAACATCACATATCGATGGCCCAACTCAACCTCCACCCCCCCAACCTTTCACGAGAGCACCCACCTTCCATTGCTATACCATGAAGGCAACCTCGAGCACCACCGCCAGAATCGATGACATCATCAAGCTCCCCTTGCCCCAACCCCCTCCACCCCCATATTCGTGAAAGAACAGGGAGGTCCGGAGGATACCTAGACACATGCCCTCCACCAAATTTAATCCCCCTGATTACCTTCCCCATACCCTTACTTTGACTGACACCCCCCTCCTAGACGCCCACACTAGTCACCCCCGTCAGCAAGGCTTCCATGAACGCCACTAGAAAGGCCATTGAAGAAACGCACACTACCTTCTTCATGGAACACACCCAACCCATCAGGGACTGGTGGGACCAGGCCACCAACCTCGTAGGAGACCATTCCTCCCCTCCCACCTCCACCAAGTCAAACAACACTCGCCTTGCAAAGGCTTAGACCTCGCCCTCCTCGCAACCGATATGGAACCTATTGATGGCCTCACCACATGTTTGAAACCTGCCCTCCAGAACCCAAATCCCAGGGCACGTCTTGACAGAAAAAGAGCAAAGCCCACGCCAAAATCACTCCCATTCAACAGCTTCAGACGTCCAGGGAAATCCTAACCACAACCGAACGCCCACTCCTATCACCCGCCCATTCTACTCTCCTAGAACATGCCAATAACCATCCTACGCCACCCTCACCCATATTCCAGCCTTGCCTTCAGACCATGCATCACTCTTGGCTGCATCAATATATCCCCTCGATGAGGCCCTCCCTGCCCTCCGAGAATTCTCACAAACATCAGACATAACACTACGCCACTGGCAAGCAGCCTTCATGACCCAACTATCCAACAAACCTAAACAAGCCCCCAGAACATCTTTCTCAAAACCTCTGATAATCCGACGTCACCACACCCCAGACCCTCCAATACCCCACCTACTGCCACACAAAACGTCCACTAAGAACCTCCTGACATCTTGGGGGAGCACAGTTGACCCTTGATGGCCCCCCCTCACCACACGTGCACCGTAAATACCTACCCCAATACAGAACAGAACCCGCCCCCCCCCATGGGCCTCTTCTGCTAGACGAACATTCTCCCAGAACCAAGCCCAACCCCCCCACAAACACTCCAAAACCCCACCTACCCTACCTCATGAGTTCTCTAATTACCAAACATGCATCCACCTCGTAGCAAAAGCAACAGGCGGCCCAGACGACTCCCATGAACTCCTAACCCTGCCTCCCCTGGTCTTGGCACCACACCATACATAAAATGTTTGGGCTTATGTATTGGATCACCCACCGTCTACACCCCCAATTTTTGCTGGAAGACTCCACACCATCATGCTTTTACAATAAAGGAGACCCCACCCAAGCCCCCTCCTACGACCTATGGGCCTCACAACACGCTGGTAAATTGTGGACTACATGGTTACAACTTATGTCCAAATACTTTGCCAATACCAAGTCCTCAGTACTCCCAAGAGTGATTCATACAGAACAAGCACCCATAGCAGCTCACCACCACCTCCGACATGACATCGAGGATGCGGCCCACTCAAAAGAGACCCTGTTTGCTGCTACTTGATTCTCATCTGCCTGTAATTGGTGGACCATTAACAAGGCGCTCCAAACTATGTAGGACCTGGAATCCCGGTAGATGTCATTGAAACATTGAAAGGAATTTACAACGGGGGCTACTACCCACATTACCTCAACAACAGCAAGGCAAACCAATTCAAATCACAGAGGCACCATCCAAGTGACACCCTGCTCCCCCTACTCTTCATCATCTTCATCAAAGAACCTCTCCTCATATGGCTACAAGCCGGGGGCAGCGATCAGCAAGGCATTACCCTACCCACCTCAACATCCAATACTGACCAAGAATAACACAGGTAGCCTAGTATATGCTGATGACACCAGTGTGTCCACTACACCGACAGCAGACACCTCAAGGTACAATGCCTTAACGTGCACAATCCGCACTTGGTCTGGGATTCCTTAACGGGGGTAAATGCATGATCACTGGCATATGCATGGCTCCCACCCCAAGGATCCCACAAACCACAGGCCCTAAACAAACTTCTCCACAACACCATCCTCATTAACGACACATGGGCTATATACCTTCCCCAAATGAACCATACAAGTATCTAGGGGTGCCGGTTAGCCTCACCCTAAACTGGAGACCCCTCTTGAAACAAGCCTTGGCCCTCATACATAGTAAAGGACACCAAATCCTCACAATTGCCAAACCCAAAAGGCGCCACCCCCTCTCCAATGTCTCAGACTCATCACCACGTGTATTAAACCTGCCATCACCTACCCTATGACTGTAGCACCCTACAGCTACTCGGATATAGGCATCTTAGACAAGGCCTTATGGACCCTGGCTAAAAAATGCTGTGGACCTACACCCCTCATTCCCAACTGCTAGTGTTTGCCTCCCCTTGGACAGGCAGGATTGGGTATCCCCTCCCTAATGGTGGACTATGCTCAAATGACAGCAGCCCACCTCACTAGGTCCCTCAACGACACGGGGAAACTAGGCAGGCTCACTACAGCCCTCCTCTACAAAGAAGCTGCTATGCTCCAGGGTATGGATCCTCTTACCTTGCCCAGCCACACACTTCAATACTTTACCTTGGCCAGGCAAATGCACATCCTCAAAAGAGCCTCCATCCAAATCCATAGAGAGGATGAAACCCTACTCAACCCCCTTCAAGACTCCCTCCCGGACTTACCCCAACACACCATTCCACCCAACCTTCTCAAAACCCTCATTCCCTTGGGCATTACTTCCCTAGCTGACATTGTGAGCCCTGATGGGACCACAATCATCCCATCCAATACCCTCTCGCACACCTATGGCACCAGAGTCTCCACTAGGCATAAAGATGCCCTCAACAGACTCAGCCTACACCTGTGCTCTCCACCCCCACCTGGAAGCCCACCTCAACCCTACTCCTGCCACAGCCCCCTGCCCTTGGCATCGAGGACTCTCCCCATCCACCTACGCATTCCCCAACGGACACATTACCAAGTTCTCCACATATACTATCAGCCACCACCTTAACAACTGGGACACCGCCCCCAAACTGCCCCGACCCTTGACCCCCAATGCCGGCATCCTTACCCCAACCACAACACAGCCCCCCACGCATAATATCGAGGAGATCCCTGCCTCCAATGCACACATGTGGTGGGCCAGAGAGTCCTATCTTCACCCCACCAAGTATGCTCAAGCCTGGAGCACTGACCCCAAGATTGCTTGGGACTGCCAGAATGCAATTCATCAGAAATGACACCCACAAATGTACTGACGCCTCCTACTACAAACACCACACCATCCGTAAGAACAGCTCCCCGACGACCTGGTGCATGCTGTCTCTACCCCAGGACATTCTTGCTCCCCCAACCCCAGCCAAGCTCCTCCACCTCCTATATGGAAACCAACACAGCCTGACCCACCTCCTGGGCTTCAGAGCCCAAAAGAGGAAGGCTAACGAACCTCGAGAAACCCCCCATCACAGATATTGGAGGGTCCAGAAAGCCCCATGCACCATTCTCTGCCACCATCTCCCTTGTTACATATCTGCTGGCCTCCCCGTGCATTCCCACAACTACTCCTCTGCCACCTCCATTGTGGTTCACTTGGTCCCCCGTCCATCTCACAGAGGAACAAATCACCCTGCTGTTGGCCCCACCAGATTTCAGGAACTCCTCCATGCCTACAACACTGAAACTACCCCCCAAAGCCTCCTCCCCCTCCATTCCACCCAGACAAGACCTCCACCTCACTAACCTCCAACAACAAGGACAGTGGGCAGAGGGAGGAGAGTTTGATGCCAAATGGTATAGCGAACTCAGGCAAAACCTCATCATTAACACGGCAGACCACCACCCAGACTGGGATATCCACCCCCCCGGCAAATACCACATACAGGCTGGTACACTGAATGACAGGTACCACCACCTCCCTCCCCAACTCAAGAACGGAGATACCACCTACATCTACTCACCAACAAGCCAATGTGTCGGTCATATACCCCTCTCCCAACTCCACCTCCTCCACCACAGATACCATACCACCAAGGCACACTCTCCCCACCTCTGGACCCTCTACAGCACAGGAACCTTCGCTGGAGACGTAGCCACCCTCCTATCACAGCACAAAGACACTACCATCTCCAATGTCTCCCCTGCCATACACAAAGCTATGTCCACCCTGGGGATGACAACGGACCTTGACACATCACCCCTCCTAATGAGTTCCCACCTCCCCATGGGCAACACCCCCACCCCCATTGGCCAACTGTTTGGCTTAGGACCCCCACTGCTACACCCAACCTTGGTACGGGGGAAACACACACCTCACCAGCCAGAACCCTGAAGAGGCCCACAAGGCTGTTCGATGGGCACTAGGCAGTGCCATACATGCTCACACCCTTGATATTCCCGCGTGCACCATTCTCTGGTCCCACACAAACCCACATATGCCCATAACGCCCTCCTAAATCACCCATGGGCTATGGAACTAGCCACTCTGCCTCCCAAGGCCAAACCCCTCACCCCCTCCCTAATCTGGACGGGGGGAAAACTCAACCCTGCCAAGAGACCACAGAGGAACCTACAAACTCATTGCCATCTCAAACCCAGCTGGCCATGCCAAGTACCTCCACAACCCACCCACCACATGGGCCCAAACCATGAGGGACATGGGGGCCACTTCCATCCCACGACCAGGTCCCCCCCCCCCCCAACTGGGCCTTCCTACCACCCACCTACCCAAGGCACTTAGCTCCCTCCTCAAGACCTGGGCACAACAACCCACCCCCATGCAGATAGACCCCACACCCATAACACCCCCCGTGCTCCCGTGCACACATGCTATCCTACAAGCACCAGGCCTCGCTCTATACACAGATGGAAGTGCCATCATAGACAAAGACGGCGTCCTACGCCTAGGGGCAGACGTATACTCCCCCAGGGCCGCTGCACGTTGCCTCCGCATAGACCCTGGCGGACAGGGCATCACTGCCGACATCAATCGCGCCGAACTCGTGGCAATCCAACAAGCACTCATACACTCCGAAATAGATGAAGAACTCACCATCTACTCCGACAGCTTATGTTCCTTGCAGCTTATTAACCTGCACATTTACCATCCCAGCAGGACCCGGGGAAACAAACACCGCGACCTCCTGCAAGACATCGCCATCCACATTATCAACAGACACAACGCTGCTTCTACCACACGCCTGCTTAAGGTCCGATCTCACTCAGGAATCATAGGGAATGACGAGGCAGACACGCTCGCGAAAGAAGCGACGACAGGATACAATGTAATTGGGCCAGTTAAAACGGGGGAACATGCGCACCTCAGTTTGCATTGGCCGTCTGTCCAGCCCCCCAAATCTATTAATGGGGACCAGCCCCCCCGGCACCCGGCCAACAATCTCACCAAGGGTATCAAGGCTAACCTCCCCACCCCCCTGCACACCGGGCATGCCAACACCACGGGCATATTCTCCTCCATGTGGGAGCAAGCCAACCCCTTCCTCCTCCCTCAGGCTAGTAATCGTTTCTGGCAATCCACCGACATGAAATGGTGGCAAAAAATACAAATCCACAAGGCTCGGTGGGGACGCTTATGGACTAGGAAATTGGCGTACAGATACAAACGCCCCTATGGTACTAGCACTAGCCCCCCCTCTGATGATAACTGCCCTCTTTGCCGCAAAGCACAGGACGGAGCTGGCCATATTCTTGCTGGGTGCAGCCACCCTGTCTTCAAAGGAATGTATATTAACAGACATAATAAGGCGGTCCAAATCATCCAAAAGGCAGTAGCCAAAGGAGCTCTGGGGGCTCTCCCCATGTACATGGATGCAGGCACTTGTGAAGCGACCTCCGACATTCCCACAAGACCCCCAACCACCCTCAAACCCCCTGATCTTCCCCAAGCCACATGGGATAAATACAGGCCTGATCTCCTCCTCATTGACGACGAATCCAAACCAAGAAAAGCCTACCTAGTTGAACTGGGCTACTGCTCAGACACTAACCACCAAATCAAATTCCAGGAAAAGAGCGTTCAGCATAAGGAGCTCCAATGTATCCTTCAACAACAAGGATTCCTTGTACACTACCTAGTCTTCACCATAGGTACCACTGGTACCATACCAATCACAACTATTACCAATCTCTCCACCTTAGGGATCAGTCGCGAACACGTAGACAAACTCATCTCTAAGCTGCACAGAGAATCTACCGCCTCCTGTACCAGCATTCTTGCCACACGTCGCATGAAGGAGTCCCTCCCGCCTGGAGGGTGACACTTACTATGTCTGCCATGGTGAATTTCCCCAGCTGCGGCGTACGGGAGGGTCCCCTTAACACCACGCCCCTCCAGGCGTTTTTTTTTTTTTTTAATCTGCTCTTCAGTCTTCACTGTGTAACTACTCTATTGATTGAAAGGTTATCGGCCCGACCGCTACCCGCAGACAGCGCCCCTGCGCCCGTGCCAAGTGGATCTTCAGCCCTGCACAAGGTGACAGTTTTCCCTCAGACTAGCTCGACGGCTTGAGTACTGCTTTTGGCCCTGGATTGTCTACGTATTCACATGAGAAATCTAACCTGCGCTGCCTCGCCTACTGCCCACACAACTCTCCCGTTGTCTCGACCATCCGTCACAGACGAAATGTAGACGCAGTCCAGGAGTCTGAGTAGATCTTCGACGTGAGTTGTTCACTCATCAGATCACACGCAGCGTTGCGCAATCCCCTAAAGATTGCTTGTGCCACGGAGAATCAACCCTGCACACCCTCGAAGACCCCCCCCCCCCCCCCCCCCCCCCCCCCCCCCCCCCCTCCCCCCCCTCTAATTCCGTCACCCATTCCCTACTTCCTGCTACTACCTCCACAATTACAGACCAACAAGACCCATTTGGTTCCCCCTTTGTTGTCAACACTCCTTCACCCCTCCCTCCGAACCGCACACCCAAGACTGAAGCCCGACAAGCTTCACACCCGGATTACCCACAGGCCGGTTTATTAACCCGGTGTGAAGACCGAGACCCCAAGACCCCAGCGCCGCGACAGACAACATGGCGACTCCAGGAGCGAAGCCCCCTACACTGATCTTCGACGGCACGCCTGCTGTCCCATGGCACAAGTTTGGACCCTTCCTCATCCGCCACCTCAGGTCCCACCCTGGGTGCATCTCCGTCGCCATTGAGGCAGCGAAGGCCGTTGCCCCCGCAGATGAACCAGCAGATGCCGATGGATACCCGCTGGAAGAGTCTCATTATCCGAATGTGGACCATGCTAATGCAGCTATTGCGGCTCGTGCTGTTTCCTACCCCATCAACATGGTAAAGAATGCTGTTGCCCTGAACGAGATCCTCAAGCACTGCTCTGAACCTATCCAACAGGCCGTCCTAGCTAACACTAACGTTGCTGCTAAAGCCTGCAGGTTCCTCAAACTCACATATGGAGAACGGAACTCTGACCTGGAGACAGGGGCAGTGAGATCCATGTATAACCTCAGCATGACAGCAACTGAGCCACTACAAATGTACCTCTCTCGCAGTTATGAGCTCTATACCTTGCTTCCCCAAGTGAATGGGGTCAGCAACACTTCCATCCCTGCATTCCTCAGCATAATTGTCCAAGGACTTGCACCTCGTCCAGAATACAATGGATTCAGGTTCTCCTTTCATAACTCCGTATGCCCTGATTTTGCCTCTTTCCAGACCCAAATCATTAGGTACCAAGTGTCAAACCAAATCTCTGACTCCAGTATCTCCCCAGAAGAGACTGAGCACATGGCAGCTGCTGCTTTCCATGGCCGCCCAAGGAAGGACCGTCTCCCATCTACCCAAATGACATGCTGGAACTGCAATGGTTTTGGGCACAACTCTATTACTTGCCCCAGTCCCTCCTCAGACCTGAAGTACAGGCCCCCCCCGTTCTCATCCACATCTGCACGTCGGGGATCCCCATCACCCCCCAAGGATGCAGCCAAGAGGTCCTCCAGCAAATCCAAGTCACCTAGGAGAGACAGCAGAGCATCTGCCAGAGACCCCAGGAGCCGCCGTGACAGACGTGGGCATGCCCATGTTGCAGATGATGACTGTTCCACCTCCCAGTCCAATACAGACAATGAGGATGAGCACAACTTCATGGCCTTGACTACTGATGGACCACAGCCCCTCCAGTTTGCTGACTCAAGAGGCAAGTCCACACCCCTGTCTAACCCACATGCCCCCATGGATGACACTGATTTCTCTGGACCCATACCTGATCCTGATGCCAGTCATATTAGGAGAAATGAGTCCATGCCAGCCCTAGTTTCAAGTGATGGCACTTCTGATGATGATGATAAGGATGCAAATGAGGATCAGTACAGTACACCTCATGCCCGGTTCCAGACAGCCCTCCTGACAGAGTGGATTTTAGACTGTGCAGCCCACTCCCACTGCACCAGTAACCCGTCCATCTTGCATGACATTCAGGATCTCCACCAGCCTATTAGTCTCCACCTGGCTGACCTTGGAGCATCACCACTGCTCTGCCTCCAGAAGGGAAAAGCCAACATCAGGGGTCACCTTGGATCTCTGATCACACTCCACGACGTGCTCATTGCTCCACCCTTGACTGTGGTCAACATCATCAGTCTGCATGCAGCACAAAAACTCTGTCCCAACCTCCAATTCCATGCATCCAGTGTTGCTGCTACCCTCTCCCTCCCCACAGCCAAGGGCCCCAAGACTATTCTCTTATGCCCTAAAAAGCATGGACTCTACATCACTAGCACCTCTAAGAACCCTCCCTCTTCCCCATACCCCTGTAATCCCCTCCCTTCTGTCATCATGATGGTCACCCAACAAGACCTCAAGCACATCTGCTACAATGATGACGCTGCTGCCACTTGCACCATTCCCCATGACAATGCCAGCAGCTCTAGCAGCCTACCAGACCTGGTTCCAGCAATTGGTGAGGATGACATGCCTGACCTTGTTCAATCCATCGTTCCCTCCTTGATCCAGTCAGAAAATGGGGGGGAATTCTCACCACACCAACATGACTTGCTGGAAGATGATTTGTATACCACATCATCCCATGACTTCATCCCAGACCCTGATTACTCCACAGTTACAGCCCCTAGCCAGCAGCTCCCCACTGTTCCCCATGATGAGCTGTGTAACCTGACAGAAGCACAAGCCAGAAGAGAGATGGACCTCCTGCTGGACCAAGCCATAACTAGCTATAAGAGTCCTTATCCTATTGATGGACAGGGGTCCTGCACCCAACAGGAGCTCTCCCAAGCCCTTAGATTTGACCAGTGGATTCCCTCAGCTACTTCTCTCTCCCCTGACCAGCCCCTAACTCATATCAACATGAACACCTACCCAGTCCATTTCCTGAACAACTCTGGCCTCTCCAGAACCAAGTTTGGAACCCTGCTGACTACCCTCAACAATTACCCTTCTTCCCTTAGAGCCTTTAGCATCAGACCTAGACAGCCTGTCCCCACCCTCATTGCCCAGCTAGCCACCAAGTTCCCTGCCCTTTTAGCTGCTGAAACGTTCAAGTTCCCCAGCAGACAGATGCACAACAGTCACTTATCAGTTTGTGGACCCCTCCTCAAGCATGTCAACAGATTGCAGCACATGGTCCACATATACCCCACTGTCTCCACAGCTGACAGGCCCACCATTCAGTGGGCCATATCCCTACAAGCAGCTATGGTCCAAGCACATGCAAGGGTACTGGTTTCCTGGCCCAAGATGCTCATGCACCCCATCAGCTGTGTGAATCCTGGGGGCAGAGTAATATGAGTCAACAAACTCAACATGCACTGGAGCCCTATGGATTTCACATTCATCAAGATGCTGGACACCCCAAAGATGTCTAGAAAATCTTTCTCCACCCTCCTGGAGAAACTCCACACCCAGCTGGACCTTGATGGATACCCAGCATCTGGTACCTAACTATATCATATTTGACATTCTTGTTTTAGCCATGAACACTCTAGGATTAATGTGATGCTCTGTACTTCCCCATGTACTGCTGTCCCCTTGTTCTTTAGTGCCTCTCTCTTAGCTTCTACAGTATGTCTGCAATTCTCTAATTTAGGTAATCCCAAATTATGGGGGGGAATCATTCCTATCTGACAGACATCCTGGCAGCCCCACTGGCAGCTACCTGGCCGCGTCTCCTATGCTGCCCTGACTCTTAAGTATAGTCCATAGCTTCCCATAGTATTAGTAGTCGACTCTGAGTTAATGCTACCTTATAGGTGACTTTGGAAGTACCTCAGCATATCTCTCCATCTGGATTGATTACATGGGCCAGCGGGGGACGTCTGCCTTAAAGAAGTTGCTTACAGCCATTCAGCCTTTTATACTCCTAGTTCCCTTCATGCTTTCCCCTGCAGCCTTCCTGACCTCTGCTACCCTAGCAGACATTGACCTAAAGATCCCTGCCCTCAATGTGCCGTGCCCCCCTTGGATCCTGTCCCAAATAATTTATTATTTACAGCTTCTCTTGCCAGCCGTTAGCATATCTAAATAGCCCTGTCAGCCTTTATACTCCTGTATTTTCTTTATGCCCCTCAGCTAATTCCAGGGATTCTTGTATCCAAGAATACCTTGAATTGGGGGGGATGTTATTGTCCGTTGAGTCGGACACTGAGTTGGCATAGCGCACGCGTGGTCCTGTGGCTCCAGGACCCGGGTTGCCTGCCGCCAGGCCATAGGCTAGCTATGGCCTGCACGTGTCTTCGGAATCTTCCTGAAGACTTCCTTTTCTATATAGCCGCACGAGTTGCGATGATAAGCTATCTGCTCTTCAGTCTTCACTGTGTAACTACTCTATTGATTTAAACCATCCATCTGACCGCGATGAAGCCTGACACGTCAGCCAACGGTCTCGTAACTAACTCGCTTCTGTTGCCACCTGTCTTCGTCGCGATCACTCTCCGCCAATTTTTAGCGGCGCTGCATAGAACTTGTCGGGCTGTACAGAAAACCATAGTGGCAGCGGCATACACATGACAGCACTACAGCAGGAAGATGGTTAGATGCTGAGTTGCCAGCGTATAGAGCCTTGTAACAATTCTTCTTCTGATACAACAGGAAGCCCACGATGGTGGGGTCTTGTCATACAAACATGTCAAAACATCTTGAACTCCGATACAGGTAACAACGGGCCACCCACCAACCTCTTCAGCTACTTTGTTTCAATTGCAGGGGTGCGTGGGGATTATATATATTATGTGTGTGTGTGTGTGTGTGTGGGGGGGGGGGGGGGGGGGGGATTGGAAGACAGTGAGCAGCCCAGAGCTGGCTGAAAACCATGTAACAATCCAATCCAACCACTTCGGAGTTCCATATTCAGCCCTCTCCATGTTTGACCTTTACAAGTCTTTGAGCTGTCTACTGAACTACTTTAACTTTTCAAACACGGGTGGTCATCCTAACTGCAAATTGTTTTAAAACTATGCCATTGAATCTCCTTATGCACAAAAGCGATGGCTCATATGTTGGCCGCGGCTATGAACAGCACGGACTCAGGGACCTCTTTGGTAATACAATTGCTTGGGTTTCAGTTCATCAATTGTCAGCGTGAGCTGTCTGTCTGCTTACTGCCTATTCCCCGTGTCTTGTCATCTTGCGTCCGTCTGACCCTAGACCCTAATCTCTTTCCACAGTGACGGCGCTTGTATTAGGAGCTCTGCTCCGTCTTGTAACTTGTCCTTTAGTTTGCATACACGCCTCTCTTTCTATCGTTCTATTCCGCTAACATCAATGACTTTTCTGTTTAAGCCCTTCCTATCACGGTTGGTCAAGCCTCTTAAGACTATTTGGCCTACCCCTGGACTGTAACATACAGAAACACACCCATGATTAAGGAACGGCGATATGATCTCATATGATATCATATGATGCCGGCAGTCTGACTAGGCCAAAGTTATAGGGAACGGAAAATCATATGATGCTGACCAAATACGAGCATGATATCATATGATATCATACAAAAATCATATGATTTCATATCATATGATATGATGCCCCAGGCCAAAGTTACCTAGTCAGACCGCCGGCATCATATGATATCATATGATGACATGATATCATATGATATCATATTGCCGACCCCTACAAAGTTACCATTTATATTAAGGATCATATGATGTAATTTTTTGATATCATGTGATATCATACTTGCCTTTGGGCAAGATCATATGATACAGTTTGTATGATATCATACTTGCCTGTGGTCAATATCATATGATATGCCAATCCCTACATATGATACAGTTTGTATGACATACTTGCCTGTGGTCAATATCATATGAAATGCCAATCCCTACATATGATACAGTTTGTATGATATCATACTTGCCTTTGGTCAATATCATATGATATGCCAATCCCTACATATGATACAGTTTGTATGATATCATACTTGCATGTGGTCAAGGTCATATGATATGCCAATCCCTACATATGATACAGTTTGTATGACATACTTGCCTGTGGTCAATATCATATGATATGCCAATCCCTACATATGATACAGTTTGTATGATATCATACTTGCCTGTGGTCAATATCATATGATATGCCAATCCCTACATATGATACAGTTTGTATGATATCATACTTGCCTGTGGTCAAGATCATATGATATGCCAATCCCTACATATGATACAGTTTGTATGATCCCATACTTGCCTGTGGTCAATATCATATGAAATGCCAATCCTTACATATGATACAGTTTGTATGATATCATACTTGCCTGTGGTCAACATCATATGATATGCCAATCCCTACATATGATACAGTTTGTATGATATCATACTTGCCTGTGGTCAACATCATATGATATGCCAATCCCTACATATGATACAGTTTGTATGATATCATACTTGCCTGTGGTCAAGATCATACGATATGCCAATCCCTACATATGATACAGTTTGTATGATATCATACTTGCCTGTGGTCAACATCATATGATTGGCCATCCCTACATATATACAGTTTGTATGATATCATAATTGCCTGTTTGTCAACATCATATGATCTGCCAATCCCACATATGATACATTTTGTATGATATCATACTTGCCCTGTGGTCATATCATATGAAATGCCAAATCCCACAATGATACATTTGTATGATATCATCCTTGCCTGTGGTCAATCATATATATGATGCCATCCCTACAATGACATACAGTTTTGTATGACATACTTGCCTGTGTCAATATCAATGAAATTCAAATTCCCTACATATGATACAGTTTTGTATGATATCTACTTGCCTGTGGTCAAGATCATATGAATAAATGCCAATCCCACTATGATAACATTTTGTATGACATACTTGCCTGTGGTCAATATCATATGATATGCCAATCCCTACATATGATACAGTTTGTATGATATCATACTTGCCTGTGGTCAATATCATATGATATGCCAATCCCTACATATGATACAGTTTGTATGATATCATACTTGCCTGTGGTCAATATAATATGATATGCCAATCCCTACATATGATACAGTTTGTATGATATCATACTTGCCTGTGGTCAACATCATATGATATGCCGGTCCCTACATTTGCTGGCCGCGGCCATGAAAACCACCTCCTAAGGTCATCCTACTTTGGTAATCTTTAGTATGTGTATGTGTGACCTGTGTGGGAAGGTACACATATAGGGACATATCACATGATGTTGACCAAAGGCGAGTTTGATATCATACAAATTGCATCCTATGCTATTGTATGTCAATGGTAACTTTAGCCATGTCAGACTGCTGGCAACATAATATATTGTATATAAATGGTAACTTCAGCCATGTCAGACTGCTGGCAACATATAATCTTGTATATAAATGGTAACTTTAGCCACATCAGACTGCCAGCATCATATGATATCATATTGCAGTTCCCTACACATGTAGCGATGGTCTGCCACAAGACTTGATTGGTGTCTGTATCCGGTAGGGTAGCTAAGTGCAGGCCTGCCAACGTCAACTTCGTTGAACTTTGGTTGGCAGTCGATAGGTAGGGGGAAGCTGGCTAGCACTTAGCTAGCTAGCCTACCTAGCACTTGGTACTCCAGGTCGATGGCAAAGTGTTGATTAGCTAAGTGCAGGCCTGCCAACGTCATCTTCGCTGAACTTTGGTTGGCAGTCGATAGGTAGGGGGAAGCTGGCCTGCACTCAGCTAGCTAGCCTAGCACTTGGTAATCCCGGTCGATGGCAAAGTGCTGGCTAGCTTAGTGCTGGCCAGCTTCCCCCTAAATAGTTCATAGCCCCTCCAGCCCCTTTCAGTGATATACATTGGTCTATTGGTAGACCAAATCACTTCGAGGATGAGGAGTCGGGGGTCCGATTCCCCCTTTGGCCGCTCTTGGCGTTGCAGGTCGTTGTCAACCGCTATGGTAGCTTGTCCAGTTGAGGTAAAAGACTGCTCCCTACCCGCGTACGACGGGCTCCCTTAACACCACGCCCCACCAGGCGTTATCATTATCATAGCCCTCCCTGTGATTAGTTGGAAGTCACAAGTCCCTTCCTCCTTAACGTCCTTTTCACCTTGTCCATCGCCCCTGCCACTCGCGTGGAGAAGTTATCATTGTTCTGCTTCTGTCTCTCCTCCTGTGCGCCCGCAGCCTTTGGATCCTCTCCTGCTAGCTCGCCGGTCATCAGAGAGCTCTCCAGGCTTCGGTACTCATGGATCCTTGGAGGGAGGGAGGGGATGTAGAGAGGCTGAGTAAGAAGTGGAAGAGACAGGAGGGGGGGAGGGGATGTAGAGAGGCTGAGTAAGAAGTGGAAGAGACAGGAGGGGGGGAGGGGAGGTAGAGAGGCTGTGTAAGAAGTGGAAGAGACAGGAGGGGGGGAGGGGAGGTAGAGAGGCTGTGTAAGAAGTGGAAGAGACAGGAGGGGGGGAGGGGGGGGAGGGAGGGAGGGGAGGATGAGAGGCTGAGTAAGAAGAGGAGGGGGGGGATGGAGGGAAGGAGGATGTGTGTGTGTGTGGTGGTGGTGGTGGTGGTGGGGGGGGGGACTACTCCCTTGACAGTAAGAGAAAAAGAAACAGCCAGATATAGTTAGCTTGTTGCCACTAGATCTTATGAAACAGCAGCTGTCAGCAAAGTATTTCAAAACAAACCAAATACAGGTAATAATAAAACAAACCAAGTTCAGGTATTTCAAAACAAACCAAGACAGGTAGTGATAAAAAACTGGACTGTAATAAAAACAGCTGCCTTGAGCATCTGACCTGTCGTTTGGAGCATTGAGCATCTGACCTGTCGTTTAGAGCATTGAGCATCTGACCTGTCGTTTGGAGCATTGAGCATCTGACCTGTCGTTTGGAGCATTGAGCATCTCACCTGTCGTTTGGAGCATTGAGCATCTCACCTGTCGTTTGGAGCATTGTACTCCTTATAGCACGTCCAGGACATGTAGACAAGTACGCTTCCAAATAGGATGATACTCATGATGATAGAGAAAACTACTCCGTAGTAACGGGGTGCTGCAGTGCATGGATGGGTGGATGGATGGTGGGAGGGTTGATGGATGGTTGGATGGTGGGGAGGGTGGGAAGGCGGGAAATTTGGGGGGGTGGATAGTTGCATGGATGGGTGGTGTGGAGGGTGGGTGGTGGGAGGGTTGACGGATGGATGGATGGGTGGTGGGAAAGGTGGGGGGGTGGATGGTTGCGTGGATGGTGGGGAGGGGAGGGAGGACGGGAAGGTGGGAGGGTTGACGGATGGGTGTGGGGGGTGGATGGTTGCATGGGTGGTGGGAGGGATGGCTGGATGGTTGGATGGAAGTGCGGTAAGCTGGCTGGAATGGTAGATGGATTGGAGGAAAAATGGACAATTAGATAGATGGGTGGATGATGGGCTGGATGTGCGCTTGGCTGGCTGGCTGGGCAGATAGACGGGCGGACAAGCCAACAATCAGACAGATGGGTGGCTGGATATGCGGTTGGCTGGCTGGATGGGTAGATGGACGGGCAGACAAGCGAACAATTAGACATATGGGTGGATGGGTGGATGGATGTGCGGTTGGCCGGCTGGATGGGTAGATGGACGGGCAGACAAGCGAACAATTAGACGTATGGGTGGATGGGTGGCTGGATGTGTGCTTGGCTGGCTGGATGGGTAGATGGTCGGGCGGACCAGCGAACAATTAGACGGATGGGTGGATGGGTACATGGACGGACGGACAAGCGAACAATTAGACGTATAGGAGGATGGGTGGCTGGATGTGCGCTTGGCTGGCTGGATGGGTAGATGGACGGGCGGACAAGCGAGCAATTTGATGGATGGGTGGATGGTGGCTGGATGTGTGCTTGGCTGGCTAGCTTGCTGGAAAAGGTCAGCAAGAAATAACACAACCAGCTGGAGAAACTACTATATCAGCACATTGTCAAGGGGATAGCTTCCAACGACCAGGGATATGTTTTTCAAACCTGAAAGTAGGTTTTTCTAGCTTTTTGCTTTTTAGGGCCATTTAGGGCAAAAAAAGAAAACACTTTTTTGTTTATTTTGATATCGATAATTTCGCCAAAACTGGGTCAAAACTAGCGATCGCTATATAGAAAGATTGATTTCAAGGGGCTCATGTCCTAGCAGTGAAACAACACCGCCCTAAAGTCGGACTCGAGAAACCACCCGCCGTCTCCCGGCAGCGGGGCTCGAACTCCGGTGGCCGAAGCCGTAACCACCGGGTCTGGACCGCTATATAAAGCGGAAAAAAACCCGCCAACGACAGCACTGTCAGCAAAGGCAACCATTATCTGGACTTCTCCGACAATCCCTGTTCGACAAATGGCTCAGTGGCAGAGGTCCTAGAACGAGCAAGGTGCCGCATTCGAATCCCTACGGGTGCGCCTTAGTGTTCGCGGTCGCTGTCAGCCACCATGGTAGCTTTGTCCAGGTAAAGTAGCAGCCCGTTCCCTACCGCCGTAAGATGGGGCTCCCTTAATACCACGCCCCACCAGGCGTTATCATTAGGACACTCTCATGATGCACGTCGGACACCACGCTATTTAGACAGGCCTGGCCCTCCCCCCCTCACAGGCATAACCAAGACCTCCAACCAGCTGCTACATACCCAATACCTGGACGATAACGTCAGCAGCGACAGGGACATTTGTATTTTTTTCTTTATGTTTAAAAACAAAATTATATTTACAAAATAAAAACATTTGTATTTTTTTCTTTCTGTTTAAAAACAAAATTATATTTACAAAATAAAAAAAGTATACAGCAGCGACAAGGACATTTGTATTTTTTTTCCTTTAAAAAAAAGTATGTAAACAAAATAAAAAAGTATACAGCAGCGGCAGGGACATTTGTATTTTTTTCTTCCTGTTAAAAAAAGAAAGAAAAAAAAAAAAAAAAAATATATATATATATATGTATACAAAATAAAAAAGTAAACAGCAGCGACAGGGAAATTTGTATTGTTTTTCCTTTAAAAAAATAATAATTAAATATACAACAAAAAAAATTATACAGCAGCGACAGGGGCATTTCCATGGTGCTCAACGAACTCTGCCTGTCAGACTGGTTTGCCCCCGGCTCCAAGATCTCCAGCACCTCCTGCACCATGAAGGACGGAGTCTACAGCGCAACTATCCCCATCACCCCCTCCGGCATCCCCTCCTTCCTACCAGGGTACTAGTCCTTGCCAAATTGGTCAGCGCTTAAAGCGCACAAACGTCAAATTGGTCAGCACTTTTTAGTGCAAAAAGCGCAAAAACTGCGCGCTGCGCCCACAGGGGGTTGAAAAAAACGGCGAAACGCACAGAGGGGCTCAAAAAGGCAGCGCGGCACCTTAGTAGTACCCTCCTTCCTATGTGATGAATCCACTCATTTAAACTCCTTCGCTGTATGGAACAAGATCAAGACAGCTGTGGTCTGGGGGGCCCCATCCATCATGGCCCCCACCGTAACGTCCCTCATGCTGAGAGACAGATTTGCGGTACTGCGACATTGAAGCAGACTTTGGGACGGGTCAGAAGAGCCCACTACCGAGAAGCTTCTCCATCTGGCCCTCAGGGCCATCATCCTAAGGATCGTGGCACCCGACCTCCGCAAGCATGGTATCTGCATCAGATACTGATAACGCCTGGTGGGGCATGGTATCTGCATCAGATACTGATAACGCCTGGTGGGGCATGGTATCTGCATCAGATACTGATAACGCCTGGTGGGGCATGGTATCTGCATCAGAGCATTCTACCACAGTGGAATGTCAGACCTCGGGATCCAGAGCCCTGAGAGAAAACTGAAGGACACTGCTGCAGAAAGGAGGGGTCGAGAGGACATTGCAATGGGCGATGGGGAGAAGCCTACCAAGCAGCACACCCTCCGGGTCGACCCCATGGATATCCTGCAGGATCCCCCCTTCCCCTCTCTTGTCCTACCCTCCTCCCGCCCCCTCAAGACCCTTGCTTCCCGCCCCCTTCAAGACCCTTGCTTCCCGCCCCCCTCAAGACCCTTGCTTCCCGCCCCCCCTCATGACCCTTGCTTCCCGCCCCCCTCAAGACCCTTGCTTCCCGCCCCCTCAAGACCCTTGCTTCCCGCCCCCCTCAAGGCCCTTGCTTCCCGCCCCCCTCAAGACCCTTGCTTCCCGCCCCCCTCATGACCCTTGCTTCCCGCCCCCCTCAAGACCCTTGCTTCCCGCTCCCCTCATGACCCTTGCTTCCCGCCCCCCTCATGACCCTTGCTTCCCGCTCCCCTCATGACCCTTGCTTCCCCCCCACCTAACACCCTGACCCCAGAAGCCTCCAATATACATGATGGGGACGGCTTCTTGAAAGACGCGACCGCCCTCCGACCCCACCATCGGGGATATGACCAGAGTCATCCCTCCCACATCATAGCATGTGCTGAAATCTGCCAGCATGTGTATCAGCTTGAAATCACTCCGGTAGAGTGGACAGTAGATTAAAGCAGCGGAACAGACGCACCAATCTATACACGGAGACAAGGATAACGTTACAGACACAGGAGACCCATAAAGGGGCACCTGTGGTGAAAGGAGGCGGTAGACAGGAACCTAACAGGGTACAGATCAGACCGGAGACGTAGGTGACAGGAAGCTGCCACTGAGTCATCTCAAGATGACTCAGTCCCACGGGAAGCTGGCTCAGGAGAGCCGATAGTTCTAAGGAAGTACATAAGTAGTCACCAAGTCATAAAACGCGTGAGAGCACCGCTATACATGCTGATAATGTGCAAGACATGCTGAAGCTACACCTCACCCAAATACTCGACTTTACAGAGATACAGCCCCGGTCTTGCAAGCATGGCTTAAAGCTAGGGATCGGAAAATCCCATGATACTAACCAAAGGCGAGTATAATATCATATGATATCATACAAATTGCACCATTTGATATTGTATGTAAATAGTAACTTTAGCTTAGCCAGGCCGCCGGCATCATATGATATAATATGATGACATGACATCATGTTGCACATCCCTACTTATAAAAAGGCAATGATAACGCCTGGTGGGGCGTGGTGTTAGGGGAGCCCGTCGTACGCGGGTGGGGAGCGGTCTCCTACCTCAAGTGGACAAGCTACCATCGCGGTTGACGACGACCTGCAACGCCAAGAGCGACCGAAGGGGGAGTCGAACCCCCGACTCTTCATTATCCCTACTTATAGCTTGTAAGGGCCATTTACGATTTGTTTTTACATTTTTATATCGATAATTTCGCCAAAACGGGGTCAAAACTAGCGATCGCTATATATAGCAGAAGTAAAAAAGCCCTGCAACTGCACTGAGGTCTTCTTTACCCTGGAGAACCCCAAGACAGAGTCCCTGGTGAGGTCCATCCGAATCAAGCTAACTCACCAAGCTGTTACAAGGGACCCACATCACGTGAGCGCAATCATGAAGGGGCTCGCCACCTCTACCACTGGGTGGCTGACTAACATCCTGAAGAAAGTCAGCAAGAGGGGCTGGAGAAAACTGGACAAGTTCTAATAGCGTGTCGCAAGCAACACAGAAAAACGCTGAAGCAGTCACCGGCATGGAGTTACGAAAGTAGTGGAGAAAGTAGCTACTCGTACCCGAAGAGAGCTACAAACATTGAATAACTTTTGTGAAGGATCTTGACTGCTGCGATGCTCATAACTTTAGTCATGCGCACTCCAACTATGAGCAAAATGTTTGGGTGCGGAGGTGCCCTGTATTGTTCAGACGCCTGGACGGAGGCACGGAGAGACGGACAGATGGAGAGACGGCGGACATCGGACAGAGACATCGGACAAATGGAGAGACGGCGGACATCGGACAGAGACATCAAACAGAGACATCGGACAGATGGAGAGACGGCGGACATCAGACAGAGACATCGGACAGAGACATCGGACAAATGGAGAGACGGCGGACATCGGACAGAGACGTCGAACAGAGACATCGGACAGATGGAGAGACGGCGGACATCGGCCAGAGACATCGGACAGATGGAGAGACGGCGGACATCGGACAGAGACATCGGACAGATGGAGAGACGGCGGACATCGGACAGAGACATCGGACAGCTGGAGAGACGGCGGACATCGGACAGAGACATCGGACAGATGGAGAGACGGCGGACATCGGACAGAGACATCGGACAGATGGAGAGACGGCGGACATCGGACAGAGACAACGGACAGAGACTTCGGACAGATGGAGAGACGGCGGACATCGGACAGAGACATCGGACAGATGGAGAGATGGCGGACATCGGACAGAGACATCGGACAGAGACATCGGACAGATGGAGAGACGGCGGACATCGGACAGAGACATCAGACAGAGACATCGGACAGAGACATCGGACAGAGACATCGGACAGATGGAGAGACGGCGGACATCGGACAGAGACATCGGACAGAGACATCGGACAGAGAAATGGGACAGAGACATCGGACAGAGAACGGAAAGGGACACAGGAGGAACTTAGGGCTTCAGCCCCGTGACCCTGGGGGTCCAGAGAAGGCTAAAGCGAAAACCATGTAGAGGCGCCCACCACACAGTATATCCAAAGGCAGACTACAGTTGCTCGCCATGGCATGTGTACCATGTCCCCCTTCCCCCCAGAAGCTACTCACCATCACATGTACTCAGACAAGGCATCACCAACCACCTCCTAAACCATGGCCAGTCTCAGTTTCAGTACAACACACAGGGTGGCTGCATAATGACCCTAGCCTCCTCCAAGCTGGCGGCATTGGTTCAACTTGCCAAGCTGGCAGCATTGGTTCAACTTGCCAAGCTGGCGGCGTTGGTTGAACTTGCCTAGCTGGCGGCATTGGTTCAACTTGCCAAGCTGGCGGCATTGGTTCAACTTGCCAAGCAGGCGGCATTGGTTCAACTTTCCAAGCTGGCGGCATTGGTTCAACTTGCCAAGCTGGAGGCATTGGTTCAACTTGCCAAGCTGGCGGCATTGGTCCAACTTTCACACTGCAATCCCCTTCTATACACCTACAAGGGGACCCCCTACTCAGCCACCATCAGCTGCCCCCACCTAGTTATCGGCGCCGCCCAGGGCTCTGAGCATGAGGCCCTACCAGCGAACTTCCAATTGACCAAGCCACACATCATGGTGGACAAGCATATCGCCATGGTTGCTTCAGAACAAACCAAGTTGGGGGGGGGCTGATTGGTAGAACCTCTTTATCAAGCCAAAAGATAAGTATGTCCAGCTCAACCCAGCCACCCCGTTGAACTACACTGGATTGGCCATCATCAAGTTTGTAGAAAACCCAGCTGCCCAGGCAGACGAGAAGAAGGGCATAGGAGAGCCTGTGGACCTGTTGAGCCCCTGACCCCAGTCAGCCCCCCCAGCACCAGCACCTGCCCACCCATCAGGTGGGAACAGGAACCGGGGGAACCCTCCTTCCCATCCCCGAGATGAACTCAACAGACAGGTAGGGACAATTCCCCTAGTCTACACCTACTGCCGTATGTTTACTCTGCACACCTGCCCATCCGCAAACACCCCTCTACCCAACTACAAACACCCCTATGCCCATCTGCAAACACCCCTCTGCTCATCTGCAAACACCCCCCTGCCCATCTGCCCATGTGCAAACAACCCTATGCACATCTGCAAACAACCCTCCCTACACTCATGACACCTCCCCCCCCCCCCCCCCCCCCCCCCCCCCCCCCTCCTCCTCTCTCCCCCACCCATGACAGATGGCCCAGGATCCACGACCCAGGACATACCCAGGATGGATGGCAGGCCAGTGGGAGGAGAAGCTCCAAGAGATGAAGGACCTTGAACACCATGCTGCAACCGCACCTTGCCCCACCACTTGCAGGCCTGGTTGCATACCTTCCTGGAGAACAAGCACTGGCAGTGTCATTTTTTCAGAAATCTTGAGGTCATTTTGGCAGCCACAAGTGGCGAGTACCAAGAATAACACTGTGCACTGCCCCAACCTGGCCTACCCTCCCTCTCTTTATCTGCCTTTATGCTATCTTGATTTTTGTAATCTAGGCAGACCAAATAGTTCTTATAAGTATTTCTGCCCAATATGGGCATGCGTGTATGTATGTTGCAGGCCATGGGTAGGCCAAATAGGCTAAAAGGACTTGCCCAACTGTGATAGGAAGGGCTTAAAAAGAAAAAGGACTGATGAACTTACCCCCAAAGAATTGTTTTACCGACGGGGGCCCTGAGTTCGTGCTACAGCATTTTGTAATAGAGAACACTATCCCACATTACCACACCAGCCTCCTGCCCACCTCTCCCATCCAACATATTACTATTATACCCCAAGCATGAAATTGTCACGGAATATGCGGCTCCAACCCTCCCATGACATGAAATTAACCCGGTGGATTTGGTGGCCCCTTTGGACCATTCCAACTACAATGGATTGCTTTCGGCTACAATGGATCGGCTACAATGGATGGATTGGCTACAATGGATTGGCTACAATGGATGGATCGGCTACAATGGATGGATCGGCTACAATGGATTGGCTACAATGGATTGGCTCACAACAATGGAGGTGGATCGGCTTAAAATGGATTGGTACCATGATTGGCTACAATGGATGGCTTTACAATCGGATGGATAGGCTACAATAGATGGGCGTAAAAGGATGGATCGGCTACAATGGATTGGCTACAATGGATGGATCGGCTACAATGGATCGGCAGACAATTGTTGATCGGCTCAAGGAGTTGCTACAATGGATTGGCTACAATGGATTGGCTACAATGGATGGATCGGCTACAATGGAGTGGCACGATGGAGGATCGGCTCCATGGCTGGAATCGGCTACAATGGATTGGCTAAATGGATGGATCGGTACAATGGATTAGGCTTACCATGGATGGATTGGCCACAATGGATGGTCTGCTACAATGATTGGCTACAATGATGGCTCGGCTACAATGTATCGGCTTACAAGGATGGGCTACACTGGATGGACGGCTACAATGGATGGCTTACAATGGATGGATCGGCCACAATGGATTGGCTACAATGGATGGATCGGCGACAATGGATTGGCTACAATGGATTGGCTACAATGGATTGGCTACGATAAATTGGCTACAATGGATGGATCGGCTACAATGGATTGGCTACAATGGATGGATCGGCTACAATGGATTGGCTACGATGGATGGATCGGCTACAATGGATGGATCGGCTACAATGGATGGATTGGCTACAATGGATGGATCGGCTACAATGGATTGGCTACAATGGATGGATTGGCTACAATGGATGGATCGGCTACAATGGATTGGCTACAATGGATGGATCGGCTACAATGTATCGGCTACAATGGATTGGCTACAATGGATGGATCGGCTACAATGGATTGGCTACAATGGATGGATCGGCCACAATGGATTGGCTACAATGGATGGATCGGCTACAATAGATCGGCTATAATGGATCGGCTACAATGGATGGCTACAATGGAGGATCGGCTACAAGGATTGGTACCAATGGAGGATCGGTACATGGATGGCTACAATGGATGGATCCGCTTCAATGGATGGATCGGCTACAATGGATGGATTGGCTACAATGGATTGGCTACTATGAATGGATCGGCTACAATGGATTGGCTACAATGGATGGATTGGCTACAATGGATGGATCGGCTACAATGGATGGATCGGCTACAATGGATCGGCTACAATGGATTGGCTACAATGGATGGATCTGCTACAATGGATTCGCTACAATGGATGGATCGGCCACAATGGATTGGCTACAATGGATGGATCGGCTACAATGGATTGGCTACTATGGATGGATCGGCGAAAATGGATTGGCTACAATGGACTGGCTACAATGGATTGGCTACAATGGATGAATCGGCTACAATGGATTGGCTACAATGGATGGATCGACTACAATGGATTGGCTACAATGGATGGATTGGCTACAATGGATGGATCGGCTACAATGGATCGGCTACAATGGATTGGCTACAATGGATGGATCAGCTACAATGGATTGGCTACAATGGATGGATCGGCCACAATGGATTGGCTACAATGGATGGATCAGCTACAATGGATTGGCTACAATGGATGGATCGGCTACAATGGATCGGCTACAATGGATTGGCTACAAGGAGGTAAACTGGGATGGATCGGCTACAAATGATTGGCGACAATGGATGATCGCTTAAAAATGGATTGGCTACAATGGATGGATTGGCTACAATGGATGGATCGGCTACAATGGATTGGCTACAATGGATGGATCAGCTACAATGGATGGATCGGCTACAATGGATAGGCTACAATGGATGGATCGGCTACAATGGATGGATCGGCTACAATGGATTGGCTACAATCGATGGATCGGCCACAATGGATTGGCTACAATGGATGGATCGGCTACAATGGATGGATCGGCTACAATGGATTGGCTACAATGGATGGATCGGCGACAATGGATTGGCTACAATGGATTGGCTACAATGGATTGGCTACAATGGATGGATCGGCTACAATGGATTGGCTACAATGGATGGATTCGGCTACAATGGATGGATCGGCTACACTGGATCGGCTACAATGGATCGGCTACAATGGATTGGCTACAATGGATGGATCGGCTACAATGGATGGATCGGCTGCAATGGATCGGCTACAATGGATTGGCTACAATGGATTGGCTACAATGGATTGGCTACAATGGATTGGGTACAATGGATGGATGGGCTACAATGGATTGGCTACAATGGATGGATCGGCTACAATGGATGGATCGGCTACAAAAAATTTATGGGGGGGGGGAAATTTGGGGGTTACAATGGAGTGGCTACAGGAGGGATCGGCTCACAAGGATGGATCGGCACAAGGATGGAGCGGCTACAATGGATCGGCTACAATGGATTGGCCTACACTGGATGGATCGGGCCTACCAATGGATTGGATACAAGGATGGATCGGCACCAAGGATTGGATGCAATCGATTGGGAATGCTACAATGGCGGATCGGCTACAATGGATCGGTACAATGGATTGCTACAATGGAGGTCGGCGACAATGGATGGTACAATGGATCGGCAAAGGATCGGCTACAATGGATTGGTACACATGGATGGAGTCGGCTACAATGGATGGATCGGCTAACAAGGGATTGCCACAGGGATGATCGGTACAATGATGGATACATGGATGATCAGCGTACAAAGGATTGCGCTCAATGAAGGATCGGCAGCAATGGATTGGCTCCAATGGATTGGCTACTATCAATGATGGACAGTGCTACAATGGATTGGGTACAGATGGAGGGGTTACAATGGAGGTGGCTACAAGGGATGGATCGGCTTACAAGGATTGGCTAAAGGGCTGGATGGCTACACTGGATTGGCTACAATGGATCGGCTACAATGGATGGATCGGCTACAATGGATTGGCTACAATGGATGGATCGGCTACAATGGATTGGCTACATGGTATGGATCGCTACCAATGGATTGGCGACAATGGAGGATCGGGCTGACAAGGAGGGATCGTTTCTACAATGGATTGCTACAATGGATGGATCGGCTACAATGGATTGGCTACAATGGAAAGCTTCAGGACGCTTTCTCAGAAACGGCACATCTGTGCAACGTGTATAAAAAATAAAAAATTGTTTCACCGCCCCCGCCTCTATTAGGGACAGACCAATTAGAGAACCCAGACTCTTTGCCCATCCCCATCCCCATCCCCATCCCCACCAGCCCCATGACCCGACGTCTAGGGAAGGAAAACGCCCCCCTCAACCCCACCCCAACCTCTATTAGGAAGTCAATTAGATAAAGCACTTAGCCCCATCCTCCCCCCCCCCCCACTTATTTTTAAGTTGTCAAAGGGCTTTCACCCCAGGAGGTGGGTCTCCCGACAAAAACCAGCGACACGGAGGATTCAGTTTTAATGGTGGTGCCCCTCCTACAATATGCAAAGTAGGCGCACTTAGGCTGGTGAGAGATACCAACCCATGACCCGACATGTAGGGAAGGAAAACGCCCCCACCCCCACCTCAGCCCCACCATCCACATCCCCAAAAACAAGAATACACGACCAACCAACAACCACCAAGTCCAGCCCACGAACCCGCTAAAAAGTGCTATCCTAACATCCATACATCGAGACATAAATTTCATGTCACTGCCAAGTGCACGTCATCAATGCCTACCTAGCCATTCTGCCCCCAAAGGCCAAACCCTCCACCCCCTCCCTAATCTGGACGGGGGGCAAACTCACCCCTGCCAAGAGACACAGGGGAACCTACAAACTCATTGCCATTTCAAATACAACTGGCCATGCCAAGTACCTCCACAACCCACCCACCACATGGGCCCAAACCATGAGGAACATGGGGGCCACCTCCATCCCCCAACCAGGTCCCCTCCCTCCCAACTGGGCCCCAGGCACTTAGCTCCCTCCTTAAGACCTGGGCACAACAACACTCCCCCATGCAGATAGACCCCACACCCATAGCAGTCCCCATGCTCCCGTGCACATATGCTATCATATCCTACAAGCACCGGGCCTCGATCTATACACGTCCGTCATCGTTCAGTTCGCGGTCGCAGTCAACGGCCATGATAGCAAAGTCCAGGTAAAATAGCAGCCCGTTCTCTACCGCCATAAGACAGGGCTCCTTTAATACCACGCCCCACCAGGCCTTATCATTACCTTCTAAAATTGTTACGCCTTGCCCCCCCCCCCCCCCCCCCCCCTCCTCCTTCCAACCTTTGGGCAGCCTACCCAAATCGCTACCAGGAGCCCCTCCTTGAAAGACACCGAATCCCCGATTGCTACCAGGAGACCCACTTTCTGAAACGAAACAAAAAGCTATGCAGCCAGAGCCAGAGCGAGAATCAAAGGGACTCACAATCATAGTAGTTGTAGAATCTAAAAGTGACGGTAGTAACGTTGCGGCCTTTGTTTGTAGTCAAATTCCCGTTGAGTGCCACCAAGAAGCACAAGTCATCAGGGAAAGCAAGGCCGTTGATCTGAGGAAGTCATGGTATGAGTGTTAGATTTTTGGGAGATGCAACATCAACATTCAAAATCTCAAAACTGAATTGAACAAGTCCTATGCAGCGTCGCAAGCGACACGGAAAATTGGCAGAGTGTGATGGCAACGGAACGAAAGGCGGCAACGATGGAGCTCATCGAAGCGAGTTAGTTACGCGACCGTTGGCTGACGTGTCGGGCTACAAGTTTTTCGTTTTTCAGTCGGACAGACGGACAAATGGGTACACGGGGGCTCCCGCCAACTTGAAGAGGGGGCTCCGCCAAAAAAATATATCAGCTGAGCGCCATCAAGACGCACAAGTCATCAGGGAAAGCAGGGCCGTTGATCTGAGGAAGTCATGGTATGAGTGTTGGATCTCGTGGAACTGGTGATGACAGTGGGAGATGCAACATCAACATTCAAAACTGAATTCAAAAATGTATATCAGCTGAGCGCCACCAAGAAGCACAAGTCATCAGGGACAGGGTACTACTTCTTGCTAAATTGGATAGCGCTTAAAGCGCTCAAGCGTCAAATTGGTCTGCGCTTTTCAGAGCAAAAAGCGCTAAAACTACGCTCTGCGCCCACAGGGGGTTGAAAAAACTGCGCAAAACGCGCAGAGGGGCTAAAATGAGCAGCACGGCACCGCGCTGCCGCGTGCGCTTAGCAGTACCCTGATCAGGGAAAGCAAGGCCATTGATCTGGGGCAATCATGGGTTTAGCTTGTTAGTATCATTGAAATTGAAATTGAAATTGTTACATCCGTGTAATACACTTACTCACAGGACGTGAAGTTAACGACACCACAGCGTAAGCCAGAGCTAGCTATTGTCACCGTATGATAGTAGTAGCATGTTGTTACCATATTATAAGATTAGCATGTTATTACCCGGTTATCAGATAATACATGTATATATATAACCTGTATGTATCAGATAATACATCTATATAACCTGTATATACACAGGTTATTAGCAGGTTGTATGTATACATAAAATTTAATACAATATATATACAGGTTATTGGCAGGTTATATGTATACATACAATTTAATACAGTATATACACAGGTTATTAGCAGGTTATATGCTGTTCATAACGCGTGTTGGATTTAGTGGAACTGGCGGTGAGAGTGGGAGGTGCAACATCAAAATTCAAAACTCAGATCAAACCCTCAACCAATAATCACAATTTCAGATCAAAATCAATCATCAATATCTCAATCGACATTCAAAAACTCAGATCAGAATTTCAATCCATGATCAAAACCTCAAATCAACATTTCGAAATTTAATTTACTTGTGCCATTGGCTGTCCAGCAAGGCTGCAATCTTTGGGCTTGTCCCAAAGGCTGGCTCAGGGAGCTGCCAAAAAGGTGCAGCGCGTAGCCACAAAGAAAAATGGTGAAAACAACGGACAGGTTCAGGCGCTGTTGCTTAGTGGGTGTGACCACGCCATTGAATCTGCATCCTTGGTGCCGCTGGTTTGTGTCAGGAGACCCACCTCTAGGGTGGAATTCCTTTAACAACAAACAAAACAACAAACAATTGGAAGGTGGCTATGAGATCTTACCACAAGTTCGCAGCTGGGCTGGGTATTGCACAGGGAAAATGCAACATTGCGGCAACTGCCGAAGTTAGAAAGAGCGCAGCTCTGCAGGAGTAGCGAGGAATTGTGGACACAAGGGGTTATAGGTGAGTGAAGAACAGTGTTTTTTATTTCAGATTTTAGTGCAGGTTGAGCTACTTGGGCTACTCAACCCTGATTTCAGGATAGTTGCGTAGCCATCGCATGGCAGAGCGCGAAGCGCGGAGCCTGGGGGGGTCGGGGGGCAGCGCGTCCCGATATCGGGGGGTCCTGGGGGTGTAGCATTCTACGGAATGGCGACGGAATGGCGGCGCGTCGTCAAAAAATGAAACACCGGTGAATAGAGCAAATCGAGTAAACAAGGTTAGAAGTGGTAATCAAAGTGGTAATCAAAGTGGTAAGGTTGGAATGCGTTTATAAGAATTTCTGTATGGTGAGCTGTTCATATCCGCGTGTGTGTATGCGTTTATGCGTTTATGCGTGTATGCATGTATGTATGCGTGTGTGTGTGTGATGCGTGTATGCGCTCATGCGTGTATGCGTGTATGTGTGCGTGTATGTATGTGTATGTGTGTGTGTATGCGTGTGTATATGCGTGTGTATATGCGTGTGAGTACGTCATGGTGCATTGTACAGAATGAGGAATAGTGTGTGTGGGGGGGTGTGGGTGTGGGTGCGGGTGCGTATGTATGTATGTATGTATGTATGTATGTATGTATGTATGTATGTATGTATGTATGTATGTATGTATGTATGTATGTATGTATGTATGTATGTATGTATGTATGTATGTATGTATGTATGTATGTATGTATGTATGTATGTATGTATTGTATGTATGTATGTATGTATGTATGTATATTATTTATGTATTGTATGTATGGTATGTTGTATGTATGTATGTATGTATGTATGTATGTATGTAGTATGTATGTATGTATGTATGTATGTATGTATGTAATGTATGTATGTATGTAATGTATGTATGTATGTATGTATGTATGTATTATGTATGTATGATCATTTAAATGTATGTGTGTTACAGTCCAGAGGTTAGCCAATCGGGCTTAATGGACTATCCCATCCTCTGCAAATCTGCAAGCCCTCTTCTGTACATCATGGTGCATTGTACAGGATAGTGTATTGTACAGTACTGCACATCATGGTGCATTGTACATCGTTGTAAAGCATGGTGTATTGTACATCACTGTACAGCATGGTCCATTGTACAGCATGGTGAATTGTACAGCATTGTACAGCATGGTGAATTGTAAAGCACTGTATAACATGGTGCATTGTGCAGCATGGTGGTGTTTAAGTCACAGTACAGTATGGTGATTTGTAAAGCATGGTGCATTGTGGCTTTCCCCCTTGTAGAGTTCTGTTGTTAGATATGTTGTATGATCAAACCCGACCTGCGGCCGACGGAATTCGAACCCACCCACTTCGGGATATCATTATTGTCAGAACTACTAGGCTACGAGTGCTCTATACATATATTTCAAGATGTCCTCAGAGCTCCCGAAGCCTAGTAGTTCTGACATGAATATATGAGATACCTGCTGCCTGTAGGATGGGACTTTGTGCACATTCGGCAGGTATGTGTTGAGAAGCTCCTGTATATGGACTTTGCACCTGCATGCATGTATGTGTGAGAAGATTGGATCGAGACGTACCACCTGCTGCCTGTATTATGTGTTCTCTTTGCACCTGCAATGCTGTAAGTATGTGTGAGAATATTGGATCGTTGGTAACCCTGCCCCCCCCCCCCCCCTGGGGCTTTTTGATGATGGGACTTTGCACCTGCATGCATGTATGTGTGAGAAGATTAGATCGAGATGGTACCTGCTGCTTGTATGATGGGACTTTGCACCTGCATGCATGTATGTGTGTGAAGATTGGATCGAGATGGTACCTGCTGCTTGTATGATGGGACTTTGCACCTGCATGCATGTATGTGTGAGAAGATTGGATCGAGATGATGCCTGCTGCTTGTATGATGGGACTTTGCACCTGCATGCCGTATGGTTGAGAGATTGGCTCGAGATTATGCCTGCTGCTTTGTATGATGGACTATTGCACACTGCATGCAGGTCGGTGTTAGAGATTTAGAGACTGTACCTGCCTGTATTATATGACTCTTGCACCTGCATGCTGTCATTGTGAAAGATTGGATCGAGATGGTACCTGCTGCCTGTATGATGGGACTTTGCACCTGCATGCATGCATGTGTGAGAAGATTGGATCGAGATGGTACCTGCTGCTTGTATGATGGGACTTTGCACCTGCATGCATGTATGTGTGAGAAGATTGGATCGAGATGGTTCCTGCTGCCTGTATAATGGGACTTTGCACCTGCATGCATGTATGTGTGAGAAGATTGGATCGAGATGGTATCTGCTGCTTGTATGATGGGACTTTGCACCTGCATGCATGTATGTGTGAGAAGGTAGGACTTGGTACCTGCCTGTATGTATGATGGGACTTTGCACCTGCATGCATGTATGTGTGAGAAGATTGGATCGAGATGGTACCTGCTGCCTGTATGATGGGACTTTGCACCTGCATGCATGTATGTGTGAGAAGATTGGATCGAGATGGTACCTGCTGCCTGTATGATGGGACTTTGCACCTGCATGCATGTATGTGTGAGAAGATTGGATCGAGATGGTACCTGCTGGCCGCTGAGGATGGCTTGCACCTGCATGCATGTATGTGTGAGAAGATTGGATCGAGATGGTACCTGCTGCCTGTATGATGGGACTTTGCACCTGCATGCATGTATGTGTGAGCAGATTGGATCGAGATGGTACCTTCTGAAGACTGTCTGATGGGACTGTCACTTGCTGCAGTATGTGTGATAAGATTGATCGAGATGGTACCGTGCTTCCTGTTATGGGACTTTCAACCTTCATGCATGTATGTGTGAAGATTGATCGATATGTACCTCTGCCTGTATGATGGAGCTTTGCACTGCCATGCATTAGGTGTGGGAAGATTGGATCGAGATTCCTTCTGCTTTATGATGGGACTTTGCACCTGCTGCCTGTATAAAATGGGATGTGGATAAGTTAGAGATGTACTTGGTACCTGCCTGTATGTATGATGGGACTTTGCACCTGCATGCATGTATGGCGTTGATAAGATTGGGATCGAGAATGCGGAGGGTACCCCAGACCGACTCATAGCTAAGCCTGTATGTAATGTGAATGGGACTATTGCATAACCCTGCAGTAGCATGCATGTGTGAGAAGTGATTGGATCGAGATGATAGGGAGACCTTCTGCTTGTATGATGGGACTTTTGCACTGTCATCATGTATGTGTAGAAGAATTGGATCGAGATGTTGTTCCTGGCGTGCTGTATAATGGGACTGTTGGCACCTGACATGCAGTATGTGTTGAGAAGATGTTGATCGATAATGGATCTCTAGCTTTTGTTATGATGGGACTTTGCACCTTCATGCATGTATGTGTGATAAGTAGGACTTGGTACCAAGGCAATGCCTGTATGTATATGGGATTTGCAGCCTCAGCATTTTTGTGAGAACGTTTGATCGGAGATGGTACCTGCTGCCCTATATGGGACTTGCCACTCATGCATGTCATGTGTAGAAATTGATCGAGATGGTACCGCTGGCTGCTGCCTGTATGATGGGACTTTGCACCTGCATGCATGTATGTGTGAGACATATTTGATCGAGATGTGTACCTGCTGCCTGTAAAATGGGACTTTGCACCGCGGCATGTATGTGGTGAGAAGATTGGATAGAGGTGTGTACCTGCGTGCCTGTAATGAATAGGACTTTGCACCTGCACGCATGTATGTGTACAGATATGGAATCGAGATGGTACCCTGCTGGACTGGGTATGAGGGGACTTGACACCTGCATGCCCTGTATGTGTGAGAAGATTTGGATCGAATGTACCTGGCTAGCTGGCCTGTATAAGGGGGACTTTGCACCTGCAGTGGCATGTATGTGTGGCGAAGATTGATCAGAGATGGATACCTGACTGGCCTGTATGATGGGACTTTGCAGCCTGCACGCATGTTTTTGTGAGCAAAATTGGATCGATATAGGGTACGGTGCTACTGTATGATGGGACTTTGCAACCTGCATGCATGTCTGGTGAGAGCTTGGAGTCGAGAAATGTATTGCTTGCTGTATGATGGGGGGGACTTTTCACCTGCATGCATGTTGTGGTGGGAAGATTGGATCGAGATGGTACTCTGCTTGTTATGATGTGGACTTGGCACCTAGCATCGCATGTTTGTGTGATAAGGTAGGACTTCTACTTGGCCTGTATGTATATGGGGTACTTTGCACCTGCATGCATTTGTGTAGCAGATTTGATCGAGCTGGTACCCTGCTTGCCTTTTATGATGGGACTTTGCACCTGCATGCATGCATGTGTGAGAAGATTGGATCGAGATGATACCTGCTGCCTGTATGATGGGACTTTGCACCTGCATCATGTATGTGTCAGAAGATTAGAATCGAGATGTACCCTGCTGACTGTTATATGGGACTTTGCACCTCATGCATGTTATGTTGTGAAAGATTGGATCGTGATGGTAACCTGCTGCCTGTATGATGGGACTTTGCCACTGATGCATTATGTTGAGAAGATTGGATCGATATGGTACCTGCCTGCCTTATGATGGGACGGTTGCACCTGCATGCCATAGTATGTGTGAGAGATGGATCGATATGTGTACCCCTGCTGCCTGTAGAGGGGACTTTGCACCTTCATGCTGCAGGTTGTGAGAGATTGGTCGATATGATACCTGCTTGCCACTGTGCTAGAGCCCAAGTGCGTTGTATTGTGTTTGAGTGTGGTAAAGAGAAAATAGAGCAAATGGTACAGGGGGACGGTTCCGCCGTTATGGATGGGACGTAAGTTCCATGTGCATCATTTAGGGGGAGAGGTTTGGATCGAGGCGTGGTACTGCGTGTCCTGTCGAGATGATCTGTGCACCTGATGCTGTATGTGTGAAAATTGTATCGAATAATAACGCTCCTGTAGATGGAACTTTGCACTGCATGCATTATGTGTGAGAAAATTGGATCGAGATGGTACCCCTGCTCTGTAACTGGGCCTTTGGGCACCTGCATGCATGTATGTTGAGAAGATTGATCCGAGATGGTTAACACTGCTGCCCGTATGATTGGGGACTTTGCACCTGGCAATACCTGGACGTAAATTTGTGAGAGATTGATCGAGATGGTACCTGCTTTCTTGTATTAAATGGGACTTTTGCAACCTGCTGCCCATGTATGTTGTTTGTAAGATTAGATCGAGATGGACCATGCTGCTTTGTTTATGCATGGACTTTGCACCTCAATGCATTTTTATAGTGGTGAAGATTGGATCTAGATTTACCTGCTTTGCTTGTAATGGGACCTGTTGCACCTGCAGGCAGTATGGTGTGAGAAGATTGGATCGAGATGATACCTGCGGCTTGTATGATGGGACTTTGCACCTGCAGCATGGAATGTTTGAGAAGATTGATTCGGATGGATCTCTTATTGTTGATGGTACTTTCACCTGCATGCAGGTATGTGTGAGAAGGTGACGTGGTACCCTGCCCTGTAGTATAATGGTACTTTGCACCTGCATGCATGTATGTGTGAGAAGATTGGAATCGAGATGTACCTGCTTGCACGTATGAGGACTTTGCACCTGCTGCATGTATGTTGTGAGAATATTGGATCGATTGGGTACCTGCTGCCTGTAATTGGACTTTGCACCATGCCATTCATGTATGTTGGAGAGATTGGGAATCGAGATGGTACCTGCTGCTTTCGTGAAGTGGGACTTTTGCACCTGCCTGCATGTACGTGTTGAAAGATTGAATCGAGATGTACCTGCTGCCTGAATGATGGGACTTTGCACCGCTTCTTGTAACGTGGTGAGAATATTGGATCGAGATGTGTACCTGCTGCCTTTGTGGGACTTTGCCACCTTCATGCAATGTAGTGTGAAAGATTGAATCGTATGGACCTGCTGCCTGTATGGTGGGACTTTGCACCCCAATGCAGCATATTTTGAAGATTGATCGAGATGGTACTTCTGCTGTAGATGGGCAACTTTGCACCTGCAGCATGTATGTGTGGAAGATTGGTCGAGATTGTGTCCTTCTGCCTTGTATGATGGGAACTTTGCACCTGCATGCATGTATTGTGTGAGAAGATTGGATCGGCGAAATGTACCATCTGCCTGTATGAGGGACTTTGCACCTGCACTGCATGTATGTGTGAGCAAAGATTGGATCGAAGATGGTACCTGCTGCGGTATGATGGACCTTTGCACCTTCATTGCTGTATGTTGTGATAAGATGGATCGAGTATGTGCCCGCTTCCTGTATATGGGGACTTTGCACCTGCAATGCAGTATGTGTGGACGATTGGATCGAGAGGTACCTGCTGCCTTAGTAATGAGGGTGGGACCTTGGCACCTGCATGCATGTATGTGTGAGAAGGTAGGACTTGGTACCTGCCTGTATGTAGTGGACTTTGCAACCGTGCAATGCTGGATGTGTGGGGAAAGATTTGATCGAGAGGTACCTGCTCCTGTATGAATGAAAACTGTGCAACCTGCGGCATGCATGTTGAGAAGATGGATCGAGAGGATAACCTGCTTGCTGTAACAAATGAATGGGAACTTGCACCTGCATGCATGTATTTGTCAGAAGATTAGATCGAGATGGGTAAACCCTGCTCCTGTATGAATGGGACTTTGCACCTGGCATGCATGTCTGTTGAGAAGATTGGGATCGGAATGGTACCTGCTGCCTGTATGATGGGGACTTTTTGGCAACCTGCAAATGCATTATGTGGTGACGAAGGATTTGGATCGTGACTGGTAAACCTGCTGCCCTGAATGATGGGACTTTGCACCGCATTCATGAGTTGTGTGAGAAGATTGGGATCGATGTACCTGGCGTCCTGTAAGGGGGACTTTTGCCACCTGCAGGCCTGCAGGTGTGAGAAATTGGATCGAGATGTAACTGCTGCCTGTTGATGGGACTTTGCAACTGCATGCAATGTTGGTGTGAAGATTGGGATCGAGATGGTACCTGCTGCCTGTATGATGGGACTTTGCACCTGCATGCATGTATGTGTGAGAAGATTGGATCGAGATGGTACCTGCTGCCTGTATAATGGGACTTTGGTTTTGCACCTGCATGCCATGATGTTTGAGAAGAATTTGATCAGATGGATACCTTTGCTGCCGGTCTGTGGGAAAACTTTGCACCGGCATGCAGGTCATGGGTGAAAGATTGGATCGAGATGGTACCGGCCTTGCTGTAGGATTGGGACTTTGGCACTGCATTCATGTATGGTGTGAAGAGTGGATCGAGAATGGTACCTCTGCCTGTAGATGGGACTCTATTGCACCTGCATTGCATGTAAGTTAGGTGGGTGGGAGAAGATTGGAATCGAGATGGTAACCTGCGGCTTTTGTTAGTGGACTTTGCCTGCATGCATGTATGGGTACCGAAGATTAATCGAAGGGTTACCTTTCTGCTTGTATGGAATGGGGACCTTGTGAACTGCAGGCATGTATAGTGTGAAGAATGGATTAGAGATGGAAACCTTCTGCTTGGAATGATGGACTTTGCACCTGCATGCATTATGTGTGAGAAAGATTGGATCGAGATGAATGCCCGGCTGCCTTGTATGAAATGGGACTTTGCACCTGCAATGCTGTCAGGTGTGCGAAGATTGGATCGAGATTGGTATCTCCCCCTGCTTGTATGATATGGTACTTTGCACCTGCAATGCATTTATTTTGTAGAGAGTAGGATTGGTACCCCTGCCGTTTAGTAGATGGACGTTGCACCTGCAGGCATTTATGGTGCGAAGATTGGATTCGAGATTGTACCGTTCTGCCCGTATGATTGGACTTTGCCCTGCATGCAGTCATGTGTGAGAAAGATTGGAAGCGAGATGGTACCTGCTGCCTGAGATGGGACCCTTTGCACCGCATATGTCTGTGTAGAATATTGGATCGGATTGGACCTGCTTGTCTTTATATGGGACTTTGCACCTCATGCATGTTACGTGTGAGAAGAAATTGGATCGAGAGGGTACCTGCTGCTGAATATGGGACTTTCACCTGCATGCATGTACTGTTGAGAAGCTGGATCGAGAGGTACCTGCTGCCTGTATTATGTGACTTTGGCACCTGCATGCATTATTGTTGAAAGATTGGATCGTGATGTACCTTCTTGCTGTATGGATGGGGAAACTTGCACCTGCTGCAAGTAAATTTGTTGAGAAGAATTGGATCGAGAGGTACCTGCTTGCCTGTATATGGGACTTGCACCTCCATGCATGTTATGTTGTGAGAAGAGTGGATCGAGAATGGGTACCTGCTTCGTGTATGGATTGGGAACTCTTTGCACCTCGTGCCATGTAGTTGTGAGAAAAGATTGTATCGAGATGTAACCTGCTGCTGTATGAGGGGCCATTTGCACCTGCAAATGCATTACAGAAGAATCGATCGAGAAGAATAGTTTATTAAGAGGGAACTGGTGTTCCCTTCATGCATTCACAACATCAACCATGTACCTGTAAGCTCGTATGAGAAGGTGTAATCAATAATATTTGTATCATAATGCCATGTTTTTAATTGAAAAAAAATGGCAATGTTATTATTTTGCCGAAGACGGCAAGCAGCCATGTTACCAAGTTTGAGTTTAAAACTTCAACAAGCTTGCGTCATTCGTGTGCAAAATGCATGTTTCCCTATGGACTCCTTCATCTGCGCCCCCCGGCCTGAGTACAAAGGGGTGGCGCTTAGTGCTGCACACTACAAAATCCGGTGGGCTACTCAACTTTTGTGAAATCAAGCTTAAGTACCCCACTCAGGTGGGCTACCCAACATTTCTGAAATCTGGCTTGAGTAGCCCACCCATGTACTCAACCTGGCCTAGAGAAATCTGAAATAAAAAAACACTGGTTGAAGTACCTGCATATGCAAGGAGTCAGCAGCTCAAGCAGTTTTATTTTCAAATCTGAAAGTGAGTTTTTTCTAGCGTTATGCTTTTAGGCCTCCTCCAGGGACAGCGTTTTAGTGCTTTCTATAGCTTTATAGCCATTTGTAGCTTTTTAGGTGCATTCAGGGCAAAACTAAACTTCTTTACAGCGATGATTTTGCTAAAACGGGGTCAAAACTGGCGATCACTTTATAAAGCGGAAAAACAAATCCTTGAGCACAAGTGTTGACTTGTCATCCATGGCACAGTTTTTGTTTTTGTCTACCAGCACCAGCTTATAGGCAGCTCCCTGAAACTGACACTGGGCCAAACCCACAGATTCTAATAGCAGTGGGAAGCTGACGATATCAGCTAGCAGGGTCCTAGGTTGCTTCAGGTTTGGATGAAGAGAGAGCCCAGGGAGCTGCCTAGAAGCTGCTGCTTGTAGCTGAAATGAAAAATTATGATCCATGCCTCCCTGCATTCCTTCCACACTCCACAACCTCATAGCCTTCTGTTCTATCAGCCTTCTGTTCACACTCCAAGAATCCCTTACCCACTGCATGCTTGGTATAGTGGAGGGCTTACCACGATGATCACATAAACCTTCCCCACAAATTGGTAGTTGGCCCCAGAGCAAGCAAATGGGCTGCCCCCCCTCAACTTCCGCATCCCACCTTACCCTTACCCCCTCACACCTGGATCGATAGATTGTCTTCCATCCACACCAGGAAAACACATTTTGCAGGGGAATCTCAACTTGGAAGGGCTTGCAGGTACCGGGGGCTGCGGGAGCAGTTGGAGTGGGTAGCTGGTTGGTTGGGTGGAGTGGGGTCATAGTTTTTATTTCCAGCTACGAGCAGCAGCTTCTATGCAGCTCCATGGACTCTCTCTGCATCCAAACCTTAAGCAACCTAGGCACCTGGAAGCAGATATCATCACCTTTCCAGTGCTACTGGAATCTTTGGGATTGGCCCTGTGGCAGTCTTAGGGAGCTGCCTAGAAGCTGGTGCTGGTCGCCAGAAGAAAAACAGTGGGAGTAGAGGGTGGAGTGGAGTGGGGAGAGTAGTAGAATGATCCACTTGACGTTAGGAAGGAAACTCATGGCAGAAACATTGGTGCAGCACAACTGGTTGGTCAAAGTCCAAGAATACAAAAACATGCACATCTTTTGATACAATTAGGGAACGGCAATATGACATCATATGATATCATGGCATCATATGATATCATATGATGCAAGATGCCGGCAGTCTGACTTGGCCAAAGTTACCATTTATATACAATGTCATATGATGCAATTTGTATGATATCATATGATATTATACTCGCCTTTGGTCAACATCATATGATTTTCCGATCCCTAGATATAATTGCACTGCTCTTGCATCACTCGGCTCGATTGCTCATGGCAAGAGGCATTCAAGCCATGCAAGCCTTTTTCTTTTCAGCTAAAAACAGTAGCTTCTAGGCAGCTCCACTGATTGGCTAGTCAGCTAAAGCTTATGCAACCTGGTGTGTCTGGAAGCTGAAAGTATCCGCTGTCCAGAACTGTCGAAATCTTGGGGCTTAGCCCAGTAGCTGGCTAAGGGGGCTGCCAAGTACCTGCTGCTTGTGGCTGAAAAGAAAAACTATAGCCATGGCTGCCATGCAAGTATGCCGTTGAGCTAAACATCGTGAAATCTTGTAGCCGTGTACATCTGCACTTCAACAACTTAGCCATGCAAGTTAACCTTGATCTAAACATCATACATCTTGTGGCCTTGTTCATCTGCACTTCGACACTAAGCCATGCAAGTTTACTTTGATCTAAACATCATGACATCTTGTGGGCCTTGTTCATCTGTACTTTCGACACTAAGCCATGCAAGTTACCGTTGATCTAAACATCATGACATCTTGTGGCCTTGTTCATCTGCACTTCGACACTAAGCCATGCAAGTTTACCTTTGATCTAAACATCCATGACATCTTGTGGCCTTGTACATCTGCGCTTTCGACACTAGCCATGCAAGTTTGCCTTTGATCTAACATCGTGACATCTTGTAGTCTTGAACATCTGCACTTCGACACTAAGAAGATTGTGACAGTAGTTGCCAGACAGTTTTTTAAGGCCCTCCCTACTTGGAAACCAGTCAAATGACCTGGAGATTAAGAAGCAGCCTGGCGTCTCTCCACTGGAGCAGCAGTCGAATGGCCCTGGCATGAATGTCCACGAGCATGACAAGAATCGCACTCCAGATTGTGGAACATTTTGGACGTGTAGATAATCCCAGGTGTTGCCAAGATGTCAGCAGTGCCAGTGCAATAGATACGTGGCTACGAGAGGAGAAATCGCTAGGGAACGGCGATATGATATCATGTGTAATCATATGACGCTGGCAGTCTGACCTAGGCTAAATTTCCATTCAAATACAATGTCATGCAGTTTGTATGATATGCAGATCCCTTAAGATACGTGGCTACGAGAGGAGAAATGGCAGGGCGAAATGGCTGTTCGGAAAATAGTTAACGAACATTGACTAAGGCCAGACAGGCTTGGGGAGAGGAGAGAGAATATAGATAAGATTGAGGGCTGGAAATAAAGAAAAGCAAGATGCCATGTCGGCGTGATTAAGGAAGCTGTCCAAAGGGGTCTCGGACAACACCATCAAACCGGGGGGTGGCCAGGGGGGGGGGCCATACCGGGAGAGGAAGCTAGTACCCACAAAGCCAGTACCCACAAGCCAGATCTCCTCGGGTTTAGGGTTTAGGGTTTAGGTTATAGGTTTAAGGGTATAGGAGATCTGGCTTGTGGGTACTGGCTTTGTGGGTACTAGCATCCCCCCTCCGACGGTACCCCCGCTGGTACGATAGCCGGTGGCGTTGGAAGGAGTGGGGAAGAGTGGGGGGCGAATTCCATGCGTCGTCTGTACAACACGATGGTGTGCGCGTACCGGACGGCATGCAGATGGAGGTAGATAAGGAGGCGTGTGGTGTCAGTTTGGATGGATACCGAGAGAAGAAAAAATGGGGAGAAGGGAGGCGAGGAGTGTACCAAAGGAGCCGATGATGATGGGGTCAGAGGAGATGACCCGCTAACCAGCTCCAGCGGCGATAAGAGTCGATAAGAGCCGAACGGAGCGTTGAGTGTTGAGCGCGTTTCGTGGCAAGGGTGGTGTGACAACCTGGCAATCTCATGGCGGGGTAGATACGGGTTGATACGGGTCTAACTAAAGGAATTACTCAGACCTTAGATTCGCTACTTTTGAGGGGAAACTCGAGCGAAAAAAGAGGCCAACATAACTGGAAAACGCTATAAACAACCTGCGCCCCGAACCAGCTCACGTTTGGATTCGGCAGTCCAGTTACCCTCGAACCCTCAGGCAGTCACTGCCTGAGGGTGCACAACCCCGATCGATGAGGCAACGCCGCAACGGCGTACCAACGAGCGGTATCCGAGACACACATTCCGCAAGAACAGCCACGAGGGCAGCAACAAGGTTAGACACACAGAACAGCCACCTACTCTAGTCAGAGTCGGATCCTGACGTCCACGAGATCTACCACCACACCAGCTGGGTGACAAAAAACTAGTGACAGCGGGGATCCCCATCCCGCGGGCGGTCACGACTGGAAGACACCTAATATCTAGCTGGGGTCCTCGCCATCCACTCGACTATTAGACAACTTCAGCCTCTACGGATACTGCAACCGTTTTAAATTTTGCCTGGCCGAGGATCGCGCGATGCGCGCCCTCGGCACACACATAAAAAAGACAACGCCAGCCTCTTGCTCGTGATACCAGCTTTGCAGCACTTGTATTCATTGCGGGTAAGTACTCACACAAGCAAGTCTGGGCTTCCTCGGAAAAGGGGGGCTACATGGTCTCGTGGCTGAGCATTCAGGAATTCGCTTGTCGTTCGATTTGTCAGATCCCAAGTCACAGCATTGGCACTTCTGCAATGTGAAGGGAAAGGTGGAGATCACCCGACGTCAGTTGAACGCTGTTGCATGATGGGTGGGGTGGCAAAGACAAGACGGAGGTAACATCCGAGCATGGTTGAGGCGTAAAGCTTTCAGTAGTTGCTCTGGAAGAAAATATGAATATAGACGAGCGCTCATGAGATAAAGGGAAATGTTTAGCCATTGTTCGAAGAGCTTGCCATGCTTTAGCACAAAGAGACCATCGCATGACGATAGGCAGCTAGCTTGGGGCGCAGATGTTCGATTCTCACCCGACCAAAAGTACTAGCAAAACGAGGAAAGTGGGCTGCAGCGACAATCGTTTGAAAAACCAATGATCACATGCCAAAACTAAGATCAAGAGAAGTACTAAGACTCATACATACAGGTAGGAGTTTCTGTCGGAACCGCAGTACCAGCACTCAAGCTATACACTTGCTTGAATGAACCAAACAGAACATCTAACGCGCACTGTGAAACAATGGTTTCAAGCAGCCGATTACCCAAGCTTTCCGTCCAGCCGTCCACCGGTGGTTAGACGTATACAACCTTTGTGACGTGACTCTGACGTGACGTGGCGGACCGTGAACGTGACGTGACCGTGACGTGACCCGGGACGTGACGTGACGTGACGTACGTGACGAGTGAAGTGACGGGACGGGAAGTGACGTGACGTGACGTGGACGGGACTGACGTGACGTGTCGTGAGGGACGTGACGGGACGGGACGTGACGTGCGGGACGTGACGTGACCGTGACGTGACCGTGACGTGACTTGACGTGGACGTGACGTGACGTGCGTGACGTGACGTACGTGACGTATGACGTGACGTGACTTGACTGCGTGACTGACGTGACGTGACGTGACGTGACGTGACGTGAGCGTGACGTGACGTGCGTGACGTTGACGTGACGTGACGTGACGTGACGTGACGTGACGTGACGTGACGTGACGTGACGTGACGTGACTTGACGTGACGGCGTGACGTGACGTGACTGTGACGTGACGTGACTACGTGACGAATGACGTGACGTGACGTGACGTGACGTGACGTGACCGTGACGTGACGTACGTGACGTGACTGACGTGACGGGACGTGACGTGACTAAGTGACGTGACGTGACGTGACTAAGTGACGTGACGTGACGTGACTAACGTGAGTGACGTGACTTGACGTGACGTACGTGACGTGACGTGACGTGAACGTGACGTTGACGTGAACGATTGACGTGACGTGACGTGACTAACGTGACGTGACGTGACGTGACTACGTGCTTACGTGACGTTACGTGACGTGACGTGACGTGACGTTACGTGACGTGACGTGACGTGACGTGACGTGGACGTGACGTGACGTGACGTGACGTGACGTGACGTGACGTGACGTGACGTACGTACGTGACGTGACGTGACGTGACGTGACGTGACGTGACGTGACGTGACGTGACGTGACGTTGACGTGACGTGACGTTGACGTGACGTGACGTGACGTGACGTGATGTGACGTGACGTGACGTGACGTGACGTGACGTGACGTGACGTGACGTGACGTGACGTGACGTGACGTGACGTGGCCAAAGTTACCATTTTTATACAATGTCATATGATGCAATTTGTATGATATCATATGATATTATACTCGCCTTTGGTCAACATCATATGATTTTCCGATCCCTAGATATAATTGCACTGCTCTTGCATCACTCGGCTCGATTTCCCATGGCAAGAGGCATTCAAGCCATGCAAGCCTTTTTCTTTTCAGCTAAAAACAGTAGCTTCTAGGCAGCTCCACTGATTGGCTAGTCAGCTAAAGCTTATGCAACCTGGTGTGTCTGGAAGCTGAAAGTATCCGCTGTCCAGAACTGTCGAAATCTTGGGGCTTAGCCCAGTAGCTGGCTAAGGGGGCTGCCAAGTACCTGCTGCTTGTGGCTGAAAAGAAAAACTATAGCCATGGCTGCCATGCAAGTATGCCGTTGAGCTAAACATCGTGAAATCTTGTAGCCGTGTACATCTGCACTTCAACACTTAGCCATGCAAGTTAACCTTTGATCTAAACATCATGACATCTTGTGGCCTTGTTCATCTGCACTTCGACACTAAGCCATGCAAGTTTACCTTTGATCTAAACATCATGACATCTTGTGGCCTTGTTCATCTGTACTTCGACACTAAGCCATGCAAGTTTACCTTTGATCTAAACATCATGACATCTTGTGGCCTTGTTCATCTGCACTTCGACACTAAGCCATGCAAGTTTACCTTTGATCTAAACATCATGACATCTTGTGGCCTTGTACATCTGCGCTTCGACACTAAGCCATGCAAGTTTGTCTTTGATCTAACATCGTGACATCTTGTAGTCTTGAACATCTGCACTTCGACACTAAGAAGAGTTGTGACAGTTGCCAGACAGTTTTTTTAAGGCCCTCCCTACTTGGAACCATTCAAATGACCTGGAGATTAAGAAGCAGCCTGGCTTCTCCACTGGAGCAGCATTCGAATGGCCCTGGCATGAATGTCCACGAGCATGACAAGAATCGCACTCCAGAATTGTGGAACATTTTGGACGTGTAGATATCCCAGGTGGTGCCAAGATGTCAGCAATGCCGGTGCAAGATACGTGGCTACGAGAGGAGAAATCGCTAGGGAACGGCGATATGATATCATGTGTAATCATATGACGCTGGCAGTCTGACTAGGCTAAATTTCCATTCAAATACAATATCATGCAGTTTGTATGATATGCAGATCCCTTAAGATACGTGGCTACGAGAGGAGAAATGGCAGGGCGAAATGGCTGTTCGGAAATAGTTAACGAACATTGACTAAGGCCAGACAGGCTTGGGGAGAGGAGAGAGAATAATAGATAAGATTGAGGGCTGGAAATAAAAGAAAAGCAAGATGCCATGTCGGCGTGATTAAGGAAGCTGTCCAAAGGGGTCCTCGGACAACACCATCAAACCGGGGGGTGGCCAGGGGGGGGGCCATACCGGGAGAGGAAGCTAGTACCCACAAAGCCAGTACCCACAAGCCAGATCTCCTCGGGTTTAGGGTTTAGGGTTTAGGTTATAGGTTTAAGGGTATAGGAGATCTGGCTTGTGGGTACTGGCTTTGTGGGTACTAGCATCCCCCCTCCGGACGGTACCCCGCTGGTACGATAGCCGGTGGCGTTGGAAGGAGTGGGGGAAGAGTGGGGGGCGAATTCCATGCGTCGTCTGGTACACACGATGGTGTGCGCGTACCGGACGGCATGCAGATGGAGGTAGATAAGGAGGCGTGTGGTGTCAGTTGGATGGATACCGAGAGAAGAAAAAATGGGGAGAAGGGAGGCGAGGAGTGTACCACAGGAGCCGATGATGATAGGGTCAGAGGAGATGACCCGCTAACCAGCTCCAGCGGCGATAAGAGTCGATAAGAGCCGGACGGAGCGTTGAGTGTTGAGCGCGTTTCGTGGCAAGGGTGGTGTGACAACCTGGCAATCTCATGGCGGGGTAGATACGGGTTGATACGGGTCTAACTAAAGGAATTACTCAGACCTTAGATTCGCTACTTTTGAGGGGAAACTCGAGCGAAAAAAGAGGCCAACATAACTGGAAAACGCTATAAACAACCTGCGCCCCGAACCAGCTCACGTTTGGATTCGGCAGTCCAGTTACCTCGAACCCTCAGGCAGTCACTGCCTGAGGGTGCACAACCCCGATCGATGAGGCAACGCCGCAACGGCGTACCAACGAGCGGTATCCGAGACACACATTCCGCAAGAACAGCCACGAGGGCAGCAACAAGGTTAGACACACAGAACACCACCTACTCTAGTCAGAGTCGGATCCTGACGTCCACGAGATCTACCACCACACCAGCTGGGTGACAAAAAAACTAGTGACAGCGGGGATCCCCATCCCCGCGGGCGGTCACGAACTGGAAGACACCTAATATCTAGCTGGGGTCCTCGCCATCCAACTCGACTATTAGACAACTTCAGCCTCTACGGATACTGCACCGTTTTATTTTTGCCTGGCCGAGGATCGCGCGATGCGCGCCTCGGCACACACTTAAAAAGACAACGCCAGCCTCTTGCTCGTGATACCAGCTTTGCAGCACTTGTATTCATCGCGGGTACGTACTCACACAAGCAAGTCTGGGCTTCCTCGGAAAAGGGGGCTACATGGTCTCGTGGCTGAGCATTCAGGAATTCGCTTGTCGTTCGATTTGTCAGATCCCAAGTCACAGCATTGGCACTTCTGCAATGTGAAGGGAAAGGTGGAGATCACCCGACGTCAGTTGAACGCTGTTGCATGATGGGTGGGGTGGCAAAGACAAGACGGAGGTAACATCCGAGCATAGTTGAGGCGTAAAGCTTTCAGTAGTTGCTCTGGAAGAAAATATGAATATAGACGAGCGCTCATGAGATAAAGGAAATGTTTAGCCATTGTTCGAAGAGCTTGCCATGCTTTAGCACAAAGAGACCATCGCATGACGATAGGCAGCTAGCTTGGGGCGCAGATGTTCGATTCTCACCCGACCAAAAGCACTAGCAAAACGAGGAAAGTGGGCTGCAGCGACATCGGTGAAACCATGATCACATGCACTAGATCAAAGAAGTACTAAGAAATAAATACACTACAGGTAGGAGTGGTCGGAACGCAAGCTATAAGCGACTTGCTTGAATGAACCAAAACAGAACAGCTAACGCGCACTGTGAACAAGGGTTCAAGCAGCGAGTACCCAAGCTTCCGTCAGCTTCAACCAAGTCGGTTAGTCGGTTACACAACCTTGTGACGTGACGTGACGTGACGTGACGTGACGTGACGTGACGTGTCGTGACGTGACGTGACGTGACGTGACGTGACGTGACGTGACGTGACGTGACGTGACGTGACGTGCTAATAGTATGAGTATGATATATACGTGTCGTGACGTGACGTGACTGCAACTTGCCGAACCCTTAGGGTCTGCAGCGCATTCGTTCTGCTCCTCCAATTTGCTCATATTTGGGAGGTACCGTCGATAGTATTTACCGTAGGTTGTCGCACAGACCTTACAGGGTGGGGGGGGTGGGGGGGGATCTTGCTACCGATACCGTATTTCCGAGTTCGGGCCCGTTGCCTTCAGAACCTACATTTGTATGGGAGAGGGGTGGGCAAGTGTAGACAATTCCTCCAGAATCGAGTGCATCAGTCCGCCCAGTCCGAAGCCAGGGTTTACGACAGAGCCAGGGGACAGTTAGGGCCTGGGTCACACTCACACAGTCACACGCACGCACACTGTTTCTGCGAAAAAACAAGAACCCTGGTAAACTGTACCGGCAGTGTGTCAACTGTTAAGTCTAGAACCTTGTGCGAGTTGTTAATCGATAATGTTAACTCTTACAAGAAGCCTCGTAGAAGGTTCTCGGCTAACAACTCTTAGAGGGTTCTAGACAACAACTCATAGAAGGTTATAGACTTCAAACACTACATATACCCTCATGGAGTCAGGACTTGGGAGTGGTTCAGATACCACACATCTATCATGGAGGGTCCGTTATGTTGGAGACTTATATTTCGGCTCGCGAGACGTGGATTTGGGCCCATTTTATTAAAAGGATTTTCACCCCAAGAAGTGGACCCCGCATACAAACCAGCGCCAACTGAGGTTTTATTTTTACATTATGTTCACAAGCGGTTTAGCATTAACGGACCACAGGTTGCGACACCTGAGGCACTGAGCAAGGAGCAAATAAATAATTCAGGAGGACACCATCACAATTCTCCAAACAATACTGTGTACTCACATTCATCTTGATGGACAGGCTTTTTTCTAAGGAAATGAAGCAGTTCCTTTACGTAGCACCATGGTGCTTCTAGATGCCTTTGGAGTGCTACTAGACGCCTCTTTGCCCCCCAAAAGCAACCCAAGCAGTCTGAATCTGCAGCTCCAAGTCAAAAATATCTTAGAATCTGCAGCTCTTAGCCAAAAATGTAAACATGGCCATCAGTGATTTTAAGCAAGTAGTAAACGAAGACCAATGGGCACGATATAGAAGAAAAGGGTCAATGGACCAATATACATGATATATAAAACAGGATCAAGTTAGGGGAGATAGAAGGAGGCCAGTGGATTAAGTTTGGGATTTGGACTTCCCGGCTTGCCCTCCAAGATAAACATGCCAGCTTCCAGCCAGATCCAGCTTCAAAGCTCTGCCTGCCATCTTCTAGCCAGATCCAGCTTCATGCTGGCTTCCAAGCTTTGCCAGCCAGCTTCTAGCCAGATCCAGCTTCATGCTGGCTTCCAAGCCTTCCATCCCAAGCTACTGGCTCAGTCCCATCCTAATACTTGAGCAACTAAGGCTCCTAATTAGGCCCTTGCACATGGCCTCTGTACCTCCCTTACTTGGCTGCGGATGGGGGCAGAAGGTAGCGGGGACACAAAATGGGTGAGGGAGAGTTTTGGTGGGTTTAGCGAGAGATGGGAGAGGGTGGGGAGGGAGAGCGAGAGGGACAGAGGGAGGGGAGGGGAGGGAGGAGAGGGGAGAGGGTGGAGAAGGAGATAGATAGAAGAGGATATAGCGAGTAGATCAGAGAGAGCGAGAGATATCGATACGAGAGAGAGGAGAGAGAGGAGAAGAGTAGATAGTAGAGAGATAGCGAGCATAACTATCGATGAAGAGAGAGAGAGAGCCGAGACTCGGCGCGAGAGCAGAGAGAGAGAGAGAGATCGCTCTCTGAGCGCCGATCGCTCGCTCGCGAGATATATCTATCTAGTCTAGAGAGAGAGCAGCGATCTCCGATCCTAGACTCTCGATCGAGCGAGCATCTAGATCATATCAGAGCTAGAGGTCATCTCGACTCTCTAGCTTCCTTTGCTCGGAGAGAGGAGCGGAGCGACAGAGACCAGAGAGCGAAGGAGGACGAGAGCAGGGAGAGAGAGATGAGCCAATATCCGGACCAGTGACACTAAACGAGAGTTAGCTCACCATCATCACAATCACAGTCGACCACCCTCCCAGTCTTAGCATCCAAGAACGTGGCGGTGCAGCCTGCCTCAATGAACTCAAACCTGCATGCACGAGGTTGTGTGTATGTATTTGTGAGTGTGCATGTTTGTGTGTGTGTGCTTGTGCTTGTGTATGTGTGTGTGTGTGTTTTTGTGTGTGTATGTGTGAGTGTGTATGTTTGCGTGTGTGTGCTTGTGTATGTGTTTGTGTGTGTGTGCTTGTGTGTGAATTGTGTGTGTTTGTGTTTGTTTGTGTGTGTGTGTAATTGTGTGTGGCGAGAATAAGGGTAGATGAGGTTGAGGGCGAGAATCAGGGTAGGGGTAAGCTTGAGGGTGAGGGAAAGCCTGCCTGGATGTAAGCAAGCCTGTACAGACAAGTTGGATGTGCGTGTGTGGAGAGAATATGGGTTGATGAGGCGGGCTTTCAGAATATGGGTGGTGATGAGGGAAAGCCTGTCAGGATGTATTCAAACCCGTAGAGACGAGGATGGGGGGGGGGGGGGGGGGGGGGGGGGGGGGGGGGGGGGTATGGGTAGATGAGGCGAAGGGTTAGAATATGGGTGAGGGAAAGCCTGCCATGATGTACTCAAAGCTGTACAGAAGATGTTAGGGCTAGGGTAGGGTGGGATGGGGTGGACTGGGGTGGGGTGAGGGTGAGGGAACGCCTGTCATGATGCACTTTAAGCTGTACAGAAGAGGTTAGGGCTAGGGTAGGGTGGGATGGGGTGGACTGGCGTGGGGTGATGGAGGCATAGGGGTGGGTAGGGGTAAGCGTGAGGGTAAGGGAAAGGGTAGGGGCACCCTGTTTTTAGAATCACTCGCAATGCTAGGATGTAAGATTGTTGATGAGATTACCGGTACCCACCACGTGTAATTCACATGGTTCACATGGGAGGTGTATGGTGTTGAGGGCTAGGGAGAGCGTGGGGTGGGTAGGGGTAAGCGTGAGGGTGAGGGGCGCCTTGTTTGTAGAATCACACAAAACACTTGGATGTAAGATTGTTGATGAGATTACTGTATTCACCACGTGTTATTCACATGGTTCGCATGGGAGGTGTATAGTGTTGAGGGCTAGGGCGAGCGTGGAGTGGGTAGAGGTAAGCGTGAGAGGTGCTTCGGTTGTAGAATCACACACAATGCTAGGATGTAAGATTGTTAATGAGATTACCATATTTACCATGTGTTATTCACATGGTTCACATGGGAGGTGTATAGTGTTGAGAGAGGTCTAGGTCTAGGTCTAGGGGTGTTGTGTGGTGGTGGTGGTGGCGTGGGGGTGGGTAGGGTGAGGCAGGGCTAGGGCCAGGGCGAGTGCATGGAGACCCACCCTTTCAGGAGGCAAAAATCCTTTTGGCAAAAAAAGGTGAAGTGTTGGGGTGGTGATAAGTGGGGTGTGTGATGAGGGTGAGGGCGAGGGAGCAAGTGCAAGGGGGGCTCACCCGTAAAAAATCCGGCAGTAGGTGGTAAGACAAAGAATGAGTATGAGTTTAATGAGGGTGAGAGAAGAATTAGGGAACGGCAGTATGATATCGTATGATATGCCGGTCCCTATTGTTAAGTGCAATGGTGACTCGCCCGTAAAACTTATGGCAGTAGGTGGACACACAAAGAATACGTATGGGTGTGATGATAAGGGTGGAGTGTGATGAGGGTGAGAGGAGAAGTAGGGAATGGCAATATGATATCATATGATACGCCGTTCCCTATGAGTAAGTGCAATGGTGACTCACCCGTAAAACTTCTCGCAGTAGGTGGACACACAAAGAGCAGATGAGTCGGCCTTGCAGCTGGTCACCTGGGCAGTACAAATTTAGGTGGCAGTACGTATTAAGGTGGCAGTACGAATGGATGTGGCAACACAAAGAGCAGATGAGTCGGCCTTGCAGCTGTTCACCTGAGCAGTTTGAATTTAGGTGGCAGTACGAATTAAGGTGGCAACACAAAGAGCAGATGAGTCGGCCTTGCAGGTCGTCACCTGGGCAGTACAAATTTAGGTGGCAGTACGAAATTAGGTGGCAACGCAAAGAGCCGATGAGTCGGCCTTGCAGCCGGTCACCTGGGCAGTACGAATTTCACTGTTTAGTCGTACTTAAGATTGGCACAATGGTGCTTGTGGTTCAGAATGGGACAGTATAGCACTACACTCAATCAGCTGTCCCAGGTTCCCCAAAATTATCGTTCTGAAACAACGAATGGTCCCATCACATTGATATCAAAAATACATTATAACCATATAATTAAATCCCATCGCATTGATACTAAATACAAATTATAACCACATCATTAAATCTCATCGCATTGACATCAAATACAAATTATAATCATATAATTAAATCACATCAAATTAATGTAAAATATGAATTATAACCATATAATTAAATCCCATTGCATTGATATCATATATAAATTATAACCGTATATTTAAATCCCATCAAATTTGTTAATTTGATTGGATTTAATTATATGATTATAATTTATATATTAATATGATAAACTTAATATAGTAATATAAAATATGTATTATAACCGTATAATTACATTTTCATTGTAGCACGAACTCAAGGTCCCAATCGGCGAAACAATTGTTTGGGGTTCAGTTCATCTGTGCTTGTTTCGTTTTAGCCCCACCTGTCACGGTTGAGCAAGTCCCCTTAGCATATTTGGCTGCCGCTGGACTGTTGCACTATACACACAAGCCTGGCTCCTAAGGTAAGCTATGCACACTGAATGGTCTCATCACATTGATATCAAATATAAGACCGTCTCGGAAGGCAAGCTTTGCTCGTTGGTTGTAGGGTGTGTTATGTTGGTAATAAAAGGTAATGATAACACCTGGTGGGGCGTGGTGTTCAGGGAGCCCGTCGTACGCGGGTGGGGAGCCGTCTCCTACCTCAACTGGACAAGCTATCATCGCGGTAGACGACGACCTGCGACGCCAAGAGCGACCGAAGGGGGAGTCGAACCCCTGACTCTTCATTCTTTAGCGATCTGTTCTACCACTAGACCATTGTAAATCACTGAAAGAGGCTATGTTGGTAATGTTGGTAGGGCATGTTGGTGTTGTAGGGCATGTTGGTTATGTTGGTGTTGTTGGTGGTTGGCCACAGAGCAAGCAAACACGAGGCGTGAGGCTGACCTACGAGGCGTGAGGCTGACCTCCTCAACCTCACGCCTCGTAATAAGGCGTACCATTTCTTTATTTCTTTATTTATTCGATAGGATATCAAGGACACAATATCCTGCTGATATACCGGGTTTGATAGAAATTTATTTAGCAGCTAAAATTTGATAAGTCAGCTTACTTAAGCTTCTGTTTTCATAGAAAGTAATAAGTAACTTAGACCAAGAAGCCTTAAAAATAGACAATTAGAAAACGCTGAATTCGTGGATTCGAGGATGAGAGCATCGCCATATCCAACTAATATATATCACAATCAATGTTCACGCTTTGGGTTGGGCAAGTCTTCTCAGCTTAGCCGTTTATGTTCATGCTTTAAGGAGCATAAACGGAAAAGCCGAGAATCTTTTTATGTATTCAGATGATATCAAGGATAAGCCAGCCGTATAGCCTTTTTGCCTGAGTACTTGGTGGCGCTGATTTGTCTACAGGGTTCCCCTTCCTGCAAGGTAAATTTATAATAATATAAAAATATAATAATACAATAATAATACAAAATATAAAAATACAAAAATATAATATAATATAAGGTGCCAAGTGGACGACTCACCCAAAGTTACAAAGCATAGAAAAACAGGGCAAGCTAAGTATAGTTGTACAACCTCTGGAATATGTACCACCTCCCCATTCTACCCTCCTCCTCCTCCTCCCACCCCACCACTCTAATCTTCCTCATTCTACCCTCCTCCTCCTCCCCCCCCCCCCCCCCCCCTCTCCCCCCTGCATGTAGGGTGCGCCTGTACACGGCTATGGTGGCAAAGTTCAAAGATGTTCATCCCCTCCCCACCCCACTCACACTCCCAAGCACCCCAACCCCAAATGCGACTCACAGAACAGGGGTCAGCAAAGCATCTGACCACAGCACCCCCTGGGATGCAAGGGGTGGACTCCAGCAAAGAGACGGCTTCCTTGCCTGCGCATTTCCCCCTGCAGTGTGGTGGTGTGGTGGTGGTGGAGTGGTGGTGAGGTGTTGTGTGGAGGTGGGTTGGACTCCAGCAAAGAGACGGCTTCCTTGCCTGCGCATTTCCCCCTGTGTTGTGGTGGTGTGGGGAGGTGGTGATGTGGTGGTGGTGGTGTGGTGGTGTGGTGGCGGTGAGGTGATGGTGTGGTGGTGGTGGGGTGGACTCCAGCATAGAGACAGCTTCCTTGCCCGCGCATTTCCCCATGCAGTGTGGTGGTGTGGTGGTGGTGGAGTGGTGGTTATGTAGTGGTGGTGTGGTGGTGATATGGTGGCAGTGTGGTGGTGAGGTGTGGTGTGGTGGTGATGTGGTGGTGGTGTGGTGGTGGTGTGGTGGACTCCAGCATAGATACGGCTTCCTTGCCTGCGCATTTCCCCTGCAGTGTGTTGGTGTGGTGGTGGAGTGGTGGTGGTGTGGTGGTGATGTGGTGTTGGTGTGGTGTTGGTGTGGTGTTGGTGTGGTGTTGGTGTGGTGTTGGTGTGGTGTTGGTGGTGTGGTGTTGGTGTGGTGATGTGGTGTTGGTGTGGTGATGTGGTGTTGGTTTGGTGTGGTGATGGTGTGGTGGTGATGTGGTGGTGTAGTGGTGGTGGTGGGTTGGACTCCAGCATAGACACAGCTTCCTTGCCTGCGCATTTTCCCCTGCAGTGTGTTGGTGTGGTGGTGTGGTGGTGGAGTGGTGGTGCTGCGGTGTTGGTGTGGTGTTGGTGTGGTGTGGTGGTGATGTGGTCATGAAGTGGTGGTGGTGTAGTGTGGTGTTGTGGTGGTGATGTGGTGGTGGTGGTGTGGTGATGTGGTGGTGATGTGGTGGTGGTGGTGTGGTGGTGGTGTGGTGGTGGTGTGGCGGTGATGTGGAGGTGGTGATGGTGGTGGTGGTGATGTGGTGATGATTGTGGTTGTGGTGATGTGGTGGTGGTGGTGTGGTGGTGGTGGTGTGGTGGTGGTGGTGTGGCGGTGATGTGGAGGTGGTGATGGTGGTGGTGGTGATGTGGTGGTGATTGTGGTTGTGGTGATGTGGTGGTGGTGGTGTGGCGGTGATGTGGAGGTGGTGATGGTGGTGGGGTGGACTCCGGCATAGAGACAGCCGCCTTGCTTGCACATTTACTATGCAGGTCGTGTGGGCAGTTGGGTATGCAAGTACGGATGTACAGTCAGGGGCAGGCAAAACGTTGAAGAGGATGCTGGTAATGATGATGCTGGTGATGGTGCTAGTGATGCTGATGTTGCTGGTGATGATGTTGCTGGTGATGATGATGGTTCTGGTGGTGGTGATGGTCCACTCACAGACACACACACACACACAACCAACCACACACACAAAGCAGCCATGCATGATAGCATGTGATTGGTTACATGTAGGGTGCAACCAACCAACCAACCAACTACACACACACAATGCAGCCATGCATGATTGCATGTGATTTGTTACATGTAGGGTGCAATCAACCAAACAACCAACCACATACAAACACACAAAGGAGCCATGCATGATAGCATGTGATTGGATACATGTAGGGTGCAACCAACCAACCAACCAACCACACACACACAAAGCAGTCATGCATGATAGCATGCGCTTGGGCACAAGTAGGGTGCAAGCGACCAAACACCAACTACACACAAAGCAGGCATGCATGATAGCACGCGCTTGGGCACAAGTAGGGCGCAAGCGACCAAACAAGAACTACACACACACAAAGCAGCCATGCATGATAGCACAGGTCGGGTGCAATCAAACAACAAAATCAAATTGTTCAGGATGGATTTCCTGGATGACACCTTCTTGGTTATGCTCCAGGACACACCACCACCACCAACAACAACAAGCAACAACAACCACCAACCATATTGCTCAGGATGGCTTACCTTGAACACATCTTCTTGGTCTTACTCCAGGTCACATCACCATCCCAACACCACCATCCCACCAACAACCACCAACAACCATATTGCTCAGGATGGCTTACTTTGAACACAGCTTCTTGGTCTCGCTCCAGGTCACACCACCACCACCATCCCACCAACAACAACCACCACCAACACCATCCCACCAACAACAACCACCAACAACACCATCCCATCACCAACCACACTACTCAGGGTGGCTTACTTTGAGCACACCTTCTTGGTCTTACTCCAGGTCGCACCACCACCAACAACAACCACCAACAACACCATCCCATCACCAACCACACTACTCAGGGTGGCTTACCTTGAGCACATCTTCTTGGTCTTGCGCCCGTTCATACCGCCCAAGCATGATGCATAGCACTTGTTTGGGTATTCCTTGTATGAAGGGTACTCCTCCCCATCACTGCAACACATGGGTTCCATGCTTTCCTGCAGCATAGAGTGTGTGTTGGTGTGGTTATGTGGTGTGGTTATGTGGTGTGATTATGTGGTGTGATTATGTGGTGTGATTATGTGGTGTGATTGTGTGGTGTGATTATGTGGTGTGATTATGTGGTGTGATTATGTGGTGTGATTATGTGGTGTGATTATGTGGTGTGATTATGTGGTGTGATTATGTGGTGTGATTATGTGGTGCGATTATGTGGTGCGATTATGTGGTGTGATTATGTGGTGTGATTATGTGGTGTGATTATGTGGTGTGATTATGTGGTGTGATTATGTGGTGTGATTATGTGGTGTGATTGTGTGGTGTGATTATGTGGTGTGATTATGTGGTGTGATTGTGTGGTGTGATTATGTGGTGTGATTATGTGGTGTGATTATGTGGTGTGATTATGTGGTGTGTTTATGTAGTCTTGCTGTGGCCTTAGTGGTAGTGCAGTCATGAAGTGTGGTTATGGTGTGTGGTTAGGTAGTGTGGGGAGGTGGTGACCCAAGCCAGGCAAGATTCCTGCCTGTAGCACACAACTTAGGTTCTCCGTGTGTGAATGGTACTCCTCCCCACTGTAGCACACAGGCTCCATGCTTTCCTGCAGCATAAAGATTGTGTAGGTGTGGTTATGTGGTGTGGTTATGTTGTCTTGCTGTGGCCTTAGGTAGTGCAGTCATGTATTTACGGGGTGTGATTATGGGCACAAAATGGCACATGGCTTATGTACGTGTGTGAAGGGTACTCCTCCCCATCACTGCAGCACACGGGCTCCATGCTTTCCTGAAGCAAGGTGTTTGTGTTGGTGTGGTTATGTGGTGTGGTTATGTAGTCTTCATGTGGCCTTAGGTAGGTATTGCAGTCATAAGCCCCTTTCAGCGAATCAATTGGTGCAGTGGTACACCAAGTTGCTTTGAGGATGTAGGGTTGGGGGTTCGATTCCCCCTACGGTCGCCCAAAGCGTTGCAGGTCGTTGTCAACCGCGATGGTGGCTTGTCTAGTTGAGGTAGACGACCGCTCTCTACCCGCGTACGATGGGTCCCTTTAATACCACACGCCCCACCAGGCGTTATCATTACCTTTTTTAGTGCAGTATTGAAAGGTGAGGTTAGGTAGTGCAGTCTTGAAGTGTGGTTACGGGTGTTGTTAGGTAGTGTGGGTATATATATATATATATATATATATATATATATATATATATATATATATATATATATACAGCCAATTCACATAAATCTCATCTCACCTTGGCACACTTATCATCACACTGAGACTGGCACTCTCCCTGGTAAAGTCCATCCTTCTTCCCAGCACCACCCTCGCAACTAGCGTAGCATGGGTTGCTGTAGCTCTTGGTCATGCTGGACTTGGACTCCTTGTGCGCTAGCTTGCGCCCACGACCATGACCGTGTGTCCTGGAGCGACTTTTCTTGGAGCTGATGAGACATACGGGTGACCACTGGTCTTTGTTGTCCTCGCAAACATCACAGGCATCTGCAACATAGCATGAGGCAGGATTGTTTAAAATTCAAATTCAAAGGTGGGGGGTCTCCGGAAGCTAGACGGGTGGTGGAGGAGAAGGATGGGTGACCACTGGTACTTGTTGTCCTCACATGCATCACACGCATCTGCAACACACACACACACTCACACAAGATACCACCTATGGCAATGTATGCTTTGCTGACTGCAACTCACCACCTCCCCCCTCCCCTGTCCCGCATGCAGAGTGTGCTTCCCGACAAGCTTATTGGAAGCTGGTGTGCGATGCGGAGAGCAACAAGGCTGCTTCTGACGCGGCCACCTATGGCAATGCTTGCTTTGCTGACTGCAACTCACCTGCTACCCCCCCCCCCCCCCCCCCCCCCCCCATGTCCCACATGCTGAGTGTGCTTCCTGCCCAGCTTATTGTAAGTGCAGGCGCGTGCGGTTTACCCTTTAAAAGCGACCACAACCGGTATATTTTCGGTAAGGCCCCCTCTGGACCCCCCAGGGGCTGAAGCCCTAGATTCCCCCCGTGTCTCTCTCTGCCGTCTGTCTGTCTCTCTATCCGTCTGTCCGACAGATGTCCTGGCGTTTGAACGATTCCGACCACCTCCGCAACCCACCATGTTTGCTCACAGTTGGAGTGAGTATGACTAGAGTTGTCAGCATCGCAGCGGTCAAGATCCTTCGCAAAAGTTTTTCAATGTTTGTAGCTTTATTCAGCTACGAGTAGCTACTCTCTCCACTACTTCCGAAACTCCCTGCCGGTGACTGCTAAAGCGATTTTCCGTGTCGCTTGCGACACGGTCTTAGAACTTGTTGTTGTTATTTTACCAGTGGGTTGGAGACCACTGCTCCTTGTGCTTCACAAGTATCACGAATTCAGGCGCCTCCCTAAATTATACAGGAACTGCTGTGTCTCCCCGAATTATAATTCATGCACTGTGTAATTCGTGCACCCCCCTGCAACAGACAGCAGTTGTTGTACTGCCAAGTATTAGACGAAGTACTACCTACCCAGATTAGCGCCACAGGAGCCAGCAGCCGCCACCACAAACGGAGATCAACGAGACAGATGGGGAACCACAGCTCCTGGTGTCTTCACAATGATCACTGTAGCACGAACTCAGGCTCCACAAATACCACTGCTCTTTTTCTCTTCACAATGATCACTGTAGCACCAACTCAGGCCCCCCAAATACCACTGCTTCCCGTGTCTTCACAAGTATCACTGCAGCAAGAACTCAGAGCCCCCCTTGGAAAAACGATTGTTTGGGGTTCAGTTCATCGATGCTTTTATTTGTAGTCCTTCCTATCACGGTTGGGCAAGTCCATTTATACTAAGTATCATAAGTACTTCAGGAACGGTAATATGATATCTGAAAGCTACCATTTATATACAATGTCATATTATGCAGTTTGTATGATATCATATGATATCATCCTTTCCTTTGGTCAACATCATACAATATGCTGGTCCCTACAAGTACTACCTACCCAGATCAGCACCACAGGGGCCCGCAGCCGCCACCTCAATCATCATCAGCAGCAGCAGCACCGGCATGACTCTTTGAGCGATACTACCTACCCAGATCAGTTCACCACCACCACCACCACCATCATTGGTACAATGCATTGAGTTATACTACCTACCCAGATCAGCACCACAGGGGCCCGCAGCTGCCACCTCGGTTCCAGAGCAATCAGCCAAGCAGCCATTGGAGTAGGTGGTGCCATCCGCTCCACACACAATGTCAATGACGTCTTCACAATCACAAGCCCCCTTGTCATCACCATCAGAACAGGGAGGGTTTCTGTCGTTCTTATTTGCGTCAGGGATGATCTCCTTGGGATCAGGGTCCTCCTTGCCGTCATCGTCATAGTCATCAACTGTGCACTCGCCATCGCTCACGGCAGGCACATCGGCACAGGCAGCACTGCAGAGTGGGTGGTGGGGTGTGGTTTGGGTTGGGTTAGTGTGTGTCTGTGTTTGTGTGGGGTTGGGTGGGTTGGGTGGGTGGGTGGGGGGAGGCGTTTGGTAAGAAGCGGAATATTGTGGTGGTGGTAGGTGTTAATCAGGGAGCGGGTCAGTGCACTCGCCATAGCTCACTGCAGGCACATCGGCACAGTCAGCACTGTAAGGGTGGGAGTGGGTTGTGTTGGGGGTGGGGACGTGGATTGGGAGGTGTTAATCAGTATCCGCATCAGTGCACTTTCCTTTGCTCACGGCGGGCACATCAGCACAGTCAGCACTGTGGGGGTGGGGGTGGGGGTGGGTTGTGTTGGGGGTGGGGACGTGGAGTGGGAGGTGTTAATCAGTGTCCGCATCAGTGCACTCGCCTTTGCTCACGGCGGGCACATCAGCTCAGTCAGCACTGTGGGGGTGGGATTGGGTTGGGGGTGGGATGGGAGAGATTGATCAGGTCAGTTGGGATTTGGGTTGGTCAGAAGGGGGGAATACCGTTATATATGTTAGATGTCGGTGATGGTGTTATTGCCAACTCCGTTGTTGTCCCCGTCGGGGAACAACTACTGGGTATTGGGATCCACCTCATCGTCATTGTCAGTGCACTCGCCATCACTCACGGCGGGCACATTGGCACAGTCAGCGCTGTGGGGTTGGGGTCAGGATGGGGTTAAGTTGTGTGTTGTGTTTGTGTGTGTTGTGAGGGGTGGGAGGGAGGAGGAGGGGGGGGCGGGGGGGGGGGGGGGGGGGGTAGGAGGTGTGTATTGTGTTAATCAGCATCTGTGTCAGTGCACTCTATATATTTGTAGGAGGGGCTAATTAAAATATCTATTATATACTGATGTACTGATAGTACATATTGACAGTACATAATGACAGTACATACTGATCATACATACTGACATTACATACTGACAGTACATGCTGAAAATACATACTGACAGTACATGCTGATAATACATATTGACAGTACATAGTGATAATACATACTTAAGACAGGAACCTGTAACTCACCAGCCCGCATTGCTTTAGGTGATTCCATCAGCTTCACATACAGGTGCATACAACAGGTTTAGGGTTTAGGGTAAACAACTCGAAACCCTTAACTTGGTAACTCACCAGCCCGCATTGCTTAAGGTGATTCCACCAGCTTCACATACAGGTGCATACAACAGGTTTAGGGTTTAGGGTAAACAACTCGAAACCCTTAACTTGGTAACTCACCAGCCTGCATTGCCGTATGTGATTCCATCAGCTCCACACACAGGTGCAAACTGCTGAGTGCATACGCAACCAGCTGCATAGGCAAGGGAAGGAATGGTGTTGATAGAGGCAATAATGATAATAATAATAATAATAATAATAATAATAATAGAGTTGGGCCGACGTATGAACGTATACTCATACGTTTACAAGCTCATACGCATATATACGCCGTATTTTTTTTCTCGTAACGTATGAGTATAAACGTATAAAAACGTATGAGTTGTACTTCAAAAAGTTCCCGACACATGACTCTTTCGGGTTTCATTCAATTTATCATTTAGAGAGCTCATCGGAAAGCTGTCTACCTCCTCTATCACAATATGCAATACAATTAATGTTTTACACGTACCATTTTTTAATATGTGGCCTACAGTTTGATTTAGATAACCAGGATGGCACACATATCAGAGCGCCATCTAGCCTTCCATTCCACAAGCTGTGCTCCTACGTGGGCTTGAAGGATTGATGGTGCGAGCCCAGTGCAATGTGAAGATGGACAATATTGCAACATATTTATATACTTATATTATTTTGACCTGTAGCTGTTCCGCAGAGCTGCCTAGAAGCTGCAGCACACTTGGTCTGAAAACTGTAGCTAACTTATAGAGCTGCCTAGAAGCTGCTGCACACTTGGTCTGAAACCTGTCGCTGACTCACAGAGCTGCCACAAAGCTGCTGCACACTTGGTCTGAAACCAGTGGCTGACTTAGGGAGCTGCGTTTAAATAATGATGTGAATGTGGAAAATATTAATGTATTATTGGCATTGATTGGATCCCTTAGATTGGCACCGCGCTTCTTGGTCGACACACTTTCTGGCCGAGTTTCATTTTTCTACAGAGATATGTACAACCTAAAATTGCCAGAATATTTTTTCCAGAGTTTATGTGTGAAGCCAATGAAATTAGCAACACAGCAATACCTTTAAACCCATGTAAAAATCTTTTCCCAAGAAGTGCAATAATTACTCATACGTTTTTATACGTTTATATGCATACGTTTATACGTTCATTCGTTTATACGGCATATAAAACTGAAGATATACGTTTGCTTCCCAACCCTAAATAATAATAATAATAATAATAATAATAATAATAATAATAATAATAATACTTATACTAATACTTCTAATAATAATTATTATGATGATGATGGTAATGATAATAATACTAATAATACTAATACCGTTACAAATAATATATAAACAGGGGGAAACGGTACTACTACTACTGATAATAATAATATTTTATATCATTATGTGTACTCTTGTGTGTATTATTATGTGTATTATTATTTGTATTATTATTTGTATAGTATTTTTTCAATGTCTTCCCATCAGCTCCACACACACACAGAACATGAAAAACAGAAGGCAACAAAGAACACATTGCAATAAAAAAACTCTTACCGAGGCTCTTGCAATTTCCACCCAACTTGTTCTTGGCATCATTGCAGTCAGCAAGGTATGCAGAGCCATATCGAAACAGAACATAACAAACAAAAAGATTAAAAAAAAGTGCAAAAAAGGGTGCAAAAAGAAAATAAAAACAAACAGAAAGATAAAAATAAAACAGTACAAAAAAACAGTGCAAAAATAAAATATAAAGCAAATAGAAAGATAAAAAGAAAACAGTGCAAAAAACAAAACTCTTACCAAGGCTCTTGCAATTTCCGCCCATCTGGTTATTGGCACCGTTGCAGTCAGCAAAATAAACATTGGCACACAGCAAAAAGACGTATACCTATGCACATACACACATACTAATTGACAGAAGCACAGACATATCCACATACTAGCACATGACATGAGAAACACGCAGCTTACCAACGCTCTTGAAGTTTCCGCCCAACTTGCTCTTGGCACCGTTGCAGTCAACAAGGTATGCAGAGCCGTAGGGAAACAGAAAATGACGAACAGAAAGATAAAAAGAAAACAGTGCAAAAAGCAAAACTCTTACCAAGGCTATTGCAGTTTCCACCCAACTTGTTGTTGGCACCATTGCAGTCAGCTAAGCATACATTGACATACAGCGAAAACACGCATACCTATGCACATACACACATACGTATGCACAGAAGCACTTACACATACATATACTAGCATAGGACATGAGAAACACGAAGCTTACCAACGCTCTTGAAGTTTCCACCAAACTTGTTCTTGGCACCATAGAAGTCAGCAAGGTAAAAAAAACACGCATACCTATGCACATACACACATACGTATGCACAGAAGCACTTACATATACATATACTAGCATAGGACATGAGAAACACGAAGCTTACCAACGCTCTTGAAGTTTCCACCCAACTTGTTCTTGGCACCATAGAAGTCAGCAAGGTAAAAAAAGCTGCTTGGAAAATTGACACACACAGGCACAGAACATGACAAACAGAAAGCAACACAGAAAACATTGCAATACAAAAACATATCAATATAAAAACAGTGCAGCCAGCAAAGCATGCAGATCCGTTTTCACACATCACACCCACACATGCACAACGTGCCATTTTCACACCCACCACCACACAATGTGACGCTTTCACACCCACACCCACACCCACACATTCACAATGTGACATGTGTGAGTGAAATTCGATTACAAACACAAGCCTTACCAAGGCTCTTGCAGTTTCCACCCAACCTGACTGGCAGCTCGACACCATTGCAGCCAGCAAAGCAAGCATTGCCATAGGTGGCGGCAGTAGCGGCGGCCTCCTCGTCTTCGGCATCACACACAGGCTTCCACGCAGATGGGCAGGACGCACACTCTGCATGTGGGACATGGGGGTGGGGGTGGGGATGGGGGTGGGGGTGTGGCGGGGGTAGAGGTCAAGTGCCAGGCATACCTGAGTCAGCAGGCATATGTTTGTAACCCATTGGGGATGGGGAGGTTTGTGGTGTGTGTGTGTTGGGGTGTGGGGGTGGGGGTATAGTTCAGGTAGAGGTGGGGTCGGGAATGGGGGCGGGCGTGGGGTGGGATTGAGGGTGGGACATGGGGTGGGGATAAGGGAGGGGTAGAGGTGGTCTGCAGGCGGGATTGAGGGTGGGACATGGGTGTAGGGATAGAGGTGGTCTTTTCTGACACCAACCACTCGTTTAAATATGTGTAAAAAGGGAATCAGCGCAAGATCATAAAGTAGGCTCCGTTAGCTCAGGGATATCAAGTGATGTACTCAGCTATTACATTGGTTACCACAGGGACCATACCTATCAATGCACTTACCAACCTCATCCACCTAGGGATCTCCAAAGTAGCCGCCCTCAAGCTCTACACCAAACTCCACACCGATGCCACTGTCCAGTCCATTGCCGCATCCATTGGCGGTATAGATATACATATACCGGTATCAGTATGTACTATATATCATTTAGATATAGCAACATACATATAATGGTACAAGTATATAATATAGAGTTATATAACTTAATATGGCGTAGACAAAAAATTATAAATACATTAAAAATGGTATTTAATTAAAAATGTTATTTTTTACATTCTCCTGGCCAATATTTGTGTACAGCTGAAGACGGCGAGCAGCCTAATTGCTAGCTGGAGCCATGTAACAAAAGTTCAAGTTCAAGTTATTTGTCAACAACTCCAAGGATCTCCCCTCACCTTCCTTGCACTCTCCCTTGTAAGCGATGAGCGCCTTGTCGCACTTGGCTACACACTCATTGCCGTAGGTCTTCCCATCAATAGAGCACACGGGGACGAATTCCTCGGTGCAGACACAATCTGGGTTGGGTTGGGTTGGGTTGGGTTGGGTCGGGTCGGGTTGGGTCGGGTTGAGGTTGGGTTGGGTTGGGTTGGGTTGGGTTGGGTTGGGTTGGGTTGGGTTGGGTTGGGTTGGGTTGGGTTGGGTTGGGTTGGGTTGGGTCGGGTCGGGTCGGGTTGGGTTGGGTTGGGTTGGGCTGGGTTGGGCTGGGTTGGGCTGGGCTGGGCTGGGCTGGGCTGAGCTGGGTTGTAGCAGGCAAAGCAAGCGTGAGCACTGATAATAATTTGGGACCAATCACTCACCATTGGGTTCGGCTGCAATAGCCTGCATCAAGGCAAACGTGAGCACTACGCCGCATATCAGTTTGTTCATCCTCTCCAGCTATCTTGTGAGTCTGCGAGGGGATATGATGCGGGGGGCATATGCGATGTGAAAGCAGGTACAGGTAGGTGCGGGAGTGGGTTGAGTGGGGTGGGGTGGGGTGGGGTGGGACGGGGTGGGGTGGGGTGGGTGGGCGTGGGTGGGTGGGGATGCGAATTGGATTGGATTGTTACATAGTTTTCAGCCATCTCTGGGCTGCTCACCATCTTCCCATTCCAAGTCTCCTGTAAAATAACTTAATACCACAGTATTTTCGGATACAAGCAGTAGCTTCCAGGCAGCTCCTTCAGCTAGCCACTGATATAAATCCGAATATTTTAGCAGTTCTGGACAGCTGACTGTGTCAGCTTCAAAGTGCACTAAGTCGTAAGGTTTGGCTCACAAGTCAGTCCAGCTTAGAAGCTGTTGCTTTTTTAGCTTTGAAAGGAACTTCACCCCAGGAGGTGGGTCTCCCTTCACAAACCAGCGACACCGAGGATTCAGTTCGAATGGCGTTACGCCTCCTACAAAAGAGTAGCCGCGCAAAAGCTGGAAACAAGGCTGCAACCTCAGCACGAGCTGCATTGGTGGGGGTTGACAACAGCCGAATGACGGTGTTGATGATAAGCTAGCAAAGCACTGTAGACGAGCAAACGTGTAATGACCTGGACAAGTCCTTAAACTGTCTAATCCGCCTAGTATGTTTGTTTCCTGCCTTCACCGTAGATATCGCAGTCATGAGTCTCACCCGTTTGAAGTGGCTGATTATCTTCTCTCGATTCTAGAAATTCTCCTGTCTTTCCGAGAGCCTTGCTTGCGGTTGTTAGATATAAAGAGAGACTCCTCGTTTCCTCGGACCGGCTGAGCGCGAGCGTATGATGATGAACGAATCGCGCCGCGTGCTTCGTAACAGGGCCGCCCGGGGGCGGGGGTGGCGTGGGGTGGGGGGCTTGCTGCTGCGAAGCGACTGTCAGTACGAGACTCACAGGTCACACATGACTCACTCAGCGCATCTCGTTAGGTCACTCAATAAATCGAAACAGCTGTGTCAAGGAGAGTTTGAATCTTGGGTTGGGATACGGGTCCCTTCCTAGTGACTTCCATGGTTCCATCCACATGGCGTTTCTGGCGTTCAGCTTCTCTTGCCTATACAAGACTGCATCAGAGACTGCGTGCAAGAAGTAGCAGTGTTTATTATAATACCTGGGATTCGGGTGTTCGGACCGCGCTTATAGCCATTCAGCGGATTATTTTGATGTGGGATTATCTTTATAGGGTCACCCCAACGTCTTTTGTTTGTGCGACCGACCGCGACCGACGTGCGACCGACCTGACGAAGCCTGACACGTCAGCAAACTGTCTCGTAGCTACCTGGCTTCGGTCCGCTCCATTCCGTTGCCACCAGGACCCAGGTGCCCCCCTGCCTGGACCTGGACCTGTCGTTCCGATAGTCAACACTCTCCGCCAATTTTCCGCGCAAATGTTCCGCTGCATAGGATAGGACTTACTCAGGCCAAATTCCCGAGAATTTCATCAGTCAGCCCCTGGTGACAGCCCTTCCCCCTCCCATAGGGCGCCCAGCGCGCGTGGCTGCAAATACGTTGCTCTGCGCTAATTGTTTGCATTGGTGCCTTCTACCTGGTCCCTCCCTGCAACTCGCTCCCTCGCTCGCTTTCCCCCATAACTCATTTGTGCGTTTCATGACTCCCCTATATCTACCCCCATTTGCAGGCTTGCAGCACGCGTCGAAGGCCCCCAAGTACCACCACGTACGCTTGACTGTTCAAGTCTATCTGCGGTAATTGTTCACACTTGCTGCAAGCTGATATATCGCCCTACCGGCACGGTAGCAGGCGGGAATACGACCATAAATCTACAGGAAAAAACTGGACAAGCAAGTTGCGCAGACGGGATTCGAAACCCGAACCTTACCATTTGATTCATTAATACTTAACAACATATCCCCCCGAGTCACCACCCTTGTACCGGTAATACCGGTCTCATTTGGTTTTTCGATAGAGAAAGAGGATATTGGTACACACTGAGCAAAAATCAATGCCGAGACTGAACAGCGCTAGGGGTGCTCAAAAGTAATAAGGCACCTATTGTTATATTTAAAACCCCTAGCATCTTGATTAAATAAGCATACTATACCATGATACTTGTCTATAGCTCATATGCTGGATTTGTAGGGATCTGGTTGAACGCACAAGTATGCCTGCTTTTAGCTTGGGGCCCCTTCAACTTTTCCGCCATTTCCATGTGGCATAACAGTTTTTACCCAAACAATATTTTTGCATGCTTCTGCAAGGTTCGTTTTACCCACCCCTTCAGTTCCAAAGTGAGTTGCTATGGTCCTTTATGGTCCGAGGTCCACAAAATTTAAGAGGTTGGAACTGCAGATTGTATAGCACCTACCCCCTCACACACACACACTTAGTGACTAGTCACACACAATGGCACCACCAACCAGGAAGTGGTAAGGCACAACTGAGCAACACACGAGAGAACAAGCTAGCCCCACCTAACATGAAAAACAGTGGCCAAGAAAACAAAACAGATCCTGTATTGTCCCCATTTTTAAAAGTTGTAAACACTAAAAACTAACATTATCCCTAGCTTACAGCTCACTCACATTCATGCCAGCACCAAACCACCCAAGATATAGGGTTCCCCATCCAGACCTGTAAGCTCTTACCCTGGGGTATAACTTATAAGTGACTAGGAGATGGGAGCAGTCCAAGCCTACACAAAAGTGGTTTAGTTACTTATGCTCACGCGGCTGGTTACTTTTGAGCACCCCTAGCGCCAGGCCCCCCAGGGCAGCTGGGCACTTTTTTAACAGTGAGTGTTTGGGCAACATACACCTCAGAGCCTGGTCAAGGAGGTAACCTCCAAAAAGCGTACGAAAAAGCTAATTAAAAAGCTAAACAAAAAGCAGAGCGAACGACCAAGGCATAGAGAAAATAGCCTCGGCACCTTTTTGCTGAGTTTTTCTCTCTCTAGACGCGACTCCCTGCATCACTGTATCCACGTTCAAAGAATGGCTCAATGGCAAAGTTCCTGGAAGGACGAAGGTGCCGGGTTATAATCCCCACGGGTGCGCCGTGGTGTTCGCGGTCGCTGTCAAACGCCATGGTAGCTTCGTGCAGGTAAAGTAGCAGCCCGTTCCCTACCATTGTAAACTGAGGCTCCCTTAATACCATGCCCACCAGGTGTTATCATTACATCACTGCGTATTCCTGGAATTGCACTCCAGCATGACTGCCATGGAGGGCTTCTCCTGGACTATGCTACAGTGGTATCAATCTCTAAATGACACGACTGGACAGCGGTAGACACACAAATCCTGTCACTCCACCTGTGGAACGACTGTACAGTCCATAGACACACATATCAGGCAAAATATACAACTCCACCTGAGGATCAAGACTGGTCTAACAAAAGAAACACTCTGAATACTGCAGTAGACAAATAGATGCTGGTAACAAAACAGTAAACATATACTAATTTCCGCAAACCAAACTTCATATATGCATTCCAAAACACAGAGACAAATGGTCCCTCCAAAATACGAGTAGCATGCAAACAGGCAAAAGCTCACTAGAATCACGCAAAGGAACACATCAAGTACAAAGGGAGCAGGCTGTTGTGGATCCGCATCTTCAGCAGGGCTAAAGCCTTTAGCTGCCTCTGTTGATACTAATCCATAACTAGTTGTACACAAGAATTGCAGAGGGAGCAGGCTGTTGTGGATCCGCGACTTCAGCAGGGCTATAGCCCTTAGCTACCTCTGCTGATACTAATCCATAACTAGTTGTACACAATAAGTACAGAGGGATCAGGCTATTGTGGATCCGCGTCTTCAGCAGGGCTAAAACCTTTAGCTGCCTCTGCTGATACTAATCCATAACTAGTTTTACACAATAAGTACAGAGGGATCAGGCTATTGTGGATCCGCGTCTTCAGCAGGGCTAAAACCTTTAGCTGCCTCTGCTGATACTTATCCATTACTAGTTTTACACAATAAGTACAGAGGGAGCAGGCTATTGTGGATCCACGTCTGCAGCAGGGCCGAAGCCTTAAGCTGCCTCTGCTCATACTTATCTATAGCTAGTTTCTGCATCCCTTCCACTTTGTCTTGTACCAACAACGCTCCAAGTCGATTGTCCATGCTATATGTAGGGGTCGGCAATATGATATCATGTCATCATATGATATATTGATATCATATGATGCCGGCGGTCTGACTAGGTAACTTTGGCCTGGGGCATCACATCATATGATATTAAATCATATGATTTTTGTATGATATCATATGATATCATACTCGTCTTTGGTCAACATCATATGATTTGCCGTTCCCTAGCTATATGTCATACTTATCAATAACTGGTCACAACCCCTATAAATTTGTCTTGTATGTATCAACTGCTGCACTTATAGAGTGCATGGACATACAACTCTGGTAACACACAACTTTAAACCTTACTATGGCTACTGTGGTTTCCTTGCCCACAGATCCTGATCCGGCGTACATGGTGAAGGCAACAGAACTAAGACGAGGGATCTGGATTTCATATGAATCTGAATTCGAACGGCACGCATTCAAGACACCAAGCATTCAGTTGGCTTTCTGTTGGCTAAGCTTTCAGTTTTTCAGTACGATAAAACACGATACCAGTCCGCTACACAGGACGGTATATTGCCACAATAAAACACTATATCGTGAACTATTGCCCTATATGTGTTCGCCATATCATCCTTCATAGGGCGATAAACTATGTAGGGCGATATAAACCTTCCCAACTCTAGATATATCATACGATAACTCACAATGTCGTGAAATATCCCATTTTATCCCGTTCCGATGAATGGTTCAATGGTCAATCATTTCGTTGCACCAAAGAAGGTGCTGGGTTCGAATAACTACGTTCGCGGTCCCTGTCAACCGCCATGGTAACTTTGTCCAGGTAAAGTAGCAGCCCATTCTCTACCGCCGTAAGACCGCCGCCGCCGCCGCCGCCACCGCCGCCTTCCTTAATACTATGCCAAGTTTAACCAATAATACTTACCAAGTTCAAGTTCCTAATACTAAGCCCCACCAGGCGTTATCATTACTTTGCCCTAAATCGCCCTTCCCAACCCTAATCATGGGTGAGCTCCGCTGAAGATATTTCGTTTTAAGTTGTGGCAGGTGCCATGGGCGGGATTTCCAGCTAAATACAAGCTTGGACATGGGCAAATGCACTGGTAGATCCTCGTAGTTAGCAATGCTGCTGCTCTGATCGCTCATCCAATCATTCTTTACAGACGCCTGAAACTCACCCGAGAGCGAGAATGCTGAGTAATGGGCGAGCTCCGCTTAAGAGCTTTCGTTCTAAGTAATGCCAGGTGCCTTGGGCGCGATTGTCAGCTAAATATTAGCTTGGGCATGGGGCAGGTCCGCTAGTAGATCCTCGTAGTTTGCAATGCTGCTGCTCTGATCTCTCACCCGATGGTTCTTTGAAGACGCCTGAAACTCAACCGAGGGCGAGATTGCTGAGTAATGGGGAAGCTCATCTTAAGAGCTGCCGTTCTAAGTGATGCCAGGTGCCGTGGGCGCGATTGTCGGCTAAATATTAGCTTGGGCATGGGGCAGGTCCACTAGTTGATCCTCGTAGTTTGCAATGCTGCTGCTCTGATCTCTCATCCAATGGTTCTTTCAAGACGCCTGGAGGGTGACACTTACTATGTCTGCCATGGTGACTTTCCCCAGCTGCGGCGTACGGGAGGGTCCCCTTAACACCACGCCCCTCCAGGTGTTATCTGTTTGTTCTTCTTTGAAGACGCCTGAAACTCACCCGAGGGCGAGAATGCTGAATAATGCGGGAGCTCAACGCAAGAACAGCCGTTCTAAGTAATGACAGGTGCCTGGGCAGGATTGTCAGCTAAATATTAGCTTGGGCATAGGGCAGGTCCACTGGTAGATCCTCATAGTTTGCAATGCTGCTGCTCTGATCTCCCATTCAATGGTTCTTTGAAGACGCAAGGAACTCACACGAGGGCTAGTGCCAATAATGGGGGAGCTCCGCTTAAGAGCTGCCGTTATAAATGATGACGGGTGCTGTGTGCATGGTTGTCAGCTAAATATTAGGTTGGGCATGCATGGGGCAGTTCCACGGAATAATGGGGGAGCTCCGCTGAAGAGCTGCCGGTATAAGTAATAACAGGTGCTGTGTGCACGCTCTTCAGCCTAATAGTCGCCTGGACATGGGGCAGATCTTGAGCATGGAAGTTCAAGCCCAGCTTAGAATGTGCGGCCGTCCCGCACTCACCCCCCTGGTGTGTGCAGTCATTCCCGCATGAACCTTTCAAAGTGTGCGGTCATGTTTTTTGCGGGGAATGGGATGTGCGGCCATCCCGCACTCACCCCCTGGAGTGTGCAGTCATTCCCGCTTAAACCTTTCAAAGTGTGCGGTCATGTTTTTCCTGCACTGCTCCTCTGGGGTGTGCAAGCATTCCTGCACTCACCCCTCTGGATCTGGAGAGTGCGGCCATCTCGTACTCATCCCCCTGGAGTGCGCAGTCATTCCCGCACACACCTTTCAAAGTGTGTGGTCATGTTTTTTGCGGGGGTTGGGATGTGCGGGCATCCTGCACTCACCCCCCTGGAGTGCGCAGTCATTCCCGCATAAACCTTTCAAAGTGTGCGGTCATGTTTTTCCCGCACTGCTCATCTGGAGTGTGCAGACAATCCCACACTCACCCCTATCATATGGAGTGTGCGGTCATTGGCCCTTTTGGGCGAATGACTTTGTAGGTTGAAATTACCTGGCCCAGAGCTAGATCCTCGTGGTACCGGTTTAATAACGTGGGGGATTTCTCGGTGTTTAGGAGTGCCAATAGGAAGTTTACTAAAAAACCCTCCTATAATTAGCCAAAGGCTGCGTAATTCCTGACCTGGAATAAGGTCAGGGTTAGTGTGATTCCTGACCTGGAACAAGGTCAGGGTTAGTGTGATTCCTGACCTGGAATAAGGTCAGGGTTAGTTTGATTCCTGACCTGGAATAAGGTCAGGGTTAGTGTGATTCCTGACCTGGAATAAGTTCAGGGTTGGTGTGATTCCTGACCTGGAATAAGGTCAGGGTTAGTGTGATTCCCGACCTGGAATAATGTCAGGGTTAGTGAGATTCCTGACCTGGAACAAGGTCAGTGTTAGTGTGATTCCTGACCTGGAATAAGGTCAGGGTTAGTGTGATACCTGACCTGGAATAAGGTCAGGGTTAGTGTGATACCTGACCTGGAATAAGGTCAGGGTTAGTGTGATTGGGACAGTTGGTTTTTATCCATGCGTCGAAATCGACTTCCTCCTCTGGCCCAGAGCTGCTGCTCTAATCTCTAATCCGATGGTTTGTTCAAGAGGCCTGAAGCTCACCAGAGGATGAGAGAATAATTCAAACAGAAACACATCCAATTGAGGCATCATGTCCTGCATTCACAATACACAAGCCAAAACATGAACGATGCACATCAACTCAACACATACACACGTCCGATCAAGGCAGCATGTCCTGCATCCACAACACACGACCAAAAAACATGCACGGTGCACATCAACTCAACAAATAAGCACGTCCAATCAAGGCAGCATGCCCTGCATCCACAACACACAAGCTCAAAACATGCACGATGCACATCAGCTAAACACATACACACGTCTAATCAAGGCAGCATGCCCTGCATTCACAACACACAAGCCAAAACATGCACGATGCACTTCAACTCAACACATACACGTGTCCAATAAGGGAAGCATGTCCTGCATCCACAACACATAAGCACAAAACATGCACGATGCACATCAACTCAACACATACACATGTCTTATCAAGGCAGCATGCCCTGCATCCACAACACACGACCAAAAAACATGCACGATGCACTTCAACTCAACACATACACGTGTCCAATAAGGGAAGCATGTCCTGCATCCACAACACATAAGCACAAAACATGCACGATGCACATCAGCTAAACACATACACATGTCTAATCAAGGCAGCATGCCTTGCATTCACAACACACAAGCCAAAACATGCACGATGCACTTCAACTCAACACATACGCGTGTCCAATAAGGGAAGCATGTCCTGCATCCGCAACACATAAGCACAAAACATGCACGATGCACATCAACTCAACACATACACATGTCTTATCAAGGCAGCATGCCCTGCATCCACAACACACGACCAAAAAACATGCACGATGCACATCAACTCAACACATACACGTGTCCAATAAGGGAAGCATGTCCTGCATCCACAACACATGCACGATGCACATCAGCTAAACACATACACATGTCTTATCAAGGCAGCATGCCCTGCATCCACAACACACAAGCCAAAACATGCACGATGCACATCAACTCAACACATACACATGTCTTATCAAGGCAGCATGCCCTGCATCCACAACACACGACCAAAAACCATGCACGATGCACATCAACTCAACAAATAAGCACGTCCAATCAAGGCAGCATGCCCTGCATCCACAACACACAAGCACAAAACATCCACGTTGCACATCAACTAAACACAAACTCATGTCTTATCAAGGCAGCATGCCCTTCATACTGTCTCCTAAAGAAGCGAGGTATTTAAAAATAAAGGATTCCTTGTCTTTTTGAGTAAAACCAGTCAAGTGGAGTACGAAGTCACCCACTTCAAAGCCGGCGCTTTCCTTACGCTCTAGTTTCGGATTGGACCAATAACTGTTGAATAGCCGTTGGGGGACATACAAGATAGGACTCTGGCCGAGTTTTGTGAAGTTTTTCTCAAAGGACTGGATCACATGATTCAAGATAGCTTGCTCCCCCCAGATTTCATAGTTCTCTACGTCGGATTCGTGGCGCTCATCCCATATCCGTTGCAGAAACCACGTAGTGAATTTGGTATTTCGAAGCAGAAAGCTCCCAGAGTTAATGCCGTTCTCATCTTTTGCAATGATGCATGATAGCTGATCATTGGCATAGTCAGGGATTTGGCTCAGGATGTGTTCCTCCAAAGAAATGCTCTTGTTCATGATGAACGCATCTAGGTCCAACAACCATAACCATTCCATGTCGGGATACAGGTCGAAGTATCCCAGTGCAGAGGATATTTTGGTAAAAGAAGGGGACACCGTTTCATCTTGGTGAGAGAACACAGGAAAGAACCTGCGGTGTAGTGAGAGAGGAGGGAATAAAGAAACTGTGGTATGCTGAGAGAGGAGAAAAGAAAGAAACTGTAGTGAGAGATAACACAGGACAAAAACCGTGGTGTGGCACCAGAAGCCACCATGTCAACATGAAACCTGAAAATGTTGTTTTGTGACTGACGGACGGACGGGCGGACGGACATTATATTGGGGTACTCCCTTCTTCAAAAATTAAATACCTTTTTTCATCTTGGCATTAGAAGCCACCAACTAAACTTTAACTTCGCAAGAAACCCACTTGAGGATGGGGAGCCAAATTCAGAGCGCGTAATATAATCAGAGTTTTTATTTATTTTGTATTTATTGTTTATTTGTTTTGTTTATTTATTTTGTATTTATTGTTTATTTGTTTTGTTTATTTATTTTGTATTTATTGTTTATTTGTTTTGTTTATTTATTTTGTATTTATTGTTTATTTATTTTGTATTTATTGTTTATTTGTTTTGTTTATTTATTTTGTATTTATTGTTAGAGTTGAAAGTGGCAGGGCAGTGTGCTGCAAGAGACCACAGTACGATGAGTACTGCACATAGGGCAGCTTGTAAAAACGTAAATTTGATACATGAAAGTACTTGTGTACTTCATACCTGTACTTGTGCACTTTATACTTGTACTTGTGTACTTCATACCTGTAATTGTGTACTTTATACCTGTACTTGGGTACTTCATAGCTGTACTTGTGTATTTCATACCTGTACTTGTGTACTTCAAACCTGTACTTGTGTACTTTATACCTGTATTTGTGTACTTCATACCTGTACTTGTGTACTTCATATCTGTAGTTGTGTACTTCATACATGTACTTGTGTACTTCATACCTGTAGTTGTGTAGTTGAGCGTAGCGCTGGTGGTTCATCAGTGCAAAGTAGTTGGCTGCAGTTAGTGAGCTTCCGTTTGTCATTATATGGCTGCTTGCAGGCGCAGCGACAGTGAGTATCCCAATCCTCTGATGCTGTTGCTGTTGTCCTTTTTTGCTTCTCTTATCCATCCTCCTCCACTTATCATTCATTTGAGTATTAGTAGCCTGCAAGTCTTGGGTATGGTTGAGCTGGCCCGACCACATGCTGGGGCCAAAGTCCTGCTGGAATTCGGGCAAAGCCCCCCCCTCAGCCCCCCCTGTCTTCCCAGCCATCAGCTCATGCTCCAAGAAGTCGGTCTCGTTCCCAGCCATGAGGACAGCCTCGTGTGTGGTCACGATGTGTTTTTTTTTTTTTTTTTAGCTGTACTGCCATGTTGTAGTGCCGGGCCATGGCAAACGCTGACCTGGCGCTGCGCTTGTGGATTCCCTCATAGGGCAAGATGGAGCGAGGCGTAATATGTGTACTGACAGCGTATTTCAGGTTTTTGATCTGAGGGCAGGGGGGTAGGAAAACTCATGGGGATAGAATGCTGCTGCTGCTTCCAAGGATGCTGTGTCTGATGAGGGTGTTGATGAGGGTGCGGGTGCGGGTGAGGGTGGGGGTGTTGATGAGGGTGCGGGTGAGGGTGTTGATGATGATGCGGGTGCATGTGAGGGTGAGGGTGGGGGTGTTGATGAGGGTGCGGGTGCGGGTGCGGGTGTTGATGATGATGCAGGTGCAGGTGAGGGTGAGGGTGTGGGTGTTGATGAGGGTGTGGGTGAGGGTGTTGATGATGATGCGGGTGCAGGTGAGGGTGAGGGTGGGGGTGTTGATGAGGGTGCGGGTGAGGGTGTTGATGATGATGCGGGTGCAGGTGAGGGTGAGGGTGGGGGTGTTGATGAGGGTGCGGGTGCGGGTGTGGGTGAGGGTGAAAGTGAGGGTGAGGGTGAGGGTGATATTATATTGGTGCCCTACTGGAGTCCAAATGTACCCACAGATTGACGATATGTAACAGTAAAATGGCTGATGGTATCAGGGGGCACATGGATGGAGCCACTCATGGATATGGACTATATAGTGTTGGCTTACAGAAGTACTACTGCAACATGTGTCGTGATACCGGCTGCATACAGCGGTACATAGTACTGCAACACATATTATATATAGGTGGCATACAGCAATACATAGTACTGCAACACGTGATGTGATAGCAGTGGCGTACAGTGGTACATAGTACTGCAACACGTGATAAGCTAGCGGTGGCATACAGCGGTACATATAACTGCAATACGGACTATATATAGGTGGCATACAGCAGTACATAGTACTGCAACACATACTATATATAGGTGTCACACAGCGGTACATAGTACTGCAATACGGACTATATATAGGTGGCATACAGCGGTACATAGTACTGCAACACGTGACGTGATAGCGGTGGCGTACAGTGGTACATAGTACTGCAACACGTGATGTGATAGCGGTTGCATACAGCGGTGCATAGTGATGCAACACGTGATGTGATAGCGGTTGCATACAGCGGTGCATAGTACTGCAACACGTGATGTGATAGCGGTTGCATACAGCGGTACATAGTACTGCAACACATGATGTGATAGTCACTGGCTCCCTATACCACAACATAAGGGGTGTATGTCTTGAATGGGCAACATATCTCGTGCGAAAAGCAAACAAAACTTTACATAATTGCATTACATGGGTGCTCTTGCCTGTTCATTCATATGTTAATTTCCTTATATATTATGGGTTATTTTTATGGAGCCAAGTTCCACGACGAAACAGAACACGTGAAACCACTTTGCACATGCAGGCCAGTTAGACTCATGTGTGGCTAGTTATACTCCTGTGGGCCTGGCTACCAGAAAAAAGATAAAGCCTGAAGGGGTGTGGTGTTAACGGGACCCTCCCGTACGCCACAGCTGGGCAAAGTCCCCATCAAACCTACCAGGCGGTTGCTGAGGGCGGTGAGAGTACGACATTCGGAAATATCGTACGGTACCCACCCCCAAAATGTCGCTGTAATCATACGATTATCGTACTTGTCCGATAACGTACTTCCCATCCCTATCTGCGTTTGAGAATATTATAAACAAAATCCCATAAGTTCGTCCGTTGGTCGAACCTTAATGCTCAAACATATAGCTATTCCCGGATTGCCTTACCCATACATCAGCCCCCACCCCCCATCCCCTTACACATCTCCCCCCTACCCATCAGCCTTGCCCCTTCCCGGAATGCCTTACCCATACATCAGCCCCCACCCCCCATCCCCTTACACATCTCCCCCCTACCCATCAGCCTTGCCCCTTCCCGGATTGCCTTACCCATACATCAGCCCCCACTCCCCATCCCCTTACACATCTCCCCCCTACCCATCAGCCTTGCCCCTTCCCGGATTGCTTTACACATAAACATGTTCGATTGGTCGAGGGTCAGTATCTGCTGCCGATCCTAAGTGTGCCTACTCTTTCGTAGGAGTGGCAACCCCATTCAAACTGAATCCTCACTGTTGCTGGTTTGTGTCGGGAGACCCACCTCCTGGGGTGAAATTCCCTTCACAACTAAAAAAAGCTACTCCCGTACTGCCATACACACGACCATCATCCGACACAAAAAGTAATAATAATGCCTGGTAGGGCATGGTATGAAGCAGGGTAATTCAAAGCGCGCGCTTTTGCGCTTTTGAGCGCTTACTTTTTGACCCCCTCTGCGCTTTAAGCGCAGTTTTTGCAACTGCCTGTGGGCGCAGCAAGCATTTTTTGCGCTTTTTGCACTACAAAGCGCAGTTTTTTTGTTTACAAGTGCGCTAAAGCGCTGGCCAATTTGGCAATTTGAAGTACCCTGGTATGAAGGGAGCCCCATCTCACAAGCTCTACCATTGAGCCATTTGTCGAAATGGGGATCATCCGATACAAATAAGAAGCCTGTCTCTCACACGCTTCCATTTTATGATACACAAAACCATCATCTGATAATGTACACACTACTTCTTGTGGTGGTAGTTATACCGTACCACCAGAGGACCAGACAATGGATATCAGCGCTGATGTCAATTTTCTGGTGGTATGGTATGACTACCACCATGGAACTACCATTATCCACTCTCTCTCTGCTGCCAGCACCAACACTACCATCAATAGCATTGCCAACAATAGTGTTAGTACCAGCAGGAGTACCCCAAATATCAGTACTAGAGCCAGCACCAATTCGACAACCACCAATAGCAGTGCCATCAATAATGTTAGTACCAACAGGGGTACCCCAAATATCAGCAGCCAGCAGCCAGCCAGCAGCCAGCAGCCAGCAGCCAGCAGCCAGCAGCCAGCAGCCAGCACCAATACTACTACCACCAATAGCAGTGCCATCAATAATGTTAGTACCAACAGGGGTACCCCAAATATCTCAGTGTGTGTGTGTGTGGGGGGGGGGGGGGGGGGGGGGGGGGGGGGGGGGGGGGGAGGAGGAAAGGGGGCTAATCGCCCAGCACGCAAAAGACGGAGAGGGATCAGCTGGGGTGACAAGCAACGATTTGCATGGAATTTATTAAGCAAAGAAACAGGGATTCGGTCGCGTAACTAAGCTTCGGGGATTCGCATATGAGAAGGCAGCGGGGAATCATAGCAGGTAGTCCCGCAATGTAGATTCGCAGATAATTGCTGCTTCATGTCCCTACCTGGACTTGGGGGGAGCAGGATCTGGGGGGCAAGAGGAGCCAGGTAACCTGGAGCCGGGCCGAATTAGATTCGCGTGAGCGCGTGGGGAGCAGGGGCGGGCGGCGAGCAGGGGGGATCAAGGAGGCTGCGACTTCGTTCGAAAAACAAGTTTGAATTGAAGCAGCATCGGAAAAGGTAGCTAGTTATTGGCATCATTCCCCTCAAAATTTGACATCGTGCACTGTTGAGTGGTTGATGGCTTGGGGTGGTGTGCGGGGGGGAGATGGTGTGCGATGGTGCGGTGGTGCAATGGTGCGATGGTGCGGAACAGGGCTAACGAACGTTTGGATTGGAATCGATGATTCGGTCACTTTTCGAAAGACTCGCAACTGGACATAATTACTCACAGGCACAGGCACAGGCACAGAGGGAACAGCGGACAGGAATTGGAACCTCCTAACTCGCAGTCGCAGTGACAGCTTGTGCGGGGCCCACCATCTAGGGTTGGCATACAGGGTTTCAAATCGACTGAAGGTGCTGTTGTCAGGAGTCTGCCGGCCTGGTTTAGCCCCTGTATTGAAGCACCACGTAGACCAGGCACTACGCCTGTAACGGGAGAACTCACGTTGCAGGTCTGCAGCCGGTGCGCTAGGCTGGAAGCCGTGTTGGGATCCTTACGTGAAACAATACATCTAGTGTGTAGCTCTTGAGTCCTCCCAACATACTGAAAAACAGTTCGCAGTGTGGGCCTCTTACAATTCAGAGTCTTTTTAATAGGTATGATTAGTTTGTTTGTCATGTTTTGATCATTCAGAAGAAGGGAAAACTTCAAAAACGTGGAAATTACATTACATTACATGTTAAAGTCTACTTGACACCGCGAGGGTGTATGAGACTCTGTGCTTTAAACAAAAAGAAAAAGCACCCACAAAGCAAAAACCCCATTACATCAGGGGTGTGTCGAGGACAAACAAACCAAACTCCCAACCACCGTTTTGGTGGCGTAGGTATTAAACCCCTTAGAGCCGGACCCAGATCTCAACCACTTACAGTGGCGGAGGTAAGAAGCTAACAAATGAGAAGTCACAAGAAGAAGAAAAAAAGGGATGATAAATTACGGTGCCACTAAGCAGTCCAGGGCTTCCTGTCTTGCTCTTCTACAAGTAGAAAGATAGTCGGCTAGGTTGCTCCAAAAAGACTTAGTGCCATTTCCATTCATAAAGGTTCTGAATGTGGAATCGCAGAATTCCACATTCCATACGGTTAAGTTGGTATCCTAAAAAATAGAAAGAAATAGAAAGTGATTTGTTCGCAATTACAACCTAATGTCGAAGACGGCGAGCAGCTAAATTGCTAGCTGAAGTTACTGAGTTCAAGTTCAACTATGTAAGTGAAGTAACTAAGTTCAAGTTCAACTTTGCAATTCAGACCCCCCCCAAGAAGTTGAGAATATTATGTTCAAATATTGACTCTAATTATCGCCGAGAGAAGTTCACAGGAACCCAACTTTTTTTTGTTAATTAGACCTCCTTCCCCCCCCCCCCCCCCCCCCCCCCTCCAACCAGGTCCACAAATAATTAACACATAAATAAATGGTCCTTCTTATTACGAGGCGTGAGGTGGTCCACACTTAACCAGTTCTAGGAGCCACTTTTTTCTCCTAGCTGCCCTTGCTCTGTTAGCCAGTCAACAACCTCTCTAAAGACTTTGAAGTAGACCATGTGCCCACTATCTGGGACGATAATGCATTTGCTGCCAGGAATCAGTCTTGCTACATTCAAAGCTGCATTCTTGGTAGTACCTCGGTCCTGTGAGTGAATTGGGTGTCAGGGGAATTGGGTGAGGACGGACACAGGGCATGAGCGGGGAAAGAATTGTGGTAAGGAGCAAGCATATATATATATAAATAAATAAATAATTAAATTAAATTGAAAGGAATAAATCGAATTAAAATAACACAAAATTAAATACAATTAAATTAAACTTAATTAAAATACATTGAATTACGGATTCAATTCATCTCATTCGGGACACGCCTCCAGGCGCCCTTAATGGTAAGGAGCAATCATACATAAATGAATAGTACGCCTTGTCACGAGGCGTGGGGTTGAGGGGGCCAGCCCGTTTACTTTCACTGGGGCCAACAACCAATAGGGGGGGTGGGGGGGGGGGTAAAGAGCAAGCACATCACTAGGACAAAGTCTTTGAGTCTAGGGCTAGTCCACAAAGAACCACCCTTTGAGGTGAAAATCCTTATTGTGATAAAAAGTTCAAAAAGGCACGGCATTAGGACGGCATTGGGACACGTACAAAGTTTGCCTGAAAGGTTGCCCCCAAAAGAACGGCATTACAACATAAGGTAGCATCAAACAGCTTGGTGCTCCCTTAATCCTGTGAATTGTTTTGTGTGTGGTAAGCATGTGAGCGGGGTGAGGAGGGACACAGTGTGTGCGCGAAGAAATAAAACAGTAAGGTGTAAGTAAGCACGTCATTAGGACATTAGGTAGCATCACACAGCTTGGTGCATGCTCCCTCAGCCCTGTGAGTTGTTTTGTGTATAGTAGGCAGGTGAATGGGGTGAGGACTGAGGAGGAACTCAGTGTGTGGGCGAAGGAAAAATGCGGTGAGGTGTAAGCACGTCATTAGGACATTTGGTAGCATCACACAGCTTAGTGCATGCTCCCTCAGCCCTGTGAGTTCTTTTTGTGTAGTAGGCAGGTAAATGGGGTGAGGACTGAGAAGGGACTCAGTGTGTGTGTGAAGGACAAATGCGGTGAGGTGTAAGCACAGCATTACGACATTAGGTAGCATCACACAGCTTGGTGCTCCCTCAGCACTGTGAGTTGTTTTGTGTGTAGTAGGCAGGTGAGCGGGGTGAGGAGGGACAAAGTGTGTGCGTGAGAAACAATTTGCAGTAAGGTGTAAGTTATCATGGCATTAGGACATAAGGTAGCATCAAACAGCTTGGTGCTCCCTCAGCACTGTGAGGTTTTTGTGTGTAGTAGGCAGGTGAGCGGGGTGAGGAGGGACAAAGTGTGTGCGTGAGAAACAATTTGCAGTAAGGTGTAAGTTATCATGGCATTAGGACATAAGGTAGCATCACACAGCTTGGTCCTCCCTCAGCCCTGTGAGTTGTTTTGTGTGTAGTAGGCAGGTAAATGGGGTGAGGAGGGACAAAGTGTGTGCGTGAGAAACAATTTGCAGTAAGGTGTAAGTTATCATGGCATTGGGACATAAGGTAGCATCAAACAGCTTGGTGCTCCCTCAGCACTGTGAGGTTTTTATTTGTAGTAGGCAGGTGAGCGGGGTGAGGAGGGACAAAGTGTGTGCGTGAGAAACAATTTGCAGTAAGGTGTAAGTTATCATGGCATTGGGATATAAGGTAGTATCAAAGAGCTTGGTGCTCCCTCAGCACTGTGACGTTTTTGTGTGTAGTAGGCAGGTGAGCGGGGTGAGGAGGGACAAAGTGTGTGGGGCGAAACAATTTACAGTAAGGTGTAAGTTAGCATGGCATTAGGACATAAGGTAGCATCAAACAGCTTGGTCCTCCCTCAGCCCTGTGAGTTGTTTTGTGTAGTAAGCATGAGAGTGGGGTGAGGAGGGACACAGTGTGTGGTCGAAGAACACATACAGTAAGGTGTAAGTAAGCGTGGCATTAGGACAGTAGTTTGAATAAAAATAATAATAAAAGCTTGGTGGTCTCTCAGTCCTGCAGGGAAATTGGGTAGTGGGCAGGTGAGTGGGGTGAGGAGGAACGCAGGGAGTGGACGGGGAAAACATACGGTATGGTGTTAGCTGGGCATTAGGACATTGGGTAGCATCAAGCAGCTTGGAGCCCCCTTAATCCTGTGAATTGTTTTGTGTATAGGCATGTGAGACGGGTGAGGAGAGACACAGAGTGTGGGCGGGGAAACAGTTTAGGGTAAGGTGTGAGCACGGCATGAGGAAAATAGTTAGAAGAAACAGAAAAAGCATGGTGGCTTATCAGTAGGGAACGGCAACTAATATTAGTGTTTGGAAAAATAATATTAACTAATATTATTACAGTGTCACAATAGTATTAGTTTTTCAAATAAATTCGAAATTCTGGTGAGAAGGCTCGTTCGACTAATATTCTAAAATATTATTTATTCACTAATATTGTAGAATATAGCCGACCCCTACTTATAAGTCCTGCGGGGAAAATAAATTGGGTGGTAGGCAGGTGAGTGGGGTGAGGAGGGACGCAGGGTGTGGGCGAATACAAAATACAGTAAGTTGTAAGTTAGCACGTCATTATGGCATTAGGTAGCATCAAACAGCTTGGTGCTCCCTCAGTCCTGTGAGCTGTTTTGTGTGTGATGACTAATGAGCATATGGGTGGGGTGAGGATGGACACAGGGTGTATGTAGGGTGCCTAACCTTCAGACATGAATAAAAGGACAGGCAGGACTAGCATGGAAGGCGGTTCTGCTCCGAAGTGGGGTGAGGAGGGACGCAGGGGGTGGGCGGGGAAACAATTTATGGTAAGGTAGGCACATCATGCTAGGTAACATCAAACAGCTTGGTGCTCTCTCAGTACTGTGATGGTTTTGTGTAGTAAGCATGCGAGTGGGGTGAGGAGGGACTCAGTGTGAGGGCGGGGAAAACATACGGTAAGGTGTAAGCAGTTAAGCACGGCATTAGGACATTACTTAGAATCAAAATAAAAGATAAAGCTTGGTGGCTTATAAGTCCTGCGGGGAAAATGGATAGTAGGCAGGTGAGTGGGGTGAGGAGGGACGCAGGGTGTGGGCGGGGGGGAAATTAAGGCGTAGGCACAGCACTAGGGTAAATAAATAAATAAATAAATGTAGAAAGAAAGAAATAGTGTGCCTTATTACAAGGCGTGAGGTTGGGTGGCCAAGCCAAAAGGCGTGAGGTTGGATGGTCAAGCCAAAAGGGGTGAGGTTGGGTGGCCAAGCCAAAAGGCGTGAGGTTGGGTGGCCAAGACAAAAGGCGTGAGGTTGGGTGGCCAACCCATTTTCTTTCATTGGGGCAAGCCACCAACAGCAATAGAGCATTTATTACAATCAAACATTAACGGCGCATGAGCTCTATGCTTCACATAATGGTAGGGACCGGCATATCATATGATATTGACAAAAGGCATGTATAATATCATATGATGTCATACAAATTCCGCCAACCTTCCGCTACCATGAGACTCCAATCTCGGCCCCGCCCCACGAACAACCCGGGCTGGCCTACAAAACCAACACAAAACCCTGGCAAAACTCGGGCAGCCTACAAAAAACGCTACCAACCTTATAAGACACAAAATCCCTGGTCACTACCATAAGACCCCCTTTCTGAAACGAAGCGAAAAGCTATGTCGAACTGCAGCACTACTACCTTTTGTCAAACTACCACTATCTTTTGCCACACTACCACCCTGCCACACTGGCACACCGTACCTTTTCACCCTGCCAGACTGCTACTGGCACTGAGATTTCTTGAAGCTTGAAGGACCAGGGGCGGGGGACCAACAAAATATCTTCCAACATGGTCTTCTCCTGGCCCTATGGTGTTTGTGTTGGTTTTGTTATTGGTGTTGGTGTTGGTGTTGGTATTCGTATTGGTGCATGTGTATATTGGTGCATGTGTATGCGCTTATGAGTGTCCGTGGCGTTATTGGTGTTATCATTGGAACATAAGTGGATATGCATGAAGGGCATACAATCCCTGTTTCTTCCTTGGCTACGCATAGCAGCTTCCAACCAGCTCCATTATTAGCCAGCCACTGTATATATATATATATATATATGATTTATCAGAAGCTCTAGATCTCACCCGGCTGAGAAGCTCCATGTAGGACTCCAAAAACATGCGCTCAACTTCATGCTTGGCCAAAAAATCCTTGTCAACCTTCTCTTGTGTATATGGCTTAAACCTGAAACCACACACCACTTAGTATTATATTAGGTCATATTGTGATTGCTGTATTCTTGGTCATGGCCAAGGTCATAGTAAAAGTCATATTCATAGGTCATGGTAATAATTATGGTTATGTTTATAGTCATATTCATGGTCAATAGTCTTAGTTAATAGTTATGGTCATGTTCATACACATGTTCATACATATGGTCATAGTCATGTTCATAGCCATGGTCATGGTTAAATCATAGCTAAATTCAGATTTAGGGCTATCGCCATAGTCATGTTCATACACATGGTCATGGTTATGTCATAGCTGTGTTCAGATTTATAGCAATAGTCATGTTCATACACATGGTCATGGTTATGTCATAGCTATGTTCAGATTTAGAGCCATAGTCATGTTCATACACATGGTCATGGTTATAGTCATAGCTATGTTCAGATTTAGAGCTATAGTCATGTTCATACACATGGTCATGGTTATAGTCATAGCTGTGTTCAGATTTAGAGCTATAGTCATGTTCATACACATGGTCATGGTTATGTCATAGCTATGTTCAGATTTAGAGCTATAGTCATGTTCATACACATGGTCATGGTTATAGTCATAGCTGTGTTCAGATTTATAGCTTTAGTCATGTTCATACTCATGGTCATGGTTATGTCATAGCTATGTTCAGATTTAGAGCAATAGTCATAGTCATAGCCATGTTCATGGTTATGTCATAGCTGTGTTCAGATTTATAGCTATAGTCATGTTCATACACATGGTCATGGTTATAGTCATAGCTATGTTCAGATTTAGAGCTATAGTCATGTTCATACACATGGTCATGGTTATAGTCATAGCTATGTTCAGATTTAGAGCTATAGTCATGTTCATACACATGGTCATGGTTATAGTCATAGCTGTGTTCAGATTTAGAGCTATAGTCATGTTCATACACATGGTCATGGTTATAGTCATAGCTGTGTTCAGATTCAGAGCTTTAGTTATAGTCATGGTCATACACATGGTCATAGCCATGTTCATGATTATAGTCATAGTCATAGCCATATTCATATTCAGAGCAATAGTCATTCCCATGTTGATACACATGGTCATAGTCATGTTCATAGCCATGGTCATGGTTAAATCATAGCTATGTTCATATTTAGAGCTGTAGTCAAAGTCATACACATGGTCAAAGTCATGGTCATGATTAAGTCATAGCTATGTTCATATTTAGAGCTATAGCCATAGTCATACACATGGTCAAAGTCATGGTCATAATTAAGTCATACACATGGTCAAAGTCATGGTCATGATTAAGTCATAGCTATGTTCATATTTAGAGCTGTAGTCAAAGTCATACACATGGTCAAAGTCATGGCCATGGTTAAGTCATAGCTATGTTCATATTTAGAGCTATAGTCATAGTCATACACATGGTCAAAGTCATGGTCATGATTAAGTCATAGCTATGTTCATATTTAGAGCTGTAGTCAAAGTCATACACATGGTCAAAGTCATGGTCATGGTTAAGTCATAGCTATGTTCATATTTAGAGCTAGTCATAGTCATACACATGGTCAAAGTCATGGTCATGATTAAGTCATAGCTATGTTCATATTTAGAGCTAAAGTCATAGTCATACACATGGTTAAAGTCATGGTCGTAATTAAGTCATACACATGGTCAAAGTCACGGTCATGATTAAGTCATAGCTATGTTCATATTTAGAGCTAGTCATAGTCATACACATGGTCAAAGTCATGGTCATGATTAAGTCATAGCTATGTTCATATTTAGAGCTATAGTCAAAGTCATACACATGGTCAAAGTCATGGTCATGGTTAAGTCATAGCTGTGTTCATATTTAGAGCTACAGTCATAGTCATGTGCATAGCCATGGTCATAGCTATATTCAGATTCAGAGCTATAGCCATAGTCATAGTCATGGTAGAGCATAGCCATATTCATAGCTATATTCAGATTTATATTCAGAGCTGTATTCATAGTCATAGTCATGGTCATAATCATAGCTATATACGGATTCATATCCATAGCTATATTCAGATTCAAATTCAGAGCTATAGCCATACTCATAGTCATGGGCCTAAGACATAAGGAAATAAATCAGCACTTACTCCTCACATAGTTCTGCCAACCCTAAATCCTAAAACCCTAAAACCCAAAATCAGTACTTACTCTTCACGTAGTCCCGCCAACCCTAAACCCTAAAACCTAAACCCTTAATCAGAACTTACTCTTCATGTAGTCCCGCCAACCCTAAACCCAAAACCCAAAATCAGTACTTACTCTTCACGTAGTCCCGCCAATGGCCCGTGTTTTCTTGAAGTATTTGCCTGGCCTAGGACCATCCACCTCACCAGAAATGGTAGATTGTTAATGGTCCAATACCCTGCGGTGGGGGGTAGAGGAGGCCAGAATGAAGAAAATATGCAATAAACTTTGCCATATAGGGTATATAAAATAAAAAAATGCAATATACTTAGCCTAATAGGGGACATAAAAAATCATGCAAAAAACTTAGCCAAATAGGGGACATTTAACCAGGCCCTCCAAAAGCGATGCTAGGGGGCATAGACCAATACTTCAATTCCCGAGGTGTACTAGTAAATACCTTCACACTGTTTTATTGTTGGGCTACTCATAGCAGCTTCCCGCCAGCTCCAATAGCCAGCCACTGGGTCAAACCCAATGCTTGAAGCTGCATTGTAATGATTGCCATATTAGCTTGAAGAGGCATTAGTCATATCAGTCATATCAGCTGTCAGAGGCATTGGTCATATTAGTCATATCAGCTTTAAAAGGCACTAGCTGGCTTCAGGTTTGGCTCAAGGACAGGGAAAGGGAGTTGCCTAGAAGCTGCTACCATACACGGATCACAAAAAATAAATTGTGTACCTGCCAAAGCAACAGAGACGTGCCATGCGAATGTGGTAGCCTTTGAAGGTGGGTTAGATGCAAGGCAGAAACTGCAGCATGTATCAAACTGCTGCACTAAACTGCAGAAAACTGCAGCACCAAAAACTGCTGCACCAAAAACTGCTGCAGCAAAAAGTGCTGCGACAAAAACTAACAAAAGCAAGTGCAACAGCAAAAAAATGCCGCAGTAAAACTTACCGAAGCGAAAGAGCTATGCCATGCCAATGTGGTAGCCTTTGTAGGTGGGTAAGATGCAAGGCACACACACTGCTGCCTGCAGCAAGTCAGCAAAACCATCATAACTGCAGCAAAACTGAAGCTCCAAACGTGCTGCAGCAATACTTCCTAAAGCGAAAGAGGCATGCCATGCCAATGCAGAAGCTCTTTGGCTCAAGGACAGGGTTAGGGAGCTGCCTAGAAGCTGCTACACGGAGTCCAGAAAAGAAACAGTGCACCTACCAATGCGAAAGAGCTGTGCCATGCCGATGTGGTAGCTCTTTGGCACAAGAAAAGGGTTAGGGAGCTGCCTAGAAGCTGATACGTGGAGTCCAGAAAAGAAACAGTGTACCTACCAAAGCGAAAGAGGCGTGCCATGCCAATGTGGAAGCTCTTTGGCTCAAGAACAGGGTTAAGGAGCTGCCTAGAAGCTGCTATGCGAAGCTAAAAAATAAACAGTGTTCTTACCGAAGCGAAAGAGTGGTGCCATGCCAATGTGGTAGCCTTTGAAGGGCGGAGAGATGCAAGATACACAAGCTGCTGCCTGCACCAAGTCAGAACAGCTATGTGCTGCTGACAGTGCGTAGGGGGTCCCTGCAGAAAAGCCAAGTAGGAGAACCTTCTTCCCAGCTTCTGGCACAAGCTCTAGGGCTTCTACCAAGGCTCTGAAGACGGGAGGGAAATCTGACAAGGTGGGGTGCGGCGTGTCGTAGAAGCTACTCAACCCCAAGCCTGGCCGGTCCATGACAATAAGGCGGATGCCAGCTACGCAGCCCTCTCTTTCAACGTCGGGGTGGGAGAACAGGCGGCTCCTGAGGGCACACAACAGATCTGGTGAAATACCAATGAAAAACATGTAGCCCCTCAAAAGCAGCATGTAGCCCCCCAAAAGCACTGCCCGCCCACCCACCCATCCGCAGCCCTCACACACACACACAAACGCACACAGCCCTCACACACACACAAACAGCCATCCGATAGCCAAGAATTGCAGCGGACAACAGACACAGGTAAAATAGCAACGGAAAACACACACACACCCCACACATACACACACAACGCTCCCACACACACAAACAGACGTCCAAGAATTCCAGTAGACAACAGACACGGGTAGAACAACGACGAAAATTACCCCCCCCCCTCCCCCCCCACGCACACACACACATACACACACAGCCCTCCCAAACACACAAACAGTGGTCCGATAGCCAAGAATTACAGGAGCCTACAGACAGTGGTAAAATAACAACTGAAAACACACACACATACAGACACACACACACACACAGCCCTCCCACACACACACAGACGTCTGGTAGCCAAGAATTCCAGCAGACAACAGGAACTGGTAAAATAACATCGAAACACACACACACGCAAACAGACGTCTGGTAGCCAAGAATTAGAGCGAGCCCAGGCTGGTAAAATAACATCGAAACGCACACACACACGCAAACAGGCGTCCGATAGCCAAGAATTAGAGCGAGCCCAGGCTGGTAAAATAACATCGAAACACACACACACACGCAAACAGGCGTCCGATAGCCAAGAATTAGAGCAGACCCAGGCTGGTAAAATAACATCGAAACACACACACACGCAAACAGGTGTCCGATAGCCAAGAATTAGAGCAGGCCCAGGCTGGTAAAATAACAACGGATATCTACCAGTTATGGTCCCTTTTTAAGTGGAAGTCGCCAGTTGATTTACCTGTTGTTGTTGTTATTCGACAAAACAAGGGTCTAACTGCCGTGGTTATTTTACCAGTGGCTGGCCAGCCTACCGATGAAGCAATGATCATGAAGTTCAGAGTTGAGGGACTTGAAAAAAAGCCAAATGCCATGACGTAAACCCACCCTGGAATGCCAGGCAGTAACACGATGACGCGCAGCTCTGCAGTGGGAGTATTCGGGTCCACGAACTCGCAGTACCCGATGGTGTGACCGTTCGGCAACGTCACGGTCTTGCCATCGCTGCTCGGGAATGGCCCATGCTGGATGTCTGGGTAGTCCTTGCTCCAGTCGTCCTTGAAGACCGTAGAAGTCATTCCAAGCTGGGGATTCCGGAAAGTGCAGGACGAATGCGACACGCTATTGGCTGAGGATAGAAGAAGTGGATATAATAATGGAGGCAAGTCCTATGCAGCGTCGCAAGCGACGCGAAAAATTGGCGGAGTGTGTTGGCAGCGGAACGGCAGGTGGCAACGATGGAGCTGACCGAAGCCAGTTAGTTATGAGACAGTTGGCTGACGTGTCAGGCTTCAATTTTTCGGTTGGTCGGACAAACGGACAAATGGGTAACCCTGGGGGGTCCCGCACGCGCTCCCACCCCCCGTCCCGCTCCCCAGAAGGGGGGGCTCCGCCGGGCTCCGCCGGGCTCCGCCGGGCTCCGCCAGAAAATAGTTAACCAGCGATGTCCTTGGTCGGCCCATGCCAGGGGGGCGGGGGCGGGGGGGTCTGTCGACTAATGCAGCGACACCGAACTTATCATGCGAGTAGTCAGCATGCCATGGTTTCGGTACGGTTTTGGCTATTGTGTTTGGTTTGGGCTGGTGGCTTACTATCAACCTAGTTGTTGAAGCACATGCTGCCCGGCTGCTCATAGTGCTCTGATATGACTTTTGCTGACGTGTAGCTGAGTTGTCCTAGACTGAAAGAAACCATGGTCTAGCTTAAATATTTCATATTTATCAGATAATATACTGATGATTATAGATGCACTCGCCCCTTCTCTGAAATTACCATAATTAGCCGCATCATTGTAGGTTGGTTTGACCGGCCTAATGACTCTCGCTCAAAGCTCAGACCTGGACCTGGATACGTCTTGACACTGCCTAAACAGCTTAGTATGCTCCCTGGTTTCTGTGGGCTTCGCATGGGGCGGACTTGGAATGGAGAGAGGGTGAGTATAAAATAACAATTGCATGTGTGTGGTCCGGGTGTGGTTGACTAGAATTAGGACTTGGTTACCGGTACAAAGCTTCAGGCAGCAATTGTTTTTCTCGCCGTGCCTGGAATTAAAAGCAATCATATCAAGAGTTGTACTGCGCAAGTGCGCATGCCTTAAGTACCGGTATCGGCAAGAACATGAACTGGCAAACGGGCCCATTTTACTTAAAAGGGTCTCAGAAACGCAAAGCAAAAATTACTCTGGCTGATCATGCATTGTGTAACCATTAAATTAAAATCAGCAGCAGAGGTGGGTTGGCTGACCATCTAGTGCACCCAAGTAGTGAAACCACGTAGAAATTAAATTAAAATCAGGAGCAGAGGTGGGTTGGCTGACCATCTAGTGCTTGGAGTAATACCATGTAACAATGAAATTGAAATCAGGAGCAGATGAGTGGGCAAGCGACAATCCCAGTCGGCTCTTCTGCGGGCATCTCTTGTCGCTCCCACACTTTTCGCACACCTATTTTCGTTTTTTGGCGGAGCCCCCCCTTATGAGGGGCGGGAGCCCCCAGGGTTACCCCGTTGTCCGTTTGACCGCCCCCCCGAGACGTCAGGCAACGGTCTCGTAACTAACTCGCTTCAGTTGCCACCTGTCGCTCTGTTGCGAACACTCTCCGCCAAATTTTAGCGTCGCTTGCGACGCTGCATAGACCTTGTTTCACGATCATTTCGCAAGCAAGCAAGCAAGCAAGCAAGCAAGCAAGCCGGTGACCAGGCGTGTAAGCAGAGTATCAGAGTATCAGAGGATCGGTGTATCAGACACCATTATTGTTAGAGTCCTCCTTCATATAGAACGCACTACCAGGAGATGGTCGAGGCACCCAGCGGTGGAGGAGGCGCCGAGATCACGTCGTCGGACCTTCAGAAACGTGTGCGGGAGTTCATCCTCTCGAAACTCAAAGCGGAGCCGGGGTTGAGACCAAAGCCGCGCAAGTTGCTGCTCGAGGACTGCATGCAAGGGCAGCTGGTGCCAGGCGGCAGCGACCAAACAACCGGCGCCGGCGACGCCACCCGCGAGCAGCGCAAGCAGGCCTTCTCCGAGGCGCTCGAGAAGCTGGCGATAAAGGGCAAGGTGGAACTAAACGATGGCAAAGTGGCGCTCGCAGCTGCTGAGCTCACTAAGGCGAAAGATATTCTCGGCAAGGCCCATGCGGAGGCTCTGAAAGCCAGGGAGAGCACGAGCAGCAAGACACGCAGCAGCAAAGCCGACGAGAGGGCTGGAGCCTCCGCTGCAGTCACGAATCCTGCTTCTGCTGCTCCTAATGTTATGCTGGTGGAGAAGAAACGGCGGCACACGGAGCCCCCCGTGACCCATGCAATTGCCAACCCTGATAAGGTGGTGGTGGTGGTGGTGGTGCAGGAGGAGAATATACAGCCATGCACTTGGTTGAAGGAGGTGAAAAGCAATAAGCCAGTGGGTTGGGAACAGAGCAAGGCGAGGTAGGCAAAGGCATGGCAGCAAGAGCGAGGAGGCAAGGAGGGAGCTGACGGGATGGAGACAGAGGCGGTTCTTCCTAATGGGATGGAGGCAGAGGTTGGTTCTGAGGTGGAACCAAAAGAATAGGGGGCAGCAGCAGCAGCAGCAGCAGTAGCGGAGGGAAGCACCAAGAAGGCTAAGAAGGACAGGAAGAAGCGTAGCAGAGATGCCGAGGTGGAGCCCAAAGAACTGGCAGGAGCAGCAGCAGCGGCAGAAGTAGCGGAGGTGAGCAATAGGAAAGGCAAGAAGAAGCGTAGCAAAGGTTCTGAGGTGGAGCCCAAACAACAGACAGCAGTAGCGGCAGCAGCAGCAGAGGCAAGCGCATCAGCAGTTGCGGGGGGAAGCATCAAGAAGGCTAATAAGGACAAGAAGATGCGTCGCAGAGATGCCAAGGTGGAGCCCAAAGAACTGGCAGCAGCAGCAGCAGCAGCAGTAGAAGCAGCAGCAGCAGCAGCAGCAGCAGCAGCAGCAGCTGAAGCGGAAGTAGGGGAGGGAAGCACCAAGAAGGCCAAGAAGGACAAGAAGAAGCGTAGCATAGCTGCCGATGTGGAGCCCAAAGAATTGGCAGCAGCAGCAGCAGAAGCAGAAGTAAGGGAGGGAAGCACCAAGAAGGCTAAGAAGCAAAAGAAGAAGCGTAGCATAGCTGCCGAGGTGGAGCTCAAAGAACTGGCAGCAGCAGCAGCAGCAGCAGCAGCAGTAGTAGCGGAGGGAAGCACCAAGAAGGCTAAGAAGCAAAAGGAGAAGCGTAGCAGGGATGCCGAAGTGGAGCCCAAAAAACTGGTAGCAGCAGCAGCAGCAGCAGCAGAAGTAGCGGAAGTAGCGGAGGGAAGCACCAAGAAGGCTAAGAAAGACAAGAAGAAGCGTAACAAAGATGCTGAGGTGAAGCCCAAAGAACAGGCGGCAGTAGCAGCAGCAGAAGCAGCAGAAGCAAGCACCAACAAGGATAAGAAGGACAAGAATAAGCGTAGCAAAGATGCAGAGGTGGAGCCCAAAGAACTGGTAGCAGCAGCAGCAGCAGCAGAAGTAGCCGAGGGTTGCACCAAGAAGAATAAGAAGGGCAAGAATAAACATAGCACATATGCCGAGGTGGAGCCCGAAACAAAGGCGGCAGTAGCAGCAGCAGCAGTGTCAGAAGTAGCGGAGGGTTGCACCAAGAAGGATAAGAAGGACAAGAAGAAGCATAGCAAAGATGCCGAGGTGGAGCCCCAAGAGCAGGCGGCAGTAGTATCAGCAGCAGCAGAAGGAAGCACGAACAAGGATAAGAAGGACAAGAAGAAGCGTAGCAAAGATGCAGAGGTAGAGCCTGAAACAAAGGCGGCAATAGTAACAGCAGCAGTGTCAGAAGTAGCGGAGGGTTGTGCCAAGAAGGATAAGAAGGACAAGAAGAAAAGTATCAAAGATGCCGAGGTGGAGCCCGAAACAAAGGCGGCAGTAGCAGCAACAGCAGTGTCAGAAGTAGCGGAGGGTTGCACCAAGAAGGATAAAAATGACAAGAAGAAGCGTTGCAAAGGTGCCGGTTGTGAAGCTGATGACGTGGCAGATGACGTGGCAGCAGCAGTACAAGACGAGAAGCTGCCAGACAACCAAATGCCCACGGGCTTGAAGGTGAGCAGGCTGCAGGCTGCATTAGGGCTTTGGGTTCAGGGTTTAGGGCTTGAAGGTGAGCAGGCGACCTTAGGGCTTTAGGCTTAGGGTTTAGGGCTTGAAGGTGAGCAGGTGGCCTTAGGGCTTTGGGCTCAGGGTTTAGGCTTGAAGGTGAGCAGGTGGCCTTAGGGCTTTGGGCCCAGGGTTTAGGGCTTGAAGGTGAGCAGGCGGCCTTAGGGCTTTGGGCTCAGGTCTTAGGTCTAGAAGACAAGGAGGCAGCTTTGACGGGAGGTTCTGAGCAGTCTACCTGGCTTCTGCTGGTTCCCCCTCTACTGCCACTCCGTTGCTTACATCTTTCTTCTTCTTCCCGATAGCTTCCTAAAGACACGCCAACTTGGTGTACTGCTTTCTTCCTTTCCCTGTCAGCCCATAACCGCACTAGCATAAGGTCAGCCGATATTTGCCTCTGGATAAGACATCATCCCGATAGATTGGATTCTTGAACTTGAAATTGGTTACACGGCTCAAGCCAGCACTTAGGCTGCTTGTCGTCTTTGGACTCATTAGATTCGATTCTTAGAGTTCCGCTTGTCTGCAACTACCGGTACTTGAAATTGATTCAACTCCTTCCAATTTTTCAATGAATGGGTCAGTAGGCCTCTCTTCTTTCAGTTAGGCCCTAGAATACTCTGAACCAACTCAATATAAACCTCCGTCCTCTCGCAGCTAAAAAAAACAGAGGGGATCTCCATGGAAGCGTGCTTTACACGCATGCAGGTGCCATGCACAGTACAGCAAGTTTGCTCCTCACGCTTGCATGCCCAGTCCAGAGCACAGCTCCAGCCCATGGCTGTTCACCCCATTTGCAGTCCCTCAAGCTTGACCACCTCTAGAGGCTTGTTGGAGTCTTTTGGTAAAATCCAAGGGAGAAGCTCCTTGGCAGCTGCTCCCTTGGATTTTACCCCTAGTAAGCGGCCCATAGAGGAGAGCTCTGCTCCCAAGCCCTGAAGAGGCCGTGCCCCCAAAACTGGTGAAGAGGATGGGCTGATTGAAGAAGACCTGATGCTCAGGTTGCAAATGAGTTCCAAACAAGCTGCTCAAGTGGTAAAGACTGCTAAAACGTCACCGAACGCTCATTTGAGCTTGCATGACTTGAGAGGATGGATTGAGGTCCTTGTCAGCTTCAGCTTGAGTATCATAGACGTCTCAATGGGGCTTCGAAGGTGCCCCGGCCTCATTGCAAATTCAGCTAGTGGGCGGGAGAAGGCAAATGCTGAGTCGATAAGGGTACTTACTGCCCATGGTCTGTCTGAGCATCAGATACATTGTGTGTTGAGGACATACCCTGTTGTGTTGGTCAGGCACACACCATCATCCCTCGATGCCAAGCTGCTCCGCCTCAAAGAGTTAGGCTTCCCCCCTTCCGAGGAGAAGGGTCTGTTTGAGAGAGAGCCCTCCATCCTCCGGTCCTCTCTTCAATGGGACGTAGTCCAGTGGCTAGAAGGGGAGGGCTTCGCGCCCGAGGTAGCCAGAGGCATGATCAAGGGGAACCCTATGCTTCTTACATACACCCCTGGGACCAACCTCAGGAAGACTCTGGACTACTACACCTGGCTCGTGGGATCTCGCGAAGGCGCCCGCTCTATCCTCGCCAAGCAAACTAATCTGTTTTCGCTAGGCAAGTTGACGGTGCACGCCAAGCTGGCTTTCATGGTCAAAAACCTGGACATCGATGTAGTGACAATGATGAAGCAGAACTATGCCTGCGCCGCCTACAGCATGGATACGAGGACAGGGCCTAGAACACTACTGCTCCGCAGCCTGGGGGGGGCTAAATCCTTCGAGGTGTGCGGTAGCATGTGGCTGTATGTGACAGATGAGGCCTTTGTGCAACGCAGCTCTTTCTGTACCTTGTGGGAGGGCAGACCCAGGGACGTGTTTGAAGGTGCAGCTAATTTGAGGGAGGGGTTGGAGTTATGTAAGGAGCAGTGGGTGAGGGAGGAGAAGTTGGGTTGGGAGAAATGAAGGGGGAGTTCCAGAAGCAGTGGGAGGAGAGTGGAGTAGAGGGTTTGCCTCAACTACGCCGTGATAAATAAATATATGTTCCACCTTATGGCGAGGCGTGAGGTTGAGGGGGGCAGCCTGTTTGCTTGCGCTGGGGCCAACCACCAACAGGGGGAGGCCTGTCAGTCTGGAGGAGGAGGGTTCAGGGCCTGGTCCATATTTTGCCTACGCCGTGACTTGAATTGACTTTTTCCATACACTTTTCAGCATACTCAAGGCTGCTCACCCTCTCCCCACTGTCATATATATATATATATATATATATATATATAGGGGCCTAAGTCTATCTACAGGTGCCTAAGTCTCTATATATATCCATAGGTGCCTAAGTCTTGGTGAGCATGAATCGCATGGTTTTAGCCTATGGCCTCCAGTCTGAAGACAAATATTTTTTGGCATACAGTTGCCCAACCAAATCAGTTCAATATATAAATACTCAAATTTGGGTTTGCTCAATTGGTGGGAACCAGGTAAAGTGAGACATGCCAATTTCTTAACTATGGGCTTCCCTAAGTAGAATCACCTTTTTCATAAAGATGATTCAAGGTCTATCGCGCTCAAAACAAATTCCATTAAAATAAAAAGTTGGTAGTCCTATAGCTCACACCTTCCTTTACATGTCATGGTGATGGCAGGTTGTGGGATGTAGCGTACAGGCGGTACGGCAGTATACAGAGCCAAAATTCACTGATAATTTGCATTTCGTGGGTGTCATAACTCATGTGCGTAGCTGTGTAGACACTGTTGCATCATTCTGAGTTTCAGTTTTTGCTTGATAGCATGTAGAATAACTGAAAACAAAAAAAAAGTTTTTCAAATTTCAAATTTCAAATCACACTTTTCAAATAAATTCAAAACAAAGATTTTTTTTTTTACTTTTCCTTGATCGTCTACATCTGAAGTAAGATTTGTATTTGGGAATGGGGGGTGAAATCTCAAGCTGGGAGGTGGAATTGGGACGAAGGGAGGTGAATTTTCGAGTTGTACTGCTACTCAAGTGATTTCCGAGGCCGAGGCTGAAGCGCAGCCTCCGACCTTGTGGTAGGGGTTTGATACGCCTTTCATGAGGCGGAAACTTCAGTCGCGGTAGCTCGCGCGATCCCGAACCGCGATCTCGTTGAAGTCGATTCAAGCTTTTTGTACATCTCGTGTACTGCCAGCCGGCCTCCCGAGCTGGGCTGCTCGCGGCCAGATGCGAATGCGAACAGAAATTAGCTGCGAGGCTAGCTGACGATATTATCTACTCAGAATTCAATTCCGAGCAGTTGGGATCGTGTGGGACCTTGAATCACAATAGCGATTCAACTTAGGGCGTTTTAGGACTTCGGCACTTTTATACATATATATATATGTATATATATATATATATATATATATATATATACATATATACACATGTATATATTATTACTTTTATACATATATATACATGTATATATATATATATATATATATATATATATATATATATATATATATATATATATATATATATACATATATATATATATATATGTGTATAAAAGTGCCGAAGTCCTAAAACGCCCTATATATATATATATATATATATACCTCTCAACACATGAAAATAATATTACAGTTATGGTCAATTGCTAAGTAAGGCATACACATGGAGGCAGTAAAACTGACGTCGTCGTGATAATCTCCCAGAGCCAGCTTATGTGCCGACTGTTACTTTTGTCATCGTTTTTCGACCAGTGGCTACTAGGGATCGGCAAATCATATGATACTGACCAAAGGCGAGCATGAAATTGAAATTGTTACATCCGAGTAATGAAGTCACTCTCAGGACGTGAAGTTAAGGACACCACAGCATAAGCCGAAGGCGAGCATGATATCATAAAAATGGCATCATATGATGACATGATATCATATGACATCATGTTGCCGTCCCCTAAATATATCTGATCCCTGATCGCTCCTCTAAAGCCGCTTGGGAGGGCGAAAATAGTTCTCCCCACATGCGCGTAAATGTTCGTTTGCAGTTTGTTACTAGTTGAAACCTTGGGAGCATACGACCTTTTGTTTAACTAGTATCACCAAAGCTAGATCTTCATGTTTCCATGTTTAGAGTTGATCTGATCTCTACCATCCCGCATAAGAACGCTTGCCTGAAATTCATTCATTTTTTAGGCCTTTGGAAAGCGCTGCGTTTTTCTTGCCTCTGCGCTTATAGCGCAGATTTTTTTTTCTCCAGTGCGCTATAGCGCTGGTCGAATTGGACAATTGAAGTACCCTGGCCTGAATATGCAACGCAATAGCATGCGCAAAACTGTTAGTTCCAAATTTGAAACTCGCCCCAAGGCGAGGATACTGATTCCTTGGGCAGCTCCGAATAAGAGCCACCATCCATGAGCATTGGCAGCAGGGTACTACTTCTTGCCAAATTGGTCAGCGCTTAAAGCACACAAACGTCAAATTGGTCAGCGCTTTTTAGTGCAAAAAATAAGAAGGGCAAACACTGCGCGCTGCGCCCACAGGGAGGTGAAAAAACTGCGCGAAACGCGCAGAGGGGCTCAAAACGGCTGCGCGGCACTGCGCTGCCGCGCGCGCTTAGTAGTACCCTGATTGGCAGCAGGGTAATACAAAGCGCGCATTTTTGAGCTTTTGAGCGCTGACTTTTTGACCCCCTATGCGCTTTAAGCGCAGTTTTTTGTGGGCGCTGCAAGCAATTTTTGCGCCTTTTGCACTACATAGCGCAGTTTTTTTGTTTTCAAGTGTGCTAAAGCGCTGGCCAATTTGGCCATTTGAAGCACCTTTGATTGGCAGTCGTCGTGGGCATGATGACATTATCTAAATAGTAGGGTGCCCTGGTGGGTCCCCTGGAGGTCAGCCCTGGGGCTCGTGCATCGCTTTTGACTTGTGTTGAAGTATGTGGCCGTGAAGTGTGGAAGGGTGGCCTGTAGGGGTGCAGGTTTGAGCACGGTGACATCATCTGAACAGTGGCCTTGGGAAGAGGGCTGCACCAAAGCTAGATCTTCACGTTTCCATGCCTATAGTTTATAGTTTTCATGCCTATAGTTTATCTGATCGACATTATCTCCAATCAAAGATGCTTGACTGAATAGGCAACACAATAGCGTGCGCACATCTGTTACTTCCAAATGTGAAACCGGCCAGAACAAGCAGCGACAAGATCGCTCTGCACTGCCATTGCTGACCGCCTTCACATTTAAGTGCTATTAATGTCATCCTTTTCAGACTGCTGGCTGGAGGACTCTGAGCGCCTTCACATATAAATGCTATTAAGGTCATCCTTTTCAGACTGCTGGCTGGAGAAATCTGAGCGCCTTCACATTTAAGTGCTATTACTGTCATCCTTTTCAGACTGCTGGCTTCAGAACTCTGAGCACCTTCACATTGAAGTGCTATTACTGTCATCCTTTTCAGACTGCTGGCTTCAGGACTCTGAGCACCTTCACATTTAAGTGCTATTACTGTCATCCTTTTCAGACTGCTGGCTGGAGAACTCTGAGCGCCTTCACATTTAAGTGCTATTACTGTCATCCTTTTCAGACTGCTGGCTTCAGGACTCTGAGCACCTTCACATTTAAGTGCTATTACTGTCATCCTTTTCAGACTGCTGGCTGGAGAACTCTGAGCGCCTTCACATTTAAGTGCTATTACTGTCATCCTTTTCAGACTGCTGGCTTCAGGACTCTGAGCGCCTTCACATTTAAATAGGGGTCGGCAATATGATATCATGTCATCATATGATATCATGTCATCATATGATATCATGTCATCATATGATATCATGTCATCATATGATATCATGTCATCATATGATATCATATGATGCCGGCGGTCTGACTAGGTAACTTTGGCCTGGGGCATCACATCATATGATATTAAATCATATTATTTTTGTATGATATCATATGATATCATACTCGTATTCGGTCAACATCATAAGATTTGCCGTTCCCTACATATCAATGCTATTAAGGTCATCCTTTTCAGACTGCTGGATGGAAGACTCTGAGCACCTTCACATTGAAGGGCTGTTACTGTCATCCTTTTCAGACTGCTGGATGGAGAAATTTGAGCGCCTTCACATTTACGTGTCATTACTGTCATCCTTTTCAGACTGCTGGCTTCAGGCCTATGAGCGCCTTCACATATAAATGCTATTACTGGCATCCTTTTCAGACTGCTGGATTCAGGCCTATGAGCGCCTTCACATATAATTGCTATTACTGTCATCCTTTTCAGACTGCTGGCTTCAGGCCTATGAGCGCCTTCACATATAAATGCTATTACTGTCATCCTTTTCAGACTGCTGGCTTCAGGCCTATGAGCACCTTCACATATAAATGCTATTACTGTCATCCTTTTCAGACTGCTGGCTTCAGGCCTATGAGTGCCTTCACATATAAATGTTATTACTGTCATCCTTTTCAGACTGCTGGCTGGAAGTCTCTGAGCGCCTTCAGATTTAAGTGTCTGCTCTGTCATCCTTTTCAGACTGCTGGCTGGAGGACTCTGAGCGCCTTCACATTGAAGTGTCATTACTGTCATCCTTTTCAGACTGCTGGCTGGAAGTCTCTGAGCGCCTTCAGATTTAAGTGTCTGCTCTGTCATCCTTTTCAGACTGCTGGCTGGAGGACTCTGAGCGCCTTCACATTGAAGTGTCATTACTGTCATCCTTTTCAGACTGCTGGCTGGAAGTCTCTGAGTGCCTTCAGATTTAAGTGTCTGCTCTGTCATCCTTTTCAGACTGCTGGCTGGAGGACTCTGAGCGCCTTCACATTGAAGTGTCATTACTGTCATCCTTTTCAGACTGCTGGCTTCAGGCCTATGAGCGCCTTCACATATAAATGCTATTACTGTCATCCTTTTCAGACTGCTGGCTGGAAGTCTCTGAGCGCCTTCAGATTTAAGTGTCAGCTCTGTCATCCTTTTCAGACTGCTGGCTGGAGGACTCTGAGCGCCTTCACTTCATTCAGTCATTACTGTCATCCTTTTTTGCGGAGCCCCCTTTTCAAGGGGGCGGGAGCCCCCATGTTTACCCGTTTGTCCATCCGACCGAAAAATTTCTTGAAGCCTGACACGTCATCCAACTCGCTTCGGTCAGCTCCATCGTTGCCCCCTTTCATTCCGTTGCCAACACACTCCGCCAATTTTCCGCGCCGCTTGCGACCCTGCATAGGACTTGTCAGACTGCTGGCTGGAGGACTCTGACCGCCTTCACATTTGAGTGTCAGTACTGTCATCCTTTTCAGACTGCTGGATGGAGAAATTTGAGCGCCTTCACATTTAAGTGTCAGTACTGTCATCCTTTTCAGACTGCTGCCTGGAGCACTCTGACCCCTCCTCCGGGGCAGCATTGGCTTTCAACCTCAGCAGGACCACAGCAACATCATGGACCCGCCACTCCTCTGGCACCTCTTTCCATAAGTCCACCACCTCAAACTTCTCAGCAGCCAGCCCAAGGAAGTGGTGTACCTGAACAAGCACAGCATAGTAAAATAATGGCGTTTAGTGTTTCTAGATGATGATTACATGTTTTGATGATGCTCACATTTTCCCTGGTGCCCTACCGGAAAGCCAGCCCAAGGAATTGGTGTACCTGAACAAGCACAGCATAGCAAAATAATGGCGTTTTGTGTTTCTAGATGATGATTACATGTTTTGATGATGCTCACATTTTCCCTGGTGCCCTACCGGAAAGCCAGCCCAAGGAATTGGTGTACCTGAAAAAGCGCAGCATAGCAAATTATTTAGTGTGTTTCTAGATGAGGATTACATGTTTTGATGATGCTCACATTTTCACTGGTGCCCTACTGGAAAGCCAGCCCATGGAATTGGTGTACCTGAAAAAGCACAGCATAGCAAATTATTTAGTGTGTTTCTAGACGAGGATTACATGTTTTGATGGTGATTAAATTTTCACTGGTGCCCTACTGGACAGGCATCCCATGAATGTGGTGTACCAGAAAAGCACAATAAATAGCAAAATAATGCCTTTTTGTGATTCTAGGCAGCCCAAGAAAGTGGTGGACTTCAGCAAAGAAGCATAGCCAAATAATGGCTTTTTGTATTTCTAGCCAGCCCAAAACAGTGGTGTGCCTGAACAAGCACAGCATAGCACAATAATGGCTTTTGCGATTCTAAGCAGCCCAAGGGTGTGGTGCACCTGAACAAGCACAGCATAAAAAAACAGTTTGTGTGTTCCTAGATGAGGATTCCATGTTTTGATGACGATTACATTTTTCCTGGTGCCCTACTGGACAGGCAGCCCAAGAAAGTGGTGCACCTGAAAAGCACAGCATAGCAAAATAATTGCTTTTTGTGATTCTCGATAGCCCAAGAAAGTGGTGTACCTGAGCAAGCACATCAAAGCAAAATTTTATTATTTCTATTTTTCTAGATGATAATTAAATGCTTTGACAGGAGGAGCCCAGGCCTCAAAATTTTCAGTCATGCCGATCGATTTTTTCTGAGAACAGGGCTGTAATCGCATGTATCATGGCGATATTTAAGTTACTTTTCAGGTCATTCTGAGCACCTCATTTAGGGGGGGGGCGGGGGGGGGGGGGGGGGGGGGGGGGGGGGGGGGGGCAACTTTTTACTCAGACCTCCAAATGACATTTTGAGACCACCCATGAGTAAGCCTTGGTAAGGGTAGTCTATTGGCACCACTTTTGACTAGTGCAATAAGTATTTACCCCCCTCCTCAAACCCCAAACCCCAGCCCAGCCCAGAGTAACAGTGGGTGAGTGGCTGGGTATGTGTTGATAATATGGGTGGGTGAATGGGTGGGTAATATGGGTGAATATGGGTGGGTGAATGGGGGTGGGGGTGGGGGTGGGGATGCCCCCCCCCCCCCCGACACACACACACACACAACCCACCCAACCACCGCCCCGAACCTCCACCATGCGACAACACCGAAACGCCGCCATTCTACCACGTACTACACGTTTGCTTTCTCTTCGTTTCGGTATGCCTGATGCTGATGCCGATGCTGAAGCTCGTCCGTCAAGTAACTCGCCCCGCAAACGTGGGCGCCCGGCGGGCGACAAGTCGGATCACTGGCGTTGCGCATGTCGAGGCATGTTTGATCCCAAGGATACAGAAAACTTGAGGGATTTGATTGAAGGAGCTGTAATAGTGACCAGTCCTGAATCCCACGCCTAGTCACATGGCGTACCTGAGCGCGCTTAAAATAAGAATTAAAAACAGTCCTTGCAGGTCCTTGGTAACAAATGGGTAACAAATCGGTAACAAATTCGGTGTGTCTCTTGGGGTGCCTTTATTGAGCCTCCCTGCTGCCATCATTCGCCTGATTGGGACGAAACCTGCAATGGCCTCTGGCCAAGGCCCATTGAACATTGGGGCCAAGTTGGGTGGGACCCAAGGGGAATTGTAGCTGAACCATGCTGAGATAATTGTCCTGCTACTTAGGTGCTACTGTTTTGTTTTAAATAATGAGAACTCCAGTTTTGGGCTGCCCCCTGCAAAGTTGAAGTGTGACTACGGTACTCGGGAAACCCAGAGGGGGTGCAAACTGATTTTTGACTATCACACAATCCCCATGTGGGAATTCTGAGGATGCCATTATGTGCGCCATACTGTAAACCCCCAGAATCCATATCTAAGTTTTTCAAAAAGGGGTTATTTCTATTAAGGGGGGGTGGGGTGGGGGTGGGGGGGGGGGGGGGTCAGCCCTCCCCAGGTTTGTTAGGGAGGGCGTGGCCTATCTTTGTTTTTCTCCTCCCGGCTTTGATGTTTTTTATACTTTTTACTGGTGCCCAACTAGACAGGCAGCCCAAGAAAGTGGTGTACCTGAAAAATCACAGCATAGCAAAATAAAGTTTTTTGTGTGTTTCTAGGCAGCCAAAGAAAGTGGTGTACTTGAACAAGGAAAGCATAGCAAAAAATGGCCATTTGTGTTTCTAGGCAGCCACAGAAACTGGTGTACTTGAACAAGGAAAGCATAGCAAAAAATGGCCATTTGTGTTTCTAGGCAGCCACAGAAACTGGTGTACTTGAACAAGGAAAGCATAGCAAAAAATGGCCATTTGTGTTTCTAGGCAGCCACAGAAAGTGGTGTACTTGAACAAGGAAATCATAGCAAAAAATGGCCATTTGTGTTTCTAGGCAGCCACAGAAAATGGTGTACTTGAACAAGGAAAGCATAGCAAAAAATGGCCATTTGTGTTTCTAGGCAGCCACAGAAAGTGGTGTACTTGAACAAGGAAAGCATAGCAAAAAATGGCCATTTGTGTTTCTAGGCAGCCACAGAAAGTGGTGTACCTGCACAAGCATAGCATGGCAAAATAATAGCCTTTTGTGATTACAGGTAGGCCAAGAAAGTGGTGTACTTCAACAAGGAAAACATGGCCAAATAATAGCTTTTTTGTGTTTCTAGACAGCCCAAGAAAGTGGTGTACCTGCACAAGCATAGCACAGCAAAAGAATGGCGTTTAGTGTTTATAGGCAGCCCAAGGATGTGGTGTACCTGCACAAGCATAGCACAGCAAAATAATGGCGTTTAGTGTTTCTAGGCAGCCCAAGGATGTGGTGTACCTGCACAAGCATAGCACAGCAAAAGAATGGCGTTTAGTGTTTATAGGCAGCCCAAGGATGCGGTGTACCTGCACAAGCATAGCACAGCAAAATAATGGCGTTTAGTGTTTCTAGGCAGCCCAAGGATGTGGTGTACCTGCACAAGCATAGCACAGCAAAATAATGGCGTTTAGTGTTTCTAGGCAGCCCAAGGATGTGGTGTACCTGCACAAGCATAGCACAGCAAAATAATGGCGTTTAGTGTTTCTAGGCAGCCCAAGGATGTGGTGTACCTGCACAAGCATAGCACAGCAAAATAATGGCGTTTAGTGTTTCTAGGCAGCCCAAGAAAGTGGTGTACTTCAACAAGGGCATAGCAAAGAAAAATAATGGCCTTCTGTGATTCTAGGCAGCCCAAGAAAGTGGTGTACCTGCACAAGCACAGCATAGCATAGCAAAATAATGGCCTTTTTTGTTTCTGGGGGGGCCTACAAAAGAATGGCCTTTTTTGTTTCTAGGGGGGCCTACAAAATAATGGCCTTTTTTGTTTCTAGGGGGGCCTACAAAATAATGGCCTTTTTTTTTTCTTGGGGGGCCTACAAAATGATGGCCTTTCATGTTTCTAGGGGGGCCTACAAAATAATGGCCTTTTTTGTTTCTAGGGGGGCCTACAAAATAAATGGTGATAGGCTGATGTTTATCGAGCTTACCTCCTCTGGGTCGTGGTGGTTGTGGTGGTTGTGGTGGTTGTGGTGGTTGAAGTTTATTGAGCTTACCTCCTCTGGGTCGTGGTGGTTGTGGTGGTTGAAGTTTATTGAGCTTAACTTCTCTGGGTTGTGGTGGTTGTGGTGGTTGAAGTTTATTGAGCTTACCTCCTCTGGGTTGTGGTGGTTGTGGTGGTTGACGTCAGGTTTTTTTTAGCTGCGGAATATCGCATGATGCGATAAAACCCATCGTTTTCGGAATCGGCCCTGCGATGCAACCCATAGTTTCGAGACTCGGCCCTGTCGGCTAGATTTGGCCTAAAGCTGACCTGGCCTGGCTGACCTGGCCTTTTTGGACTTGAATTCCAAGGGATTTTGGACCCCTGCGATTTTTGCTCTTTCTGGATTCTGGGCAATAGGCTCCAGAACCAATATTGCGATGTAAGGGGGGTGGCCAATTTTCCTTAAAAATAACCCTGGTTGACGTTTATTGAGTTTACCTCCTCTAAGTTGTGGTGGTTGTGGTGGTTGTGGTGGTTGACGTTTATTGAGTTTGCCTCCTCTGGGTTGTGGTGGTTGTGGTGGTTGACGTTTATTGAGTTTACCTCCTCTGGGTTGTGGTGGTTGTGGTGGTTGTGGTGGTTGACGTTGATTGAGTTTACCTCCTCTGGGTTGTGGTGGTTGTGGTGGTTGACGTTTATTGAGCTTACCTCCTCTGGGTTGTGGTGGTTGTGGTGGTTGACGTTTACCTAGCTTACCCCCTCTGGGTTGTGATGCAACGACAGGGCCAAGTAGATCAAGGACTGTGGGCTTACCTCCTCTGGGTTGTGGTGGTTGTGGTGGTTGACATTAATCTAGCTTACCTCCTCTGGGTTGTGGTGGTTGTGGTGGTTGATATTTATCCAGCTTACCTCCTCTGGGTTGTGATGCAACGACAGGGCCAAGTAGATCAATGACTGTGGGCTTGCTACCTTCTCCAGAGTCCACAACAATTGCTGTGTGTGAGGCGTCTCTTCACTGTATGTGTAGTATCTGGCAGCATGAATCCAGGAACACACTGACGTAAGCCATGTTTTGTGGTGGTTGTGGTGTTGTGGTGGTTGACAAACACTTTAACATACACAATGTTTTGTGGTGGTTGTGGTGGTTGATAAACGCACTGAAGTAAGCTATGTTTTGTAGTGGTTGTGGTGATTGTGGTGGTTGTGGTGGTTGTGGTGGTTGATAAACGCACTGAAGTAAGCTATGTTTTGTAGTGGTTGTGGTGATTGTGGTGGTTGTGGTGGTTGACGAACACACTGAAGTAAGCTATGTTTTGTAGTGGTTGTGGTGATTGTGGTGGTTGTGGTGGTTGTGGTGGTTGACGAACACACTGAAGTCAGCTATGTTTTGTAGTGGTTGTGGTGATTGTGGTGGTTGTGGTGGTTGTGGTGGTTGATAAACGCACTGAAGTAAGCTATGTTTTGTAGTGGTTGTGGTGATTGTGGTGGTTGTGGTGGTTGACGAACACACTGAAGTAAGCAATGTTTTGTAGTGGTTGTGGTGATTGTGGTGGTTGTGGTGGTTGACGAACACACTGAAGTAAGCTATGTTTTGTAGTGGTTGTGGTGATTGTGGTGGTTGTGGTGGTTGTGGTGGTTGACGAACACACTAAAGTAAGCTATGTTTTGTAGTGGTTGTGGTGATTGTGGTGGTTGTGGTGGTTGACAAACACACTGAAGTGAGCAATGTTTTGTAGTGGTTGTGGTGGTTGTGGTGGTTGTGGTGGTTGACGAACGCACTGAAGTGAGCAATGTTTTGTAGTGGTTGTGGTGAGTGTTGTGGTTGTGGTGGTTGACGAACGCACTGAAGTGAGCAATGTTTTGTAGTGGTTGTGGTGAGTGTGGTGGTTGTGGTGGTTGACGAACGCACTGAAGTGAGCAATGCTTTGTTTTATTTTGTTTTACTCTGTTTCGCCTTCGCTGTACGTGTAGTATCTGGCAGCATGGATCCAAGAACACACTAGTGTAAGCCATGTTTTGTGGTGGTTGTAGTGGTTGTGGCGGTTGTGGTGATTATGGCACTTGATCAACACACTGACATAAGCATTGTTTTGTGGTGGCTGTGGTGGTTGACGAACACACTGACATAAGCAATATTTCGTGATGGTTGTGGTGGTTGACAGACAAACTGCCATGAGCAATGTTTTGTTTTGTTTTGTTTTACTCTGTTATGCCTTCACTGTATGTGTAGTATCTGGCAGCACAAATCCAGGAACACACTGGCGTACGCCATGTTTTATGGTGGTTGTGGTGGTTGTGGTGGTTGTGGCGGTTGACGAACACACTGGCGTACGCCATGTTTTATGGTGGTTGTGGTGATTGTGGTGGTTGTGGCGGTTGACCAACACATTGGCGTACGCCATGTTTTATGGTGGTGGTGGTGGTTGTGGTGGTTGACGAACACACTGACATAAGCCATGTTATGTAGTGTTTGTGGTGATTGTGGTGTTTGTGGCGGTTGACGAACACACTGACATAAGCCATGTTATGTAGTGTTTGTGGTGATTGTGGTGTTTGTGGCGGTTGACGAACACACTGACATAAGCCATGTTATGTAGTGTTTGTGGTGATTGTGGTGTTTGTGGCGGTTGACGAACACACTGACATAAGCCATGTTTTGTGGTGTTTGTGGTGTTTGTGGTGGTTGACAAACACACTGACGTCAGTAATATTTTTGTTTTGTTTTGTTTTACTCTGTTATGCCTTCACTGTATGTGTAGCATCTGGCAGCACAAATCCAGGAACACTTAGCGTCTTGGCTCACCTTCACTGCATGTGGACAATCTAGCAGCACGAATCCAGGAACACTTAGCGTAAGCCATGAATGTTTTAACGTTCGTTTTGTCTAGGCTCGCCTTCACTGCATGTGGACAATCTAGCAGCACGAATCCAGGAACACTTAGCGTAAGCCATGAATGTTTTAACGTTCGTTTTGTCTTGGCTCGCCTTCACTGCATGTGGACTATCTAGCAGCACGAATCCAGGAACACTTAGCGTAAGCCATGAATGTTTCAACGTTCGTTTTGTCTTGGCTCGCCTTCACTGCATGTGGACTATCTAGCAGCAGGAAGCCTCTTTAGCGATTTACAATGGTCTAGTGGTAGACCAGATAGCTAAAGAATGAAGAGTCGGGGGTTCGACTCCCCCTTCGATCGCTCTTGGCGTTGCAGGTCGTCGTCAACCGCCATGGTAGCTTGTCCAGTTAAGGTAGGAGTCCGCTCCCCACCCGCGTACGACGGGCTCCCTTAACACCACGCCCCACCAGGCGTTATCATTATCTAGCAGCACGCATCCAGGAACACACTGGCGTCAGCCATGGATGTTTTAAAGTTCAGTTTCTCTTGGCTTGCCTTTACTGTATGTGTAGTATCTGGCAGCAAGAATCCAGGAACACATAAATGTAAGCCATGATTTTTTTATCTTCGTTTTGTCTTGTCTCGCCTTCACTGTAGGTGCACTATCTAGCAGCAGGAATCCTGGAACACATAGCATAAGCCATGGATGTTTTAAAGTTCAGTTTCTCTTGGCTCGCCTTTACTGTATGTGTAGTATCTGGCAGCAAGAATCCAGGAACACATTGCGTAAGCCATGTTTTGTGGTGGTTGTGGTGATTGTGGTGGTTGTGGTGGTTGACAAACAAACTGACGCCAGCAATGTTTTGTTTTGTTTTACTTTGTTTTGCTTTCACTGTATGTGAAGTATCTAGCAGCACGCATCCAGGAACACATAGCGTAAGCCAAGAATGTTTTAAAGTTCGTTTTTGTCTTGGCTTGCCTTTCCTGTATGTGTAGTATCTGGCAGCACGAATCCTGAAACACACATAAGTAGGGATCGGCAATATGATATTATATGATATTATGTCATCATATGATATCATATGACATCATCTGATGCCAGCGGTCTGAATAGGTAACTTTGGCCTGAGGCAGCATATCATATGATATTAAATCATATGAGTTTTGTATGATATCATATGATATCATACATGTCTTTGGTCAGCATCATATGATTTGCTGTTCCCTACAAATAAGCAATGTTTTGTGGTGTTTTGTTTGATCTTGTTTTGTGTTGTTGTTTTTTGATCTTGTTTTGTTTGATCTTGATTTGCCTGGGCATG